>CM045762.1:184795445-185995445 GCA_025200525.1 Camellia lanceoleosa
GCATGTGTTAACAGGAATGGTTGATAGCCAAAGAAAGATCGGGTCAGGTGATGGTAAGATACTGCAAACCTCATACAATATTGCAATATAAAGAGGGATTGTCAGAGGGCAAATGAGCATTAGAAAGAAGAGAAGGCTTGACTACAATAGGAGAAGAGCATGGCTTGCAATAAGCTATGCCAGCTTTGTGAAGAAGATCTTGAGCATATTTCTGTTAAGAAAGGAAATAGCCAGAACCACCAGTGGACTGAACTGAAAAGCCAAGAAAATAAATAATATCCCCCAATTCCTTCATAGAGAATGCTTGATTTGGGAAATAAGAGACTGAATATGAGAGGTATTGTTGCTAGCAAGTAGAATGTCATCAACATA
This sequence comes from Camellia lanceoleosa, assembly GCA_025200525.1. Classification (NCBI taxonomy): domain Eukaryota; kingdom Viridiplantae; phylum Streptophyta; class Magnoliopsida; order Ericales; family Theaceae; genus Camellia; species Camellia lanceoleosa. The sequence goes on from CM045762.1 coordinate 184,795,818, forward strand.
GATCAAGAGAACAGTGAATGAGGTGGCAGTGTGCTGAATGAAGAGAGAGGTATCACACTTGCTATTGCAAAATCCTTGGGAGAAAAGAAAGGTTGAGAAGGTGAATTACTAAGCATGTGGTGCCTGTTTTAATCCATACAATGCTTTGTGCAGCTTATACACTTGAAATGAAGAAGAAGGCTACTCAAAACCAGGGGGTTGTAACATATACACCTCTTCTTCAAGAATCCCACAGAGAAATGCATTAGAAATATCAAGGTGACGAATTGGCCACTGATGATGAAGAGTAAGGCACAACAAAATGCGAATTGTGGGTTGTTTGGCAACTAGACTAAAAGTCTCTTAAAAATCAATGCCTTCTTGTTGAAGGTAGCCCTTAGCAACTAGGTGTGCCTTGTACTTGGCAATAGTCCCATCAGAGTTCCTTTTGATTTTAAAGACCCACTTACACCCAATGGTTGTCTAGTGAGATGGCAAAGAAACAAGAGACCAAGTCTGCTGATATTGTAAAGCAGCATATTCCTCAGACATAGCTTTAGACCAAAGTGGAGACAAAAAAGCTTTCTTATGAGTGGGAGGCTCAGAATCAGAATAAAAAGAAGAATAAGAAGTTTTCTGAGCAGACAAACAAGTGGGAACTGTTTTAGACCTGGTGAGCATAGGATGAGTGTTTTGAGTAGGCCTAGAAAGATTAAGCTGAATGGAGATGGACTGAATAGGAATGGAGTGAGACAGTGGAGGAATAGAAGAAGAGGAGGAAGGGACCATTGAAGAAGAAGAAGAAGTACTAACCACTAGAGAAGAAAAAGGAGAATGAGGAGGAACCATAGAGAAACTAGGATTAACCACAAAGGAAGGCAAGCAGAAGACCAGAAAAATGTACGAAGCTGAGGTAAAGAAATAGATGAAGAATGAGAAGAAGAAGAAGAAGGAAGAGAAACATAAGGAAAAATAAATTCATTACACGCAACATGACGAGACAAATAATTTTTTCCTGTAAAAGGATCAAGGCAACGATAGCCTTTGGCAAAGGGATGGTAACCAAGAAATACACAAGAGATGGATTTGGACTGAAGTTTATGAGAAACATATGGCTTGAGCTAAAGGAAACATTGGATACCAAAAACTCTTAACTGAGAATAATCTGGTAAGGAATGAAATAGCAGTTCAAAAGGAGATTTATTACTCAGTTTAGAAGAAGGTAACCTATTAATAAGAAAAATAGCAACAACCACAGCATTAAACCAGAATTTCAAAGGCGTGGTATCATGATGGAGAAGAGCAATGGTTGTATCAATAATGTGTCTATGTTTCCTCTCAGCCACACCATTTTGTGGAGGTGTGTAGGGTCAAGAATGTTGATGAATAATATCCTAAGTAGAAAGAAACTATTTCATTTTATTGTTAAAATACTCAATACCTCCATCAGTTCGTAAAACATGTAAAGATGTGTGAAATTGGTTCTCTATATAGGCCTTAAACTCCACAAACTTAGCATAAACTTCACTTTTATAGGCCAATGGGTACATCCATGTAAACTTAGTAAAGTCATCCACAAAAAGAACATAGTACTTATAACCAGAATTAGAAGCATATGAACCCCATACATCACTATGAACAAGAGATAGTGGTTAATGAGTAGTAGAATTTGACAATTGAAAAGGCAGCCTGTGGCTCTTGGCAACACAGCAATCAAGACATGATAATGAAGTGTGCTTATTAGTAGTACAATGTAAAAGACTATGTAAACTTTGGAACTTCAAGAGAGAGGGATGACCTAGTCTATTATGCTAAGTACTCTCACTAACAGGGGGAGAAGACTAGCTGAAATGCAATGAATGCTGTGAAGGAGAAAAAGACAGAGGAGTAGGAGATGGCAAGAAATGGTAAAGACTGTTGACATTAGAGCCCTTGTGAAGCACTCTCTTCGAAAATTTGTCTTGAATCACAACATCATCCAATGTGATAAAGCAATTGTTATCCTTTGCTAATTTTTGAACAGAAACAAGATTAGAAGAAATGGAAGAAGCATGTAAAACATGATTAAGTTTGAAAGAATGATGTGGTGTTGGTAAAAAGCCTTTACCAGTATGCTGAATAGGGACAGAGTTACCATTTCCAATAGTGAATGTGATTTGTCCCTTGATAAGGCTAGTAAGAAGTCAAATTGTTTATGTCATTGGTGATGTGATCTGTTGCTGTAGAGTCAAGGTACCAAGGAACTTGAGAAGAGGCAACAGGAGAACCAGATGCAGCAACAAAAGCTCTAGAATGTGAAGGAGCAGATGAAGAAAAAGACTGATGATACTGCTGTGGTTGATACTGAGAATGTGGTTATGGCTGATACTGAGAATCCATCCTATACCAACACTCAAGAGTAGTGTGGTTAAAACCACCACAAATTTGACGTTGTTGAGTAGAATGAGAATTTTGACCTATGCCTCGACTAAAACCTCCTGTGAACCTGCCAGAACCACTACCAATTTTGTAACCTTAAGATTAACCTCTATTACCTCTGTAAGAGTTTCTGCCTCTGAAACCATAGGTTTGTCCTCTAAACTGAAAGTTTGATGAAGAAGAAGAACCTTTAACAGTTGAAAAGGCTACTGTAGGCACTAAGAGATTCTTCTTAGTTTTGGACTCCATATGGATAGCTTCAGAACAAAGCAATGCTGATAACTCATCCATGGTGATTGTTTCAGACCAAGATCGAATAGAGGTGGTAAAAGCATCAAATGCATCAGGAAGACCATTTAGTGTAAGTAAAATAAGATCTTCATCATCAATGATGACTGAAGCAAGGGCTAACTGATTGACAATTTCTTTGATTTTGAACAAATATTCTTCCATTGAATCTGCCTTCTTTGCAACATTGTTTAATTTGTTCTTCAACTGATGGATGTATGATCTGGAAAGGGTAGTAAACCTCTTGTGCAAAGCAAACCAGATCTCAGATGAATGTTGACATTGCAATACAATAGAGTAGATTGAATGAGACAGAGTTGCTACAATATAACTCAACATGTGAGTATTAACAAGATTTCATTGAAGGTGATCGGGATTAGGAACCTCTGTTCCAGTTGAATCTGTGATCATAGCAGAAGGACACGAAATTGTACCATCAACATAGCCAATTAGATTCGTAGCTTTGAGAATATTTTCAATTTGACTTTTCCAAATCACAAAATTACTGGAATCAAGCTTCACAATAATGAATGAAGACAGATTAGAGATTAACATTGTGAGATTAGATGGAATCGAAGAAGAAGAAGATAAATTGGCCATAGATCTAAGCTCGGAGGAGCTTTACAGCTCTAATACCATGATAAACTATAGACTCTAGATGAATTCTTATTATTTTCCTCAATAAATGAGTTGTACAGATTACATTGTATATATATATCAGTTGGGAATCAGATATAACAAACTCCTAATACACAATGATATCCTAACCAACTCCTAAGCTAATTGACTTTGTAACTAACTAATCTGATGTGGCTGTAGCTACACTAACTGAAGCTGGGGCTGACTTAACTGCTGAGCTGATATGGGATGAAGACTTAGCTCTTGCTGCTGCTGAGCGGAGCTGGGATGATAAAGTATTCTCAACACATTTAATGACAAAAATATTGTATAGATTTAACTAGAAGGTTGTAATGAATTAAAAAATAAATAAAAATCTCCAAAATAAAAAACAAAAAGAAAATAAACAACTAGAAGAAAAAGGGAAAACATGAAAAATCGGGGAGATGTTGGAAAAAGGGAGAACATGATACCATGATGAACTATAGACTCAATATGAATTCTTATTATTTTCCTCAATGAATGAGTTGTACAGATTACATTGTACACATATATATATATATATATATATATATCAGTTGGGAATCAGATATAACAAACTCCTAATACACAACGATATCCTAACCAACTCCTAAGCTAACTGACTTTGTAACTAACTGATCTGATGTGGTTGTAGCTGCACTAACTGAAGTTGGGGCTGACTTAACTGCTAAGTTGATATGGGATGAATACTTAGCCCCTACTGTTGCTGAGCGGAGCTGGGATGATGAAGTATTCTCAACACATTTAATGACAAAAATATTGTATAGATTTAACTAGAAGGCTGTAATGAATTAAAAAATCAATAAAAATCTCCAAAATAAAAAACAAAAAGAGAAATAACTAGAAGGAAAAGGGAGAACATGAAAAATCGGGGAGATGTTGGCAAAGTTAGGGTGCCAATTCTCCCTTAAAGCCTTCACTATCTTCTTTGGTTCCTCATCCGATGGAAACTTTTGAGGTGAAATGGCGTTTTCTCATTTTCTCATTGAAATACACCTCTGTAGCCTGAGAAATGTCGCCTTTAATCCAAATCCTACCTCCGAAGCTTGCCTTTAAAAAAACAAAACAACAACAATGGTGGATAGAGATAAAATTACTCATGGAATAATAATAATAATAATAATAATAATAATAATAATAATAATAATACATATCAATGTACATAAAACTCACTCGATAAGTTTGCATGATTCTCGACTTTATTTCAACGGGTTTATTTAACCCTAACAGAATAAGCCACTATTTGGGAAGTGGGTTTGTGGCTAAAATAGCCACAAAAAACAAAATAGGCTTTTTAGTCCCAATAAGACAAAACATCATATCCAATTTATAATCATTACATTTTTTCTCTCATAAAAAAGTTTTAAAAAGTTAAAAAAGCCAAAAGCTCTTCCCAAACCAGACCTTTTAGCCCCATACTAAAATAGTAAAAAAAAAAGATCAAAAAGCTAACCCATTTCCCAAACCAAGCTTAAGAAATTAGGAAGCAATAGTTAGTTATGATTCTCAAACAAAAATAGAAGCCTAACTCGAAACCCTAGTTATCTTGAGAGCGAGAGAGAGCTTTGTTTCCGAGAGAAGACGAAGGCTGTGAGAAAGAAAAAGCAATTGTGTGAATTAAACATTTTTCTAAGAATAAAATAAAACAAGGTGAGAAAAAACTCAGGTAGTGTTTGATAGAGTTTTAAAATTATAATTTGAGTGTAGAGTTATATTTTAAAATTTTAAAATTTTAAATTACGATATAAAAAGATAAAATTTGTTTGGTTATGAATTTTAAATTTTTAAAATAAATTTTTAAATTAGAAAAGTTGTTTTATTCAAAAACTTATAACTCATAACTAAATACACAGCTCAAAATTCTATTCAAAACTCATAATCAAACTCTTTTTAAAATTTAATTCAAAAAATAATTTTTGATAAAAATAATTTTTTTATTTAAAAAATTTGAAAACATTTCGAAAATATTTTTTATGTAAAATAAAAAAAATAAAAAACAAATTCTCATTTTTTTTTTTTTTCAAATAATAGGTGCCAATTGCCCACCCAAAAAAAAAAAAAAAAAAAACATTGTTCCGGTCAACCGGCCGGACATCCGGGAGAATGACCGGGTAAGCCCAATTCGCTCTTTTCAAAATTTAAAATTCAAAAATCTCTCTGCGCTCCAAACATAATCTGAATTAAGTTTTGAAATGTGACATTAGAATCAATTTTTAAAAACTTAAACCAAACAAAACATTGAAAAATGCACTGAAATCATGTTTTCAGAGTTGCTCTAAACACAGCCTGAGTTTTTAAATTACGTTTTCATCCTGTAAAGGTTTAGTTGATCTTGCGAATGACATGTATGTTGACAAGATGCAGGGAATTTCCAATTCTTTGGATCTTGCAACTTGTTTAATATTGTCACTATTTATTTTAAATTTTTGCGATGAAATTGTGTTGTGATATGTTAATCAAATTAAGTCTCAATACACATTTTCTCCCCTTCTAAAATGGCTTAGTTGTGGAAGTTAGTTTGGTTGACCTAGATTTGCTAAAGATATTCAATCATGAACAATGTAATCCTATTTTTTAGATAAGTATAAAATCTTGCAGACTTTAGGTCAGATCTTAGTTGAGCCAAAGTAAGGAAACATGACTCAACGTTGCCGTATTTTTTTTTTAATTTTTTTTTTTTGCGTTGATTGGCGCAATACAAATTGATGTGTGCACTATTATGAGTGGCATGCTAAGTGTTGTTGATTGACAAATTTGGAGTTGTCTCTGTTAGAAATGGTTTGAAATTCTGGGTAAAATCAGAATTTTTTCCTATCTTTGGTCAATTATTTAGATGGGACTCGTGCGCCAAAATTGGCGAGTCTAAGTGGTAACGCATTCTATGCTGTATTGTGATTTATGTGGTATATTTGGTTGCTCAAAACCATTATCGAGTGAATGAAAAATTGAAGCCAAAGTGTGCTCCATAGAAATAGAGTTTTGGTGGAAATTCCTTAAAGTTTGTGTAAATGGCTTGTCCCACATTGATTTGGTGGGAAGTTTTGAATGGGTTTATATAACTTGGACTTATAACTTGGGGAGAGTCCCAAGGGGCACCTTAATTTTGTAGAAAGGAGAGGTTATGGGTTAGACCCATTGGACCCAAAAATCACCACACACGTGCGAGCTAGGCTGGGCCTGGGCTTGAGCGCGGGTGCGTGGTGTGAGGTTGGGTTGGGCTTGTCCGATCTAATACTAATCTTTTTGGGCCAAAAATATTTGAATTCAATTTATTTTTGATAGAATAAATTCTGTCCAAATTTTAATTTTAATTTTGAATTCAAAATTTTATTTGCACATCTTCAGAAATTCTTTACAGGTTCGGATCTGTCCAAAACCGAATCTATTTGGTTCAAATTTAAATCCACCCGAACAGATTTGAAATTCAAACAGATTCGGTTATTTGTTCAAATTCAAACCCAACAGGTACAGTACCTGTTCAAACAGATATGCTACCTGTTCAATTCAAAATTAAAGGGTGCCATTACTTCTATAAATAGACCAGCCCTTATTTGATTAGATTTACTCCAATTTTAGTCTATCTTTTGCTGCAAATCATCTCTACATTTTGCTGCATTTATTCCATTATTTTTCTGTGAGAAAAAGTGTATATACTAAGTGTGTTCGTTGAACAAATAAATTGTAGTGCTGCATTTATTTGTTATTGATCATTTTATTCTGAGAGATAGACGTCCATATTCTGAAAACACCGAGGAGAGGACAAATCTGTCTTAAGGACACAGTGTCAAACACTGAACTTGATCATATTATTATTCGAAGAAATTAATCAAGTAAGTTGTTTAATTTATTATTCTATTTGTTTATTAAACTAGATTTTAATTTTGTTTTTGTAAGAAAATAAAATCTGTTTTTATTTATTTAATTTTATTTCTAGTTTGATTTTTGTAATCAAACAATTTTCTCTCATTTCCTTTATTTCTTATATATTCTGTTTGTTGTTAAGTACACAAACAGAATTAATTAATTATAGTGAAGATTGTCCAACAATCTTAAGACAGATTCGTTTTTGGTGTCTTCATTGTATTTAATTTTCTTTGATTTCATAAAGACATATTCTAGTTGGAAAAACAAATAGTGGTTTATGCTATTTGACAGATAGTAGTAATATACTGTTTATTTTCTTTGACAACTAGTAGTAATATACTGGTGTCATTAACAATTGCAGAATATTAATTTGTGTTACAGAAAATTATTGTGGCATTTTATTTTTCTAGTTTTAGTAACAAGGAAAATAAAATTATTTTGTGTTATAATTTATTTTCTGGTTTTAGTAACTAGAAAATTAATTTGTACTTTAATTTTTTCTGATTTTTGTAATCAGAGATTATGGCTACTGCAATTGAAACTGCAAATGGTAGTAGTACTCCAATTGTTACACTAACACCGGACCCTATCCAGAACCATGTTCAAGTACCAATCAATCATGGAGAAAAACCAAAAAAATTTAATGGTACTGAGTTTAAGAGATGGCAGCAGAAGATGTTGTTCTATCTTACAACTCTTAATTTGGCCCTATTTCTCCATGAAGAGGCTCCAGCACTTAAAGAGACGGTTAATAATGAAATTGAATCCATTATGCAAAATCATACTTGGGAATTGGTGGATCTTCCACCAGGTTCTAAACCTCTTGGATATAAGTAGATATTCAAGAGAAAAATGAAAGCAGATGGTTCAATAAACAAGTATAAAGTAAGACTTGTAGTAAAAGGTTATAGACAAAAGGAAGGTCTGGACTATTTTGACACATATTCCCCTGTGACTAGAATAACATCTATTCGCATGCTTATTGTTATAGCAGTGTTCTTTAATTTAGAGATACATCAAATGGATGTTAAGACAGCTTTCTTAAACGGTGATCTAAATGAAGAGATCTATATGGAGCAACCTGAAGGGTTTGTAGTGTCGGGGCAAGAAAAGAAAGTTTGTCGGCTTGTAAAGTCTCTTTATGGATAAAAACAAGCACCTAAGCAATGGCATGAAAAATTTGATCATGCAATTTTTACTAATGGGTTTAAGATAAACGAATGTGACAAGTGCGTCTATGTTAAAAACATTGACCAATGATATGTCATAGTTTGTCTTTATGTGGATGACATGCTTATCATTGGAAGCAGTTAAAACATGATCAAATCAACTAAGCAAATGCTTAACAAAAGATTTGATATGAAAGATATGGGGGTTGCAGATGTTATTGTAGAAATGAAAATTACTAAAACATCTAACGGATATGCATTATCTCAATCATATTATATTGAGAAAATTCTTGATAAATTTATCAAGGATGATATGAATGTAACTAGAACACCTGTAGACATCAGTCTTTATTTATCGAAAAATAAAGGTGATGCGGTGTCTCAATTAAAATACTCCCAAATCATTGGAAGCCTAATGTACCTAATGAATTGTACTCGTCTTGACATAGCTTATGCAGTCAGTAAATTGAGTAGGTACACTAGTCACCCCAGAGAAGACCATTGGAAAGTGATCATTCGGGTTCTTAGATATCTAAGATTTACTCGTGATCATAGTTTGAACTTTACTCGATATCCAGCAGTACTCGAAGGTTATTGTGATGCAAATTGGATATCGGATACTAAAGATTCAAAATCTACTACTGGATATGTTTTTACTCTAGGAGATATTGCTGTTTCTTGGAAATCCACGAAACAAACATGCATTGCGCGATCCACAATGGAATCTGAGTTCATTGCTTTAGACAAAGCAGGAGAAGAAGCAGAATGACTTCGTCACTTCTTAGAAGACATTCCAATATAGCCAAAACCTGTGCCAGCTATTTGCATTCATTCTAATAGTCAATCTGCAATAGGCAGGGCACAAAATCATATGTATAACGGTAAGTCACGACATATTCGTCGTCGACATAATACCGTAAGGCAATTGTTGTCAAATGGAATAATCTCAATAGATTATATAAAATCTAAAGAGAATATTGCGGATCCGTTAACAAAATGTTTGACAAAAGAGCTAGTATATAGTTTATCGAAGGGGATGGGATTAAAGCCTATTACATAAGAGTCATCATAATGGTAACCCTACTTATATGACTGGAGATCCCAAGAACTAAGTTCAAAGGGACAACTAAGTTATGTGTGGCTCACCAGAAATCACCAAGGGATTAAAATTCCTTCCCCATTCCTATGGTGAGAGTGATATCTGCAATATGTGTTGTCTGCGGGGGTATAAGGATAAGTTTTGCTTTTAATGATTACTTATATCTTGATTAAGACATAAAATCAAGATGAGTATAAGGAGATACTCACAATAAGAATCACCTATATGAGTGTCGAACTGGGGCCGGTTCTATGAGAATGAAAAGAGTAACAGTCTCAATAGATCTAGATGGGATCCTGACTATTGAGTTGTGCATATTTAGTTTGTAGTTTGATTCTTAATAACGTTGCATCATTGGATGAAGCGACATCCAAGAGTCACGCCATCCAAGATATACGAGCTTAAGTGAGTTAATCATTAAGTGTAAGATGTTGCAACTTTTGTATTGCAATCTCAAGTGTAGGATGTTGCGAAGTAATATAACTTGGTGAGTCCGAGATTGAATCCACATGAACTGGTTTGTTCAAAATAATTACCGAACACTAAAATAAAATAAAGGAAAATATGATTTTGAATTTTTGAAATGATTGGATAATCGAGAAAAATAATTAGCTAAAAGATAAAATAAGATGGCTAGGAAAAAAAGTTTGCTACGGTATCAAGTATCCTCCACCAAAGTTTTCTTTAAAATATTTTAGATTCAATTTGTATAACTCAATTGAGACATACACAAAGGGTATTTTAAATCGAAAGATAAAAACGGTTATTTCATATAAAAACTAATTTCGAAAGATTGATAATTTTGATTGATTGATTACACTATAAAAATCTAGTTATTTGATTCGTCGGGAATATCAAGCTTTTACTGTGCTTGAAGTCTACGATAGAACAAGATATTATACAGAACAAAAACTTTTTCAAAATAAATAAACCAGTCAATCAAAATAGTCTTAACATTAAAAATCATAATTGAATCATAAAATATTTACAAAGAAACTATAAATAACTTCTCCAACCTACATTTATAACTTCTCCTAACCATGTAAACACTCTATCTGAAAAGTAGACTAAAACATACTACAACACAATTCAAATTAGAAAAATGTTTGAGAGCCTGAAATATGAGGCTCGAAGCCCAAAACGACGTCGTTTTGGGCTTCAAAATTTTTTTTTTCTTTTTCTTCCTTTTCTTTCTTTTCTTCTTTTTCTTCTTTTTGAACACAGAAGAAGCAGAGGCGAAAGAGAGAAACAGAGAGGAGAGGCGGCCGTCGCTTGTCGCTCGTCGGCCGATCGTCACAGCTCGTCACTCGTCGGCCGATCGTCGCCTCTGCCTTTACCTCTGCCCGCCTCCGCCTCTGCCTTTACCTCTGCCTCCGCCTCCCTCCGCCTCTGCCTCTGCCTCCGCCTCCGCCTCCGCCTCTAGTCCTATTTTTAGGGCCCCCTTCAGTTCTGCATCTCCTTCTCTTCTTCTTCTTCCTCCTTCTCTTCTTCTTCTTCTTCTTCTTCCTCCTTCTTCCTTCTCAAATTCGAGCCAAATTTGGCTCGAAACCCTTTCGGGCTCTGTAACGGAGCTCTTCAAATTAAAACTCTATAGCCTCTATAGCAATAGAAATTTGCAGATTTGAAATTGATTCTTCTCTTCTTCAATTCTCTAGCTCTTTCAAGAATCATCGTAGAAATTTTCAAAAATTCAAATTCAAAATGAGTTCTTCCAATAACATCTCTGAAAAACCTGGAGTGTTCTACAAAATTGTTGACAAAATTGTTCAGGACTGTAGAGCTGGCAAGTTTAGCCCATGGCCATAAACCCGCCCAATAACCTATCTAAAACCCATTTAAACCTATACAATTAGAAAATGGGTTGTAATTGGGTTGGTTTCATGCTGCCGCATAGAAAATGGGTTAAGTGGGGTTGGACACGGGTGCCCAATGGGTCATGCTAAAAGACAAAAGTCAGAGCTTTCCATTGCTTGAACTGGTGACTTTATGCATGGTCACAATTTGTCCAATGCTTTGTTTGGCTAGACAATCAATAATGAAATTTGATACAAAAAATAATAATATAAACTTAGAATAAATATTTAGATAAGTAATTCAGAAAAACACATTTATAATCACAATTATTTTAAATGGGCCCATATTATTTAATTTTAAATTTATATCATACAATTTTGAAATATTCTTTTCATGGTCTATAATAATAATAATCAATCTTTTACACTTTATCATTTTTAATAAGAAAAAAAAATTACAACTTAAAGATGTCAACAATTATACAAATTTAAAAATATCACCACTTGCTTTAAATGAAATTCTATTTTTTTTTTCCATAGTTATTTTGAATTGGTTTATTTTGATGGTAAAAAGTTAGAATATTTAAAAAGGTTGAGTTTCTCTCTTATTGGAATCTCAACATGAGAGAACTTGAGAGATTTATGAAACCTACCATAGGTCCTGAGAGGGGAATTTAGGCCGAACTAATGGGCCGAGCTAGTTTGGGCTTGAGCCAGACTTGGAGATTGCATGTCTGGGTTAGAACGGCCCGAAGTGGATTAGGCCAAGATGCTAGCTCGGGCAAATTGGGGTCATGTACTTGATCGAGCTTCTGTTTGGAAGGAATTTATCCTTCCAGCCTATCGTGGGAGCAACCGAGCTGCAAAGTTTGGTTGAGCATTTATCATGGGCACTCAATAGGACTGAGCAAATAGGGCGATTTCAAAAGAAGATCGCAACACCACACTAAGGTAGCTCGACAGTGATTGATACGTGGCGCAATCAGGAGTTGTGGGGAATATCCTACCATCTGTACACGTCAATACCGTTAAGTTGTTTTGTCAATGTTGTTTGGCTATATTGTTGCATACACACGTGTAAGACGAAGAAAGCGTAGTATGTCCACGTGTCTAAGAAAGGACGAGCAGAGTTGTGTGCGCAAAAACTATATAAACTGTGTGGTGCCTCCATGCAACAAGTGTAGAATTCTGGCAATCAAAGCTATCTTTCTTTTGTCTCTTTTGGCTCTATTCTCTTCTCCAAGTGTATTAACTTGACCGTTGGAGGGATTTTCTGGCAACACACTCGCCGAATAGCTCATCATCGCTTTATTCTCAGGTTGTACGACGTCACTCGGAGTAACACGAAGCTTAGACCCAAGGAGTACGGAGAGCAACGAATATTTCCTCCCCATACAAGTCCCATTTCTATGATCTGAATGATTCACTTTTTAGGACTCATTGACTAGAATATTCATGTAAAAAATCAAGATTATCAGATATCAGTAGTTATATATTTGAATCCAATTTATACTACAAAAAATTGATAGTTATTCTTGAAATTATATTTATCGTCCATTTTTTTAAAATAAATATTATTCAAATATATATATCGATATTCAATCATCTTATTTTTTGCATGAATATTGTACTCAATGAGTCTAAAAAAGTGAACAGTTTTGATCATTGAAATTGATTCCAAAATGGACATACCAAACCTAAACGCTCTCTCAAATTTAGATTCCAACTTGAGAGAAACCAAATCCTATTTAAAATTATCATATATGACAAAGTATCAACTTTCTATTTAAAATGATTTAAGTTGAATTTACTGCTCTTTAAAGTCCAAAACGTGCAAATAATTTAAATCGGCTAATATTTATAAAGCAATGCTAGAAACATTAATTAATAGGACATTTATTTATAAATTTATCTTCAAATTATTTCATTTAATTTGACCTACTTATATTTCACTTAATTCAAATTATATTCTTATGTTATAATAAGTTTTATGGGTGACATAATTTAAAAAAAAAATAAAAAAATAAAAAAATTAATAATAATATTCTCATTGATAATGTGAATGTTCACATTGTAAAATACGAATGTTCACATTACCAACTTATTAACCGTTCAAAAAATATTCGTAAGGGTAAAATTGTACATAAAATACCTTAAATACGAGAATTAGGATTTGGTGGATCAAATGTCTAAATAATAGGACTTATTGAAATATAATAATATATTATGGACTAATTGAAATACAAGTATTGAAAAATGATTTCCTAAATAAATCTCCATTAATTAATGTATCAATTAATACACACAAGACATACATTGTATCTAGTTAGTGTGTTAGTTGGTAGACTAATTAATATTTTACCACTTAATATGGTACTACCTAATATTATATTTAATTGGTGTGTTAGTTGATATATTAATTAATGTTTATAGATATTTATAATACCTAAGTATTGATAAGCTGATTTAAAAAAAAAAAAATAGTTATTATTATGATAATATGATAAACTGACTTAAGACTAGCAATTATTGATAATATCAACTTTCTATTTAAAAATGAGTTAAGTAGAATAATTGGGTTTACATGGGTTTACTTAAGACATTCAATTTTATAAAGAAAATATTTAAAAAAGTGTTTATTAACTTTTCATCTAGTGGACACCATCACCACTATAGTCACTGTCATGATTTCCATCATTATCAACGTATTACACATTATCGTTGTTATTGTCACTGCTTGTCACCGCTATCCAACTACCAAGTTCGTTTTGGCCATAAGTTGACAAAAAAACCACATTAGATCCTAAAAATTGTGTAAAAATAACCTTATTAAAGTATTCTTAACTAGGAATCAATCAAATGAGAGCTCAAACTAAAGTTGAAAAGCCCAAGAATAGAAGAAAAATTCAAATGGCAAAAGAAAAAAATTAAGAGCCCAAAGCCATTCCAGTAGGCATTACCAGAATGAATACTGAAATTCGAGATCCAAACGAGAGGGTTTCTTCATTTTTGTATTGCCAAAAAAATTATCTTAATTTTCCTTTCATTTTATTTTATTCCTAGAAGTTGGGCTATGTTTGATTAATGATTTTAAAATTTTCATTTAATTAATTAAATGATGTAATTATTAATATGATGTTACTATAAATTCGAGATCTAATAAACAGAGCATTTAAACATTGACTTGTTTTGAAAAATAAATTAAAAATAAATTTTTTTATAAATATAAAAAAAATAAAGAGCTAGATCTCATCTAAAAAAAATAAAAAATAAAAAACAACTTTTAGTCAAATTCTCAAAATATGCCAATGTCGTTTTTCCTGTTTCTTTCTTTGTCACCATTTGTGGTGTTGTCCTTGTCCAGGGGTGCCCACCGGCAAAAGGAATAGTGCTTTGCCTTAAAAGCACAGCAATTATCGTTGTGCCTTTTGTGAGAAATTATTCAGAGTATTTTTTTTGATAATTTGAATTATTTATATTATAATTTTATTAAGTAAATTATTTATATAAAAAATTAAAGTAATTGAATATCTATAATTATATAATCAAAGCACATTTATTTTTATAAAATTTAACAATTAACATAATTTTTATAAAATTTTAAAAATAATTAAAATCTAATTATGAAATTATGAATATTTAATCAAGTTAATTTTTTACATGAATAATATTTTTAATAAATTTTATAATATGAATTATTCAATTTAATAATAATAAAAAAAAAAAAACTTGAGAAAAGCGGTAACAGCCGTGGCGACCTCAGTGTCAGTACATCACTTTTCCGGGAAAATAAAAGAAGAAAAAGAAGGAAAATCGAGGCAGTCAAACCACAAAGTTCATTTGTTACAGAAATCAATAAAGTTATCCGATCAGAAAACGCCACCACATACTTTTATTTCCTTTCCCAATGGATCAAAGCACCTTTGAACTAAAAGGGTACACAAAAAACACCCATCTAAAGATTTAAATCAAAATCCAAACTACAGTCAAAACCCAAACGTAATTCAAAGCTCTAAAGATCACTCTACCCATAATCAACCGCAGATTCACGTGACCAAATATATAGGCATTGCAGATGTAGAGATCATGTGTTGCGGCTCCATGTTAAGTTCCCTGAGGCTGATGTACGGAATCTCCACCTCCCCCTTCCTCGCCGGAGTCAACGTTCCGGCGAGCGGCCCTGATGACGGCCGACTGGTGGTCCGGTACGGTATGCTCTCGGTGACGTAAACCGGCCCGGAAACCGATCCCCTGAGTGCGCGACCACGGTGGAGTCCAATATCGCCGCCGTGATCGGCGGCGGCGCTGGTAGTCCAGCTGCGGCGGAAGAAGAGCATGGCGCTCCTCCACCACCGCCGCTTGCTCTTCTTGATCTTCTTTGATTCGTCTCTGGAGATGGGTTTTTGGAGCTTGAAGTGCAGAGCATCGATCGATCTCGTGGTCTCGCGCTTGTGCTTCCTAGCTTCCTCTAACACCTTTCGATTTTCATCAAAATTTAAACAAAAATTGAGTCAGAGAGATTGAAATCGACACACATTTGCATTTTCATGTATGTGTATATATATATATATATATATTTATAGAGAGAGAGAGAGAGAGAGAGAGAGAGAGAGAGAGAAGAAAACCTGGAAGTAATCGATTTGAGGATCGAAGCCATAGTCGCTGAAGTGGTGAGGCTCTGGCATTGGAAAAATTGGGGACTTGCTCGACATTTTCTCTCTCTAGAATCTCTGTTGAATCAACTACTGCTGTTTGATTGTTCTACTGGTTAGAGCAAAGCTTTTTGCAGAGTAGAGAGAGAAAGTGGGGAGAGTGAGAGTGAATGAACCGTTGGCATTTGCAAACCCATAAATGCAGTCATATTTTTTCCGATTCCAACGGTACCTAATTTTTTAATTTTTAGATGTACTTAATTTTTACATGAAAAATATTATAAATTTTAAATTTTGTATCAAATAATTTATTAAATTTTTTTAATATAACTCTTTTTATGTTGGTATATACGTACCAATTAATATATTAATTAATGTATCAAAATATATATGATATTATTATTTTAAAATTATGATCTTATTTTATTATATAAATTATACATTTTAAAAATTTTTTAAATTTATTAGTAGGCTAATTAATATTCTAATTAGTTAATATACCATTATTTATTTTTAATTCGTGCATTTAAGTTCTCACCAGTGTAAGGACGGTGATAAAAAATTAGGACACACTAGATAGAGATGGTGGGGCCACACTGGAAAATGATCGAGTGTTGCAAATTTCTCTCAAAAAATTGTGTCTTACGAGATATTCAACTCACTCATTTTATGACAGGTGAATTTTTATCCAGCCTTGCTTGAAAATATGTAATTTTAATAATTTTTTAATTTTTTAATTTAAATATAAGATAAAAAAATTGGTATATTTAGAATGATTTTTTAATTTTTTATAATAAGATGTACAAAAAGTAAAGAGAAAAGAGAATCTGACTTTTTAGTATAAGTTATAAACTTTTTGATTTTTTTAGTAATTTTTTAATTTTTAAGCTAAAACATGCGCATGTCAAACGAGGCCTAAGGGTTCGTTTGGGATCTGGATTGACTTTTTAACATTTTAGATATTTTAACTGGGGTTAAAAAGTTTTGTTTATGATAAATTTTTTGATTTTTTTGATTTTTGTGAGAGAAAAAATAAAATGATTATAAATTGATGTGATGTTTGTCTTATTGGACTAAAAAATCTATTTTATCTTTTTATAACTAAAATAGTCAAAAAGTATTAACATGTCAAACGAAAGCTAAGAATCTATTTAGAAAGATCACTTAAATTAAAATAGTCATATAAAACAAAATGAAATATATTAATAAAATAAAATAAAATGTCATATCCCTCTTACCTTTTTTTTGAATCCACCCATTTTGGACTTGTTCAAATCTAAATTTGATTAACCAAGTCAACTTGCTCACTTTTGTGCATCCTCAACTTAATTATTGTATTATTTCTTCTTTATTATGGGTATAAGTACACTATTTGGATATCTAGAAAAATAAAGAAAATAAATTATTTGTTAATTTAGGGGCAAAAATAAAAGATTACAATTTCTCTTCTTGTTTTTTTATTTAGTTCAACTAAAGAAAAAAGAAAAAACTAATAATATAATTTATTTTTAATATTGTTTGGATAGATTAAAGTATATCATAACAAATTCCAAAACATATAACTTTTAACACTAGGATCATAATATAACTACTACCTCCTTTATGAATGCATACCATAAATTTGTTATTGACAATTTTTTTTGTCAAAAAATTATAAATATATATATATATATATAAGGCTATATACATTAATTAGTGTATTAATTAGTGATGTGATATAATTTTAGAGGCTTTTGACATTTATAATTTGTATAATAAATAGAGTCATTAATGATATCATAACATTAATTGATATATTAATATGTATATTAATTAATACATATAGTATCACCGTGTATATATATATATATATTTACAGAGCCGATTGGGAGCTCGAATCCGAGCTCCCCCAAATGCCCCGAATCCCTCTTTTTTTTTTTTTTTTTACAATGGAAGAAGCAAGAAGAAGAGAAGGGAGGAGGAGGAGGAGGAGGGGCGGAGGGGCCTAAAAATTGAGGGGAGGAGAAGAGGAGGAGGAGGAGGAGGGGCCGGGCGGAGGCTGACGGCGAGAGTCAGTAAGCTACGTGACAGACGGGCGAGTAATGACGACCTCTTCTTCTTCTTCCCTCTCTTCTCTTTCTCTCCGTTTCCCTCTTTTCCCTCTTCTCCCTCTCCCTCTGCGTCAACAATGGCGGAAAAAAAAAAAAAAAACCTAAAACTCAAAACGACGTCATTTTGAGTTTTATAAGAGGATTCGAAGCTGATTTTTTCGAACTACAAATCTTTTTTCATATATTTATATGGGATATTAAAGATTGGCACGGTGCAATTGGCTTTTCGAGCCAGCAATCATAATAGTCGCACGTGGCCTTGAGGGGTAGAACAACGACCTGCAAGAGCATCCGTGATTACAACTCCGTGCCACTTATTAATTTATTTATTCTTCTCTAAAAGTTGATATATTTAAACTGCGTTTGGTTGAAAAATTTTACAAAAAAAAATTAAAAAGAAAAAAAAGAAAAAAATATGTGAAATATAAATAAAATATACTTATTTTTCATTTAATTATATATATATTTTTTATTTTTTTTTCTAAATCCCTAACAAAACACAGCATTAAACTTATTTTGGGAAGTAGGTTAAAAGTTAATTTTTTTTAATTTTTTTGATTTTTTTTTAAATTATAAAAAAATAAAAAAATGATGGGACTCATAAAAAAATAATCGAAAAATCAACTTTTTGACTTTTAATCCAATTATTAAAATAGACCTTAATCACACAAACAAATAAGAATAAAAATAAGCACACACAAGAACTATAAAAATTTACATGATTCACTTTAAAATTAAAATTATAATCACGGTTGTTGTAATTTTCCTTATAATCAAAAGTTTACAAAAGATACAAAAGATAATCATCTACTCTAGACTTTTAATCAAAAAAATAATCAAAATAGACAAACAAATAAGAATAAAAATAATGGGACTCATAAAAAAAAAAAATCAAAAAATCAACTTTTTGAATTTTAATCCAATTATCAAAATAGACCTTAATCACACAAACAAATAAGAATAAAAATAAGCACACACAAGAACTATAAAAATTTCCATGATTCGCTTTAAAATTAAAATTATAATCACGGTTGTTGTAATTTTCCTTATAATCAAAAGTTTACAAAAGATAATCATCTACTCTTTATGTATAAATACATAAAAAATTGTCACACTACCCAACACTTTAAGGTGCCGTTTGGGAAGCAAAAAAGTCAGACTTTTTGACTATTTTAGCCACAAAAGACAAAATAGGCTTTTTTAGTCACAAAAAACAAAACATCACATCCAACCCATAATCATTACACTCCTCTCTCACAAAAAAAGTCAAAAAAGCCAAAAAGCCAAAAAGCCCTTCCCAAACCAAACTTTTAAGCCCAGGCTAAAATAGTCAAAAAAAGTCAAAAAACTAAAAAGCCAACCTACTTCTCAAACGGAGGCTAAGAGGCACAAAGATAATTAGAAATTCAAAAATGAGATGTCCCTTGAGTGAGTTGAGTTGCGTAATAAATTATTTAAAACGAATTGTCTTAATAGTTTTATATTTTGAATTGAGTCTTAGGCCTCATTTAAGAAGTGATTGTTTTAGTTAAAAAGTCAAAAAATTATTAAAAAATTAAAAAATCAACAATTTATATCAAAAACTCAAAGATTCTATTTTCTCTTTACTTTTTATACATTTTTTTGTAAAAAAATTAAAAAGTCATCCCAAATATATTAATTTTTTTACATCATATTTTAGCCAAAAAGTCAAAAAGTTACTATAAAAGCATGTTTCCAAACGAGACCTTAGTAATTTAAATTTTTTATTATTTTATTTATGATACATGTGAAATAATAGATTATTTATGTTTGACTTAAAAATTTAATAAAATTCATAATATATTTAAATTTAACTTATTTATATAATAAATTAATTTCAAACGAGTTTTTAACTTAACTCAAATCGAGTACAACCCTACTTTCCAGTTTTTCTTTCACTCCATCGAACAAATTTCAATTTCTGTGATAGTAAACATTTTATTATACTTCTAACTTTTGATTAGAAAGAGGGAACTCCATGGCACAACCAGCAGAGGAATGTGGAATGCATTATTATGAACCATGCCATGTTGCTTTGTGCTCCCCATTTAGGCTTCTCTATGTCAGCAATTTTGTTTAAGTTATATATAAAACTTAAATAAAATTCTAACATTGAATTTTATTTTATTTTTAAGAAAATAAAAAACTACATGACTTTGTACCGCAAGAAATTAAAAGTAAGATTTAGGTCTCGTTTGTCAATTATTAGTCAAAAAATTAAAAAGTCATTATAAGTTATCACATCACTCTCTCTACTTTTTTGCACGTCTTTTTATAAAAAGTCAAAATATTATTAAAATAACATATTCTCAAATGAGACCTTAATTAAAAGATAAAAACAAGATTATGGTATCTAGATAAATTTCCAAGTGTCAATTAACAAAAGTTAGTGTAACGTTTTATTCCACATATTTTTTTTTTTTTTGGGTGAAAATTATTTCACGTATTATAATGAGTTAAGAAGTTATTTGCAAAACCAAATAACAGGTACATCTCGTTTGGAAAATTGATTATTTTAGTAGGTTAAAATTTTTATGTTTAGAAAATGTGATGTTTGTGAAAAAAAAAAGTGAAATGATTATGGATTTGATGTGACATTTTGTCTTATTGACTATGTTAGTATATTTTATCATTTTATAAATTTTAACCCTAAAAAAGTTAAGAGCCAACTTGGCAGGACCATAGTTATATACATAACCACTAAGGTCATCTCCAACGATTCACCAAAATTATCACTAAATTTGAATTTGGTGAAAAACGAACACCTTTTTTTTTTTTTTTTATCTCCGACGATTTTCTCAAAATGATATCAAATTGAGAACAACCCAAAACTTTCACCAAATTGAGGAGTTGGGGCAAATTTCACTATTTTACTGTGTGTGTACGTTGGTAATGGAGCCCACCAGCCGATTGGCCGGACGTCCGGACAGTTGTCCCCTCAGTCGTCCGGATTGTAGAGAAAATGAAGAGCAATAGCCATGGTTTGGACATCTGAACTAGGAGATCAGTTTCTGGGTTTGCAAGATCGAAATCAAATATAAATCCCGACGATTCATATTTGCTCGATTTCTTTGAAATCAACTTATCAATTTGAATATTCATAATCTGAAGACCCAAAAAATCGAAGTTTCCTCTGAATTCACTTTTTAAATCTACTATCAAACAGAGATTTTCTTTTTCTTCAAGCAAGTTGAAGCTTTCAGGTAATAAGAGAATGGTGATGCAATGACACATATGCCATTGATTTTGCATCTTGTTTTTCTGTTTCAGGTATAGCTGTTTCAAAATTTGATCTTCATTTTGTAATGTTTTTGGGTTCGTTGTTGGTTTAATTATTTTGGATTTCTATCTATGTTATTGGGAATTGTAGAGTTCTCACTTTCCTTCCCCGATTGAGAATCTGAGATCCTTTTGCCCAATCTTCTTATCCTCCTCATTTGTTTGGCAACCGAGAAAATAATGCTTACTGAAGATAAGAGATTGAGATTTGAATTTATTTCAAAAATAGAAATGAACAAATGAAAATTTTGTTTCTTTCCCATTTTTGACACTATAGTTTTCTCATTCTCAACGCTGAAGAATAAACTAGAATTATCTTTAGATCTTCTGCGAACAAACCCATATTTAGAACCTGAGACCATTCCTAAAATTGAATATTTCTATCATCTTTTGTTTGAATTGGAGAGAGAGAGAGAGAGAGAGAGAGAGAGATACTGATGTAATGGAAGAGGTGTTTTTATTTGGGAAGAAAAAGAAAAGAAATCTTCCCTTAGTTATATCGCCTAAATCTCATAGTGAGTAATGACCATGGAATTGAAGTGTCCACCTGTCACACCCCAAAATTTGGACAATTAAATATTAAATTATACAAACTTTATTTTTTGCAGAATGGTGAGTCTTACTAACTTTTTATGCAGGGCTGACCCACCATATTTTTATTTTTATTTTGTTTATTTTATACTCAATTTATATTTCGTTGTATACAGACAAGAAACTAAATGCCACCATATTTCAGGAAACTACCCATTCGACTCGGTGCGGATGAAATTATTTATCTTGTCCTGTAACAAGAATTAAATGTATTTTTGTTTGTGTATGGTGAACACGAGGATGTTAAATCTTATACTCATGCCAGTATACCTGTATACTGACCCGTTTTGTCTCTTGGCAACTCGGGTACATTCTGTTTGAGCGCAGCTGAGCTTCCTTTGCAGTATTTGTTGGGACTACGATGGTGAAAAAAAATAACTATAGTTGTTAGATATGTCGTTTGAACTTCTTTTGTTTTCTTGAGCTTTGAGTTGATATTAGTTTATGTATTTATTATTTTTTTATGACCTTAATATTTTGATAATTTGGCATGGTTTGTAACTTTACATTATTTAAGTTATTTTGACTATTTATTGTTATTTTAATGTTGGAGGTATTGGTTAATTATGAAATTATGGTGGATGGTTTGGTTGGCGTTTTGTTAGTTCTTTTTATTTTTTATTTTTTTTTATCCCTTCTAATCTTTTGAGGATAAAAATTTACTTAAACCCTTTGGAGACGTGAACATTTAGATTTTGTTTCACCCCTAGGATTTGGATGATGAAATATTAATTGGAATTTAGTCCTAATTTAATATTTAATTGTCTAAATTTTAGGGCGTGACAGTTGGCTATCAGAGCTCTAGGTTACCCTAGACTTGTGAGAGTTTAGGTGATCTTCAGATTGTGAAAACATGGGTTAGCTAGTTTAGTTTAATGGTTGAACTTATTCTAAGTATTTATGAACGAATTTTTTTTGTGTGTTTAACTTGAAGGTGATGACTAGAAGGTATAATTTGAGAAGTGCTGAACCCAATGGCACAGAGGAAGAAACAACTGCTAATGCGGCGGTGACGGAGGCTGCCACCGAGGCAACCAATACGATGCAGGTTAATGTGGGGGAGATGATGGCTAAATTACTTCAGGTTGTGTAAAACAATAATCAAAGTCAGTAGGGAGATCCATTTGCGAAAAGAAACAAAGATTTTGGTTCTTTAGGAGGTCAAAAATTCTCTAGAGATGGAGAACCCATTGCAGCTGACGCTTGGGTTCAGAAATGTGAGATGGTGTTTTGTCGTATGTAGCTCACCAAGGTCCAAAAACAGGAGTTGGCGACACATCAGCTTGAGAAAGCAACCCTATTTTGGTGAAACTCGTGGAAGGAGGGTTTAGATTTGACAACTTTGACTTGGGTAGATTTTAAGACCCGTTTTGAGCGGAAGTTTGTTCCTGCTGCTATTCGGTCTTAGTTGAGTGATGAATTTTCGAAGCTAACCCAAGAGGGTAGAACAGTGATTGAGTATGTCACCAAGTTTAATGAGTTGTCTCGTTATGTCCCTTACTTGGTTCACACGCAGGAGAAGAAGAATGAAAAGTTTATTAAGAGATTGAATCATTACCTGTCTAAGTCTCTCATTCCCTTTGATATTGATCCATTTAATAGAGTTCTTGACTTGGCACTGAAGTATGAGGAAAATGAGAAGCGGTTTTGTCACGACCCCATTATGCGCCTTAATAGAATGGTGCTGTGATGGCCAGTAATTCCAGATTATCAAAGGCCAACTTACAAAGATTCACACACAATCAGAGTATACATATGGGGCTTACATGTGCGGAAGCAATAAATTTAAATATAAGTAGTCCAGAAGAGCTGTGCATAGATCAAATGAAATGACATACATCTTGACATGGTTTTACAACTTGAATACAAAATAAAATGGAGTACATATTACGTCTTGATCAAAAGGCTTCTCAAGCCGAAATATACAAAAGAAATGAATTACAAACTAAGAAGCATAATCTTCAACATGATACAAAACAAAAATCAAAACATCTTGCAAATAACATCTTAGGTGTCACCGCCTTCTTGCTTGCCACCTACATATATATAAAGGGGAGGGTGAGCTTGGATACTCAGTGAATGATATTAGTAATAAAGGTTTGAATGAATGATATTCGAGATCTTTATCAAAACAATACATATCATAGCTTGTAACAAAACATGGGATGAATCAAGTTCATCAATCAAAGTCTTTCAAAGCTTCTTGGATGTTAATAGCATCTACATAATACCAAAGGATGACATTCCAAACAAAACAAGGGAATAACCATCCTGGAATCGATGCACACCCATTCACGACTGTCGGTGGCCAACCCGGAATCAGTTAGACAACCCACGCAGAAAATCGTTAGTGGCAAAACAAGGGAATAATCGACCCAGAATCGATTAGACAAACCCAACCGTACAAGACCGTCGGTGGCAAGGGAGATATCTCAAACAAGGGTACTAGTTGCATTATAGTCCCCTAACATTAAGGACTTTCCAAGAATGTCATCAAAACAAACATAATACTTGATACAAAAACTAGGGATAATCATTCATACTTGAACAAATACTTTTCTAAAACGAAACAAAGCGAAGCTTTTTTCAAAACATTATAACATAGCTTTATTAAAAATACCACTCACATAGCTCTTCGGGTGTAGGGATTAAGGCAAGGATCCAAGACCTCAAAACACGGATCTAACAGTTCAAGGTGTAAAGATCAAGCTTGGAATCTAGCTCTCTCTCTAAGAACTTCTTCCTCTTCTTCCTAGAGCTTCTCTCTCTACAAGGCTAGGATATGACAAAATGATATGGATTTCTCATCGCTAGTTGGCTAATACCCACTGCTGGGACACATAGCAACGTCAGATTGGATCTCCTCAAAAAGGTGCCAGAATGAAAAGACAAGAGCATAACAAAGTGTGTACGACAAGTAAGATGACATAGGCACTCTAACAAGGCAATGATCTCGGATTAGGACAAGGCTTCGGGAAAAAGGTTTCAATGATCTCGGCTAGGAAGGATAACACTTGGCCTAGCTATGCCACACCTCGGTCTAGGTCATACCAGTCCTGGAACAAGATCGCTAGGTATAAGGATCAAAGATCTAGGACGCCTAGATGATAACATATCGGCCTAGATGATACACATCTCGGCTTAGGTGATGCACACCTCGGCCTAGATGATGACATCTTGGCCAATATGCCTAGGTGACGGGGGAGGTCAACCAAGGTGGTTCCAAGATGGTCTTAGGTGTAAGTGGTTCAAAGGTGTGACCTAGGCTTAACATGACCTAGGCTTAACACACCAAGCAAGGAACAAAGCATACATATAATACTTAGGCAAAACATGTTAGCAGAAAACAAGACAATAACTTTTACTTAGGCAAAACAAGTCAAAGTCTACAAATGCAAGCTTAACAAGACAAAATCATGCGAATGCACATGAACGTGGCTAAGACAAGAATGAGGGTTATTACAAGTTTAAAGAAGGGAAGGCCAAGGTCGGAGAGACTTCTAGAGGGAGTCATTTCCAGCAGTGTGATGGGAATAGATACCAACCTTACGATCAAAGGTATAGGGGTTAGCAGTTTTAGAGGCCACAACAACAGGGTAGTCATTGAAATTTCAGACCTCAGGATAATTTCAAGCCTCAGGGTAATTTCCAACCCCAGGGGCACTATTATTAGAGATAGGGTGGTCTGCGCCCATAGGGTTATCAAGGACAGCTGCAGCAAGTCTCACAGTTGGGTTAGAGGGGCCCCCATCTATCAGAGTTGTAGCTCCTCAACCGATCAATAAAAAGTGTTTTAGGTGTCAGCAGTTAGGACATGTAATCAAGGATTGCCCTCAGAGACAACAGGCGCGACAGGGTCAAACAGCTCCAGCTAGGGCATTTGCAGTGATGCCAGGAAATGATAAAGTGCAAGGTACTTTTAATCTCTTTTAAGAACCCATTAGAGTACTTTTTGATACTGGAGCCTCTTATTCTTTCATATCTAGACAGTTTGTAGAAAGAGAACACCTTGTAACTACCTCATTGTCTAAACCTATTCGTGTTAAGACCCCTTTAGGAGGGGCAGTTACTCTTTATGAGATGTGTAAAGATTTTGAGATTGATTTTACGGGTAGAGTCTTGTATACAGACCTAATTGTGTTAGGGTTTGAGAGGTTTACAATTATTTTAGGTATGGATTGGCTGCGAAAAGACTTTGTGACTCTAGATTGTGCTAGAAGGACTATAAATATAGATATTCCCAGTATGCCACGACTTACCCACATTTCTAGCGACGGAAAAGAGTCGGTAATGACGAGTTTTCTATGCTCGGTAGAAATCTCTAAGCAGGATATTAGTGAGGTAGATGTGGTGCATGAGTTTGAGGATGTATTTCAGGAGATACATGGACCTCCACCTCGATGGGTAGTAGAATTTCCCATTGACCTAGTGCTGGGAACTGCATCGATTTCTAAGGCGTCATACAGAATGGCGCCTAAAGAGTTTGTGGAGATGAAGAAGCAGCTAGAAGAGATGCTTCAGAAAGGGTTAATTCGTTCAAATGACTCTCCGTGGGGAGCACCCGCGATCTTTGTCTCCAAGAAAGATGACACTCTCCGTATGTGCATAGATTACAAAGAGCTAAACAAGGTGATTATCAAGAACAAGTATTCACTACCTAGAATTGATGACTTGTTTGACCAGTTGAAGGAAGCAGCCATGTTCTCTCAGTTTGATCTCAAAACGGGTTACCATTAGATGAGTGTGTTAGAGGAAAGTATACCGCTTACTGTTTTTCGGACTCGGTATGGCTTATACGAGTTTCCTGTAATGCCTTTTGGTTTGACAAATGCTCTTGCCTATTTCATGGACTTGATGAACAAAATTTTTCAACCGTATCTAGATAAGTTTGTGATTATCTTCATAGATGATATCTTGGTGTATTCTAAGAATAAGGAAGAGCACAGAGAATACTTGAAAATCGTGTTGCAGACTTTGAGGGAGTAGCAGTTATATGCTAAGTTTAGTAAGTGTCATTTTTAGGAGAAAGAAGTTCGATTTTTGGGACATGTTGTGTCCAATCAGGGGATAGCGGTAGATCTTGAGAAAGTTGTTGCGGTCAAAGAATGGAAGCAGCCCATGAACCCTACAGAGGTGAGAAGTTTTGTAAGACTAACCTGCTATTACATGAGATTTATAGAGAAGTTTTCCACTATTGCAGCACCCATGACCAAGTTGACCCACAAGAATGTGAAGTTCGTATGGATAGATGATTGTGAAAGAGCTTTCCAGGAGTTAAAGAAGCAGTTAACTACAGTACCAGTGTTAACTATACCAGTACAAAGGGAAAAGTTAGTAGTGTTTACTGATGCGAGTGGAACTGGGTTGTGATGTGTGTTGATGCAGCATCAGAAGGTTGTATCTTATGCTTCTCAATAGTTAAAACCGCATGAGAGACGATACCCTACTCACGACTTAGAGCTGGCAGTAGTTGTTTTTGCGTTGAAAGTGTGGCGACACTACTTGTTTGGGGAGCGTTTTGAGTTATACACAGATCACAAAAGTCTTAAATATCTTTTTCTCAAAATGAGTTGAGCATGAGACAATAGAGGTGGGTTGAATTCATCAACAGTTATGATTTCGAGATCCTTTACCACCCAGGAAAAAGAAATGTGGTCGCAAATGCACGTAGTCGACAACATGGGGTTATAACGTCTTTGATGATTCAGGAATGGAAGTCTTTGGAGTTAATTTTGATGCATGATATTCAACCAATAAAGAATGTCGAGAGGGCATACATTGGTAGTTTGATTGTGCAACCGGCGTTACTGAGTAAAGTTTGTCAGATGCAGAATTTAGATGGGTTCCTCGTCAGCAAGCTCAATGATGTGGTGGTGAATTTGATTGATGATTGTCCTATTGATTGGTCTGTGGACCCAGATGGGGGATTGCAATTCAAGGGCAGATTGTGTGTACCTAACATAATTGAATTGAGGAAAGAGATCATGGATGATGCCCATAGGTCCCGATATACCATTCACCCTGTTGGAACTAAGATGTATCATGACCTGAAGAGGACGTTTTGATGGGAAGGTATGAAGAAGGACATAGGAGAGTTTGTTTTTCGATGTTATGTGTGTCAACAGCTTAAGGTAGAACACCAACGACCGTTTGGACTTTTGCAGACTCTCGAGATCCCTACTTGGAAATGAGAATACTTCTCTATGGATTTCGTGGATGGATTACCGTGGCCTAAGCGAGGAAATGAATCGATTTGGGTGATAGTGGATTGACTCACCAAGTCTGCTCATTTTATTCTTATTAATGTTCACCGAACTACGGATAAACTAACTAGGTTGTATATTCGGGAGGTGGTGCAACTTCATGGCGTACCAGTTTTTATAATTTCAGATCGTGATCCGTTGTTTGTGGCAAAGTTTTGGGAGATTTTTTAGCATGCTTTGGGTGCTAGGTTAGACTTGAACACGGCTTATCATCCTCAAACAGATAGGAAAACTAAGCGGGTAAATAAGATCTTGGAGGATATGTCGAGAGCTTGTGTCCTCGATCTTGGTGTTAGTTGGGAAGAACACTTGTCATTGGTGGAGTTTGCTTATAATAATAACTATCACTCCAATATCAGGATGGCACCTTTTGAGGCTTTGTATAGGAGGCCATGTCGATTACCTGCTTGTTGGATGAAGGTAGGAGATACTCCATTGTTAGGGTCGGAGCTGGTGAGAGAGACCACGGAGAAGGTGAACATTATTCGGGAACGTATTAAGACTGCATAGAGTCATTAGAAGGGTTACGCTGATAGAAAATGTAAGGGGGTTGAGTTAAATGCTGGAGATTTTGTATTTTTGAAGGTCTCGCAGATGAAAGGTATCATGCGGTTTGGAAAGAAAGGAAAGTTGGCACCTAGATTTGTGGGACCCTACGAGATCACTGAGAAGATTGGTAATGTGGCTTACAAATTAGCTGTCACGCCCCGTATTTTATTACTCGGATAACATTATCAATATTCATTAATTAAGTTCATTTACAAATGACAATTCATCCTTTGATGAAATGATAAATAATTAAATATACATGTTCTCTCTCGTGATACAATAAAGACATTTACATACGAATAAAAGGAATGCCCTGCGACATATAACAAAAGAGAGGACACTACTCTTTATAAAAAAAAATAACACTCAGCCAAACAAACAAATGAAGTAATACAATCCATCACTACATTACACTTATGAAATGGTAAATCCATTGTTTGATCTTCAAATCCGAAAAGCATTCTCTGTACATATGTACAAGCAGGGGGTAAACAACCACTAGCTCACCAAACAATCCCATATTAAAATATTAGAAGATATGCGGTACCAAAATACTCATACATATACGTGAAATCATATCATGTCAAAGCTATATGATTTTATTATATAATTTCTTAAATCTAATTTATTTAATTAATCACAACAAGTTAACTTAAATAAATAAACATATTTTAATATCAACAGGACATCATTTTCAATTCATTCAATTATCTCATTATCAATTGAATCAAATAATTAAACAATTCATTAAATCCATTTTATACAGTCTTATGAGATGAATGCATATGTGATGTCATGTCATGCTCAAAATATTTTTTTTTCTCATCTTTTGAAAATCTTACGTACAATGCCAATTTGAAAACACATTAATCCAACAATTTCAATAAAATTCCAAGATGGTAAATACGACTTAGGTAATCCCTAGGCTGGTGTCTGTAAGTAGACTATACAAGTACTACCAATTTGTCATTTTTACCAGTATTAACTGGAAAGTTCGACATCTATAATCTGTCATTTTTACCAGTATTAACTGGAAAGCTTGACACCTATCTGCGTGGTTTCTAGTCTTTCACCATGGACACTCAGGCCAACTTAACCAATATCAAACTACACCTCCTAGCCAGACTTACCAACGTATTTACCCAAGACAATTCAAAATGATCTTATTTTGCCAAAAACAATTCCTTTATTAAAACAATAGTTTTCAATTGCAATTCAAAATCCATGATAACAATGAAATGAAATGGCAATGCAACATGTAACAATGCATTAGAATAGTTCCAATTTCAATTCCACCACACAATGCTCCATTGTGATCAAATTCCATATCTCTATCAATGTAATATCATAATACAATTCCAAGAGATAATCCAACAATATCCACATTCATATAGTCTCCACAAGTTAATCAACATTCCTAATTTAGTCATTTCAAGACAATTCTATAACAAACTATATATCAAACTTCTCATTATTTGGACTTACACAAAACTTTCAATCAATTTTTGTTTCACCTCAACCAAGATAACCAAAATGATTTTCACCAAATCACATACTTATTGAATATTACCATTTCCATCATACTATATTAAAAGTTATGGTATAATCTCACTAACACACTTTTAATCATGAAGGATACAAAATATTAACCAAACTAATTTAATCCATCAAATTAGTAAGTTCATTATATTCACAATTTTTCAAAATAAATTATATCAAACCTAACTTAACATGTCTTATCTTTTAAATATAATCATATTTCATGCCAAGCTACTTAAATAGTTCATTTCTCTCTCAAAATCTCTACAAATAACAATTTTCACAACTTTTCTAAAATTAACTAATTAACATGATATTTATATAAAAAAATTATGAAATATGCTCAAGAGTAACATTTTCAAGGTTATGAGTTCAAAAGTCCATATTTCACATTTTTTATTTTCACAAAAAAAAAAAAGCACAACTTAATCATCAACATATCATCTTCCATAAAGTTTTATTAATATAATACTTTTAAAGTTTTTAATCCCAAAACAACTCTATAATCCAACTTAACAATTTACATAATATTCCTCAACATCAATTTAATTTTCTCAAAAATAAATTCCAAATCAAAGATAATAAAAATATTTCAAATTTATATTTCTCAAAATAAATCATCTAATCATAATATGATGTAAATACAATCATACAACCTTTAAATTTTATTTTCGGATTTTTTTTACAAAATTAATAACACAAAATGATTTTTTCAAAATCAATCTCAAAATGCCAACATTCTTAACATTTCATCATAATTTTTCTTCCAAAAATTACCAAACAAAAATCTAAAAATTATATATATATATGCAATACCTCTTAAAATGACATATTCTCTTAAAATAACCCTAACATAGTTTTAATGTAAAAATATGAAGAAAGTCTCTACCTCAAATATGAAGAAAAGCAATCCAAAAATGCAAACATCACCCGATCATGAATCTGAGAACACCATTGTGAAGATCATGACGAGTTCTCCAACTTTCATTAAAAAACTTTTACAAAATCTCACTCTAAGGACTCCCACTCAAAACTCAAAGGTTGAGCTTCCATGGTGAGAAAGAGACGAAGCAGAGAGAGTTGAGCTCTCTGCCACAAGAAATGAAAAGGAAAGGAAATTAGGGGAATCAAAGGAGAGGAAATGATGGCAAGGACAAACATGGGGGTCATCCACGTGGGTTTGTTCCCCAAAACTTGATTTTTTCTAAAAAAATATAATTTTTGTAAAAATACCTCAAAATTTTATAATATAAATTATAAAATGATATAATTTTTCTCACCACAAAATATAATATTTTTGTATACCACAAAATATAATATTTTGATCACTACGAAATATACACATTTTCATTCTTTATAAAATATATAATTTTTCGCCATATGCTACACACCATAAAATTAACTATTAAATATTTATTATAACTCCTATATAATAAATAATAACAACTCCTAAGGTGGTTACTACAAATCACATAATTAAAAAGGACCAAACAGTTAAACATGAGTTACTAAACAAACTCAAATTAAATTAAATTTAAGTCATGGGTCCTACTCATAAGCCAAACATGATCCAATTATATGCCAAAATAGACCCAACAAATTTATCCAAATCATGATCTAAACATTCAAAATTAAATTACAAAATTCTGCTATAAATTAAACTGAACATCAATCAATCCGTGAATTTTCATAAAATAAATACTCATAATTTAATTATGAAATTTTTATCCAACGTGCTAA
This sequence comes from Camellia lanceoleosa, assembly GCA_025200525.1. Classification (NCBI taxonomy): domain Eukaryota; kingdom Viridiplantae; phylum Streptophyta; class Magnoliopsida; order Ericales; family Theaceae; genus Camellia; species Camellia lanceoleosa. Next base: position 184,827,812 of record CM045762.1, read on the forward strand.
ACTCATATGGGAACAACATATAAAAATTTTATAATTTTCTGAGATCAGGAATTATTTTTAAAAAATACAAAACCGAACTGTTTTTACAAAGAATTTATACAACAATCAAATTCAAAAATTTGCTCAATTAAATTATGTACTGACTATTTAAAATAATAATAAAAAAATTCTGAGTCATTACATTAGCCCTACCATCTACTTTAGTTATGATTCACAATGTGTTCTACGTATCTTTATTGCAGAAGTGTGTACAAGACCCTTCCCAAGTAGTATCACCAAAAGTGTTGGAGATTAGTGATGATCTCACGCATGTGGTGCGACCGGTTACTATTCTAGATCGGGATGTAAAATAGTTGCGGTGCAAGAAAGTAAACTTGGTGAAAATGCAATGGAGCGAAGATGAGAGCGATATCACTTGGGAATTAGAAGAGAAAGTTCACTGTATGCACCTGGAACTTTTTACTTCGTACTCTCTCCTATCGAATCTCGGGATGAGATTCTTTTGAGGTGTGTATATTGTAGCGACTTTAATTTTCTTAAGTCATTACTTATTATTATTATTATTATTATTATTATTATTATTACTACTACTACTACTACTATTACTTTATTTTATTTTTGACTTTATTAATTATGTGGATACATGAGAATTTAATGTAATATTTAATTAATTTAATGTGTTATTTAATTATAGGTAATTAATCTGAATATTGATATATTTATATTGTTTATAAATTAAAAAAAGGTGTTTATATATTGATAAAATATATATCATATTTATATCTATTTATGTTGTATTTTTATGATATAAATATAATAGTAAATTAGGTGTATATAATATACTTAGACCTAGTAATCACAAAGGTGTGTGTGAAAGTTTTCTGAGAAAAGCAGCAGTCATGAGAGAGAGAGAGGGAGAGAGATTAATCGAGAAAGAGAGAAACAGTGGGAAGAGAAAAAAAAAAAAAAAAAAAAAGAGGAGAAAAAAGAAAGAAAAAGAAAAAGGAAGAAAAGGGTTAGGGTTTTGTTTTGGTGGTTTCATTAATTCTCTAAATATTTCTTTGATCTTCAAAAAAATTATTGTGATACTTCTCTTGATTTATGTTTAATTCATTATTTTTATTTATTTATTTATTTGATAGTGGTTGGATTTTGTATTTATATGTAGATGATAGATTGATTTTAATTATTTTGATTAGTTATGTAAGCCAAGTTTAGGGTTTTTATATGTATTTGGTATTTGTGTGAAGATGATGGTTTGATTTTAATTACCTTAGTTAGTTGTGTATGCAAGGTTTAAGGGTTTTGTATATATTTATTTTGTGGATGTAATCACACTCATGAATCTATGAAATTAAAATAAACTTGGAACCCATAGATAAATTCCTTATACTCCACCATGACTCTATGGATTGTTATTTTATTTGAGTGATGGTGAAAAAAAGTGTATAAGAAAAAAAAAAAAGTGACGATTATAAGATTTATTTGAATGCCTTAGGTTTAACATTGTTATATTTGTTCTCATGAGTAGATGAGAGATTGTGTATATATATATATATATATTGTTGCCTCATTCTCATGAGTAGACGAGTGTTTTGATTTACGCGCGTACGTATATATTAACCATCCGGGGAGTGTGGGTCAAACTCGGGACGATATCTCCGTGCAACTTTGGCTTCAGAGTGATGTTAGGTATGCGGGAGGTACATGGAATATATGTGTAGGCTGGAAATAAAGGGCGGAAGTGGTGGAGTTAAGATACAAAGAATTTAATTATGAGTTTATTGGTATAGTGTGAATTTGTGTATCTTGAAAAATAGTAAACAACCTCGATAAATTATAAAATTTGAGCAAATGCATGTATACGTGATTTTAGACAACTTTTATGTTTTAATTTTTTATTAAAAAGATCAATTAGAACTTGTAATCGAATGATCTTGGTTACAATAGTTTTTATTCATTTTAACAATGCAAACTTTAGATGTTGTTTCAACTCACGAAACGAGCTCATTTTTATTGGTTTCTTAAAGACCGATGTAAAATATTATTCTACACACATTTCGTGTTTTGAACTTTTTCGAAAAAAATCATCTTAAGGTAGTTTCTGTTTGTTTTCAGTTTCAGATTTTTCGATTGAATTCCGTCTAGGTTCTTCTATCAAGTTTTTCTCTCAACCTGTATAGTTTCTACTAAAATCGTTTGCGCTGCCTTTTAGAAAATTTAATTATGTACAACTTTTTTTTTTTAAAGTTTTGGTCAGTTTAAATTATTTAAGCATGAAATGATGCATTTTTATACTTTTTCAGCAAGTTACTTATGATTAAATTATACTAACTTTATTTTTGCAAAATGGTAAGTCTTACTAACTTTTTATGTAGGGCTGACCTACTAAATTTTTATTTCTATGTTGTTTATTTTATACTCAATTTATATTTCGTTGCGTACGAGCAAGAAACTAAATTTCATCGTATTTTGGGAAACTACCCATTTGTCTCGGTGCGGATGGAACTACTTGTCTTGTTCCATAACAAGAATTAAACGTATTTTTGTTTGTGTCTGGTGGACACATGGGTGTTAAATCTTGTACTCATACTAGTATACCTGTATATTGACCCGTTTTGTCTATTGGCAACTTGGGTGTGTTTTGTTTGATCACACCCGAGTTTCTTTTGCAGGATTAGTTGGGACTACGGCGGTGAAGAGAAACAACTATAGTTGTTGGACATATTGTTCGAACTTTTTTTGTTTTTTTGTACTTATGGTTGATATTAGTTTATGCATGTATTATTTTTTTATGACCTTAGTATTTTGATAATTTAGCATGATTTGTAACTTTACATTATTTAAGTTATTTTGACTATTTGTTACTTTAATGTTAGAGGTATTGTTAGTTATGAAATTATAGTGGATGATTTGGTTGGCATTTTGTTAGGTGTTTTTTTATTTTTTATTTTTATTTTTTTTTAATTTTATCTCTTGTAATTTTTTGAGAATGAAAATTTACTTAAACCCTTTGAAAACGTAAATGTTTAGATTCTGTTTCACCCTTAGAATTTGAATGATGAAATATGGATTGGAGTTTAGTCATAATTTAATATTTAATTATCCAAATTTTGGGTCGTGACACTACCCACCCCCAAGGAGAGGAGGAGCTTTAGTTTCGGTGGTGGTGGTGCTGGCCCAGACCTTCTCTCTCAGCTTGTTCTTATTGTTTTTCTTTTTCTGTATCCTAAGTTTCCAACCAAACAATGCTTCTCTTTTTTCACAATTATTATGACAAGCAATTCAATTGTTTTTATTTTTTATTTTTTTGCACTGACTAATTGATCGACCGGTTGACTGGTAGTTTGATAAAAAGTCAAATCCCTCCATTAAAACAAACAACATCAAATAAAGAAATTCATCATTTTTTTAAATTTAAATTTAATAAAATATTTGATAAACCGTTCAAGCAAGAAACAAAACTGTAACATTTGGGAAAATAAAAATTAATGAAAATTCAATTCATCTGACACATGAGCAGACTGACAATTGCATGAACGACCTTGTTGCACAATTGAAGTGACAAATTTGAAGCAAGTGGTATACAATTGTCCACAAAGGCCATTTTTGGTGACTGGTAGCCTTATTTGGCAAAAATTATTTTTTTGTTTTTTGGGTTAAAATTTAAAAAAAAACAAAATAAAATAGGCTAAAATAATTAATAAGATAAAATGTCACATTAAATTTATAGTTATTTTATTATTTTTTTTCACAAATATTACGTCCAATTATTAAAAAAATAAAATAAAATCAACCATCTTTTCAAATATAAATATTTTAACTTATTAAAATATTCAAAAACTAAAATACTCTATTAAAATAACTAATTTTCCAAAAGTGAAATTTATCCAAAGCATAACCAAATGACAAGTAACCTAATTTAAACTTGGGCTTATAAGCCCTGCCAAATGAGTTCTAAATTTTATTTCTAAAGATCGATGACATGGGCCCAGCTCAATGAGCCTAAAACTTTACTGGGCTGGCCTTTTTAAGGCCCTCACGATTGCTTCCCAAAGGCCTTTTTTCAAAGCCCACTGGAAAGGGAGAGAGAAAGAGGGAGAGGGGGAGAGAGAGAGAGAGGAGTAGATAATGGTCGACTCAAACTTTTATTTGAGGTATAAATCGCAACAAACTACCCAAACCAACACGAATGTCATGCAATATGATTTGGACCCCCAACACGAACGGCTCAGATTATCACAATAAAAAGTGTGATTTGGACCCCTACAAAGAACACTCCCACGACCCTCTCTAGTTGTGATAGGCTAGTTTTTTTTTTTTTTTCCCTTCTCTTCTAATCACTAACTTTCACGTATGTGTGGGGTGATGGGGTGGTGATTGAAGGGAGTCTCAATCACTTCTGATTTGAATTTCAATGAGTAAAGTAATGATTTTCATTCCATACTTTTTATTATTTTTTTCTTATTATTTTTAAGAGGTTGGCTTTCCTCTAATCTGATTCTAATCCGTGATTAGATTAGAGGGGTACTATTAGATTCGTGGAGGTCTATCACGGGTTCCATTTTGATAATCTGAATCGTTCAATGTGTAGAAATCATCGAGTATTATATGCCTGTGCAAAACCACATTGATCGGATATCGATAGTTATGTAATCAAATCAGTTTTTGCATAAAAAAATGAATGTTGAAAAAATTAACAGTTGATAAAAATCTGATTCGATAAGATAGCTATCGATATCTGGTCAAAGTGATTTTTTACAGACATAAACAACTCGACAAGTTCTACATATTGAACGGTTCAGATTATTGAAATAGAACCTTGATAAACCCTATAGACTCAACAATACCCTCTAATTCGATTAGAGACTAAAAGGAATCCTAACCCAATTTTTAAGACAACTCCAGGAGTTTGTTCGGTGTAGTTTTTTTCAAATTAAAAATTGCTAATCAAAAAAATAAAAAAATAAAAATAAATGACGTTTCCTAATTCTTATAATCAATTTCTTTAACTTATTGAATTTATATTTACTTCATAGGTTGGACAAAAACGTATACCATAAATTTTTAAAATTAAGTAAAAATTATTAAAAAATTATTTTTTATGTATTTGTATTCTAATTATTCTATAAAATATTAATATATTTCAATAAATTTTATTATTTCAAATATTTGATCAACTAAATCTTAAGAGGAAGCTTGCCTCCGGTTCTTAATCGGATTAGACGGTATTGATTGGTTTGTAGAAGCCCATCATGGATCCCATTTTAATAATTTGAACCGTTTAATATGTAGAACTTGTCGAATACTATATGCCTGTAAAAAATCACGTTGATTAGATATCGATAGCTATCTCATCTTATCAGTTTTTTGTCAACCGTTAATTATTTCACCGTCTATTTTTTTTATACAAAACTGATTTGATCACATAGCTATCGATATTTAATCAACGTGATTTTTTATAAAAATATAATGTTCGACGATTTCTACACATTAGACAGTTCAGATTATCAAAACGGGACCCATGATGGGTCCCCATGGACCGAACAGCACCGTCCAATTTGATTAAGGACTGGAGGCAAGCTATTCCCAAATCTTAATTATCATATTTAGAGCTCGTTTGGAATGTGGGTTGACTTTTTGGCTTTTTCGTTTTTTAGCTACTTTAACTTGGGGTTAAAAAATCTCGTTTGTGATAAGTTTTTTTTTTATTTTTTTAACTTTTGTGAAAGAAGAAATGAAATGATTATAGGTTGGATATGACATTTTATCTTATTTAGCTAAAATAACCTATTTTATCTTATATGGCTATTTTAGCTCTAATATTATTCCCAACCAAGCTCTAAAGATATTTTATGAACAATTTTATCCTTACAAATATATTTTAAATCCTTAACAACTTGATAATATGAACAGTCACATTAAATAAATTTGACAGTGTGAATGTTCCCGTAAACATTGCATGCTTCACCCTATTATTAGGGGTATTTTGATAATGATGTCACCCATAAAATTTATTAGAACATAAGAAAATAATTTAGACTAATATAAGCAGGTAAAGAGAGATTTTTGAACCCTAAAATTAAAAACTATAAACAATTGAAATAAATTTCATCATAATTTAACATAAATTCTCAAAATAAAATAAAAATAAACAATTTCAAAAGGGGTAATAATATAATTTTTTTATTCATACAACTAACCAATTATTAATAAAAGATGAATTAAATATTAAAAAAAATTTAATATAATTATGTTAAGGTCAAGTTTGGCATCCTCAAAAAAATTCAAAAAGACAAAAAGTCACTATCCTATTTAAGTTACATTATCTTATTTAAGTCACATTATTTCTCTAACACATCACTTCAAATCCAACCCACATTCAACCCATATTTCATAAAAAATCAAAAAATATACTTATTCCCAAACTTGACCTAAAATTAAAAGACTTATAATATATATATTTTTTAAAATATAATTTACTTGAAAAATAATAAAAAAACTGAAGGAAAAACTAGTCAACCAGTTCGCTTCTGCTTCACGTATTGGATTTGTTGTTACAAAACTGAAGGCTATTTTGGTCATTTCAGGCTCCCGCGTCAAGCTCGGCGTCTATTTGACTGCAAGATCTATCGTTAGTACAACAAACCCAGAAATCCTCATGAACCTTCTCTCTCTCTCCTACACGGTAAAAAACATTATTCCTCTTCACTCCTCATACATATAAACCCAATCCCTCCTCACACCATCATCAGACCCCTCTCTCTCTCTCTCCCTCCCTCCCTCCCTCCCTCTCTAAAACCCACAAAACCCCTCTCTCTCTCTCTCTCTCTCTCTCTCTCTAAAAACACCATCAATGGAAAGCAATAACATGCCCCCATATCCTCCAAACAATGGCTACTCTATAACTGGAAAAATAATGCTGAGCGCAATCATCGTTTTGTTCGCCGTCGTAGTCTTCATGATCTGCCTTCACCTCTACGCCCGCTGGTACCTCCTCCGCTCACGGCGGCACCACCACGTCCGCCACCACAATCACCGCCGCACCCAACTCGTCTTCTACGTCGAACCCGACACCCCCTCCGCCACCGCCTCCCGCGGCCTCGACGCCGCCGTCCTCAACTCCCTCCCCGTCTTCGTCTACTCCGCCTCAGCCTCCGCCGCCGCGCTAGAATGCGCCGTCTGCTTGTCGGAGTTCGAGGAAAACGAGAAAGGTCGCTTGTTACCCAAATGTAACCATAGCTTTCACATCAATTGTATCGACATGTGGTTCCACTCTCACTCTACTTGCCCTCTCTGCCGATCTCCGGTTGAACCAGTGCCGGAAAACCGGTCTAGAGTTGAACCTGCTGGGTTTGAATCCGGTTCGAGTTCTGGGACGTGCGCCGCGTGTCAGCACGAGGGGGCTTCGTCGTCGAGTTTGGGAGATCGGAGGAAGGCGACAGTGACAATAGATGTGCCGAGGACGAGCGAGTTCGGGAGTGAGTTGGGACCGAGTTCGCCGGCGAGTCAAGGGTTTAAATCGCCGGCAAGTCGGTTGCTTTCGTTGAAGAGAATACTGAGCTTCAATAGAAAAGGAGTGGCGGTGTCTCCGTCGTCGGGGATCGGAACGAGTTTTGGGTCTCCGAAGAGTGAGTCGGATATCGAGTGTGGTGGTAGAGACGAGTCGACTCAGCATCAAACTCGGATTCAGACACCGAGGTAAGAGAGAGAAAGTGAAATATTCAAAGGTTGTAATGTAAGACGGCTTTGTGAGAACGTTCAACATTCGGCGATTTGTCAGACTGGCACACGTGGCACGTGGGCACAAATCGGAAGAGTGTTTTGTTTTGAGGGCACGCAGACTTTGTGGACTCTGAAAATGTTTGAACGTTGTAGGATGTAGATATATACATTTAATTTTTTTTTATTATTACTTAAAAACTGTGATAGTTTTGTTATGTAATGAGAAAATGGACTTCAATTTGGTTGTTTTTTTTTTTTAATTATTTATTTATTCTGTGCCAGTCCTCCCCTTTGAAAGGATTGTTGTGACTGAGGAATTCCTTAATATGTGGAAGAAATTGATGTACTATCTCCATTTTACAAATTTTTATTTTAAATTACATTTTAAAAAAAAATTAGAACTTATAATAATATGATAGTTAAAGATAAGAGTAAATTTCAATTTATCTTTGAAGTGCACATAGTTTTCTGTCATTTAAAAATAAGTAAATTTATTTATGTTTCCGCGATTAAAGTGTACACCATTATAAATAATTTATGTGAAAGGATTAAAGTATCTATCTATGTGTATAAGTAATTGTATTGTGCAAATTATGGACAATTTCGTTATTATCTTGAGAAATTAATTTTATTTAAATCTTGTTTATTTTACTCAGGATTTACCTCAATTGTATTCGGAAATAAACACATAATTTCTTAATAAAAGACTAAAAGATTAACTTAGCTAAAATATCATACTATGCATTTTAATTCATAAATTACATAAGAGTTATGTGATTATTTTTAGGACAAACTTTACTTTGCATCTATGATTTGGCTTGGTGCGAATTATCTCCTAACGTTCAAATATACCACATAACTCTTAGGTAGTTAATGAGTTGATATACACAGTTAACACCGTTAATGGCAGATGTAAGATGACTAATTTGCCCTTGCAAGTTTTTGGTGTTTTGTTTTAAACTTTAAAAAAATTAAAAATTAAAAAAGCCTGTTGGATGTATTGCTTGAAAATTTATTAAGTGTTTAATCGTTTTGTTTAGGGCACTTTATTCATCACTGTCCTATTAATCAATGCGTTTTATTTAAGTTTTTTGAATTAAATTTTTTGAAAATTAAGTTTTTTATTTTTTATATTTTTTTTTGTTTTTAGTAAATATTTTTAAAATTTTAAACATTTGTTTTTTTTTTTACTTTTTTAGATGTACCTTACTTAGATGTATCTAAAAAATAAAAAATTTATAAAAAAATATTTTAAAAAATTAACAAATACCTAAAAATACAAAAAACATACTAAATTTTTTATTATTTTTTTATATTTTTGGTATTTATTGGATTTTTAAAAAAAAATTTCACAAAAATTATACTTTTTATGTGTATTTATGTTAAGTGTGTCTAAAAATTAAAAAAATTACTTAAAATATTAAAAAAATTCAATTAAAATATAAAAAAAATATAAAAAATAAAAAATAAAAAATAAAAAATTTTTAAAAACTATTTTCAAAAAAACGAAACCAAACAAGCTGAATAGTGATCCGAATTTTGACATCAAAAAAGTGAAACCTCCTACGGGTATTCCGAAAGTCTACGCTAATGGCAACTTCAACGAGCTCTTATGCACTGAAGAGTGGAGCTGTAGCGAGATATATCCATATACATATATATATATATATATGAAATATATTTCTAACTGTGGGGATATATTTTCTGAGTACCAACACGTGACAGGATGACACCGACGTGTCAGCCGAGGTGCCACGTGTCGTGGTAAGTTATGCCAAGGTAGTCTCGGAGTTGCCGAGGTTATCTCCGAAGATATCGGAATACCGAGATAAGCGGATAAAGGATAGGAGTCCTAGATTGGGAGAAGACCTCAGTTTGGATAAAGGTAGAACTCTTGGGGAGTTTTGTCCTGAACCCCTTGGGAGTTCCAGATTAGCAATAATCCTGAGTCCATTGGAGTTAGGCTCCTATTGGGACTAGGACTGTATTGATTATAAAAAGAGAGGCACCCCCATGGGTCTAAGGTATGTTTTTAATACTCAAGCTTGTGAGTTGAATACTTGATTATCTTTGAGAGATATACTGACTTGATCGTCAGAGTGCTCCCGGGTGGAAAAACCACCGCCGGAGCCCTTTTCATTCTGTGCAGGATAGCAGGGTGCCATCTATTCTACCTGTGTTCTACAACTGAATCACTAAGGAAGACAGTGTAGTCAGATTTTCACCCATACAATTTGGCGCCGTCTGTGGGAAAGAAAGACGAATAGATGGCCAGTAACGCACAAAACGAAAAGGTTGGGGACGACGCTCCCGCTGGGAGTGGCAGGCCTATCGACCTTGACGTCGAAGGAAACAACCACAACGAAGAAACCTGTGGCCAGGGGCACGGGGGAAAAGACGTCGTCCAGGAGGGCGACACTCAAGAAAATGCACTGCAGATACTACAATGAAGACAACCTCCAGGTATGGAGGGATAGGTGCCTACGGAGGAATGAGGAGGTAAAACAATTAGCAGATAAGTTGGCTGACCTGCAGTCGGTCGTCAACTTCATGATGCAAAACAATGTCATGCAGCCGCCATACTCGTTGCAGGACACGCCAATTCTAGCAGTTAATACTCAGAAGGGAGGAAGGAAAATAATTCCTGAAACACTACAACACTCCAGGAGCAAAAGGCACTCTCACCCGCCCTCCGGGGAGGTCGGGCGAGAGAAACCAAGGCAAGAGAAGTCCCAGAGGACGTATCAAACAAAGGATCAGGAGCGCAGAGAACATCAGAATGTTCAAGGGCAGGCGCTCTGCTTTGACACAACCCACGGAGAAAGATCAAAACGGGCCTATCATGAGGCCGAGAGTAGTGTGCCAAAGAGACTGAAGTCCAAAGATAGCCGAGCTCCGGGGAGGAGTAAAGAAGACTTGAGAAACTATCTCAAGAGGAAGGAACAGAAAGCTGAAGCCGAGGTAACCTCACCCGTCAAGCCGATGACACCGTTCTCGGTAGAACTGGACAAATTTGAAGCACCAAAAAGATTCAGCATGCCGAGGTTTCAAATATACGATGGTAAGTCAGACCCTAACTTCCACGTTGGACTATTTTTGAACTCAATGGCGTTGTACAGTGGAAACGAACCATTACTTTGCAAAGTATTCCCCTCGTCCTTTGGGGAGATTGCATTAGATTGGTTCTATAAATTACCAAAGGGAAGCGTGAAGACGTGGGAAGGCCTGGCCGAGATGTTTGTGGCCAGGTTCGTAACAAACAAACTACAGCCATTAAGGGTGGACGCGCTAATGACTTTAAAAATCAGGAAGGATGAAGACCTCAGGGCCTATGTAAAAAGATACTACGAGGTGTTCAATCGAATACCTGAATGCAACCAGGAGATAGCGGTCGTGTCTTTCAAGAACGGCCTGAAAGATGACTGTTCACTACGGAAATCTTTGGCAAAGACATTGCCGAAGAGCATGGAGGAGCTCATGGCAAGAATCGAAAAGTATGCGCGAGCCGAGGAGGATACATCGGCCCACAAGGAAGTCAAACAGGAAAAAGGGAACACCTCGCTGAAGCAAGGCCGAAGTAACAACGAATTCAGCAAAACAGAGATGGAGTTAAGGGCTAAACAGGAAGTCACCACCGTATTCCGAATTCCAATTCAAAATTTCCTAGGAAAAATTCGAAGCCAGCCCTATTTCAGAACACCAGCAAGGGAACCAGGAGAGTTCATGGGAAGAAACATGGACAGACATTGTGTTTACCACAATGAAAACGGACATACAACACAGGGTTGCAGAGCCCTAAAGGCACACTTGGAAGATCTGGTAAGACAAGGCCACCTAAGAGACCTTGTCGATGAAACCAAAACAAGAGAAGAACAAGCAAGACTACCTCAGGCTCCAGCAACCCCACCACCTCCGCAACCACGGGCAGAAGGACCTCGGATAATTAATGTAATCCACTCAAAGGTTAACAAGAATGAAGTCAGAGAAGAAACCCAAAGGGTAAGGCATCTACAGCATGTCTACCAAGTCGGGGAAAAGAGACATCGGCCTAAAGAGATCCAAGGACCAATAATAACCTTCACTGAAGCCGACCTAGAGACGGTCCAGCACCTGCACAATGATGCCTTGGTAGTATCCCTCCAGGTTGGGGAGTGCCAAGTGAAACGCATCCTAATAGATCAAGGCAACTCTTGCGACATCATGTACGTTAGATGTTACAAGGAGCTAGGCCTTCACCTAGACGACATGGAGCAATCGAATGGCCCGATGGTCGGCTTCAATGGAACGCCCACGTGGCCCCTAGGCGCTACAAACTTGGAAGTACAGGCCGGTACTAGGAAGATCAGGACAGAATTCACCGTGATTGATACGCCTTCTCCTTACAACATCATATTGGGAAGGCCATGGTTGCATGCAATGGGGGCAGTTCCTTCAACATTGCACCAACTATTGCGCTTCCCAACAGAACATGGGATTGAAGAAGTCAGAGGAGATCAACTGCAGGCAAAAAATTGCTCCATGGCAGCAATGAAGACAACCTGCAATGTTCGAGAACCAGAAAAGGCAGAGATTGAAGATGAGGACATAGAGGTCTTAGATGATGTCGGCAAGGAGCCAACCGAGAAGAGTGAGGAATCACTAAAGAAAATCCTCGTCCAGGAGGGCGACGAAGAGCGCTTTTTTCTTCTCGGCTCAGGTTTAGCCGAAGAAGAAGAGAGAGAGAACTGGAAGCTTTTTTAAGAACAAACATAGAGGTGTTCGCCTGGACACCTTATGAAATGCCTGGCATTGACCCCGAGGTCACATGTCACAGACTGAACGTCGACAGGTCGGCAAAACCTGTAATACAACGAGCTAGAAGACCGACGTTGATACACGTCGAAGCTGTGGAGGAAGAGGTAGACAGACTTCTGGAAGCCAAGGCCACCAGAGAAGTCAATTATCCAACGTGGCTATCAAACACTGTGGTGGTAAAGAAAAAAAACGGTAAATTGAGGATTTGCATAGATTTTACAAGCCTAAATAAAGCCTGCCCCAAAGACAGCTTCCCTCTGCCAAAAATTGACCAGCTGGTGAATGCCACATCAGGACATGGAAGGATGAGCTTCCTGGATGCTTATAGGGGGTACCACTAGATAGCCATGTACCCCCCAGACGAAGAAAAGACAGCATTCATCACCCCAAAAGGCTTGTACTGTTACAGGGTGATGCCTTTTGGGCTGAAGAACGCAAGAGCAACCTACCAAAGGCTGGCAACCAAAATGTTCAAGCACCTGATAGGCCAAACAGTTGAAGTCTACATCGATGACATGGTTATAAAGACCAAGGAGCCTAAGAGTCATATTGCCGACCTGAAAAAGGTATTTGAAATACTCAAAACATATCGGCTCCGACTCAACGCATCTAAATGCGCGTTTGGAGTTGGATCAGGTAAGTTCCTAGGTTACCTGGTAACAAGAAGGGGAATAGAAGCCAGCCCAGATCAGATCAAGGCCATCCTAGATCTGCAGAGTCCAACATCGGCAAAACAGGTTCAAATACTCCTTTGGAAGGGTCATGACCCTAAACAGGTTCATAAGCCGAAGTTCAGACAAGTATAAACCCTTCTTCAACCTGGTAAAAAAGACCGCAGACTTCCTATGGACTGAAGAATGTGAGGTCGCTTTGGCCGACCTAAAGAAGTATCTGACCACGGCCCTAGTGCTCTCCACACCTGAACCTGGGGAAGAATTGTTTTTGTACCTAGCCGTGTCGGAACACGCAGTAAGTGCAGTTCTAATCCGAGAAGAGCAGGGAGAACAAAAGGCTGTCTATTATGTAAGTAAAACCTTAGCCAACACTGAAGCAAGGTACTTACCACTAGAGAAGTTGACGCTGGCCCTAGTCATGGCATCAAAGAAGTTGAACCACTACTTCCAGGCACACAAGATTGTAGTACTAACAGAGCACCCACTAAAGTCCTTACTACAACAAGGAGACTTAACAGGAAGAATTGTAAGGTGGGCAGTAGCCTTGGGCCAGTATGACCTGGAGTTTAGGCCCAGAACAGTAATTAAGGGCTAGGTTTTGGCCGACTTCGTGGCAGAATTCACGCCTGAATCCATCGAACGTCGGGCTCCGTTGAGCCAAGATACACAAGGTCCCAGCAAGCAAGGAAAGTCCCAGGCAAAGGCCAAGGAACAAAAGAAGGCAAAACTCAGACCCTGCAGTATCTACATCGGTGACTCATTTAGACTGTTTGTCGATGGAAGTTCAAACCGACAAGGAGCAGGGGCAGGAGTACTGCTGATATCCCCAGATGGGGAAATAATAGAACAATCCATCCGTTTGGGGTTCAAGGCCTCAAACAATGAAGCAGAGTACGAGGCATTAATTGTAGGACTAAAGCTGGCAGCGGCAACAGAAGCAGATGAGGTAATAGTTTTTTGTGACTCACAGTTAATTGTTAACCAGTCGACAGGAGAATTTGCAGCCAGAGACGAGAGGATGTCAGCATATGCAAAGGAGGTTATCAGATTGGCCGAGTTATTTCAGAACTGCCGACTTCTCCAAGTAAGCCGAGATGATAACAGTCACGCCGACGCGTTGGCCAACCTGGCAAGCTCAATGCAAACTAGAAAGACAAGAACAATTATGATCGACTACATGTCGGGCCCGAGCATAGAACCACAGAACGCAAAGCAAGAGACAATATGTGTGGACATGGGGCCAAGCTGGATGGATGCAATTGTTGCATTCCTAAAAGAAGGAAAGTTGCCAGAAGACCGCAATGAGGCACACAAAGTCAGATTGAAGTCGGCAAGATTCAGCCTGACTGCGGACGGACATCTCTACAGAAGGTCCTTCACTGGACCCCTTTTAAGGTGCGTACATCCTTTACAAGTTGAAGATTTCTTATATGAAATTCATGAAGGTATTTGCGGAAGCCACACTGGGGGCAGATCATTAGCCCATAGGGCCATTACCCAGGGATATTGGTGGCCTTACATGCAAAAAGATGCAGAAGCATACGTGAAGAAGTGCGAACAATGCCAAAGGTTCGCACCTTTGATTCATCAGCCAACTGCTGACCTAAACCCAGTATCCAGCCCTTGGCCATTTGCCCAATGGGGTATGGATCTGGTTGGACAATTTCCCCAAGCAACTAGGCAGAGAAAATACTTACTGGTAGCAACGGATTACTTCACAAAATGGATAGAGGTAGAACTGCTTGCCAAAATCCGAGATGTGGACGTCAAGAATTTCATATGGAAAAATATTATCACCAGATTTGGTATTCCTAGAGCCATTGTTGCCGACAACGGAACACAGTTTGACAGCAAACTTATCAAGAACTTCTGTGCAAAATTCAAGATCAAGAATTACTTTTCAACACCAAGTTTCCCCCAAAGCAATGGGCAAGCAGAAGCATCCAACAAAGTAATTTTGGATGGAATAAAGAAGAGGCTACAAGCAGCAAAAGGAAAGTGGGTAGACGAATTACCCAACGTACTTTGGCATATCGAACTACGCCGAGAAGATCAACAGGGGAATCCTCCTTTGCCATGGCCTATGGCACAGAAGCAGTAATTCCACTGGAAATCGGCATTCCAGGGATCCGAACCCAGGGAGTTGAGAATAGGACTAATGACATACTCTTAGCCCGAGATCTGGATCTTTTAGAAGAGCAAAGAGAGAAGGCTGCAATTCAGCTTGCAATATACCAGCAACAGCTTGCCAGAACTTACAACAAGAAGGTCAACCCAAGAGATTTTCAAGTCGGTGACCTAGTCTTGAGAAAAGTCGTCGGCAACAAGAAAGATCCCAGAGAGGGCAAGCTTGGCCTAAACTGGGAAGGACCTTACAGAATAACTTCGGTTTTAGGCAATGGAGCTTATCGGCTTGAAGATAATGAGGGCAAAGCATTACCAAGACCTTGGAACACTTGTAATTTGAAATTTTTCTATCATTGAGATGTTCATTATTTTTGACCGATGTCATTAATAAAATCTTTTCAGAATTCTTCAAGCACATATGATTTTTTGAGATACTTAACATTATTTCTGGAAGACATAAAAAATGAGAACCCAAATGGAACTTAGGTTCACATTGGGGGCAGAGAGAAGACAAAGTCTACCACTTGTTGAAATTTGTAACAATTTACAAGTTGGTCAGACCGATACAAAGTCTACCACTTGTTGAAATTTGTAGCAATTTACAAGTTGGTCAGACTGATACAAAGTTTACCACTTGTTGAAATTTGCAGCAATTTATAAGTTGGTCAAACCGATACAAAGCTTACTACTTGTTGAAATTTGTAGCAATTTACAAGTTAAAAGTAAGTCGAGATGATTCCTTAACTTCACTTGTTGAAATTGGTAGCAATTTACAAGTTGAAGTTAAGCCAAGATATCTGTTTCTCTTCACTTGTTGAAATTTGTAGCAATTTACAAGTCGAAGTGAAGCTAATGTTATGACAATCTACTGATTGGATAAATCAAAGAAGATATTTAACACTTGTTGAAATTTGTAGCAATTTACAAGTTGAAGTTAAGCCGACATATAACCATCTGTTGAAATTTGCAGCAATTTACAAGTTGAGGTAAATATAATTGTTTAAACCCTTGTTGAAATTTGTAACAATTTACAAGTAAATCATTGTTTAAATACTTATTCTAAACTTGAGAAAAGTTTACTGTATATAATCCTTGTTGAAATTTGTAGCAATTTACAAATAGGACAGACTGAAATTACTGTTTAAACACTCAGAAAAGTTTACAAAGTTAACATTGAATAGTATATATACTTGTTGAAATTTATGAAAAGATTGTAGGTCAATGTCTTGCCGAAGTAAAATTTGCAGTTATTATACCCGAAGTATGTAACCCCGAGAAGATTATGCAAATGAGGAATTATGTAAATCATACAAAATATTCTAAGTATAAAGCCAGACAGAAGCAATAAGGAGACATTAAAGACTAAAGTATTTAGAGAAAAACAAGTTGCAGTTGTATATAATGAAGGCACTGTGGCCTAGCAAAAGTTGAATATTCACAAGAAAGGCGCATCGGCTACAAAGAGGAAGCTTGCATTGTTCAAAAAAAAAAAAAAAAAAAAGACATTTTCAAGATTCGCCAACATCAGCAGATGGTTGGGCTGCGACCTCGGAGGACTCTGGGAGAACCACTTCGGCATCTTTTTCCACAACCTCGGCGTCTTTTTCTGCCACAATCTCGGCGTCAATTTTTGCGACTGTTTGATCAAGACTTCTTTCAACCAAGGGAACATTAGATAATGCTTGTTCAGGAGTGGCCTCTTTAATGACCTCCTCATCTTCCTCATTAGTCAAGTCAAGGACTTGATCACCCTGAGGAAGAGACTTGGTCTCATTGAAATCCTTGGGCTTCCTTATTAGAGCATCATCAACGTCTTCGGCTTCAGACTCAGATTCCTCTTCATCTTCAGACTGATTTGGAGGTGGAGGAGGAGGGAATGGTAGAGGAATAGCATCGGCCTTGCGCGAGTCATCTGGGATATTAAGCTTATTGGCAAGAGACATCCAACCAAGGGAGAAGCCCCTGTTGCATGCCTGCCTGACTTGAAGTTTGTACTCCTCAGTAACGTCGGCCATGCCTTGGGCATATGCCTTTTCATTAGACGCCTTGATTTCGGTATCCTTGGTGGCCAAAGCCTCCTGGAGCTCCTTCTCGGCTTGCGCTGCTTTTTCTTCAGCTTCTTTCTTTTGAGCTTCGGCGACCTTCTTTATAGCCTCGGCCGATTCAGCCTTTTCTTCGACTAACTGTTGGGCTTGAGTAGTAGCCTCAGCTTGGTCCTCCAACTTCTTCATCTTTGCTTGAAGACCCTTGTTGATCTTCTGCAGGGCAGAATAATCTTGCGTCAAATTAGTCAACTTCTCCCTGGACTCAAAAGATTGCATGGAGAAGGAGTGTGCATGCTGGACAGCCTGAAAGAGCACAAAGTAAAGAGTTATTATAGAATTCTACAAGTATGAAGAGATAAGGATAAAACAAGTTACCAAGGAAAGACACTTACTTGCACACATCGTTGAAGCATAAAGGCATAATTTTCGTACTCACTCATTTTAGCATTCTTTTCCAGATCACCTGGAAAAAGAAGAGCTGTACTGAGTGCAACGCCGATATTTATACCATCGGCACTGTCACTAGCCAGGACAGGCTTGTCCTCCAGAGTAATTGCAGGCGTCCAAGGGACATTTGGCACCTTGGACTTTGAAGTCGTCGCAGAAGAACACCTCGGCTTCTTTGATTTTTGGGACGTTGCTGGTTGAGTTTGAGCAGACCTTTTTGTCGAGGTAGAAGCAATCTTCTTGCTCTCAGTTAGTTGGGAGATAGGTAAGGTGTCTTCAGCCTCAGCCTCAGTAGCCTTGGACTTTGGCTGGGCCTTCTTGGTTCTTTTTGGTTTTGGTGGTGCCATGGACTGAGTTGGAACAGCATCAATATCGGCTGGTAGGTCGGCTAAGAGATCTTGGGCAATGGGCTTTGGGCGAACCATTTCGGCAGCTTTCACTAGTCTACGCCGGCGTTTTCGTTCGGATATGGGAATCAGGTAAGGAGCTAAAGTGGATAGTTGATCGGCTGGGTCAGAGGTTGATCCTTGATCAGCCCGAGATATTGATACTGTTTGTAGAGTGGTAGTTGAAGGAGGAGATAGGTTCTTCTTCTTCCTCCTTGGGACGTCGGGCAAGGTTGATTTGTATGATGGAATGAAATTCAGCAGCAATAGAGCTTTGCGCTTATGAATTGGCAAGTCTAGGAGCTTCTTCAAATCCTTACCCAGGAAGTAGGACTGGCGAAAGTCCTTGGGTGGCTTGCGAACGTCTGCAAAAAAGAGCACAACATCATAAACGGATAAAATCTCTTGAAGACTTGGAAAAAAAACAAACAACAGCTAAGTAATTGGCGCTGGGCTCTTACCCTTGCCCTCTTTAACTATTTGGGGAAGAGGGTAGAGATGGACTTCTTCGTCTGGGCCAAACTCCCAATTTCCAGAAGCAATAAGATAATCATCACCAGCCCCTTTGTTAGAGTTTGGGAGGTCGGCTACAATTTTAAATTCGGTAGACCTCGGCTTAAGGTAATATACATAACCCTTTTCTTTCAGATTAAGGGCGCACATAGTGTAACAGTATTGGATATCGGCGAGAGTGATTCTAACATTCTCCTGCCGAGCTAAGGCTATTATACCATTAAGTGTTCTATAGGAGTTGATGGTGAGTTGCATAGGGTTCAAGGTGTAGTAGTGAAGAACTTCACGAAAAAAGGGGATTAAGTGGGAGCCAAAGTCCACACTCAACAAAAGCTACAACAGGGAAAGGCATTGTATTATCTGTAGGCATGATGGAATCATCATCCCCAGCTAGCCTAAGGTGAACATCGGCAGGGATAGAGAACTCTTGCCTAAAGAATTCAAGTTTGGTTGGGGTATTTACCTTATGTCTCCACATACCCATGGTTTTGGTATAAAGGTACTTGGCTACAGAAATGGAATGTTCTTAAAGGGTTACTGGTACCTCGGCTTGAACTTAGGTACATATTTAATAAAACTTGTTTCAGTTTTTCCTAAAAATTGAAGGTTCTATAAACAAATCCCAAACCTAAGAACTATGACGACGAAGATCAAAGGCTCGAATCTGGGAAAAACACAGAAAACAGAAAACAAGAACAAGATTTTCAGAATCAAAGAACGAAGGTGGGCTATCAAGAGCCTAAAAATTGCAAAGAGTTGAAGGCCAAGAACAGTGCAAGTGACATGTGCAAAATCATGAAATACGAATCATTCAGGAGAGTAATTCACAAATTGAATGCTAGAACAAAACAGTAAAAGCAGGAAATTTCAGGGACAAATCGAAAACTAGAGAAGAAAGACCAGTTGCTTACCAGGAAAAGTGACGCCGGAATGAAATTTGCCGAGGACAGACGACAGTAGCGAGAGCTTCGCAAAAACAGAAGAGTGAGGATTGTTGCAGAAATTGGAGCTTAGAGCAATAGCGGATTCAGAGAAGAAAATGTTTTTAGAGAGAGAAAAACTAGTGAACAGAATGCAAAGGTAAGAAAGGAAAGAGGGAAAAACAAAAGTTTTGTTAAAAAACTTGAAACGGCAGCAAAACAGGGCATTAAATGCGCCTGGAGTAACGCAGACGTCAAGCGGCGCGGACAGGCGAAAGACGACTTGCAAGCGCGTCATGGGCACGAGCCAATAGAAAACACGTAAATAAAACGGTTGGGGGGAGATGCATGACAGCTCATGCATATAAGAGAGTTCCTTTGAATTCTTGTTTTAGAAGAAGACATGTCAGCCTAAAATAAAAGACCTCGGCTAGGAAATCCTAAGCCGACGTATGAGAAAGAAGAACAATATAGGTTCCATCACCTCAGAATACCGAAGTAATAGAACCTAGGGGGCAGTTGTGGGGATATATTTTTTGAGTACCAACACGTGGCAGGATGACACTGACGTGTCAGCCGAGGTGCCACGTGTCGTGGTAAGTTATGCCGAGGTAATCTCGGAGTTGCCGAGGTTATCTCCGAAGATATCGGAATACCGAGATAAGCGGATAAAGGACAGGAGTCCTAGATTGGGAGAAGACTTCAGTTTGGATAAAGGCAGAACTCTTGGGGAGTTTTGTCCTGAACCCATTGGGAGTTCCAGATTAGCAATAATCCTGAGTCCATTGGAGTTAGGCTCCTATTAGGACTAGGACTGTATTGATTATAAAAAGAGAGGCACCCCCATGGGTCTAAGGTATGTTTTTAATACTCAAGCTTGTGAGTTGAATACTTGATTATCTTTGAGAGATATACTGACTTGATCGTCGGAGTGCCCCCGGGTGGAAGAACCACCGCCGGAGCCATTTTCATTCTGTGCAGGATAGTAGGGTGCCATCTATTCTGCCTGTGTTCTACAACTGAATCACTAAGGAAGGCAGTGTGGTCAAATTTTCACCCATACACTAACATCTTTTCTTTTTTTTTTCTTTTTTTCTTTAATCATCAAATCAAAGATATATATATATATATATATTGTGGAAAAGTGATTTGAGAATACTCTTGGATCCTGAAGGACGTTCCTGATCCTCTGATTGCCACTTGAAAAAGGGATTAACACTCCGGTCGAGGGTGCCGGAATTAGCACTCCGACAAACAAGTTAGTATATATCTCTCGTTTACTTGTGTCTCAAGTTTCTTGGGTCTGTTCTCACATACCTTTCTTTGGTTGATATTCCTCTATTTATATTCGCTTTTGGGCCCTAGGATCGGGCCCATTCTTAATCCATCGAATGATTGCTCATTCGGCCCTTCTGTCGTATGCCAATTTCCACTCGGCTTTTTGTTCAATTGGTTCTATGACCGATTAATCTATTTGGCTTCGGGATCGTCCAAGACAGAGCCGAATATAATATATATCCTGATTTTCTTCAAATTTATTCGGCTTTCTTGCATGTATTGATATTCAGCTCCCACAATTACCCCCCAAACATCCTACTAACACCAGTTAGTCGGCGTGTTTGGTTTCGAACTTGAAAAGTCAAAAAATACGGCGGTTAACCTCATTCTAACATAAGTGTCAGAACGCATACGCTTTTTAGGCATCATTACAATTTCCCGCCCCTTCGTATGCTTCCTTCATTTAATGCGATTTGAAATTATGTTGTCCCTTCGAATGTATGTTTTTTGAATATGCAAAGCTTTTGGTTTGCCTTTTAGTATACTTCCTTCATTTCGCGACCTCTGCAACTTCCTCCCGTTTCTCATTGTCTTCTCTGCTTCTTGTAAGTTCTCTTCTCCTCCATTTCGAATCCTATTTCCTTGTTTGTTTTTAGTTTAGCATACTCCCTAAACTGGCTAGGATGGCAAAATATTTGAAAGCCCTTCTTTCTGCGGATTGAGTTTCTAGTTTTCGACGCCATTTTTCCATTCCTGATGACGTCTATCTGTCACTCGTGGCAGAGAGCACTTTTGATATGGAGAGGACTAATGGGAGTACAATCATCTTTCCTTTCCTATCAGCTAAGGGCGGAGTCCGTTTCCCTTTTCACCTATTTTTAAGGGTTGTCCTTCGCCACTGGGGTCCAATCCCTTCCTAGCCTAATGTAAATTTTTATTGAATTATAATGGGAATTGTAGAGCTGAACCGATGCCTTTCGATCAATCTTGGTATCCTTGTTATTTGGCATTGTTATGCCTTGGCCAAATCTTCTGGCCGGCAGGGGCGCTACTTTCTCAAGGCTAAGGACACCGACCATCATTTGGTGACTATGCTTGCTAGCTCTGACAAGCGTGTTGATGATATCATAGTCATTGTCCGAGGCAACTGTGAATTCGGAGAGGGCGAAGATCGCCTGGATCCTGTGTCTAGACGAAAAGGTGAACCAAGTGGCCGTATAGTTCCTTACGTGTATTTGCTATATATTTACCTGGTTTTCCTTCCATGCACTTATCATTTTATTTATGCAGGCAATGATTTGAAGGAAGTTCTGGTTTCGGCCGATGACGCTGTACTTGTGGAAATCAAAACCGCACTCCAGTTCTTTGGCCGTCCAAACCTCCAAAAGCAAGGGAGGGTGGCCCACATACTTCTGAGATACGAGCCAACTTACTCTACGTTTTCGGCTGCAGATAACATTCTTATTCCAAGGGGGAAACAGCAACTCACGACCCTTATCTTCTTCAACTTCAAAAACCTCAAGCAGATTGGTTTGGAAACTTCTGATTCGAAGTAGGCGGACAAACAAGTAGCCGAAGAAGTCGTCGAGCAACCAAATCAGTCTACCTTGGAAGCCGAAGAAGTTAACGAGGCTCTAAACTTTGCTTTTGAGGAAGCTGGCCTTAATCTATCCAACCCTCCATCCACTTCAAGTCGAGTGGACGTCTCCTTTGAAGATATTTTTACCGACTTAGGGGACCTTCCCGGCGCATATCCTGAGAACATGGTTGGGGAGTCGCTCACGCAGATGGCCAGGAGGAAAAATGCCGAAAGGATGGCCGCCCAGAGGAGAGCCGAGACCAACCGATCTGAACCTCCCCCTGTTGCCATGACTGAGTCTTCTACGCCTGTTACTGTGGAAGAAACGGCTCAGATTAAAACGGTCGAAATGGAGCAAATTGTCGAACAAGGGGATCAGGAGGCCGAGCAGAGAGGGGAAAAGCGTCCTGCCGAGCGCGAAGCTAACTCTGCGAAAAACCTAACTGATAAACGGCCGCGCATAGAGGAGTTGGACTCGGTTGTGCCGTTCATCGTTTAACCAAGGATAAAGAACGTGCCGATTGCTTCTGATGCGTCGGCTGTGAAAGATCCGGCTGTGGCCTTGAGCATGGCTTCTTCAATTTCCCTGCCGGTTGACAGAGCAACTTTTCGGGCGGAGCCAGATTTTCTATCCATAGCATTAGCTGCTTAATCGGCCATATTGGTACATGACTTGAGCCTTATCTACAGGCTTTTGCCTATATTTTCTATTTTTATTTTTTAACTTTAATTCCTTGTTTTGGAGAAGGCGAGCAGGATAGCCAAGATCGGCCGCCGTTAACATGATGCTATTGAACAGATCGACTTTCTGAAAGCCGAAATTGAAAATAAAAAGAGCAAGGCCATGTAGGCCTCTCTAAGAGTTGAGTTTGAGGCGGTGAAAGCAGCGGAAGAACGTGTAAGAGCCGACACCGAGGCAGAAAATGGGAAGAGTTCCGACCAACTCAGGTTAGCTGCCGAAGAGAGGGCAAACGCGAGCGAAGATGCGCTCAAGTTAGCCAATGAGGTGATTGCCAAACTGGAAGCCGATTTGGAAGAATCAAAGAAGGCAAAGGAAATAGCTGACTCCGAGATTTCGAAAGCGTTCCAAGTTGGGAAGGATGCCACCTTGGAGAACTACGTGGAGAAAGTACCCAAGTTCGAGAATTGGGGCTTCAAACACGGCTGGCTCAAAGCCCTCACTGCCGCTAATGTGACATTGGCACAGTCGATTCCATACGAGCAGGTGGACATTAAGCTACTGGAGTCTGACCCTGAAGATTGACTAGGGTGATATTTTGATTTTTGTTAGGCATCTTTCGTGCATAGTTTTGTAGATTTTTGTTAGTAGATTTTTATTGATTTACTTTGGTTAGAAGTTAAATGTAGGGTAATTTTCATGTGTAAAATAACTATCATCTGTACTCAATTTATTAATGAAAATTTCCTTTGCCTTTCTGTATGCTGCATGTGTTAGTTAACAGTTTAATAAAATGTAAGATCATGGGATGAGTAAATTAAACATCTGATTGAATAACTGCGTATCTTTGAAATTTAGCCGATTAGATTAATGAATTTGCCCTTGTCCCAGCTAATGAATGAACTGGAACGCCGAATATCAGTGGTTCATGGATTGGCTGGGGCACATTAACTTATCGGCGCAAAGCCTTGAAATTTAGCCAATTAGATTAACGAATTTGCCCTTGTCCCAGCTAATGAATGAGCTGGAATGCCGAATATCGGTGGTTCAAGGATTGGTTGGGGCACATTAACTTATCGGCGCAAAGCCTTGAAATTTAGCCGATTAGATTAACGAATCTGCCCTTGCTCCAACTAATGAATCAGCTGGAACGCCGAATATCGGTGGTTCAAGGATTGGCTGGGGCACGTCCATTTTCGGCGCAAGGCTTTGAAATTTAGCCGATTAGATTAACGAATCTGCCCTTGCCCTAGCTAATGAATGAGCTGGAATGACGAATATCGATAGTTCATGGATTAGCTGGGGCACGTCCATTATCTGCGCAAAGCTTTGAAATTTAGCCAATTAGATTAACGAATCTGCCTTTGCCCCAGCTAATGAGTGAGCTGAAACGCCGAATATCGGTGGTTCATGGATTGGCTGGGGCACGTCCATTATCGGCGCAAGGCTTTGAAATTTATTCGATTAGATTAACAGATCTGCCCTTGCTCCAGCTAATGAATAAGCTAGAACGCCGAATATCGGTGGTTCAAGGATTGGCCGGGGCACAATAACTTAACGGCGCAAAGCCTTGACATTTAGCCGATTAGTTTAATGAATCTGCCCTTGCCTCAGCTAATGAATGAGTTAGAACGCTGAATATCGATGCGCAGAGCATTGATGAGATCGCCTCGGGGGTGCTGCACCTGTAATGAATAAATGGGGTGGGGACTGCGTGCGTGGAGGTGCTATTGTTGCGTTCAGATCCAACAAATTGGGAGAGAAAAAAAGCAGTGTGGACGACTGTGGATGGCAAGAAGACTATTCTTCAACAGAAGAGGGAGGGTAGGACACTGGCAGAACTAGATGCAGGGATGAATCGAGGTGGCGACCGTACGTGCACGGGGAGCAGGACGTCGAGAGAGCGTGAGAAGCGTCATTTCCCACGTCGTCGAAATAGGTCACCCAGAAAGGAAAAACAGCGACGATGTAACTCTCTTCGTTCGAGAAGAGAAACCAGTGGGACATCGCGCCTGTTGAGTTTTTCGGTGTTCGTTAGGAACAAACCGATGACGGAAGCGGATTCGATTATCCGCGACCCAAATGTAGCAGTTGAGTTCGCTTGACAGATTTTTTCGCCAGAAGTTTAGCATTCCATGGTCGGCCGGGTTGATTATGAAGTTTTTCGGGAGGGCATCCATGGAGCAATAAAGGGTTTGTATACCTCCTATGAAATCAGTATGCATCTTCGTGCCGTGCGAAGAGAACAAAAGGACGCTTGCATTTAGAGCTTGCAAGCCCGCGCGGAGAAGGCCGAAGATGAGCTGAAGAAAGCTAACACCTCTGAGACTCATTCGGTGAGTCAAGTGAATCCGATTGTCGCAGAGCAAGTAAACTGGCGAATTTTGGATCACACGATTACCGATCAAGAAACGGCGAGTATGTTCGCAATAAAAGTTGTAAAGGCCAGGTCCTATGAAAAAGGCTTCCATGACGGCCAAAAAATTGGAATAGAGAAGACGAAGGAAAAACTAGTCGAGAAAGTCTGTCGATGTGAAAATTGCGGATTTAAGCATGGATGGATCAAGCCTCTCCAGGCCACGGGCATTGATTCGGTGTTACTCTTGTATCAGAGTTATACTTTTCCGTTTAAGGCTTTTGGCGCCGAGAAGACTGATGACGAGGATGGAGCCGAATAATTTTGATGTACATTATTCCGTTTTTATGTAAAGCATGTACTCATGATCTATTTAATAAAACATTTTATTCTAAATGTTTATATGTTATTTCGATCAATGCTCGTGAATTAAGTTATGACCATCTACTACTTTACGTCAATCGCGTTTACGGTTGTCAATCACAATATCCATGAAAGAAGTTCCTAATTCGGAGGAATATTCAGCCAAAATGTGTCATTCACGGATGGAGCTCCGAATTTGAAGGCTTTTTGTGTTGGACAATCATGATTTCCGCGAAGGGCGCTCCAAATTCGGAAGCTTATTTGGCCCAAACGTGTCATTCACGGATGAGGCTCCGAATTCGGAGGCTTTTCGTGTTGGCCAATCGGGATTTCCACGAAGGGCGCTCCAAATTCAGAGGCTTATTCGGCCCAAATGTGTCATTCACGGATAAGGCTCCGAATTCGGAGGCTTTTTGTATTGGCCAATCGCGATTTCCACAAAGGGCGTTCCGAATTCGGAGGCTTATTTGGCCCAAACGTGTCATTCATGGATGGGGCTCCGAATTTGGAGGCTTTTTGTGTTGACCAATCGCGATTTCCACGAAGGGTGCTCCGAATTCGGAGGCTTATTTGGCCTAAATGTGTCATTTACGGATGGGGCTCCGAATTCAGAGGCTTTTTGTGTTGGCCAATTGCAATTTTCACAAAGGGCACTCTGAATTCGGAGGCTTATTTGGCCTAAACGTGTCATTCACGGATGGGGCTCCGAATTTGGAGGCTTTTGTGTTGGCCAATAGCGATTTCCACGAAGGGCGCTCTAAATTCGGAAGCTTATTCGCCCTAAACGTGTCATTCACGGATGGGGCTCTGAATTCGGAGGCTTTTTGTGTTGGCCAATCACGATTTCCATGAAGGGCGCTCCGAATTCGGAGGCTTATTTGGCCCAAACGTGTCATTCATGGATAGGGCTCCGAATTCAGAGGCTTTTTGACAACCATAATTCACTGGGCAAGAAAGGAAAAACATTGTATTGAAAAAAGAAAGATGTAAACGGCGTAAATTCAAAACAAGCTGTTGTGCCGTACAAGGTAACTTAATGATAAAATTTGTGCAAGTGTGCGGAATTCCACGGACGCAGAAAATTTCTTCCATCCATGTCTTTGAGCCGATATGCCCTTATCCCTGTGATTGAATCAATCTTATAGGGAGGCCGTTCTAGTTAGGACCCAATTTTTCGTCAGCGGGATTTCTAGCAGCGGGAAGCACTTTCTTGAGGACCAATTCTCCTAGTGTATAACGGCATAGTTAAACAAGTAGATTATACGATTTAGCGAACTATTGCTGGTACCGTGCCATGGAAGCAAGGGCACAGTCTCGGCGTGTTTCAATCAAAGTCAAGTCCAAGGCCAATATCATGTCATTTTGGCCCATGTCCAAAAACCTTCGATTTCAAGGTTGGAAGGTCGGTCTCCAGGGGGATGATTGTCTGAGTTCCGAAGCATAGAGCAAACGGCGTTTCCCCAATGGATCGCCTTGGAGTAGTGCGATGAGCCCACAGCACGTTGGGCAACTGTTCGACCCATCTGCCTTTAGCTTTCTCCAGCCTTTTCTTGATGCCGTCCAAAATAACCTTGTTGGTGGCCTCCGCTTGACCGTTGCTTTGGGGGTAAGTCGGCGAGGAAAAGTAGGATCGGATACTATAAGTGTTGCACAATTCTCGATACATGCCACAATTAAACTAGGTACCATTGTCTGAAATAAGCGCTCGTGGTATGCTGAATTTTGTTATGATGTTTTTCCATACAAAACGCTTAATGTCGGAATCTCGAATATGTGTTAGTGCCTCCGCTTCGACCCATTTTGTGAAATAATCCATCGCAACAATTAAAAATCGCCTGTTGCCTGGGGCCCGTGGTAATGGTTCAACGATATCAAGCCCCCATTGAGCGAACGGCCAAGGACTAGTGACAAAGTTTAACTCCTCAGCAGATAGATGAGTTAGAGGGAAAACTTTTGGCATTGCTCAGATTTCTTGACATAACACTCGGCATCGGTTCATATGGTCAACCAATAGTACCCCTGCGTTACAGCTCAATAGGCCAGAGAACGTCCGCCCGAATGGGCACCACAACTGCCTTCATGTATTTCAGACAAAAGTTCCTCGACTTTATCCGAGTGAACACATTCTAAGTATGGCCCAAAGAGAGATTTTTTATAGAGCTTCCCCTGTGGATCGAAGTAGTATCAGAGGGCTTTGTTTCGAAGTTTGTGTGCTTTTTTCTTATCCATCGGGAGCTACTTTGAAGATAAAAATGCGGCGATAGGGTCCATCCAACTTGGACCCGGTTCGATAACATTGATCTGAACTGATTCTGAAGAGGCAATGCTCGGCTCAAGGACGAACCCTACTTCGATTGTTCGCTTAATTTCTGAGTTGATGACAGAGGCTAAGAAAGCCAGGGCGTCTGCATGCATGTTCTGATCTTGGGTTATTTGATTCAGTTCGTGGTGATCAAATTTCGCGAGCAAAGAATTCACCGTTTTCATATAGGCTATCATGCAGTCATTTTTGGCTACATATTCCCCTTTCAACTGGTTGATTACTAGTTTTGAGTCACAGAAAACAAGCAGACGTTGCACATCGAGGTGAAGTGCATTCCGTAAGCCGGTTAACAGTGCTTCGTATTTGACCTCATTGTTCGATGCATCGAAGCCCAGTTTGACGGCCTGTTCAATTATTGCCCCTTCGGGGGTTATGATTACTATGCCAGCTCCACTGCCACACTGGTTGGATGACTCGTCGCAATATATCTGCCAAACGTCGCCAACATACATTCTCCAGTTGGGCTTAGTTTGCACTTGATCAGACTTAAAGTCTGCAAGGGATCCTGTGAATTTGGCTACAAAATCGACAAGCACTTGCCTTTTGATGGAAGTTTTGGATAGAAACTAGACATCATACTAGTAGAGTTCAAGAGCCCATTTCGAAATGCGCCCTGACGCTTTTGTGCTGCAGAACGCTGACCGGAGGGGATATTCCATTGGTACCCCAATGATATGTCCCTGAGAGTAATGCATCAGTTTTCTTGCAGCCATGATGAGAGCAAGGACAAGCTTTTCTAATGGAAGGTAACGTGTTTCGACGTCGGCCATAGTTTTGCTCAGATAGTAAACTGGTCGCTGCTCTCCAAGTTCTTCCCTTAACAGTACGACGCTGATTGTCTGGTCGGATATTGCCAGATACAAAATGAACTGATCGCCTGCCGCAGGTATTGCCAAGAGTGGTACTGATCGGAGATAAGACTTCAGGTCGTCCAAAGCGGCCTGGCACTCGGGGGTCCAATCAAATGCTCAGCCTTGCCGAAGGGTGTGAAAGAATTGTCGGCAGTGATCTGTGGAGCGACTGATAAACCTGTTGAGTGCAACGGCTATTCCCATCAGCTTCTGAACCTCTTTGACTGACCAAGGGGATCCAAGCTCTGGAATTGTTGTGAATTGCCTCAGATTGGCTTCGATCCCGCAATGGTTAATGATGTAGCCAAGGAATTTGCCGGATCCGATGTCGAATGCACACTTAGAGGCATTCAATTTCATCTTGTATTTTCGAAGGATGCCAAATGTCACTGACAAATCAGCTAGATGTGAGCGCTTTTCCTTAGATTTGACCACCATATCATCGATGTATACTTCCATGGTACGGCCGAGTTGTTCCTTAAACATGGCAGTCACTAGTCTTTGATAAGTTACCCCTGCATTCTTCAGCCCAAAAGGCATGACCTTGTAGCAATAGGTTCCTCTTGGGGTTAGGAATGCAGTTTTTTCTTAATCTTCCAGATACATGGCAATTTGATGATAGCCCCTGTAGGCATCCAAGAAGCTCATGCGTTGATGATGTACCGTTGCATCTACGAGTTGGTCTATTCTGGGTAGGGAAAAATAATCCTTGGGACAAGCTTTGTTTAAGTCCGTGAAATCCACACAAACACGCCAAGAGCCATTCTTCTTCTTTACGACCAAAGTATTGGACAACCATGTAGGATAGGTTACTTCGCGAATCACCCCCGGCGTCAAGTAACCGATCTATTTCTTCAACAACGGCCGAAGTATGCTCCGCGGCTGACCGCTGACTTTTCTGAATAATTAGTTTACATTTTGGATCAATATTTAAGCGGTGTTGGGCCACTGATGGATCCACTCCTGGCATCTCGTATGGGGACCATGCAAACACATCAATATTGCCGAGTAAGAAGGATACCAACTCCTACTTTTCAACTTTATCTAAGGAAGCGCCGATAATGAAGAACTTGTTAGGACTCCCGTCAATTTCGACCTGATCTAGGGCTTCGGTTTCCTTTTCACTTGGGATCCTCCCAATGTCTTCGAGGCTCTCCCTATCCGGTACTTCAATTGAATGCACTTCCAGCTCTTTTGGTCTCTTTGCAGCTAGATAATAGCATGCCTATGCCGATTTCTGAGAGCCGCGAATTTGTTCAATGTCATATTCAGTCGGAAAACGAAGTAGTTGGTGGTAGGTGCTTGATACGGCTTGCATCGTATGTAACCAAGTTCTACCCATGATGAGATTATACGGCGAAGGAAGCTTGATAACCAGAAATTCTACATTTACTGATCTGGTGCCGGCTCGTACTAGTAGTGTGATTTTGTCCAAAGGATACTCCGGGTTAGCATTAAAGTTGAATAACAGGTAATCAGTCGGAGACAGGTTTGAGTTGGTAAAGCCAAGTTTGATGAAAGTTTTGTAATACATTATTTCCAAAGTGCTGCCCTGGTCAATGAGAACACGTTCAATGGTGAATTTGTTTACACGTAGCTCAATGACGAGGGGATCAGTGTGGGGGTGGGTTACTCCAACTAAATCACTATCATCGAAACTAATCCTTCCAGTGTAATGGGGCTGTTTCGCTGGCGTCATTGGGCTATGGGGGCTAGACTGTAACCGAATTGTATGCACCTCGAATGATGCCGGCAAGCTATATATCATATGAATTACTCCAAGAGGAGGTGACTCCGGCCGTAGAGCTACTGTATTTGTTGAATTGTTCTTTCGGACGTGTTGCGTAAGACGGCCGTCTTGTATCGATTCTTCCAGGTGATCTTTTAATGCATAACAACTATCGGTGTAGTAACTGTGGTCTTTATGATACTCACACCGTTTATCCTGTTTTCTTGTATCGGGAGGTCCCGTTATCTTGGACGGCCACTTGAAGAACGGTAGGTGTTGAACTTTCGACAGAATCTTACTGATCGACTCTATTAGCTCCGTGTATTTCTTTCCTTAGCGCCTTGTGCGCCTGTTATCTACTTGATACTATTTGTTAGCTCAATGTGAACATTGGTCATTTGATCAGCGCAAGTCACGCCTTTTGTCTCATTTAGGTTGATTCCGCCGCTTGGGGCTTCTTGATGGCATGACGCTAATCGGCTGAACAATTCCTGACGTGGCCGTCTCAACGGCTTTACGTCCGGCTTTGACCCGTAGGGCATCGTCTTCCACTTTGTAGTATTCTTCGACCTTCTTCATTATACGGTTTTGGGGGGCCGTCTGGTTAATGAACTGCGGAGGGGACTATCAGGATGCAATCTCATCTTAAAGGCGGTGATGGCCATGGAGTCATTGCAAGCATCATCTACCAGATTAAAGCACTCCCAATAGCGGGCTGTGTATTCGCGAAGAGTTTCTTCGGGTTTAATTTGCATGGCCCAAAGAGAATCGGCTTGCTTCGGCTAGACCTCATTAGTGATGAATCTCGCCTTGAATGGCTTTTGGAGTTGGTGAAAGCTCTTAATCGATGCCGGCTCCAGTTTATAGTACCACTTCACGGCCAGTGGTCCCAGACTGCTTGGAAATATTTGACACATGAGGGCTTCATCGTCAGCATGGAGCGTCATCGCTTGTTTATAATGACGAATGCGATCAGTGGAGTCTAATTTTCCGTTGTAGAGGGTGAACGACAGTGCCTTGAACTTTTTGGGCCGCACAGCCCTTACAATTTGTCGTACGAAAGGGTCATGTTTATCTTCCTCATCCAAATCATTGCTTCTCCCTCGTTTATGCCGTACATATGGACTTCCTTTAGATGAGCTGGATATATCAACGCGTCTTTTCTTTCTGGGCTGCAGGGATGGTGAGTTTGAATCACTGTCATTATTGCATTTCTGAAGTTGATGTCGTCGACCATCCTTCTTTCCCGAAAGTCGACCCCAATCTTGGCATGCGACTTATTGGGATTTTGTCACCTCCAAGGCCAAATCCTGGTGCAGGTGCTCATTCTCAACCATCATGTTCTCCAGCCGATGTTCATTTTGCTTTGCTTAATCCATAATCATCTGCATTGTCTCATGTATTGAAGTTGAGGGTGAGGTCTGAGCTACTGAATCGAAGTTCAAAGCACATCACGCGGCGATATTCTCCGGTCCCAGCATGTTTCTTGGAGTGAGGTCGTCTCTTGGTGTAGTTTTGTCAGCGACTATCGGAGGATCTTCTGTGACGCCTGCCATGGATATGCTTGAGTATTCCTATAGACGGCACCAATTGTGAAGAAGTGGTTTGGAAATACTCTTAGATCCTGAAGGACGTTCCTAATCCTTTGATTGCCACCTGAAAAAGGGATTAACACTCCGGTCGGGGGTGCCGGAATTAGCACTCCGACGGACAAGTTAGTATATGTCTCTCATTTGCTTGTGTCTCAAGTTTCTTGGGTCTGTTCTCACATACCTTTCTTTAGTTGATGTTCCTCTATTTATATTCGCTTTTGGGCCCTAGGGTTGGGCCCACTCTTAATTCATCACATGATTGCTCATTCGGCCCTTCTGTTGTATGCCAATTCTTACTCAGCTTTTTGTTTAACTGGTTCCATGGCCGATTAATCTATTCGGCTTCGGGATCGTCTAGGACGGAGCCGAATATAATATATATCCTGATTTTCTTCAGATTTATTTGGCTTTCCTGTATGTACCGATATTCGGCTCCCACACATATATATATATACACATAGTGAAAAAATTGAAATTAAATAATACGATTTTGAATTTTCAATTCATCAACTATTATCATCAAATCATCTAGAATCATATACATATACACATATATATAGATGCACCGTGGATGTTTTATCCATATATATATGTGTGTGTGTAATGTTTTTTTAAAAAAAAAATTGATTTTGTTTTTGCATTTGTTATATGTGTATATATATATATATGATTGCCAATCATTTAACATTGTATATATATATATATATATAAAATTGGGCAATGAATTGTGAAAAAGATGAAGAAGATAAAATGAAGAGAAAGAGAGAGAGAGAGAGAGAGAGAGAGAGAGAAGAAGAAGAAGAAGAAGAAGAAGATGATGATGAAGATAAGGATATTTTTGCTGGGTAGAGTTACCTGCAACTCAACATACATAGAAAAGAGAGAGTATACAAAGTAATCTTCTTGGGTAAGCTTTTATTTTTAACTCTAAGGCATTTTGGTCTTTTAATTATGAAGGAACATCATCAGTTCATGTTCAATTGCACATTACTCGCGTGTACTGCACGACTTGCTAGAGTAGATAGAAATGCTTGTTGGAACAATCTTCTGTATAAAATAAATAATTTGAAACCAAATCAAAGAAATAAAATAAATTACTTACAGAATTTATTTACCGATGTGAATTAGTACAAAAAGATCATGATGAGTGTGTGACACTCTGTCCTTAAGACAGACTTGCCTCGGTACGATACTTACGGAAAAATGGCATCTATTTCCCAAGATACAATGATCTTCATAAATTGTAATAGTACTCTAAACAATTTGTACGGCGAATAAAACCTGTGTTCTATATTTTCTGAATTTTTTCCCTAAAAATAATATGAAGAATAATGCAACCAAAGAGCAAAATAGGGAAGAGAAAACAAATTTTTGGATGGTTGAAATGTTGGAAGAGGTCTTCTTTTATAGGCAGATTGATAACCATTCAGATCTGTCCGAACAGGTATGATTCAAACCGAACAGGTGCACTTTTGAATTGAACAGATACGGTTCCAAATTGAACAGGTGCAAACTTGTTTGAACCCACTGGAAATTTGTTTGAATCTGTCTGGTGTAAAACAGGTTGAAAAAACTATTTGGACTGGTTGAACCTATTAGAAATTTGATCAGAGAAGGGCTCTGTTTGGACAAAAAAATCGGTGCAAAATTTAAATTAATTTTTCCGCAAGAATTTGAAATTAATTCAAATAAATTTTATCCAAAAAATTAATGTTAGGACCCAACCCACAATCCGCACCTCGCACCCAAACCGACTTAGTTCGGCTAGACGGACAACGGCAGCGGCGACGCACGCGTGTGTGATGGTTTAAGCCAAGACCCACTTTGTCCATAATTCCTCCCTTCTACAAACTTGGGGTGCCCATTGGGGCCCAATCCAAGTGTTGCCACCTAGAACTTATATACATACATAAGTTCTCTTTAAGTTTCAATCTGGAACAACACATTTCAAGGAAACCCACATTTTACTCTTTGATTGTCTATTCCACGAACCCGAAAACGACGTCAAGTTTCCATTCACTCATAAATGGTTTTAACGAACCGTTTTCACCTGTGACTTGTCATGCAACAAGGAATACGTTACCTCTTTGGACTCACCCCAAAAGATGTTTGGGACCCACTCAAATTTGGGCTCAAAGTTGGCCCAAAATAAGCCTATAAAAAAAACCATTAATTCTAACAATGCTAACTGTGCACATCAACCTATTAACCATAAGGGGTTATGTGGTAATATTCAAACGTCAGTGAAATATTTCGCACTCGGCCCAAACCATAAGGGGGTAAAGTGAAGTTTGCCCTTATTTTTAAATGACAAAAGTGTAAAGTGAAATTTGCTCTCTAAAATATAAATTTTAAATTTGATAATGTATTATAACTTCATGAAATTAAGTGGAGATCTTCATTTCATCTATAATCTCTCACTTTTAAGCAAAAGAATGACCATTTGAAAAATTAAGGCTTGGTTTGGGAAGTGGATTGATTTTTTGACCTTTTTTTTTTTATTCTTTTAGTTATTTTAGTCTGGGCTAAAAAGCCTGATTTGGAAAGGACTTTTGACTTTTTTATCTTTTTTGTGAGAGAAAAAATATAATAATTATGAGTTGGATATGATGTTTTGTTTTATTGGAGCTAAAAAGCCTATTTTGTATTTTGTGACTATTTTAGCCCTAAACTCACTTCCCAATCAATGCCTAACAGACTAGCCAAGTTGGCTAACCCATTGGTGATCCTGGTTCTCGTTTAAAGGTCAGGAGTTTTACTCATAGGAGCAAAATATATGAGGTGTTTTTTAAACTCATACAAGTAGTTAAAGCTCGTTTGGGATGTGAGTTATTTTTTAACTTTTTGTTTATTTTAGCCTGGGTTAAAAAACCTCGTTTGAGATAGGCTTTTTGACTTTTTTGACTTTTGTGAGAGAAAAAGTGAAATGAGTATAGGTTGGATGTGACATTTTGTTCTATTTTGCTAAAACAATGTTCTTCCCAAACAAGCTCTTGGTAGTTAAGAGTTAGTGGAATGAATCGTAAATTAAAATCTAAATCATTTCTCAAATTTTCT
Organism: Camellia lanceoleosa; assembly: GCA_025200525.1. Lineage (NCBI taxonomy): Eukaryota > Viridiplantae > Streptophyta > Magnoliopsida > Ericales > Theaceae > Camellia > Camellia lanceoleosa. The sequence continues at coordinate 184,863,250 of CM045762.1, forward strand.
CTTCTTTTTTTAATTAATTTTTTTTTTTTAAAAATCTAAATTTATGATTATGATTCTAGTACATTTTAATGTTTTAAACAATTTTTCTTGATAATGTACCCAAACTTACCTGATATACGGTGATTGATAATTACATATATTTTAGTTCATGGTTTTAGGTCTTTTTTTCCAAGGCAAAGTTGAATGCTTTGTTACAAGGAAAGACCAATATTGGAGTTGATATGGCTTGTACCGTTTTGTTTTTAAAGTCAAAACCCAAAGGCAAAAGCCAAGGCAACCACTTCAATGACGGGGACACTGGTTTTGGTAGAGCTTCAAGACAAGCCCTTGTTTGAATAGTGTGACATCAATCCTCACTAGCTAGCTCCTTCTTCTTTTTCTTTTTATTTTTTCTTTTACTTATTTTTTGTTTTGCCCAAAGTCTCTGTTCTTTTATAGTTGACACACTTTTAATCACATGATCATACCTCAAGTTTTATGTATTTTGAGATTTTACTGAGATTGTAAGGGGCGTAAATTTTGAGTATAAATTATCCTTAGCTTATCTAAAACCACAAAAATATTTTTCTTGGCATTGGGGAATTTATCATGGATTTGAAATTGGAGATCAAAAAATAAATAAAAAAATTGAATTAAAGATGGACCCCAATTTTAATTCCAAGAATTAGAACTCTTGATGTTGGGTTAAGAGGTTGAATTTTTTTTATTTGTGTTTGAGTCTTATTTTCTTTATATTATTTGAGCTTTCTTTCTTCTACTTCACAATATTTTTTTCAAAAATGTTAGAGGTTCACATTTTACACTCACAAATGCATTTACAATGATATGATAAGGGTTGTGGGTCCCATACCATTAGGTGTTTAATTAATCAAAAACTAACACTTGTCAGATTATATCATTGTGAATTGAATTGTAAAATATTTGCGAGGATCTCAAATATTTTCCTATTTTTTGTTGTTATAATAATGATATATTGTACTTGAGTCGATGTTATAATGCAAAGCACAATAGCTTTCTATCTTCATGAACATTAAATTTAACGAATTACTTCAGAGAAATTTCCCCATGACCTTAGGATGGTGAGGAATTTCATGGTATGTCAATACATGCCTACATTTTATTTATTTGTTTGTTTTTGGGTATCAATGGGTAAGAGAGATATATTAAAAATTTTATAAAAATTATATTAAATTATATATTCAATTATGACAAGCATATCAAACAAATAATCACAAAAATAAAATAATTTTAGCAAATTCAAACTCACACATAAATAAATAAGAGGAGTCAAACTTGTAATTGCATATAATAAAATGTCTCAAACCATGAAAAAATTATTATTTACTTGGAGTATTAGGTGATATCTTATATCAATCATAATTTATCATATTTTTTTAGGTAAATTACACAGACACCTCCCGAGGTTTATGTTTATTATAGTTTTCTCTTCACCTTTTGGAAATTATATCTCCCTCCTCGAGGTTTAAAGTTTCATTACAGATTCCTCTCTCAATAATTTAATTTTTTTAAATACCAATTTTTTCCTCACTGGGTAAATCACATTGACACCCCCCACATTTTAAAAACTACAATCCTCTCCCTAAGGTTTAAAGTAGTATTACCAATTTCCCCCTTAGTTAGTATTAGTTGGAAAAAAAAATTAATTGAAAAAAAAAATTAATTGGAAAAAAAATTAATTGAAAAAAATAATTATTTGAAAAAAAAAATTAATTGAAAAAAAATTTTGTTAGTAAAATTTTTAAATTTCTGTTTAAAAACCAACGTAAACTCATTTTTTAAATTTATGTTTTTTCCTCAAATTTATAAACTGAGACAACAATTTATAAACAAAAAAAAAAATTATCAAAGAAATTTTTATGACAGTTTTTAAAATTTTTGTAAATATAAATTGAAAACTGAAAACGAAATGGTTAACAAACAGGCCTTAAATGGTAAAAATGTCATAAAATAAACAAATGATTAAATAAGTTACTAACATAAGAAATGACTTATCAAAAGATTTTTAGGCTATGTATGATTTGATTTTTAGAATTTTTTTTTAAAAATTAAAAATTAATTTGGTTACGAAATAAAAAAAAAATTATCATTTAAGGGTAAAAAATAATTATCATTTTAACTTTTGGGCCGGTTATATACATACGTATGGTTGTTTCAATTTAATTTGTAAAAAATTATTTCTAACCACTCGAAAGATAAAAATTATATAAAAATGATAATTATTTTTTATTTTTTATTTCTTAACCAAATTAATTTTTAATTTTTAATTTTTTTTTCTAAAAATCAAACTATATATATCCTAAGAATCTTTTGATAAGTCATCTCTTACGTTGGTAACTTATTTAATTATTTGTTAATTTTACGACATTTTTATTATCTGAAACTTGTTTGGTAACTATTTCGTTTTTAGTTTTCAATTTATATTTACAAAAATTTTAAAAACTATCATAAAAATTTGTTGGATAATTTTTTTTGACTTATAAACGGTTGTCTCAGCTTGTAAATTTGAGGAAAAAAATGTAAATTTAAAAAAATGAGTTTATGTTGGTTTTTAAACAGAAATTTAAAAATTTTACTAATTTTTTTTTCAATTAATTTTTTTTTTCAAATAATTTTTTTTCCAACTAATATTAACCGAGGGGGCAATTGGTAATGCTACTTTAAACTTTAGAGAGGAGATTGTAATTTCTAAAATGTGAAGGGTGTCAATGTAATTTACCCAGTGAATGAGAAATTAGTATTTAAAAAAATTAAATTGTTGAGAGGGAATATGTAATGAAACTTTAAACCTCGAGGGAGATGTAATTTTCAAAAAGTGAAGATGAACTATAATATACTAAAACCTCAAGAGGTGTCAGTGTAATTTGCCCTCTCTTTTTTTTTTTTTTTTTTTTTTATATATTTCAATTAACCAATACAAATTCATAAATTTTATCATTTTTATCAACTATAATATCGTTGAACACCACAGAGTGGTACCTCAAAATCAACCACCCAGTTCTCCAAAACATGTGGCATCTACATAAGAATTTGAATAAAAATTGACAGGTCATCTTGATTGATGGCACGTGGCTTGACGTGTAGATTCCTATACAATTATTAAAAAATTAATAAGAAAATAATTTTTTATTAGGGGCAATTATTATACATAATAAATATATATATATACAGTGACGGAGTCAGAAAATTAATTTAGAGGGGGTATTCACTAATTATAATAATTTTTACAAACATATTTTACGTAAATTTTTTACGATTGATTTCAAGAAACATCAAGAAAAAAAATATTATTTGTAACTAGCGTATCATGGACAATACAAAAAAAAATGGATATCAGCCTTAAAATAAATTATATAATGATAAATTATTTTTTGATACAAAATTTGATTAAAAATTTAATATAATGGTAATACCACGTCATTACTGGTATGTAACATCACCCACTAATGGTAAATAAACGCATAAATAGTGAACCACACATGTCAAATGTAACTAACAATCTAATAAATTTCATATCTTTACAATGAAATTACTTATACTTACATATCACTAATAATGACATCGTCGTTACATTAAAAAATTTTCATAGCTAGTATGGTTTATTTATAATAATCTCTTCATTTTCAATCAAAACAATCATTATTGTTTTTATAATTTTTAAAATGTCATTAACATTTCATTCTAATAATATTTTTGTAATTTTTTATTTAATTTTTTTTTATATTTGCAAAAAAAAAAAAAAAAATTCCCAAAATCTAGTGGGGGCACGTGACCCCTGGTCACATGCTCCCTCCGCCCTGTATATATATATTTGTGAAAATTGTTACAAATATATATAAATTATCTCACAAAATTATGTAAATTTTTACAAACGTACTCAAATTATCCTATAAAATTTTGAGAAATCACATATGTACATTTGTAAGAACTTACACAATTTTATAAGATAATTTATATATATTTATAAAAATTTACACAAATACAAATAGTATACAGCTTATACATCCAAACACTTTCCTTTCTTTAGTTGGCATTTAGAACTCGCATTAAATACAACAGTTTGAGTAATAGATTTGTGCTATATCAATACTTATTAAATATTTAAATTTTATCTATTTAATTACCTATTAAAATGTGTCGAATTTTTTTTACATGAATCTAATGTTAACTTTGTAACTAGATAAAATTAAGCCATTAATTTATGAAAAAAGATGTCAATGTAAGGAACATCAATGTCTGGACTGAATGTCGAGTTCGAGATCCGAATTGAACTTCATGTACATCAAATACTTGTTCAATACTTTACAAGTTAAGTTTTGTTAATAAGTTATGATGAATACAAAAGCTAGAATTTTAAGATTCATGTACAACTATTGTAAATATCTAGAAGTAAAATTCAAACAGAATTTGTTAACAGAATAGATATTGATGTGATATTTTCTAATTCTTTCATTCAATAATCAAAATGAAATGAAATGCATATCCCAACTTCATTTTGGATTTTGCCCATAGCTTATAAATTGAGACTTACACCTCATTTTGTATGTACTTTTTTATATTTGGTACTTTTTTCACTTTCATTTGCACTACAAGAAAATACATTTTTTGGCGACTAAAAAATTAGTCGCCAAAAATATTTATTTTAGTCGCCGAAATACTTTGCCGACCAAATATTTTGGTCGCTGGCTTTGTCGGGGATACATCATCGCTGAAGGTATTAGCGACTAAAAAAGATTTAGTCGCCAAAAGTAATACAAAAAAACCGACTAACATTTTAGTAGGCAAAAATAACAGGTATTAGCGACGAAAAGGCCTTAGTCGCTGATAACTGATATTAGCGACTAACATATTAGTCACCCAAAGGGTACATTAATTCGTTTAACTCACATCTTTAGCTACTAAATCTTTTGTCGTGAAAAATTAAAATATCTACGGCAATGAAATTAGTAGTCGTTAATAGTCCTATTTCAGCTACCAAATTTTTTGTCGTGGAAAGGTTGATTCTTGTTTAGCTACTACAAAGTTTAGTCGCCTATGATTTTTTTGTTATGTTTTGGCGACTAAAAAGTTAGTCGCTGAAAGTGTTTTGAGTTTTAGCTACTAAAGAGTTAGTTGTCATAAATGTTTTCGATTTATTTTGGCTACTAAATATTTAGTCGCCAAAAGTGTTTTGAGTTTTAGCTACTAAACATTTAGTCGCCATAACTATTTTCGATTCGTTTTGGCTACTAAATATTTAGTCACTAAAAGATTTATTTCCTTTTGCCTACCAATTGTTTTGTCACCAAAAACGTCATTTTATATTTTTGTTTTGTTTGTTTCATTTTAATAAATTTCGTCCGAACCTGTATGTATCCACAGCAACCTGTAATAGGTATACAACCTATATATATTTTCACATATTCCGTAATGCATGTTTCACTTACAACCATGAAACAAAAAAGAACACCTGCTAATGTAAACTTATGTACGAACCAACTATATATATTCCAATTACAAATAATAATGTCATACATTCCAAATACGTTACCAAAACAATGTCCTCTATACACAACATTTTTACTATACTATGCATTGTAATGACCATTTGACAAGGTGCAAATTACCATTGTAATATGTACCATGACAAAATGTAATCTATATATACCACTAGAGCAATTAATACAAGCTCCAAAAATATTATGTACCCCGCCAAAAATTATACGTACAATGCATCCACAGTCCACTCAAAAAGTAACCGAGGACTATTCAGAAATGTGAATTATCTTCCGGGAAAAAAAATAGAAGATCCGCATGTCAATACCAAAAGCCATCTACACAACAAAAATTACACTCATTAGTTCCATTGTAAACAAAAAGTTATAACCATCTACAAAACACAAATTGCAAGGATGTCAATTGTAATTTAAATTGAAATTGTATTTAAATATAGTTTGAATTTAGGAATTTGAATATAGTTTCTTTACACTTTAAATTGTATTTAAAGTGTAAATTTAAAGTGCAAAGAAATTTCCCAAGTCAGCCCCAAGTCAAGTTTAGTCTATTGTGTAAACATATATATATTTTATTCATAAATGTACATATATAGAGATGCTTATAAAACATAAATATTTGTAAGCTTTAATATATTTTTATAAGCTTTCTAGCGTTTCTCACGCCAACTCCCAATGTACGCGTGCTAATTATGTCCTATCTGACCCCACAGGTCCTATTTGACATGATGAACCTACCCATGCCATCCTTACAGTTGTTTGGGGGCTGCTTTTAATTTTCGGCCTTCGAAGGCCTTTTCGGCTAAGTTTATGGTGTTTTTCACGCCAACTCCCAACGTACACGTGCTAATTACGTCCCGTTTGTCCCTATAGGTCCTATTTGACACGAGGAAGCTACCTGTGCCATCCCTACTGTGGTTTGGGGGCTACTTTCTATTTTCAGCCCTCGAAAGCCTTTTTTCGGTTTAGTTTATGGCATTTTTCACGCCAACTCCCAATGTAGACATGCTAATTACATCCCGTCTGTCTCGACAAGTCCTATTTGACACGAGGAAGCTACCCGTGCCATCCCTACAGTGGTTCGGGGGCTGCTTTCAATTTTCGGCCCTCGAAGGCCTTTTTTAGCTAAGTTTTTGGCGTTTTACACACCAATTCCCAACATACAAGTGCTAATTACGTCCCGTCTATCCCCACAGGTCCTATTTGACACGAGGAAGCTACCCGTGCCATCCCCACAGTGGTTCGGGGGCTACTTTCAATTTTTGGCCCTCGAAGGCCTTTTTCGGCTGAGTTTATGGCATTTTTCATGCCAACTCTCAATGTACACGTGCTAATTATGTCCTGTCTATCCCTATAGGTTCTATTTGACACGAGGAAGCTACTCTTGCCATCCTTACAGTTGTTTGGGGGCTGCTTTTAATTTTCAGCCTTCGAAGGCCTTTTCGGCGAAGTTTATGGCGTTTTTCACGCCAACTCCCAACGTACACGTGCTAATTACGTCCCGTCTATCCCTATAGCTCCTATTTGACATGAGGAAGCTACCCGTGCCATCCCTACTATGGTTCGGGGGCAGCTTTCTATTTTCGGCCCTCGAAGGCCTTTTTTCGGCTAAGTTTATGGCTTTTTCACGCCAACTCCCAACGTACACGTGACAATTATGTCCCGTCTGTCCCCACAGGTCCTATTTGACACGAGGAAGCTACCCGTGCCATCCCTACAGTGGTTCGGGGGCTGCTTTCAATTTTCGGCCCTCAAAGGCCTTTTTTGGCTAAGTTTTTTGCCTTTTTCACGCCAACTCCCAACATACACGTCCTAATTACATCCTGTCTGTCCCCACAGGTCCTATTTGACATGACAAAGCTACCTGTGCTATCCCTGCAGTGGTTCAAGGGTTGCTTTCAATTTTCGGCCCTCGAAGGCCTTTTTCGGCTAAGTTTATGGCATTTTTCACGGCAATTCACAACGTAAACGTGCTAATTATGTCCCGTCTGTCCCTATAGGTCCTATTTCACACAAGGAAGCTACCTGTGCCATCCCTACAGTGGTTTGGGGGCTGCTTTCAAATTTCGGCCCTCGAAAGCCTTTTTTTGCCTAAGTTTATGGCGTTTCGATAAGATGATAACCAACATAGGAGATTAACTGAACTAATTTATTTTTCCAATATGACAATAATGAAGCTCATAATTGTCCAACGTATTGAACATGGTCAATAGGGGGAAATAGACCCAGAAGTATGTTGATTACAACCCAAATAAAATCATGATTCAATAAATGAGAACTCCTAATGCACAATGAGGCTTTCATTAATTTATTTTACGTATTACCATCCTTTTTAGGCAACACAAATGACAATTGTATAGTGCTCTCAATTTGCATTCTATCTTCACAGGGCATCTCTCTCTCAAACTCATCACTATGAACCAATACTGGCTTGCATGCACTTTAGACCAGTCCAGTTGTATTAGTTATATTGTACTAAATCAAAATTCATTCCAATTTCACTTGGTTTATTCAATTAGTCTTAAATCTCAAATGACATTCAATTGGATATCATTGCTAATATAGTAACTGACCTTATATTCATAGGCTTATCATACCCAATTTTGGGGAACTTAATATTTCATTGAAATCATATGGTTGCCTTATGGAAATCAAATTACGGTCCTTTGTGTAATGTATCAAAACACCAGGTCGGCTGCTGCAATGTCTACTCACATTATGCCTCAAAACTTATTCGAAGCACATAACAAAACAAAATTTGCATACCAACTTTAGAAAACAATTCTATGTCAATATGATCCATATTTTTTGTAGAAGTTGCAGTAGCTTGTCAATAAAATTCTGTTTACCGAATAGTAGGATGACCATCTGAACCCTACAAGAGGGTTATGAGCCGTGACACCATGTCGTTCAGATGATTGAGTTGTACTTGTTGTGCCTCTCGTGCTTTTTTTTTTCTTCATCGATTTGTTTGATCAGCTGTTCTCTTTCCCTCATAATTTCCTCATGATCTCTTTGGCGCTCCTCTTTCTCCTTCAATAGCTCCTTGTGATCTCTTTGGCGCTCCTCTTTCTCCTTCAGCAACTCTTCGTGATCTATTTGTTGCTGCTTACGAAGAACCTCCAGTTCCGCTCTCATTGACTCCATATATTTGTCACATGCTCGTGCCGCACTAGAAGCCGTGGAAGAGGGTTGCAGGCCTATCCCACATCCACGCAAGTAATTTTTTTTTCCCCGAGCACTTGCCTTGATATTTCTTCATGGGTCAATGGCAACCCCGCATCGGTGGCTACCACTTGTAGATTCACCATATCATCCTGTCATGTCAAAAAAACAATAAAGTCAAGATGGGAGAAGGAATTTAAAGCAACTTTACTAATTGATATGCAACACACTTGGTTTCAACATTCAATACTCACATGTAGCTCACCACATTTTGGGTCAATCCAATCTTCCGTCTTTTTGGACTTGTGTGCTTTCTTATAAAATTCAGGAAAATCTATATCTCCATCCTCATTTGCCTGTTAGGTTTGGAAAAATTCCGAATATGAATTAGTACATGGTAATATTCAAAATCAAGAAGAATCAATCATCCATTACATTACTAAATTAACTTCTCACCATAAGCGACATTGTTATAGGAAATGATCGCGATCCACTTGTATGATTATAGGGGAGCATACCCATATTTGCTTTACCAGCTTTAAAGTGTTTTTACAAAAATAGAAAAAAAAAAAAAAAAAGAATAAAAAAAAATTAGTGAAGAATTTTTACAGATTAACACATAAAGGTATTTCAATAATGGGGTTTCTAATTAATTTGTTACCAAGTGAGATTCGTCTTTCCAAGCAACATCAATCAGATATTTCCAGTCCTCCAAGCTCACTCCAGTAGGCGGATGACTATAGGGGTAATCAATACCCTTTTCCTCAAGTTCGAGGAACTCTTGCTTTAGATTGTACCTCCAATCCTTGTATAGCAAATATGCCTTTCTATCGAGGATCTGTTAAGCTTGTTCATCATTATCAAAATCATCGCCAATAACAAACTTGTCCTATAAACATAATAAGAGAATTAGTACAACAATTAATTTAAGCAATTACAAATAACATAATAAAGACATTATGGCAAGATGAATCTCATACTAGCACCACTTGGACGACTGCATCTTTTGTACTTTGATCAATTTTTCTCCATGACTTCACGCTCTGAAAAGGGCACAACCATCTAATTTAAAGGCCCAACTCATTCGTCGCTGGGGTGGCATTCCCTCACGTGATTGCGTTCAACACCTGATTGACATAGACATGTAATTTCTCACCTTTTTTCCTAGCAATTTTTTTATGCACTCCTTTGCCTAATGTAGGTCCTCGTACACAAGTTGACCTCGTTTGGCCTGGTACAAAAGGGGAAGAAAGTCATAAATTACAAACATTGCTAATGGACTTAAAAAAAAAAGTGCTGGTTGTGGGCCCTATTAGTTTTTTTCCTGCCTACTGTTGCTGCCAGCTACTATTTGGCTGCATAAAGTCTTGGTAAATTATGCTACAACTTGGATTTCGCTGCTATCGATGCAGCTGGGGCAACATTCAATTGGCTGTTGTTACTGTTGTAGCTGATTTGAAGGTTGTTTATCTAATATTTTATTTGTTGTGTAAGTGTCCTTGTTATATGTAAAGTAATGTTTATTTTTTTTTCTTTGTTTTTCTTTGTCTTTATGGGGTTTTCATTGCCTTACTTGATGACTTATGCACCCCCCCCCAAAAAAAAAAAACAAAATTTTTTAAACAACTAAGTTCAATGCTCTTACCCACTGCACCTGGTTGCGTCTCCTCCACCACTGTTTGTGTATCATCTGGTGGTTGTGTCTCATCAAAGAACGTCGTCGGGGTGCCAATCTCCTGTGGACATGCTTCAAAGGCTGATAGTATGTTGCCACTTGTTGCTCTCTTCCGCCGCCCCGTATTGATTCCAGGAACCATGGTACCTATATTACGTAACAAACATACATGAATAATAAACGGTGCATACATTAGTAGTGTAACTGCTGTAATAATGACACAACATGTCAAAGTTCAATAATAAATTGCTCGTTAATCATGGCTTTGTTCAGTCATACATCTTGTACCATCTATGGGGGACACACAAAATATATAGTTTTGTATATTTATTATATGCCACATATATGAATATTGCATTAAAAAAGAATTCAAAAAGTGCAACATAATAATTCCTAAAATCAAAAGTTGGAAAGAGAGATTAATAGATGTAAAGCTACATTGTTTTTCTTTTATATTGCATGACAAGTTACTTTCTTTTTATTGATAAAAAAAAAAAAAAAAGAAGTTATTTTCTTTAAACTTGTCATGTGTGTCTAAGCAATGGGCACATGTGTTCTCCAAGTGTTTGAAACATGTCCGGGTCTAAAAGTTAAAAAAAATAATGATACACATTTTGGACGTGTATCTGACAAGCTTATTGGAAGTCCAACACGTATCTGACAAGTATTTGGAAGTCCGACACGTATCTGACACAGACACGTTCATGCTTCTTAGCATATAGACATCACTGAAAGGATACCTGAATTTTCCAAAGGCCACATGCAATATGAACTTTTTGTTCTTTTCATCAAAAGCATTCACCTCACAATCTAGAGTTCCTGATTTTTCACACGCAGCACTAGGAAAACTTGCAGGGATTCTAAGATTACTTCTATAGTTTTAGAGACAATTAAAATTGTTAAAACAGAGATACTTACTATAACATGTTTAAGGCAGTACTTGGCTTGAAGAAAATTTATGGATTTGACAAGGGTATAATGGAATCAATAAATCAAGAATTGGCTATTCTATCTCCTCGCAAACAATACTTGTTATGTGTTATAATTTAGATCGTCCATTATAAAAAAAAAATAATTAGTCAGCCAATGTCGAAGAACAAATATTTGTTCTTGGGCATAATGCTTTTATCCCAATCAATACAAGGTTCCCAATTAATATACTTTTCACTCAAAATTAGGACATTATAATCCACATACCTCATCAGAATAATAAATAAAAAAAAGAATAAAGATTGGGACCCCCTTTCCCCCACTCCCTTTTGACCCCCTTTCTTTTTTGATTGGTCACTTTTTCTTTTTCTTTTTTTTCCTCCTCCAATCACCACTCGCCACGTGTGTGTGGGGGTGGTGGGGGTTGAAGTTTGAGGGGGTCTAAATCACTGCTGTAAAAAAAAAAACATAACAGCTGCAAATGTAAGTAGCTATTCACTCTAGTTAAAACACTGAAAATATACTTACGGTCAAAATCCCTAACAAGAAGGAAGTAGCAATGCAGACTATGAACTACCTTAAGACAATCAACAGTTCTTGATGTCAGCCAAAGGCTCGCATATTACGGACCATTTAATTATGAGTATGTGAATTTAATCAACTCAGACTGTATGGAAAATATATTTATAGCTAATAGCATTATCACAAAGCATGAGTAGGCAAACAAACTATTTTGGAATTACTAAGATTAACGAATATTAGGTTGTAACTTTTCATTGTCATCTGCGGAATATGTACTTAATGCTGGCTGATGATGAAAGCACAAGAACCAGAAAAAAATTAACACAATTTGAGACCAATCATGGCAGTACTGGACTGAGTAAAAGAGAAAATTGCCTCAAACATGCACTTAATTCACTTATAGGAGCAGGAGATGAACTGTATGAAATTAAGGTTGTGGCAAATTATAGCATACACTGAAAAATAAAGTTGCCATCTCCAACAATTTATATCATTATAACTTGAAAACATTTTTCTCCAATATTAATCGACTAGGTTGTACAATGAAGCTTCATCTCCATACCTTTGACCATGGTAGTCACAAGAATGCCCAGGAAATTGAATATGGCACCATATCCATATGAAAACAAGTTCTGCAAAAACAAACATGTCAAATTGGGAAGACAAAAAATATTACAAAAGTTAACTTATTTATAAATTATATAACCCTAAAAACTTGCATCACTAGTAAAGTACAGTTGAACAGATATATAATGGAGTTTCTAGTACTGTTGGTAATAAGTGATTTAGATTCAATACAAGGCAGCTTGACCCCAAAATAGTCATGCATCATTTTCTGGACACTGAGCCTGAATCCTACATACCTATTTCTAGTTTCTCTTGATGTCAAACAAATGAACTATTTGGAGACAAACTCCAATAAAATGCTCTAGTTAAAACCAAAAACCCAATATCCTACAGTTACAATTTTTCTAGACATTCCCAAGCACATAAATTCCAATAAACAACCTTCTTCCTGCTTACTTTTCTTTTAGACCTAATAGGTATTCAACTTTATGCCACAACAATTACTCTTTTTAACAAAGGTTCTACCCAGTGCATAACACACGTGCTTATAGCATGGACTAGAGAGGCAATAAGTAGACGACCTTATCGAGACCATCACTGAAAGCTAGCCATATGAAGAATAAAAGAAAAAGGTGTGAACTATAATTGCTGACATGATAAATAAAAATTTTGGTGATTTCCCTTTAAGTGTCTTTCAGTAATGCAAACAAAAAAATATCCAATATTTCATTAACACATGATACAAGCTAACCATACTCAATTTGAATCACCTGAAGATAAATGCTTCTGTCATATTGGCACTTCAAAGCGTACTCGTTGTAGACTGAGGCCAAAGATGGAATAGTCACCTGCACATTGAACTCCTAAAGTTAGCCTCAACCTTATAGAAACAAGTCTCTTTTCTTTTCTTTTTTTTCATTTTTCTTTTTTCTTTTGTTTTTGAACCATTATAGAAACAAGTCTATAAAACAAACCAAACCAAACCAAGCCTTAAGTCCATCAAGTCCAGAAACAAGTCTATGAGATGAAAAAACCATAATGTACAAATGACTACTTTCAAACCAAACAGTATGCATAGCTATAAATTCTATAATAATGTCAAATAAGAGGACATTAGGTTGTAACTAGAAGAAAATGCCTCAAATTACTTACAAAGATCAATGTATACACATATGCACTCAAACACCAAGGACTCCAATAGGAAAGGATGACATTTTAAAGAGATTATATGCATAAGAGGAGCAGTTGATGCAAGTAAATATATTTTCAAATGACTAAATCTTGTGTCAGATTAATAACTAACACAACATGAATAACAACTAAACCGATTAATAACCAAATAGCAGCACACAAAACAACAAAACAAGGCCTCAGTAGAGCAGCATGAATACATTTAAGCAACCAAGACAACATCCCAACTCAGCCAACCAACCATCCTATCATTAGCTAGCACCTAAGCATAGTAGTCAAGCATCAAGCAGCCAAAGTGGACAAAAACAGCAGCGAACTGTCCAAGTCAGCAAACAGAGACAGAGCAGATGTGCAAATCTGCCACAAATTGTGGGAAAATCAGCCAAACAGCACAGCTGACCGAATGGAAAATCTGAACAGATTATGAATTTGATTTTCAATTTTCTGCTAAAATTCATAGAAATCGTAGAGGAAATTAATTACAAGGGTATTAAATTCATAGAATATGAATATAGTTGGAAAATTCGGGTCTAAAGAAGAAAAAGAAGAATCAAGACATAATTAGTCTACTCACATTTCTTAATTGCTCCCATTACATCAACAAAGCAAGCTGGACAAAGAAACAAACTGAGTTAAAACTCTAGGTCCGTATCTATATCAAAATAACTTTCTATCTCATCTTCTTCGTCATCACAGATGAAAGCATCATCCATCACACCCTCAGGTTGTACACGCTTATTGGACTGAGAAACTTCTATTGAAATAACTGCAGGTTCAATGTTATCCCGACGCAAAACAACATCATCATCAATAGGCTCAGTTGGTACAACAGTACTAGTTTCATCATCTTGCAACACTTCATCAAATTCTGGCACATCCAGCTCTGGCACATCCCAAATTCGTCGATGTTGAAACTTTTCTACGACTCGCCAATTCGGCCTTAACTTCGTATCATGAACATAGAAAACTTGTTGAACTTGGCTTGGGAACACAAACGAGTCATCTTTATATCATCGACTTTTTACGTCAATAGTTGTCACATATGGTTCGACACGCAAAGTTCGACTACTACCGGTGTTATACCATTCATGTTGGAACAAAACAACCCGATGTCCAAACAAATATGTCACTTCCCACAGTTTACAAAGGTAACCGTAGAACTTCATCAACTGGCCTTGGTGGTCGCCTTCCACTACCAACCCACTATTTTGACATTTATGACAGTTATCACGGTCGATAGTATGGAATCGGACGCCATTACAAATGCGTCCCGAATATGTGTTCACTAAGGCATTAGGTCTATTGGTTAATGACCACATCTCATTGGTTGCTTCGGGTGACTTTTGATTTTGCAATTGGTTCATCTACACAAGAAAGTATGTCATGTCAATTCAAACTTAGAATAATTAAACGTTATCTGCAAGCTATACAGTAACGGGTTGTAGCTTACGCGATCTTTGAACCATTTAGGAAATTCTTTGCATTGTCGCGTTGCAATGTTGCATGAACTTCCATATTTTTGTTGCAACACGAGCTTGTGTTCCCTAGTTAATACAATGTAAGTCATAAGTAATTGGAATAATGAAGACTATAAAAATTAAAAACCATGTAGAAAAGGTATGTTGCATATATGATGAAGAATCATACTCTAGATATTCGTCCACTTCCAAACTATTGTGTAGGACAAACCAATGAACCAATTCGCAGTCAGCTACGGACACATCAATTGCCCTTGGGAGTTGACCAAAAGGGCGAACATTTTGAGTGCAAATCGCCAACCCGGGCCATTGTCACCTCCATTGTAGTTCCTTTCTTCCCGATTAAACACCGTTTCAACTTTATGCAAATACATTGAGCAAAATGTCGTACACTCTTTCGATATGTAGCCCTCCGCAATGGATCCTTCTGGCCGAGCTTTATTGTCCACAAATCCTTTAAGAAGTTTGAGCATCCTACATGTAAACATCGGCCTGATCGTCAGTATGGTCATATTGAACTATAATTACATGAAAAAAGTTCTGACTCATTATTATACATCTCAATAGGATACATCCATCGATATTGCACAGGCCCTCCAAGCCTAGCCTCGTAAAGCAAATGAATTCCCAAGTGGACTATCATATCGAAAAAAGCAGGAGGAAAAATCTTCTCAAGCTTACAAAGTATAAGTATGATTTGTTCTTGCAATTTCTCCAAATCAGTCACCCTCAATGTCTTTGAGCACAACTGTTTGAAAAAGTTCCTAACTTAAACAATGTGGTCCCAATCTCGATAGGAAGGTATCCTCGCATCCCAATGGAAAGAAGTCATTGTAGAAGGACATGCTAGTCACGACTCTTGAGGCTAACTAACTTACCACCATTCGCGGTGACACAATTGGATACATTTGCCGCATAGCCATCAGGATACTTAATCGATTTCAAGAAATTAGAAAACCCTATTCGTTCTGCCGGGGACAATGTGTACAATGCCAAAGGCTTCTGGAAAAAGCCATTCGCATGCCTTATCAAGTGTAACTCCTTTCGTATTCGCATATCCTCCAGATCCAAACATGCTTTGTCCGTGTCCTTGTTCTTGCCATATATGCTCAAAAGTGTCCCAAGCAGATTGTCACATATATTCTTCTCTATGTGCATGACATCAAGGTTATGTTGAAGCTTAAGTGTTTTCCAATAGGGTAGGTCGAACAAAATGCTTCTTTTTGTCCAGTTCGGAGTTGGATTTTCAGTCCGTTGTCTTTTTTGGTTGGTTGGATGCTTTCCATATGGCCTGTACGTCCTCAAATTAATTTGCTCCAGTATTTGTTCTCCCGATAACTCCATAGGTTTGGACCAATTCTCAATTTCACCGTTGAATAGCTTACTTCTTCCCCAATTATGGTTCTCAGGTAAGTACCGCCAAGCACCCATATACGTTATCTTACTTCGCAAAGTCTGAGATGATGCATCCATGTTACAATTAGGGCAGGCCAGGTAACCTTTTGTACTCCAACCAGACAAGGAACCATATGCAGGAAAGTCGTTGATGGTCCACATGATTGCTGCATGCATTGTAAATATTTGGCTGTTTGAGGCATCATATGTTTGCACACCATGCTCCCACAGATTAGTTAACTCTTCTACTAATGGTTGCAAGTAAACATCGATGTCTCTTCCAGGTGCGGATCGTCTGGGAATAAGCAATGACATCATGACAAATGGATCTTTCATACACTTCCATGGGGGTAGATTGTAAGGCATTAAGATTACGGGCCACATACTGTATGATGTACTCATATGTTCGAATGGATTGAAACCATCCGTGGCAAGCCCTAGCCTTACATTCCAAGGATCCGCAGAGAACGTAGGATGCAGCCTATCAAAGTCCTTCCATGCCTCATCATCAGCTGGATGTCGCAATACTCCATCATCCACACGCTTATCTTTGTACCATCTCATATATGCGGCTGTTTTTTTCGACATGCACAATCTCTTCAACCTCAGTGTCAAAGGAAAGTTCCTCAGTATTTTGTGTGGAATTTTTTTACCTATCTTGTCGTTCAACTTGTATCTAAACTCCATACATGTAGGGCAATTCTCCAATGTGGCGTTGTCCTTCCAAAATAAAGTACAATCATTCTTGCATGCATGAATGTCATCATATCCCAAACCCAATTCATGTAAGAACTTTTTCGTTTCATAAAGGGTCTATGGAACATTTTCATCACACTTTGGTAGAATGTCTTTGAAAACTTGCATAACCATATCGAAAGATTTGTTGCTCCATTTATTGTACACCTTCATGTGAAACATCTTAATTACGAAGGACAAGATGGAGAACTTTTCACACTCTGGATATACTTTGCATTGAGTATCATCGAACAACTTCATGAACTTCAACAAATTGTGCCTCTCCGAACTAGTACGTTCTTCGTCGATATGATCATCCATAAGACCACTCATGTAAATCTCTTCTAACATGGTTGGAAGTTCACCCACATTTTTGTGATTGGTTGTCATTCCATCTCGGTTGCTTTCAGTATCATCGTTTCGCATAGTAGGATGAGCACGAAACATGGGAACATGTTCCCCGTGGTGGACCCAAGTTCGATAAGAACATGCGATTCCTCTTCGAATCAAGTGCAACCGTACAACATGTCGACTAAATTTCATGTCGTTCAAGCTATCAACACAAGGACAACGGATTTCATCTTGCGGCCTTAAATTCTTCGTAGCGAACTCAATAAATGATTGAACACCTTGTAGATACTCTTTACTTTTTAGCCTATCTTTTATCATCATCCAACTCTTGTCCATTATTGGAACAGTACACATCAAGCAAAGATGAACCTGGGAATGGACGGCAACTTGGAACAATACTCTGTAATGGAAGAGAGCTTAAGTAAGTTTAGGGGTTCGATTAGCATTGCTTTTTGAAGTGAACGAAATAGTAATAACAAATCGTGATGTTTTGCCTATTTGTCAATTGCATATAGTTGGCTAATTTGACTACTAACTTGGCATGTATTCATACGCAAATGTGACATACATTCACAATTCTATGTGAAGTCATCTTAGAGGGAGACAAATAATTGTAACCAAATTTCAAGAGAAATTAAATCTGATATTCAATATAGATTTTCCTTGGATAGATCTCAGCAAATACAATTTGTAAACATAAATTTTATGAAAATCATATGGGTAAAACAAAAGTAATGAAATTTTAAAGTTTTGAAACATTTTAAAAAATAAATTAATTGCTTTATACATTAATTTGGTTGTTATGCACAAATCACAAAGAACAAAGACCCAAAAAAAGTCCAGTTGGTGCGATTCCCATTGAAGATGCAATCAGCAGATGCTATTTTCCATATGTGAAACTAACACCTCCAAATATTAGTGTATTCAATACTATTTTTATGCATTATTCACAAATAAGAGTGTATTGAAGACTCATTTAAGCATTACACACTAGTTGACGTGTATTCAATACTAGACAAAGTACAAGTTCATGTGAGTATAGTGTAGTAGATGACCATTGCCTATTTGCTACTTGCATATTTGGGTCTAAAGCTGTGGCAAATAAATAATATCAATAAAATTAGTTGACGTTTATGTGTTTTGAAGGTAGCTCGAAGATGTTAAAAATTTGAAAGGTCTAATTTTGTGCATAATATGTCAATAGACTATGATTTGGGATATTTTTTTGTTCTTTTCACTAGCGAAGAGTGTTAATCAAGTTGACAACAATTATATTTCAACTATAATTATATTTTGTATTGTTTATATACTAAAAAAGTGTGTGAATAAATTTATTTTCATATTACAAAATATTTAATTTAATTACATGTATTGATTGTTCCTTCTAAGTAGCATTTCAAATATATACCCTTAAAATGATTCTTCAATTCTATATTAATTAATAGGGGCATTTGGTAGTCGTGGTGCAAGATTAATTTATATGTAACTAACATTATACTAATTTGTATATATTTGTTCCAATCAGCAGAAAAATAATTTTAAAATTCATGAAAAATATTACATGAAATAGACTATTAACTTAAAATAGTTAAAAAGTCAACAAAATCTAATAATCAATTACTAAAATCCAAAATTCAAACCCAACACCTACTACTAATTACATTTTACATTTGGTCTAGAATGTTCGAATGTGATATATTTACATAGATTACCACCCCTTTATGAGTTCTCTACTTTCTGATAGCTTTCGTGTTCTTCCAGTAAGGACATTTTGGTCTACAGCAGAGATGGCTCAAGCCTATTGAAGGCCTAGACAAAAAAAAAATGTAGGTAGAATATGGTTTGGTGCCTTACATTGGCCATTGCCATTCTATTATTGTCCCCATTCTACACTAACATAGTCTAACTTCTTGTGCAACTTAGATTGTAAAGTTAGGTACTTTCAGAATCAACGGTATGGTTGAAAGGCTACAGTTATCCCAGGAGATCAGAGAGATTATTTTTCGTCTTTTTTCAACAAATCCTGAGTGAAAGGACGACCATGTTCTTCAATCGTCATATTGACCATATTATCCTCTATTGTTTCTATGGAGTTCCAAAGGTTTGCAGTAGAAAGATATGAGAGTATTTATGCTATTGATTAATTACACGTTCTAATCCTAATTTCTTATGTGTTGGCCACAGATTTCTTAACTGAGGCTGACTTTTAAAGAAATTATTTTCAACTATAGAAAGCAACCATAGTGTAAACCTCAAGGTTTTCGTAGTATGTTTGTTGATTGGTCATTAGCACGCCGTCATGGGGTATGTGTTCATAATGTATATGTTTCTCCGTTGCGGTCATCGAAGGTAGTTCTTTATTTTTTGAAATTTATTCGTATGTAATCAAACTTATGCATTATATTTCCTTTGATCTTGGATTTCGTTGAACTTGGACACAAAAAGCTTGACAAAAGTTGTAACCATTCTTTCAATCACGACTTTATACATATTAGAGTCTTATAATCACTTTTTAAAATCATTTCTTCTTTCATGGGGTTAATGTAGTATTTGATTTGCCTATAGCTTTTAAATTCATTGGTCTCCTTAACTATTTAGTTAATTTTTGACATGTTCATTGATTCCTTGTCAATATGTATTTACAATTTTTTAGACAAATGTTGAGTGGCTTTTGATGATGACATATATAATTCTATTAGACTCCTACTTGTTTTTATTTTTTTCTTATTTATATATATATATATATATATATTTGTATATGGTTTTAGCCACTTCAGTGACGTATTGTCTCACTGTTTTGAGATTAATAGCTTGTTTGGGGAGGCATTGACCAAGATGCACAAATGGAGTGCCCTAGGATGAAAGGTCAAAATTGCATGATCATATTTTTCACCTTTGATGACTTAGGAACAATCTTTCATTACTTATGGTGTCTAGGAATTCTTCAAGTTTTACATTTTCTCAGCTTCATTTTCATGTAAATGTCTTCCCAAAATAACATGTTGTAGTATTAACCAAAGACAAGAATAGAGATAGAGGTATGTTAGATGCCCAAACTATCGAGCAATGTAAGATAGCCCCAAATTCTAATTTTAAAAAAAAAATGCTCCAAATGAAAAAAAAATTTAATTTAGAAATTCCGTAATACACAGGATTCAAGACTTCAGAACTGGAGCATTAAAAGATACAATGTGCACCAAATTGTTTGCTTATTATGCTGTTTAGCATAGGTAAGAAACAGAGGCACATTTGGTGATATAGTTCAACAATCCAAAATCGAGAATCCAAATCCGCAATCCAAAATTTCAACCAAACCCATTCACGAAATCAGAAAAATCCCTAAAAAATTGTTTACGAAATAAACGGAAAATGAAAGAAAAAAAACATGTCAAAACCCTACAGAAATTGTGAGAGAAAGGGATGGAAGAGACAGCGAGAAACAGATACAACCAGACAGACCCAGATTGACAGAGAGAGAGAGAGACGACAGACACATACCTGTAATCAGTGGTGGGGCGATTTGCAGTGGTTGTGGTAGCGAGCGCCGGTGGCCTGCGATGGTGATGATCGGCGGTGGTGAGTAACGGGTTTGGTATCGACTGCTCTATATGTTGGTGTGTGAGACAAAAGAGAACAAAAAAGTGTCTGTGTAATATATATACTGGGCACCAATATTAATTAGTTTCCCTCTAAAAAAATTTCGAAACTTTAGCGACTAAATGACTATTTGTCGCCAAATATACTTAACAGCGACTAAAAATTGGTCGCTAAAAGCTGTCTCTTTGGCTACTAAATTCAAATTTTCGTCAGCAATATTGAATATACAACGACTAACTTACCTGTGGTCGTCAAAAATTCATGAAAAATATGCCCACTTTTAGGCGACAAAAATTTTTTGTCACAAAATGAAATTATACGGCGACAAAATCAAATTTTAGTAGCCTAAAATGGTAACAAACAGCGACTAAAACTAAATTTAGTCGCCAATAAGACTATATGGCGACTAAAATAATTTAGTAGCTAAAAGATTCAATCAATGCCGACTAAATCAGGTTTTTAGTCGCCCAATTTGCTGTTTTTGGCAACTAAAATTGTTTTGGTCACCAATATTAGTCGCCAAATATGCATTTTCTTGTAGTGTTGTGGCTCATAATATCTAAAATACCAATGGCAAAACATTCATGACGAGTTTTTTGTATATAAATTTTATTTGCGCATATATTTTTAAATTATAAATAATAATTGAAAGTGTTTTCTCTCTCTTAAAATGAAAAAAATACGAAAGACATGTCATTTTATACAATAATAATGTATCAAGTCTTTTATTTCTCTAAGAAGTTGTGAATTGTCTTGTTGATAAAAAAACACTTTGACATTTTTGTGCATGTACTGTATTTTTTGAGAAAATTGATGAGTTTAGACTTTAAATTCATAGAAGGATTGTTTATTCAATTATACATAGTCCATCTAAAATACCATATATTATTATCCTCTTATTTGGTTTCGTTTTAAGAATTTATTTTTTATTTTTTTCAAAAAGATTAAAAAAAAATTGGGTATAAATATGGGGAATTTTTTCAGCTCCCTAATAATACTAATTTCGAGGATAAAGGACACCCAAAAAAATAGTGATGCATCAGGTCCCTGGACAACTTGGCGCACGTTTTTAATTATTTTTGTGGACCAAAATACCCTTGCCGAAATCAACACAAAAACGAAACTCATTCTGAAGTCTGAGTTCCATTCCAACCATTCAGCATCTTCAAAAACAGCAGAACAGCAGAATTACGGGTTTCAACATCATCTTCACCATCGACATTAGAGCTTCGTTCTCTTCTGCAAAAATCATTCCCATTCCTTCCTCACAAATTTCTCTGACCTTCGTTAGAGCTTCGTTTTCACTGCCCATCATCATCTCAGTCCATCTTCATCACGTCGCATCTTCATCTTAGGCCATATCAGCTCGTCATTCAAGTTTCATCCTAACTCTGGTAAGTTTTTCTGCAATACAACTACATTTTCTCTGGAAACAAAATTAATAGCATTTTATATTAACCTTTCATAAATTAGGGTTTCAATTTCGTAATAAAAAGCTACCTGAATTTGGAAACAGTTATTTCTGTGTGTTTTGAACTTATTCTTGAACATGTTTGTGTGATTTTATCTGTAAATTTCTCTGGCATTTGAATTTCTTTGATTTTTGCTTGATATATGTTTCTTCTTTCAATTTTCTCCGGCATCTTTAATTTGAAAAAAGCAATTTTCTATGTTTTTATCTTATTCTTGAACATGTTTTTGTAATTTTGTCTATAAATTTCCTTGCTCTGTAAATTTCTCTGTAATATGTATTTTTAATTGGAATGTCTATTACTCTCTTGCCTCTGTCTAAGTTTCTCTAGCGTTTATAATTTTCTCTGACCACAACACACCACTTTCCTCCTTTGTGTGTTTCTATCATGGTTAATATTCTCTGGTTGTGTATGTAAATTTCTCTGGCATTTTAATATTATGAATTGAAATTTTCTTTGGAATGGAAATTTCCTCAATAATGTGTATTTTTGTCTGGTATGTTTATTTTATTCAATTCTTGGTTTCAATTTGCTGTAATTTTCAGTGGCATGTTTACATTACTTTGTTTATTTTATATTGCTAATTGTAGAATGGAAATTTTCTTTGGCTTGCCATGTTTACTTTTCTCTGCCATTCATTTTCTTTGGTATGTTTACTTCTATATGTAATTTTAACAGTAATTGAAAAATTCTCTCCCATGTTTATGATGCTTTGTTGATTTTTTCTGACATTTCATTTTTAATGTCCAATTTTCTCTAGCATGTCCAATTTTCTATAATTTTCCCTTATCTGTAATTTTCTCTCACATTTTCAATTTTCTCCTACCTACAATTTTCTCCCTTATCTG
Organism: Camellia lanceoleosa; assembly: GCA_025200525.1. Classification (NCBI taxonomy): domain Eukaryota; kingdom Viridiplantae; phylum Streptophyta; class Magnoliopsida; order Ericales; family Theaceae; genus Camellia; species Camellia lanceoleosa. Next base: position 184,886,686 of record CM045762.1, read on the forward strand.
TAATTTTCTCTGACATGTCCAATTTTCTCTGGCATGTTCAATTTTCTCTGGGATTTAATGTTGACATCTTTATGTTTTAATCATTGTCTAGAAATGGTAAAACGTAAAAGCAGTGAAACACCGGAAACACCAAGCAAAAAACATAAACTCTCTCAGTCTTCTTATAGGCTAAGATCAAAAATCAGCAGCAAAACACTGGAAACACCAACCAAGACAGAATAACTCTCCAGTCTTCTTATGATCTAAGATAAAAAACCAGCAGCAAAACACCACAAACTCCTCAACAAAACACACAAGTCCAAGGTGATGAAGCAACTAGCATCCAGATGAGTACCCTAACTTCAAAAGACTCGAGCTCAAGGGGGAAAAAACCTATTAAACTCCACAGAAAGATAGCTCACTACACCATTTAATTCCGATCCAACCTCTCATCTGTTGTCTCCTTTTTTCAAACACTTAAATTCAATTCAAAACAACTTGTAGAGCTTCAAAAGACCCCATTCTGGTATTTGATCCAAGCTCTAACCAGTGGAAGGATGGACCCAAAGAAAACTAGGAAATTCGATGATGATGTAGTTGCCATAATCAAATGTTACAATGAAAAAACAAAATCATTCACAGTTGGTAAGAAGAACCTGACCTTCACAACAAATGACATGACCTTGATTTTTGGTTTGGAAGGAGGTGAAGGAGCCATGTCATTAAGATACTCTAAAAAGTCAAAATCTGCATTCCTAAGGAGAAGATTCCAAAAGGACACAAGGCTCACTGGTCTTGTTCTTAAAAATGCCTTGGTCAAAGCAATGAAAGGCAAGCAACCAACAGACTTCAAAGATGTAGCAATCATTGTTACATTGTACTTGTGTCTCACCCTATTTTTTGCAACAAGTGGGAATTCAATAGGGTGGGTTTTTATACAATATGTGGAACCTCTTGAATCAATGAAACAGTATGATTGGCCAGAAGCAATCACATCAACATTGATTGATTCTGTCATGGCATTGCACAAAACTCCAGAAAAAGTTACGGGGTGTGTCATTGCATTGCTGGTAAGTATAATATCCATTCAAATTTGAAGTTATCATACTTACAAATTTGTGCATTTAGAAAATTTTATTTACTTTAATTTTCATCACAGTATTGGCTATGTGAACATGCAACTATCATTGACTCGGAACACAGTAATACAACTGACTTCCCAAGATGTGCGAAGTGGAACCTGCAAACCTTAATGCAATTTGTAGAAGACACCAGTCCACTCTCTTGCACCTCGACAGGTTAGATTCCCATTGCTCCTGAAATCTCAGTGAAATTCCAAAATTTCTCTGACCACTGCTTTGTTTCCCTCCTTGTGCATTGATTGATTAAGATCAATTTTCTCTGAATTATCAATTTATTTTTTCTTCTTTGGTACCAACTGGTTTATTTCTGCATTGTCATCAATTTTCTCTGAAATCGAAATTTCTCTGACCACAATTGTAACACATTAACTTACATGCCCTTATTGCTTTTCTCTAATATATGGATTATGTTGGTTATTTCATAATTTTCTCTAGCCCATAAAATTGTTTCTCCTTGTGTGTAATTTTCACTGGCCCATAACTTATTTGCCTTGCATCTTTGATAAACACTGTTTATTTCTACCCTTCTAATGAATTTTCTCTGGAATCCAAATTTCTTTGACACAATTATAGTCAAACATTAACTTATATGCCTTGATTGATTTTCTCTGATATCTAAATTATGTTGCTCGTTTCATAATTTTCTCTGCCTCATAAAATTAACTCCTTGTCTGTAATTTTCTCTGGCCCATATAATTTTCTCTGAAGTTTGTTTCCCATTAGTATCATTTAGATGAATTTTATTTTCCTTATTTGAATTTTTTCTCTTAGTGAATTTTGTAACATTTCTCTGATAAAAGAGCCTCATGTTACAGATAGATAACAAAGCAGCTAGTCAAAAACCCATCAGAGGAGTTCTGTCTTGGTAAAAAGACAAAGAAAGAATCAAAAAAAGCAATTGTCAAATTCAAGGAGACATTACAAGATTCATCTGAAGGTCAAGCAATTGTCAAATTCAATGAAGAAACAGAAGGCAACATAGAAGAATACGAAGCCAGCAATGGACAAGAAGCTCAAGTAAACAGTGGAGAAGAAGAAGCCAAAGAAGAAAGTAAAAGCAGTGGAGAAGAAGAAGCCAGAGAAGAAAGTGAAGAAATAGAGGCAGAAGACAAAGAACAGAATGAACAGAAAGAAGAAGACAGTAAAGAAGAAGATGAACAGCAAGAAGAAAACGAGGAAAGTGATGAAGAAGAACGTAATGAGCCGGTGGACCAACAACGTGATAGCATTTCTGGCTTAACAATGCATCAGCCTCAAGAATTTAAGGAATCAAAGGATGCCCAAATTGCTGATCTACGTCAAAGACTGAAGGCACTTTCTCAATCTAAACAAGAAGAAGACAGAAATTAGATGGAATTACTTGCTGAAAAGGATATTTCAATAAGAACCCTGACATCACTTAACTCAGAACTTCAAGAAAAAGAATGCACAATCCAAATGAAACTAAGGATGTTGGAGGTTGAAAAAGAAGACAATATGAAAACAGTTCAACAGTTGAGGAATTCAAATTCGGAGCTTGAAACAGAAAATGCTAAATTGCATGAACAAGTACAAGAACTGTCAGTCCAACTAGTAATACAACCATACAGAACACCAACACAACTTCAACCACAAGGTTAGTGAAAATCTTGAGCCACAAAAAGTTATGTACTTGTGTCAGCATAACTCAGAGAAATTTCTATTTATTATAATTTTCTATCATTGGTAATTTTCTCTGGAAGTTATATTTCTCTGAACACATTAGTTTCTGCCGCTTATTTCTATTGATTTCTACTACTCATTCCATTTTCTCTGTCTATATTTCTTATTCCATTTTTGGGGCTTGTTTGATTTTCACTATGTCTAGTTGGAATCCAAGTTGAACAACAACCAACAACCCAACAAAAAGAAATGGCACACAAAGAACAACCGAAACAAAAGACGAAAGTCTATGGTAACTGGAAAATATTGAATCACATAAATTTACATATTGAAATATCATCTGTTACTTCAGAGAAATTTCACTTTTACTAATATTTTCACTGTCTACAGTCAAAAAAGATTCGACGTCAATGATAAAAAATTTAAAGACAAAAGAAAGGAAGGAAAAGCAGCACGATCTAGAATTTCAATATCCCAAAGTTGCGAAAGTGACTAGAGCTTCAAAACAAGCTGCAAAGCAAGCTGAGCAAAGCACGAAGGACAAAGAAGTGCTTGATGCTGATGCGTACATCTTGCCTCAACCTATAAACATCAGAAAATCTTGGGTCTTTCCACAAACTCTTCCGATTTCAAGATTGATAAAAGATCACGTAAAAGATATGTTGCAGCACATATCAAATATGTCTGGACTTGAGTAAGTACAACAAACAAAATAGAAGATAACAAACAACAAATTACAAACTTATATTGCATTAACAACAATTAAATCCCTTCTTTGTCATCTTGTAGGGCTTTAATTTGGAGAAGTGAGTTGAACCTCATTACCTTCGAAGACATTAGAAACCTAATAAAGTAAAAAGAAATTGCCAACAATGTAAGTCTTTTCCTTTCATCAAAATTTCTCTGCAATGTTCTATCAGCCTTTATAAACCAATATTACAATAACAAATCATATTTTTCAGGTCATTGATGGCTATGAAGAGATACTTTTGGCTGACCAAATGAGAGAAAGATAACAACCACCCTCATTTTTTTTCACATCCATGAGCTTAGTATGTTACTACTATTTTATTTGATTTTTTCTGGAATTTACTTACTACTTTCTCTTCTTAAGATACTTCTTGGATTTTCTCTGAACAAAACCATTTTTGGATTTTCTCTGAACATAGAATTTCATTAAGATGACAGAAAATCAATCTTTTCGAGTGTCCTTATTTGACAAGCATATTGAAACAGCATGGAGGAACTACAGGTTCCTCCATTTCCCAATAAATACTGGAGGTAATGAGAAGTCCACAGCTGGAAATCACTGGACCTTGCTTGTCCTTGACAAATAAGACAATTTATGGAGGTTCTATAACTCACTGAGGCCAAGGAGGGATGATGCAAAAGACAAATATGTCCAAGATGCAAAACAATTGGTAACGAGTGCAAATTTCTTTGATCCATCATAATCTTTATGTGATGATAATTTTCATACAATCCCATTGATTTGTCTGTAAATTTCTCTGTTATTTAAAAATTATTTTTTTGCAGCAAGAATATGTGGAGAATTTTTTGAAAGCTTGCCTTGAAAGAGACGCTCAATCACAACCCTCTTTCAAATTGATAAACTCACAAAACACAAGTTACGACTTTGAGTATGTCAACAATGCTCCACAACAAGAAAGTGATTCGTAAGTTTCATACATCTATAAATAAGATACTCTGATTTGTATGTTTCTTAAAACTAACCATACCTATAATTTGTATGCAGTCTGGATTGTGGCCTCTTTGTCTGCTATATAATGAAACAATATAGCAAGCATGAACCTATCAGCTCCAAATTGTCCACACAAGAGATCAGGTTGATAAGGGCAGAACTCATAGAGAAATTTGTGACCGAAGTTGGCCGATCATGGACTGAACCAATTGAAATACCTCCAGAAGAGCCAAACATGTAATAGTGAAACTAGTGAAAGGAAGACAATGTACATAGCCAGACAGAGAAAATTGTCTCACATATATGTATATATCCATACAGTATTAACCATTCAGTTTTTTGTTGATACATTGAAGGAATAATGATGCTTGACTTATCCATATACATCTTTTCTTGACTAATGTAAATTTCATTTTTTTTTTATTTCGACTAATGTAAATTTCATACCTATCGATGGTTAAATATATATATATATATATATATTATTGTGATTGTCAACACAATCCACACAGAAAATTGTCTGCAGAAATTTCTCTGGTATGATATTACCAAAAATTCATAAAGAAATTTAACTTGTATCGTCCCAAGGGGATGCCTATATGATAATGTAATCTGTAATGCTTTGTGTTGGTACAAAATAATCATCAAACTCAACAAAACACAAAGCGCATAGTAATTTTATCTGCTACTGAAAAATTTCACTGAATAAATTTGAAATTTCAAAACACAATGCCCAGATAATTTTCTCTGATAGTGGAAAATTTTTCCGGATGAAATCGATGGATTCGAATGGTGACATAAAATGGAATCTCTGAGTTGTGAATTTCTCTGGGTTGGTGAGGAAAATTTCTCTGGCTTTAAGAAAAATTTCTGAGTTGAAGTCATTCTAGATAAATTCTTTCCTGGTTCAGAGAAATTCTCAACTCAGAGAAATTTCAAAAGAGCTTAATTTTGTTTCTTGGTTGTACTCACTGCAATAATTTTGTGTATGCTCTGTCTGGTGTGCACATTTCTTAAAATAACTTATATGAAGTTACCAAAAATTCACAGAGAAATTTAACTCGTATCATGCCAAAGAAGTTGCGTATATGATCATGCAATCTATAATGCACTGTGTTAGTACAAAACAATTATCAAATTCAAAAAACACAATCCACACAGTACTTTTATCTACCATTGTCAAATTTATGTGGATGAATTTGAAGCTTCAAAACACATTATACAGAATTTTCTCTGCCATAGAAAATTTCTCTAGATGAATTTGATAGGTATTACAAACCCACTGCCTATAGTATATATCAACAAACACAATGCACACTTTAACTGATATTGCAAAAATTTCTCTGGATGAATTTGATTGATATTATTATATACATTGTCTAAAAAATACATTTCATAAAACAAAATACACAAACTAATCATCAAATGTATTATTTAATAAATAAAATGTATTATCCTCAACTATTTAACAAAGGTTCCTTGCATGTCCTCTTATTATGGTGACCAATACTCTCACACTGACTACACTTAATCACCCTTTTAAACTCTCCAATAGAAGCAATTCTGTTCTTCTTCGGCCTCCCAGCTGGTCTCTTGCTCAATGGAGATAAAATCATAGCATATTCAATGCTACACAGAGGTTTTTCAACAGTTGAAACTGGGCCAATCGAAAATGAGTACGCTTGACGATACATATCAGCATGAAAAAATAGTTCAACAAATGAATTCAAATTCTTTCCACTCCTAAAAATTGCAGCAACAACATGTTAACATGGATACCCATTTATTTTCCATTTTCGACACGAACAAGTTCTCAACCCAAGATCAACCATAACCGAAGGAAAACAATGCACTTCAAAAACATTATCAGATGATAAACTCACATTCCATGTCCTCCCATCTAAAAAATACTTCTCCAATACACTATCCATACGAGGACACAGAACTTTATTCCATTTACTAGAGAGCAGCCTCCTATCAGACCTCATATTCATAATTTGCAACCGTATCATGTCCACCAAATTTGTTATTGGCAAGTGCCGAGCTTCTCGTATCCATGAATTAAATGACTCAACAACATTTGAATACATCTCACCATAATGTTTCCCCGCAAAATATGCATCACTCCAATTTTCATATGGTAAACTTCTCAAGAAAACAATCACAATGTCTCCTCCTTCACTTTGTAATTCATTTAATTTGAAATGAAATAATGCCTTTGTTGGCGCATATGCACATTCTGAAAACTTGGACACAATCGTCTTCCTAACCAAATTTGTGTTTCCACATGACAACTTATCCCTTAAATTTCTCTTTAGATTTTCAAGACAAAATCCATGAAAGCAGTTAGGGAAAAACCTAGCAATTCCCCCCACAATACCACAATGTTGATCTGATATGAAACTTATCACCCTTTCTGATCCCAATACTCCACATAAATGTTCAAGAAACCAACACCAATTGTCTTTATTCTCAACATCAACAACAGCAAAAGCTACAGGAAAAAAACCTACAAAACAAATAGGAACAAGCATATCAGATATACACATGCAGAGAAAATTAGAACAATAAACAACCAGAGAAATTTGACACTGCCAACATCTAGAGAAAATTCACTTGGTGCCAAACTCCAGAGAAAATTCACACATTGACAACATCCAGAGAAAATTGACTTAGTGACCAATTACAGAGAAAATTCACACAATCATAATATCCAGAGAAAATTCACTTAGTGACCACCTACCGATACAATTCACACAATGACAACATCCAGAGAAAATTGACTTAATGACCAATTACAGTGAAAATTCACACAATCATAATATCCAGAGAAAATTCACTTAGTGACCACCTACCGATACAATTCACACAATGACAACATCCAAAGAAAATTCACACACTTACCAAAATCCAGTGAAAATCCACACAGTGGCCAAAACCAGAGAAAATTCAAAGTGTCAGAGAAAAATCACATTTACTCAATTCCTACATGTATAGAAAATTCACATAGTTAAATAAAATTATATATATTTACAATTACCTTCATTCATATCTTTCCCCGTTGCAGCAAGCATAACTCCTTTGTATCGTCCTTTCAAAAATGTTCCATCAAGAAAAAGCAATGACTGACAATATTTGAAACCGGCAATGCATGCGTGAAAAACCACGAACACTCTTTTGAAACGCTTGTTATCTTCAAAATCTAACTTAAAACGACTACCTGAATTGTTCTTCAATGCCTCATCAAAATACTACCATAATTGATCAAATGACAAACAAGAATCCCCATATGTACTACATTTTGCTTTTTCAACACCCAACCAACCACAGTTATAACTGATTGAGACCCCATACTTGTCTTTCATTTCTTTCACAACATCCACTGGACGAGTTAAAGGTTTTGCACTTACCTCTTCAAGTATCAGCCCAGAAACTAAGTTGGAAGTCATCCTCGAATGTTTACTCGTACGAACCGCCACACCACACGTATGTTCATTGTTCAAAGTCCTTATGTAGAAGAACCCATTTGTTTTTTCAACAGAAGCATGTACACGCCACATACATCCCCTTGATTCCTTATATGCACATTTTGCCGTAACTCTCAGCTTGTCATTTTTAACATACGTAAACTGAAAACCAACCTCAATAGTATACTTGCATAAAAAAGTATGGAACTCAACCACACCACCCTCAAACTTTTGTCCAACACTCGTAATATTATTCCGCCAACCAGCCAACAATAACACATTTTCTTGGTGAGAACAAAACTTAGAGAGTGAATTCCTTTCAATATCCACCAGCCTATCACACTCACCATCCACAACATCTTCCCAATTAGACCCCACTTCATCATCTTCATTAGAAGTACTACATCTAGTAACTGAAACATTAACTATATCAACACCGCGTGCACAAACAATCCTCAACATATTCAGAAAATCAATATTATTTCGAACCATACAATTCGGATGGCCCAAAATAGAATATGAAATACACATAGTCTCAGGTTTCAAATTCTCCCATGTTTTACACAAAATGCCAACCAATTCCTCAAAATTCAATTCGCATGAAACATTAATGACAATAGTATCATTCCCATATTTGTACAGCAACAACATTGCACTGTCCATTGAAATTGAAACAAAAAATAAGAAAAATAATTTGTTTAACATAGAAACACTTCACAAGAACAACATAAAAGCCCAGAGAAATTTCTAAAAATTATAATTTTCTCTTAACTTAACATAAAAGTCCAAAGACATCTACAAACTGATATTCACCTTCAAGATGATAAAAAACAAAATCACAGAAACTTAATGAATCACAGAGAAATTTACTGCTAACTATTAAACACAATCATAGAAAAAAATCACACAGAATATCTGTTATGAAATTATAGGCTTCTCCGTGATTTTCACCTCACTACAAGCTAACAATTTTCTATGCGTCATTCTGCAATATTGCACTCATAAAAAAATCCAGAGAAATTTACAAACTTATATACACCTTCAAGATAACAAAAAACACTGCATTGTCCATCTAAACTGGAAGAAAAAACACAAAAAATAATTTTTGCTTAGAGAAACAAAAACTTCTATTCATCTTCTACAAACATATAATTTTCTCTGAATTACAAACTGAAAGTGAGTAACAAACTTACAATTTTTTCTGAACTACAAATACAAGTCTAGAGAAATTTATGAACTTACATTCACTTTCTCATATTCTATTTGCATTAGAAACTTCTAATAATATATCCATATGCACTTATAATTTTCTCTAGACTACACAAACAAAAGTGCAGAAAATGAAATTTCTCTAGTTTGAAAAAACATAGAACAAAACTTATCATTGATCAGCATGTTGATAAAAAACAAAGCACGAAAAATAAACTCTAAACCTCAAAATCACCTACACTGTCAACACTATTTGAAATTGATCAAAAAACAAAGAATGAAAAATTAATTCCAAAAATAAAAATCAACTCTATCAAGCTGGCCTCTCTTTAAACAAAAATCAAAATGCATGTGGTATCTCCATCGAAAACAAACCTGATTCAACTCCACTAAAAATCTACGCGATCAACACACTGTAACACCACTGAAATCTCCAACGAAATCTCCAACGAAATCTACACGATCGTAGCAATCTTTCTCGTCAACTCTACTGAAATCTCCGACGAAATCTCCACCATGAAATCTCCACTGAAATCTCCGACGAAATCTCCACCATGAAATCTCCACTGAAATCTCCGACGAAATCTCCACTGCAAATTCGGTTTCCAAAATCTATAAGTTAAGTCAACAATATAATATTCAAACAAATTTATGTTATAAAGGACGGGTAATTTAGGTATTTTATAACCTAAAATAAATTTGAGGGACCTTAGCCATCAAAACATATTATTTTGGACCTCTCCTCTTATCAAAAGTAGAGAGACTTAGGCCAATTTTCCCTATAAATAGAAGGTAAAAATACTCATTATTTTTATATAATTTTCTCTATTTTGGAAAAATAAAAAAATAAAACATATTTTTTAAATCTCTCTCTCTCTCTCTCTCTCTCTCTCTCTCTCTCTCTCTCTCTCTCTCTCTATATATATATATATATATATTTTCATTTTACATATTGTTCGTTATTTCCACACGCTTTCTTGAATATTTCACTTTCCCTCATATTAGAGTTTGGCATTCATGAGTTAAATCCAACATAAAATTTAAGTGGACTTCTATCAATGAAGTTGCACCTTCTCTTATATATTTTAATTATGCCAAAAAGAAAAACTATACAAAGATAATAATAATAATAGAGAATAATATTCTAGATTTATATTCATTCATTTCATACCAAACAAGTTACAAAGTGTCTTATTATTTAAAAAATGTCACTATTATATTATTCTGGTATAATTTTTATTTGAAAATCAATTTTTTCCTTTCTCAAAGCTTCAAAGAAATTTCATAAAAATTGTTTTTAAAATGTCATGTAATGTGATGATGGAAACATGAGGGAACCTAGTCATAAACGTGTTTTTCATGATCTTCTTTATTATGCGTCTTCAAGTCAAGCTCCAGTCCATAAAATTATATTTATTACCATTAGAGTTTGTGTGTATGGTGTGTAGTATTATATATATATATATTTATTTATTTTTGAAATTGCAATCTTATATTTAACTTATTTCAAGAATGATTACTAATTAGAAGTTTCTTCAATTCTTCCAATTAATCATATCATATATACACAATAGTTAAACTATTTTTCCTCTTTGTATTTACAATTCAATAGAACACTAAAGTTTACATTTTGGGGATGAGAAGTTTACATTTTGGGGATGAGGAGATAATAGATTATGGTGTTGCAACTGTTGCCAGTTGTTGGTAGTGAATAGAAGTCTAACTTGGCACTTGTTCTAACACTAAATCATCTAAGTCGGACTTTTGTTTATCACCAACTGTTGACAATAGCTGCAACACCGTAATCTGTTAATTTATAATCCCCACGAATGATTCAGTGCTAGAATAAGTGTCAAGTCGGACTTCTATTCATCACTTACAGCTGGCAATAGATGTACCATTGTAACATTCACATTTTCAAATGATCATTTCTATAACTCTTACATAAAGAAGATTCTAGAATAACTTATTTTACAATAAATGACAGCAAGGGTGACTCAATCGTTAAATCTTAAGGCTCATCAAGAAAATTTTAAAAAATTTTTGCTGCTGAAGATTCTAATTTTCTAAAAAAAAATAAAATAAGATCTTATTTTCATGTCTAGTAAGAGATCTTAACAGAGTTTGAGTTATTGAATAGCAGTTGCAAAAATAAAAACTTACAACTTTAATTTGATAGGAATACCACATTGAGGTTCTCTATTTAAATGTCAATATAAATTAATTTTTTAAACATGGATTTCGTGTTTTTTCTTTCTTTTTTTTTTTTTGGGGGGGGGGGGGGGGGGAATTACAATTCAGTGGGTTTTCAAAAAAATTTTTTTACAGAAGCATGAAAAAATTTAGAAATTTAATTGCTAATGTTTATAAAGTTTATCATTGATAAGTAATTTATTTGCTAAATCTAGATTGAATTGTATTTTCTCCTCCTCGTTTTTTTTTCTATGCTTATTTTCACCCTCCTAAACTTCTATTCAATTTAACATTATTTTCCACACATTGTTTTTCTTCAGGGAATATAAATAAATAAATAAATGAAAAGTGAAAAAAAAAAATTCAAATTGATGGAGGTACAAGACTCACACAGATTTAATTTAATTCATGAATCACTTCTATTTTCGTAAGTTCAACATTATTTTCTTCACTTCTACTTTTTTATTTCAAAAATACTATATATTCAAAAAAATTATTCAGTAAAGCAAATCTATGAATCATATTTATTGTTGATGTATCTCACGCCTCACTAATTTTAAATTTACACTCTACATCTTATTCTTGGAATAAATTTTGAAATAAAAATTCATAATACATAATATTTTTGATTTTACATTCCCATTTTCTTCCCATAGTACTCTAGATTGTGTTTCTAGCTTTCACTACTTCTCATTTTCTACCCCTTTTTTTTTCTTCCGTAGAATTATATTTTTTACTAGTTTATCCAATCCAATCCATATTTGAGACACGTAACTGAATAAAATATCCCTTGCTTGCTTGTATAATATTGAACATTTTAGAACCGCGTTATTGGAAAGTCTAATCACCATAGTGTGTGAATGCAATTTAGGTTTGGTAGTCAAAATTCAAAATTATGATATGACCCACAATAAACCCCATCCCTCCCCCCCCCCCCCCCCCCCTCGTTTTCAAACTAAAAGGCTATTGGATTGTATATTTTCCATGTGAGGACTTGGTTGAGTTTTACAAGGGATGGAGAGACCAAATGGATGGATAGATGGATTCGGATCAGGAGATTATAAGACTAAAATGCTCTCAAACTTTGTTACACTATATGGGCATATTTGATTGTCAGATTAAGTTTATTGGGATTATGAATACAGTAAAATTGAATGATATTAATTACCTGAAATAAAATTATGTAAAAGTTTTTATTATATAGAAAATAACTTCATTGTTTTTTTTAAAATGAGAATAAAATGATCTTTCACCATCTAATCGTATGGAATTTAATTGTGAATCCTAATCCCTCGTGACGGGGAGAAATTATTTTTATCCAATATCATTTTATCACAATCAGCCATGATTTTGATCAAGTCCATGGATTAACAATCCAATTGTTCCAAGGTGGACAATTAAACATGGTATAGGTTACTTGTCTTAGGTTATGCATGATATTGATTAGGATTATGAGTATGATTTGAATGAATAATGAAATTACTAGTTTGGTGGTAATAAATTTGAGATATAAGATTAATTGAATTGTTTGTGCACTGAGAGTAAATTTATAAAATTACGTCAAAAACTTCCATTACAAAAAAAATGGCTTTGCTATTTTTGTGAAGTGGGATAAAAACTTAAAATAAGATTAGCCACGGAAATGTTAATCCCACCCCTTTGGTAGGATTCATAGTCCCATTAGTCTCATGTCATTTTTTACAATCAAACATGATTTATGTGGAACATACAAATTACTAATCCAATCCTCTCTTCCCAAACTGGCAATCAAACACCACCTTAAAGATGACAAACATGATCATGAGTGTAGTAAAGATGACATTCAAGACGATCATGAGTGTAGTAAAGTTGACATTCAAGATAAATCTTTACCATTCACTATATATATATTTTTTTGTACATTCCTTTATAAATTTTTTTTGGGTCCACATCTAAGTTTACCTTTTCTTTTTAATTTTTTTTAAAATTTTTAACTATCAAATATATTCACTTCCATCATCATCATTCCTAGACAGTCATAAATGTCTTTAATATTATGTGAACTCTAACAACTACCATTTTTTCAAATCTTGTTCCTCGCTAACTTTTAGCTGTTGGAGACATTTGACATCGTCACCAGAAAACAAAATCCAATTAGGCAGTAATTCCAGGACAATAATTATTTAATGAAAAATGATATTTATCAACCTTTTTTTTGTTTTTTTGTTATTGTTTTTACTTCCTACATACATAATCCACACAATAAAAATCATTGCTACTTGTCGGTCCCATTTTGTTGTCTAAATTCACATAAAAGATAAAAATAAATTCAATGACATATAACAAAACTATTTATTTAATAACTTTTTTTTGGACTTGGGAGGTTGGACATGGATATGGGCTCGTGAAGATTACCTAGCCTAGAAGGATATGAAAACTGGGCTTGATACTGATTTGGGCTTTTACGAAGTCATGCTCACTCATATTTATTTGTTTGCGAATAACTGTTATTACTTTGTTTGATTTTTGTGATCAAAGTCCATACAAAGTTCTAGATTTTTATTATTATTATATTATTTTTGAGTTCATGTAATAAAAATGGCACCAAAAAACTAAAAAATTGCACCAAAATGTCTCAAAATCTAACTTAAAAGCTACACCCAAGTCATCTTGTTTGGCAACAGCAAAAAAGAAATATATTTTTTAAACTTGTCTTTTGCGATTTTTTTATTTATTTAAAATTTTTGATAATTTTTACTTTCAAGTTGTACCAGTCTAGAATCTAAAAAGTAATTTAAAAAAAAATCCAAAAATATTCACTAAATTAAAAAATAAAAAAACCAACAATTTTAGTCTTTTTTTTTTTAACTTTTTCAAAGTTTTAAGTCTATCTAGCCTAGTATGACTTAAAAGTACATGAATGTTTAAAAAAAAAAAATGAAAATTACTAAAACCAAAAAAGTCGACAAAAAACAGCTAAAAACAATTGCTAAAGCCACTCTAAGAGCATCTCCAACCGTGACTCAAATTTTTCACCAAATTTGAGTAAAAAATGACTCATTTTATCAAATTTGATGCCAACTGCTCCAATGCTTCACCAAATTCAGCTAATATGTTTCAGGGACAACCGGGTGGTCGATCGATTAGAGAAAATTTTATTTATTTATTTTTTTTTAAAATTGTTTGAACATTTTCTTGAACTGTCTGAACCTTTTTCCGGGACAACCGGTTGGTCGACCGGTGTGAGAATTTTTTTTTTTTTTTTTTTTTTTTTTAAATTGTTTGAACTTTTTCCGAGACAACCAGTTGGTCAACCGACCGGTCAACCGACCGGGCAACCGGCTGGTCGACCAGTTGATATCCCCCAACGGTCAAGAACAGTGATTTGGTGAAATGCTTTGGCTGTACTCAGTTTGATGAATTATTTGATGAAAACTCAATCTGATGCTGGGTTTGATGAAGCGTTGGAGCCGTGAACAGTATCATTTTCACCAAATTTTGAATTTGATGCTGGGTTTGATGAAGCGTTGGAGATGGTCTAAGTGGAGTTATACTAATATTGTGTTTGATTGGAGGATTTGAGGAAGGATTTGGAAAGGAAAATAGAAAAGGTAGGTGAAATGTGAATAAATTATGTCTATATTTCACCTAGTTTCACACACCTTTTCCCTTTCCCTTTTTCTTTCTAAATCTCTCCCTAAATCTCTCAACCAAACACAGTATAAAGAAAATATATTACACAAGCACGTAGTGCATACTAACATATACACAACATGATACAAGCTATAAGCTTAAGCTTGGTTGTACAAGTGTTCTTTAACTCAACACAAAACAAGCAGTTAAACATTATGCACCAACCATACAATTCCTTCTTTACAGGGCACCAAAAGTAGTGTAAGACTCGCACACGTTCAACATTCGGCGATTTGTCAGACTCGCACACGTGGCACTTTATTAAGCGTTGATGGAGATAGATTGGGCACGTGGCACGAATTGGAAGAGTGTTTTGTTTTGAGGGCACGCAGACTTTGTGGACTCTGAAAATGTTTGAACTTTGTAGGATGTAGATAATACATTTAATTAATTATTTATTTAAAAAGTGTGATAGTTGTGTTATGTAATGAGGAAATGGACATCAATTTGGTTGTTTTTTTCCGTTTATTATGTGCCAGTCCTCCCCTTTGTTTGAAAGGATTGTTGTGACTGAAGAATTCCTTAATATGTGGAAAATTTTGATCTACTATCTCCATTTTACAAATTTTTATTTTAAATTACATTTTTTCAAAAAAAAAAAAAAATTTTAAACTTATAATAATATGATAGTTAAAGATTAGAGTAAATTTCAATTTATCTTTGAAGTGCAAATAGTCTTTTGTCATTTAAAAATAAGTAGATAATTTGTTATGTTTCCGCTATTAAAGTGTATACCATTATTAATAATTTATGTGAAAGGATTAAAATATCTATCCATGTGCATAAGTAACTTATTGTGCAAATTATGGACAATTTCATTATTTTCTTTAGAAATCAAATTTATTTACACCTTGTTTATTTTACTCCGGGTTTACCCCAATTGCATTTGGAAATAAACATATAATCTCTTAATAAAAGATTAAAAGATTAACTTGGCTAAAATATCATGCTGCATTTTAATTCATAAATTACATAAGAGTTATGTGATTATTTTAAATGACAAAAGTGTAAAGTGAAGTCCGCTCTAAAATATAAATTTTAAATTTGATAATGTATTATAACTTCATGAAATTAAGTAAAGATCCTCATCTCATCTATAATCTCTTACTTTTAAGTGAAAGAATGACCATTTGAAATTCGTAACTTAATGAAAAATTAACTAACAGAGTTGCCAAGTTAGCTAACCCATTGGTAATCGTGGTTCTCCTTTAAACGTCACGAGTTTCACTCATAGGAGCAAAATATATGAGGTGTTTTTTAAACTCATACGAGAAGCTAGAGCTCGTTTGTGATATGTGTTTACTTTTTAGTTTTTTAATTTTTTGATTATTTTAGTCTTGGGTTAAAAAGTCTCGTTTGTGATAGGTTTTTAAACTTTTTTGACTTTTGTGAAAAAAAAAATGAAATAATTATAAATTGGATGTGACATTTTGTCCTATTTGACTAAAATAATGTTCTTCCCAAACAAGCTTTTAGTAGTTAAGAGTTATTGGAATGAATCGTAAATTGAAATCTAAATTATTTCTCGAATTTTCTCTTCTTTTTTTAGTTAATTTTTTTTTTATCTAAATTTATGATTATGATTCAAGTACATTTTAATGCTTTAAACAATTTTTCTTGATAATGTACCCAAACTTACCTGATATACGGTAATTGATAATTACATATATTTTAGTTCATGGTTTTGGGTCTTTTTTTCCAAGGCAAAGTTGAATGCTTTGTTACAAGGAAAGACCAATATTGGAGTTGATATGGCTTGTACCTTTCTTTTTTTTTTTCTTTTTTTCTTTTTTTTTAAAGTCAAAAGCCAAGGCAACCACTTCAATGACGGGGACACTGGTTTTGGTAGAGCTTCAAGACAAGCCCTTATTTGAATAGTGTGACATCAATCCTCACTAGCTAGCTCCTTCTTCTTTTTCCTTTTATTTTTTCTTTTATTTATTTATTTTTCCTCTGCCCAAAGTCTTGTTCTTTTATACTTGATACACTTATAATGACATGAACATACCTCAAGTTTTATTTATTTTGAGATTTTATTGAGATTGTCAGGGGGCATAAATTTTTGATATAAATGATCCTTAGCTTATCTAAAACCACAAAAATATTTTTCTTGGCATTGGGGAATTTATCATGGATTTGAAATTGGAGATCAAAAAATAAATAAATAAATTGAATTAAAGATGGACCCCAATTTTTATTCCAAGAATTAGAACTCTTGATGTTAGGTTAAGAGGTTGAATTTTTTTATTTGTGTTTGAGTCTTATTTTCTTTATATTCTTTGAGCTTTCTTTCTTTTACTTCACAATATTTTTTTCAACAATATTAGAGACTCACATTTTGCACACACAAATGCATTCACAATGATATGGTAAGGATGGTGGGTCTCATACCATTGGGTGTTTAATTAATCAAAAACTAACACTCATCAAATTATATCATTGTGAGTTGAATTGAGAAATATTTGCGAGGGTCTTGAACATTTTCCTATTTTTTGTTATTATAAGAATGATATATTGTACTTGAGTCAATGTTATAATACAAAGCACAACCATTAAATTTAACAAATAACTTCAAAGAAATTTCCCCATGACCTTAGGATGGTGAGGAGTTTCATGGTATGTCAATGTATGCCTACATTTTATTTATTTGTTTGTTTTTGTGTGTCAATGGGTAAGATAGATATATTAAAAATTTTATGAAAATTATATTAAACTATATATTACGAGCATATCAAACAAATAATCCAAAAATAAAATAATTTTAACAAATTCAAACTCACCCATAAATAAGTAAGAGAAGTCACACTTGTAATTGCATATAATAAGATGTCTCAAACCATGAAAAAATTATTATTTAGCTTTGGAGTATTACATGATTATATCTTATATCAATCATAATTCACCATATATATATATATATATATTATGTTTTTCAATAAACCAATACAAATTCATAAGTATTATCATTTTTAGCAATTATAATATCATTAAAATACCACGTCGTGATACCTCAAAATCAACCACCAATTTCTCCAAAACACGTGGCATCTACATAAGAATTTGAATAAAAATTGACAGGTCATCAAGTGGTTTGACGTGTAGATTCCTACACAATTATTAAAAATTTAATAAGAAAATAATTTTTTATTAGGGACAATTATTATACATATTATATATATATATACAAAAAATTTTACAAATATATATAAATTATCTCATAAAATTACGTAAGTTTTTACAAACGTTAACTCATAAAAATTTGAGAAATCACAACTTATGTATATTTGTAAGAACTTACACAATTTTATAAGATAATTTATATATATTTGTAAAACTTAGACAAATACATATGATATGCACTTTATACATCCAAACACTTTCCTTTCTTTAGTTGGCATTTAGAACTCGCATTAGACACAACAGTTTGAGTAATAGATTTGTGCTATATCAATACTTATTATAAATTAAATATTTAAATTTTATCTATTCAATTACCTATTAAAATGAGTCAATTTTATTTATTTTTTACATGAATCTAATGTTAACTTTGTAACTAGATAAAATTAAACCATTAATTTATGAAAAAAGGTGTCAATGTGAGGAACATCAATGTTTGGACTGAATGTCAAGTTGGAGATCTGAATTGAACTTCATGTACATCAAAAGCTTGTTCAATACTTTACAAGTTAAGTTTTGTTAATAAGTTTGATGAATACAAAAGCTAGAATTTTAAGATTCATGTACAACTATTGTAAATATTTTCTGATTCTTTCATTCAACAATTCTCTACTAACACAAAATATATATAATCAAAATGAAATGAAATGCATATCCCAACTTCATTTTGGATTTTGCCCATAGCTTATAAATGGAGACTATACACCTCATTTTATATGTACTTTTTTTTATATTTGTAACTTTTTTCACTTTCATTTGTGGCTCATAATATCTAAAATACCAATTGCAAAACATTCATGATGAGTTTTTTTGTATATAAATTTTATTTACGCATATATTTTTAAATTATAAATTATAAAAGGAAGTGTTTTCTGTCTCTTAAAATGAAAAAAATATGAAAGACATGTCATTCTATACTATAATAATGTATAAAATTCTTTTATTTCTCTAAGAAGTTGTGAACTGTCTTGCTGAGAAAAAAAACACTTGACATTTTTGTGTACAGTGCATGTACTGTATTTTTTGAGAAAATTGATGAGTTTAGACTTTAAACTCATAGAATGATTGTTTATTCAATTATACATAGTCCATCTAAAATACCATACATTATTATCCTCTTATTTGGTTTCATTTTAAGAATTTATTTTTTATTTTTTTCAAAAAAAATTTGGTATAAATAAAAGGTAAAAATACTCATTATTTTTACATAATTTTCTCTGTTTTGAAAAAATTAAAAAAATAAAACATATTTTTTAAATCTCTCTCTCTCTCTCTCTCTCTCTCTCTCTCTCTCTCTCTCTCTCTCTCTCTCCTATTTTCATTTTACAAATTGTTCGTTATTTCCACACGCTTTCTTGAATATTTCACTTTCCCTCAAATTAAAGTTTGGCATTCATGGGTTAAATTTAACATAAAATTTAAGTTGACTTCTATCAATGAAAAACTATACAAAAATAATAATAATAATAATAATAGAGAATAATATTATAGATTTATATTCATTCATTTCATACCAAACAAGTTGCAAAGTGTCTTATTATTTAAAATATGTCACTATTATATTATTCTGATATAATTTTTATTTGAAAATCAAATTTTTTTTTTTTTTTTCTTTCTCAAAGCTTCAAAGAAATTTCATAAAAATTGTTTTTAAAATGCCACGTAATGTAATGATGGAAACATGAGGGAACCTAGTCATAAACATGTTTTTCGTGATCTTCTTTATTATGCGTCTTCAAGTCAAGTTCCAGTCCATAAAAATTATATTTATTATCATTAGAGTTTGTGTGTAATGTGTGTGTAATATTTATATATATATATATAAAATTCTTACTGTTGAAGATTCTAATTTTTTTTAAAATAATAAAATAAGATCTTATTTTCTTGTCTAGTAAAGAGATCTTAACAGAGTTTGGATTATTGAATAGCAGTTTACAAAAATAAAAACTTGCAGCTTTAATTTGATAGGAATACCAAATTGAGGTTCTCTATTTAAATGTCAGTATAAATTAATTTTTTAAACATGGATTTAGCCCTCTTTTTTTTTTTTTCTTTTTTTTGTGTGTGTGCGCGTGTGTGGGGAGAATTACAATTCAGTAGGTTTTTTATTTTTATTTTTTTAAATTTTTTATAGAAGCATGAAAAATTTTAGAAATTTAATTATTAATGTTTATAAAGTTTATCATTCATAAGTAATTTATTTTCTAAATCTAGATTGAATTGTATTTTCTCCTCTTTTTTTTCTATGCTTATTTTCGCCCCCCTAAACTTCTATTCAATTTAACATTATTTTCCACACATCGTTTTTCTTGAGAGAATAAAAAAAGAATGAAAAGTGAAAAAAAAAAAAAATTCAAATTGATGAGGTAGAAGACTCACACAGATTTAATTCATGAATCACTTGTATTTTTGTAAGTTCAAAATTATTTTCTTCACTTCTACTTTTTTGTTTCAATAATACAATATATTCAAAAAAATTATTCAATAAAGCAAATCTATGAATCATATTTATTGTCGATGTATTCCACGCCTCACTAATTTTAAATTTACACTATACATCTTATTTTTGGAACAAATTTTGAAATAAAAATTCATAGTACATAATATTTTTATTTTTACATTCCCATTTTCTTCTAGCTTTCACTACTTCTAATTTTTCACTTTTTTTTTTCTTTCTTTTCAAAGAATTATATTTTGAATAATGTTAGAGGTCCCAAAAATTCTATCAAATATCGTGTGAGACCTACACACCCATGTAAAATATTCAGTAAAATTTTTGGGGCCTTTAATATTTTTGTTATATTTTTTACTAATTTATCCAATCCAATCCATATTTGAGACACGTAATTGAATAAAATATCCCCTGCTTGTATAATATTGAACTTTTTAGATCCGCGTTATGGAAAGTCTAATCACCATAGTGTGTGAATGCAATTTGGGTTGCTGGTCAAAATTCCAACATATGATATGACCCACCCTCCAACCCCCAGAAATTAGTTGACTTTAACACGGCGAATTGTTAGGAGATTAGCCTGCTACGTATACAGAATTATTTTACAGGTTAATTAGGATATTTGACTTAATAATTACGTAGTACTATTTTGTGGTATGAGATTGTAAATTTAACTCCTATGAAGAGGAGTTCGAATTGTGATATTTATTTCTCTTTTATTATAAGAAGGATTGTATATATTTAGTGGTAGTTGTCGGGCTTAGCCTTAAAATTTACTTTTTTGTGATAACCGGGTGTCTGGACTTGATTAGTCTGTTCGATTTAATATTTTTTATATCTATAATTATTCTCCAATCTCTAGACAAATAAAATAAAATAAAATACAAAGAGTTGGAGTCTTATTCCCTGTGTTTGGTTCTGTAAAATAATTTTGTGCACTAAATTTTTCTCATTAAAATATATAATTATGAGATTGGACTTCTGATCAATTTTTTGAAATTCATATTTAGGTATAAAAGGAGCGTTTTCAAACTAAAAGGCTATTGGATTGTATATTTTCCATGTGAGGACTACTTGAGTTTTACGAGGGATGGAGAGACAAAATGGGTGGATGGATGGATTCGGATTTAGGAGATTATAAGACTAAAATGCTCTCAAACTTAAGATTAAAATGTTCTCAAACTTTTTCACACTATATGGACATATTTGATTGTCGGATTAAGTTTATTGAAATTATGAATACAGTGGAATTGAATGATATTAATTATTTGAAATGAAATTATGTAAAAGCTTTCATTATTTAGAAAATAACTTTATTGTTTTTAAAAAAAAATGAGAATAAAATGATCTTTAACTATCTAATCGTATAGAATTTAATTTTGAATCGCAACCCTCATGATGGGGAGAAATTATCAAGTCAATGTGGTATATGTCCAATGGGACTTTTGTCAAATATTATTTTGTCACAATCAGCCATGATTTTGATCAAGTCCATGGATTAACAATTCAATTCTTCTAAGGTGGACAATTAAAGATGGTATAGGTTACTTGTCTTAGGTTATTTTTGATATTGATTAAGATTATGAGTACGATCTGAATGAATAATAAAATTACTAGTTTGGTAGTAATAAGTTTGAGATATAAGATTAATTGAATTGTTTGTACACTGGGAATAAATTTATAAAATTACGTAAAAATTTCATTACAAAAAAAATGGCTTTGCTATTTTTGTAAAGTGGGATAAAAATAGTGTTTCAATCTCAAATTCCTTAAAATAAGATTAGCAATTTTATTCCAATGAAAATGTTAATCCCACCCTTTGGTAGGATTCATAGTCCCATTAGTCTTGTGTCATTTTCAACCACCAAACATGATTTACATGGGACTTACAAATTACTAATCCAATCCTCTCTTCCCAAACTAGCAATCAAACACCACCTTAAACAATTGATAATCTCATACTATTAATTATATGTAACTAGCCCTACGAAACAAACATGATCATGAGTGCAGTAAACATCACATTCAAGATGAATCTTCGCCATTTTTTTTTTTTTTTTTGTACATTCCTTTATAAAAAAAAATTTTTGGTCCACATCTAAGTTTACTAATTTTTTTTAATTTTTTTTAAAAAATTTTAAATATCAAATATATTCACTTCCATCGTCATCATCCCTAGACAGTCATAAATGTCTTAATATTGTGTGAACTCTAACAACTACCATTTTTTTAAGGCTTGTTCTTGACTGACTTTTAGCTCTTGCTGACATTTGACATCGTCACTAGAAAACAAGATCCAATTAGGCATTAATTTCAGGACAATAATTATTTAATGAAAAATGATATTTATCAACCTTTTTTGTTTTATTATTTTTGGGTGAATTACAATAATAGTCCCCATAATGTGAGACTTGTGTCATTTTGGTCTCTGACTTTTCAATTGTGACACATTTGACCCTGAATTTTGAATCTTGTTCCAAATAAGGACAATTGAAGATATCATTAGATTTTTCAAGGGTAAAATCATCAATTTGATAAATATAAACTAATTTAACAAAAATAAATGTCAAGCAAATATTTTTAAATTTTTAAAAATTATTTCTACCTATTAAAAATAAAATTATGTAAAATTGATAAATCTTTTAAACATTTATTTATTTTTTTACCAAATTAATTTTTATTATATGTTTGGATGATGATCATGTAAAATTAATTTTAAAAAATTAACCATGTAATTTTTATTAATTTTTATCAATTTTACATAATTTTATCATTAGTGGATAAAAATAATTTTTAAACAATTAAAAATATTTTTTTGACATTTATTTTTATCAAATTAGTTTATATTTTATTAAATTGACGATTTTGTTCTTGAAATTAAACAATAGTATATTTAATTGTCCTTATCTGAAACAAGATTCAAAATTTAGGATCAAATATGTCACAATTGAAAAGTCATAGACTAAAGTAACACAAATCCCAGACTATAGGGACTATTTATATAATTTGCCCATTATTTTTTTGTTTTCGTTTTTTTTTTTTTTTTTTTATGTTTTTACTTCCTACCTACATAATCCACACAATAAAAGTCATTTCTACTAGTCGGTCCCATTTTGTTGTCTCAATTCACGTAAAAGATAAAAATAAATTCAATGATATATAACAAAACTATTTATTTGATAATTTTTTTGGACTTAGGAGGTTGGACATGGATATGGGCTCATGAAGATCACCTAGCCCAGAAGGATATGCAAATTGGGCTTGAACTGATTTGGGCTTTTATGAAGTCATGCTCACTCATATTTATTTGTTTGCGAATCTTTTATTACTTTGTTGTATTTTTGTGATCAAAGTTAGTCCGTACAAAGTTCAAGGTTTTTATTATTATTATAATTTATTTTTGAGTTTATGTAATAAAATGGCACCAAAAAACTAAAAAATTAGGCTAAAATGTCTCAAAATCTAACTTAAAAGCTACACCCAAAGCATCTTGTTTGGCAACAACAAAACAGAATATATATTTTTTGAACTTTTGTGATTTTTTGTTTTATTTTTAATTTGTGATAATTTTAACTTTCAAGTTGTTCCAGTCTAGAATCTAAAAAGTAATTTTTAAAAAAAAATCCAAAAATATTCACTAAATTCTATACTAACAAAAAAAAAAAAAAACCAACAATTTTAGTTTTTTTTTTTTTTAATTTTTAAGTCCATATAGTCTAGTATAACTTAAAAGTGAGTGTTTAAAAAAAAAAAAAAAAATTTTGAAAATTACTAAAACCAAAAAAGTCAACAAAAAAACTGCGACAAACAATTGCTAAAGCCATTCTAAGCGGGGTTATACTAAAAAAATATATTACACAAGCACGTAGTGCATACTAACATATACACACAACATGATACAAGCTATAAGCTTAAGCTTAGTTGTACAAGTGTTCTTTAACTCAACACAGAACAAGCAGTCAAACATTATGCACCAACCATACAATTCCTTCTTAATTAGTGTAATTCTGCATTCACTAACACATCTGTTACAATCCTCTCAAGTGAGTTATCAATACATCCACTAATAATTTAAAAGAGAACAAGAAAATATTACAATGAGAGATATAGCTTCAGTTAATCATAAGTAATCTAAAATTACAACGGCAATTCTTTTCCTCATTCGCATTGAGCTCTTCAACTGGAACTTGTTGAATTCCCAATAGCTTACTTGCCAATGAGTTTTCGCGTCACCCAGTAGAATGTAAGTCAACTGGTTCAACAAGCCGAGACCTTCGTCTCCTCTTACCTTCAGGGGTGCACCTAATGTTGCCGACCTTTCCTAGTTTTAATGAGAACTTGCAATTCAACTGCGATGACATTGAGGTCGAGGGAGATCCAGAAGCTGACAAATTGACAGCGGGATGTTTCTCTCTTCCTGACTTGTCCCTGTCGCCTTTGACAAATCCTTTCCTTGTGGGAGATTTAGCTCTCTTTTTTGATGATCGGAGCTGCACATCCTGTCGTTTATCGTGGCTAAGGAGCCGCACATAGAAGGGATTCACTGCAGTGTAACAGATGACCTCACCGTCAGCAACATTACCCCTCTCTAGATCCACGTTTCCGTTGTTCACCTGTAAAAATTAATGGGAATTACTTATTTCACCCCGAAAGCAAGCAGGAACTTGAAAATTTGAAGTTTTTGCACCAGCCCATATTACATGGACACAGGTCAAACATCGGGTGCAAGTGTGTGTCTAAGTGCCAGATCTTCATAAACCTAAATCTTAAAATATTGGGACATGTATCCAAAAGTTGGATATGAATATAGGGATGTCATGAACACTTATATACATTGCATATCGTATAATATTCTTAAACAAACTGATGTAAATTATGTATAAATGTTTTTGAAATTAAACAAGGATCAGAAAAAATAAGAAATTTCTCTCACCCACACAGGCGGCTAGAAATATTTCTTTACTAGAAAATGTAAGTTTCTTCTTCAAAAAAAATAGAGGATCCCAACATCTAAATTGGAAATGGGTATTAGACACATATCTCACATTCTTACCCTCATCATATCTGGCGGACACAGGCACTATGGAAAAAAAATAGAAGAGCCTATATAACACAAGTACCAGCAAAACTATAAGTAAATACTATACTGGACCTATACGAAAAAAATGTTCATAGATGTTTATGTGAAAGCTTTAACTAAAAGCTACTCTTCTAAACTAGCATCCCAAGAGGTCCCTGCGAAATCATAACAAGGCAATTACCATTTGCAGAAGAGCAGAAAAAGTCCGAGCAACATCATGTTTCTCTTGTCCCCTAACGACATCTGCGAATGACATGGCATTTCCACTGTTTGCATCCAGGGACAGCTTCTCCAATATTCTTTCACCATATTCGTGAATATCAAACGGTGGGCGTGAATCCTGTCAAGAAAATGTTAGGATTGATACAAATCCACATGAAAACTGAAATTCAAAATAGTTAAGTTTTGGATGTGTGAGGGGAAAAGAAAAAAAAGAGAGAAAAAAGAACAAGGAGTAAAAATGATGGCACTTGCTTGCTCTTCCAAGTTATTTTCAATTCTTTGTTTCCATGTTGAGACACGAGCAGCCAACTCAGTCTGTTTCTCAGTTTCAGCAATGCTAGCAAGGAGAGCATCCTAAATTCAGAAACACAGGTTACTAACAAATTAATGCTCCAACAATAATCAAACAAAAGGTAGAGTAGACAAATTATGCAATATAACAATCAATTTTCATCACATCACATGTCAGAGAAATCTAATCTTACTAGGTGAGATCGACAAAGATCTTCTAGGCTGGCTTGAGAATTTGGATCTTCATGTTCATTGGTTTCAAAACAAGCACCGCCATCATCATGCTGCATAAATATCAACAAATGAGCAATGCAACATAAATGCCGATTTTGTTATTGCCAGCTTCATGATGTAAATATATCTGAATATACTAGCAGTCTGCCTAACCTTTTCAGGCTGCAGAGGTACTTCTTCATACTCGTTTGCATTCTCTGGCATGTCAAAATCAGGTGGACCAAAATCAAAGCCCCCATTATCATAATCATTGTCATCATTGGGATCACAAAATGATTCACAAGTTTCACGTCCTCCATGAATAAGTGAATTTCTCAACTGTAAATAAAACATCAGGCATCATTTAACAAAAACTAGACCCTTTAAGGAGACAATATTAAACAACCAACAAACCAACCTTTTCATATTTTGAAGGAGATTGGGATTCTTGTTGTCTCTCTGAGGCATGACGCCGTGCTTCCCATATATCATTGAGCTCTGAATTAATGGTACCATGCATTCTTGCGAGAGGGAATTGAATAGCTATGGATATCCGCTTAGTGGAATTAATCCCCTGCCTTCTAAAAGATTTCACTGCTCAGAGGCAGAATAAAGAAGTTGAACAAGATTAAGTGCACAACAAGAAGTGAGGAAAAAAAGTAAGCAAAGAAACAAAAAGCTTGAACAACCTTTTTTAAAAGGTTTTACTCTCAAATTCCCTGGTTCATAGGGATTCAAAGGCTTCCATGGATCATCTTCATCATCCAAGTCTCCAGGCTCTGAATATCTATCATCCATTTCAAATCCATAGTTTTCAGGAATATCACAAGCAGGAGGATCAGGCCCAATATTACAATCTTTAAATTTTAAGCCATGATCAACTGGAGGAGATCGATCAAGATTAACATTCTGATTCTTTCCAGCGGATGACTTGTGGTTAATTCCCCCAGATCGGTTAATGGGAGACAAAAAGCCCTTGCGAGATTTAGAGGCCAGAGAACTGCCTCTGCAGATACCATTCTGCCCTTTACCAGCTTTATCACCCTTAAAATAGTTATTAACTGCTACTGCGTCACACGGATCTAGTAGAATAAAGTCCCGATAAAGATCATTGGTAGCTAACTGCACCCACAAATAAACTAATAAATAATTTAAATCACAATGATATACACTTCACTGTAATACTGTAAAAAAATGAAGAAAAAGAAAACAAAACAGCACTAGGTACCAGGTAGGATTCTAATTCATTGCCATCACCAGTAACATCTAAGCAATCACCTTCAAGCACAACTAAATTTGCTGGAGGCTTTGCAAAGTGATTCAATTGAGTATCTTTGCAAATTGCACTATCTAGGGAGTTCTTAGCTTCCACTGCAACATAACACAAGTTTTAGCCAAAAAAAAAGGCACTCTTTAACTCTTTACCAAAAAAACATTGACAGTAACAGGCTACCTGGGACATCATCTAAACCCCAGAACTGATCATTTTCTTCATCAGGTACTGCATGAGAACCATTTTCTTCTGGTTGGACTGATGCACCCTCTGGTTGATCATGCTGCCTGTTCAAATGTTGCACCAAATAAAAATGACTTGAATATGTAGTTCTTCAGTTTATGTTTTACTTCCCTTCTTACCTAACGACACATTTTCCAATTGACCTAAATATCATTTACTATCATATTAAGGTTGATTACAGGTGTGGCTGCAGAGATGACTCAAATTTATTATCACACAGATAAGAACAGATTCTTCACGGAATATATCAAGAATACTTCTAGCATTGCTCGCCATAACTATTCTGTTCACGCCAACTTCGTTTATGAGGTCAGTGATGTCTAAAAAACACACCTGCTTCAATTGTACGGATTTCTAAGAATAGTTCCAAATGGGTTAGAGAAAACACTCTATTAATGCTTTAATCAGAAAGAGTGATTTGATCCAAGTTGACCAGAAAATTTCCATTCACTAAACTAAAGGTGTTCTTTCCCATCTCTGTCCACCATTTGTTTAGAAAATTCATACACTGTACTAAAAATGCAACTTAATTGTACTTTTTCACTCATTCCCATCCAATCAAAAAAGATTTTTGGGTTCAAGGAGGATACACGCGAATTCTCAAAAACAAAATCCACTTGAAGAGCTAACTGAATATTGTTAGAAAGCACTAATAAGAAGAACTTTAAACTTTGATCATGAATTTCAAAAAGACATTTATACCCCACATTTCCCACTAAATACTCAAAATCTTAACTAACAAATGACTACCTAGATAATTGGGATTTGCTACCATGAATTGAGCATTCCGGTCCATTGAATCTATCTCCCTGACTAAGAACAACTAATCCCTTTAATGTGCAATAATTAATCTAAGTTATTTGCCACCCAAATACGAGCAACTTCGATTTTCTGTGAGTTAAGCAGACTCAGACATCATTCTTGTATGTTTCACAAGCTCCTATAATACTTCCTTTCTACAAAACAACCTTTCGATGTTGTGTATGCAGTGAACACCAAACCTTTACCTCGATAGAAAATCATCCATTTACCTAGTCATACGACCAAATTACCATGTCTTGAAACTTAGAGAATTTGGGTGCCAGATTATTTTTCTATGTGTACATCATTGTCCGGGGGTTAGCACCAGTATTTTCACCTTTCCTAAAGAAGTCATCAAAATTTACCTATTTAATACAGTATACACTTGAATTAGCCATCTAGTCGGTTCTTGGTCACTACATCACCTATTAAAATGTCACTATTTCCATCTTTAACCATTTCAATCCAATTCAAAATGAGGAGTTAAATTTTAATTCAAACCTTGCCTTGTGTCCTCAAACTTTCTTTGCCTAGTGTCTAGATCATTTATACAACTCAAATGTGCAGCAAGACTTGACAAGATAGATAAGTGGTCCTACTCATCACAAGATTTAAAAGAAAAAAATAAAAAAATCACAGCTTGGAAGTCTAAATTTAAAAAATAAAAATAAAAATTAAAAGTGGGAAAATCAGAAACATAACAAAATCAAAAACCAAAATCAACAAATGAACAAAAATGAAGCTAAAAACGAACCTTTTCTGCGAAATGAACTCCAACGCATGTAAAACCAGAGAGTAAAGATATTCAACTTTCCGACTATACACCTGAATCGAACCCTGAAGCAGCAGAGCAGCTACACACAAAAAAAAAAAGTGAGAATCACAACAAAAATTGATTAAATACAAAATCAAGCTTTAAAAAAGCCCCAAAAGATACAAACCCTCGGCGAAATTGACAGAGAAGTGCGCATTGTCATCGCCGGTGATCTCGCCGGAGCAAATCTTCAACAGATAATCTTCGAGGTTCTTGGAGAGATCGACGGCCCAATTGGATTGAAGATCGCGATGTGGTTGAACTGAGTGGAATCGGCCACTGGACTCGGCACCACTGGGTTCTTCTCTTTCGTTATTCATCATCTTCTGCTGAGCAAATCGAACTTTCCATTCCAGTTCTTCTACTCGTAGTTCATCTGAAAACCCTAACCTCTTCTTCGATTTGAAGTATGAAATCACAATTACTTGAAATTGGGATAGGGTTTCGGAAGCAAACCCTAGAGAGAGAGAGAGAGTTCAAAAGTTTTGGATTGACAGTTTTCCCGCTCAGAGAAAATGAAGATTTTTTAGTGGGCTTTGGGAGGTGAAGAGTTGGACGAAGCCCAAATGGCAGGTGAGATAAACGGCAGGCCTTAACTAATTGGACCATCCAAGGTGTTCGGCCCTAACAAGGTTTTTTGTTTTTTGTTTTGTTTTGTTTTGTTTTGTTTTTTTTTTTTTTTTTTTTTTTTTTGAGGAAATTACAAATCAGTGGTATCTCTAAGAAATATTTATAAATTAATGAAAAATTATAATTATTTAAGTTGATAAATTTTTTTACTGATTTGTATTTTTTTTTAAAACTAACACTGAACTGAAATTTCGCCTTTTTTTTTTTTTTTGGGTATTTGTTTGGTTTTCAAACTCAAACATAGTTTTTGGTTTGTTTGCTATTTTAATGTTGTAAGCAGTGTAAAAAGATTTTTCAAAATGGTGAAAAAAAAGTTAAAAAGTGGTTTAAAATTAGTGAACAGCGTTATGAAATTAATTAAAAATATATTAGGTTTTAAATTTGTTTTGTCTTTATCTTGCTTCCCTTGTGCACTTGTTAGTAAGATCTAATACAAAAAAGTGTACAAAAAATACCTCTAAAAAAATTTATAAAACAATTTTTGTGTTTGGAATTAGACAATTTTCATATAATGAATTTGTTTGTTGCAGCTTATTCTAAGTTAAAAATTGATAATTAGAAAGTAAAAGCTAAAATCATTCCGTCTTTAAATTTCAGATAATCAATTTTTTTTAATAATTATATAAGTTATTTTTTCAGAATCAGAAGTTATTCAGCTATAAATTATAATCAACACATGTAAATAGAGCCAATAATGGCTGCTTTGGTAGAAATTAGAGAAAGTCTTTATAAACTTATGTCTAAACAAATTTTATAGCTTATAACTTTCAAATTTTGTCGATTTCCAATTTATTCTTAAAGCATCTCCCCCCCCACTAAAATTTCTGACTTCCACAAAGCTATAAGCTATAAGCTATAAGCTAAACCAAACACATCAAAATAGCTTAAATTAAGCTGAAAGCTGGAATAAGCTGAAAATAATCTCTGCCAAACAGGCCCAATAAGTCTTAATTTTTTAAAAATAAAATAAAATAAAATAGGACATGAAATAAAAATACAGTACATGACAGCACACAAATTTAACAGGAGCAAAATTGACTCTTTTTTTTTTTTATGCTTGATATTTCTATTAATAAATGAAATGGAAATCAACGTTGTTGCAATCTCATAATTTGATGTTTACATAACACACAAACCTGAGACTCAACTGATACAATAATTGGCCGTCTTCATCTTCTACATCACACAACCTCAAAAACAACAAAACAACAAAAACATCATCGTTATGCTATTTACCCAGAAAATTTAAAAACTTCCCATAAGATTCGAGTAATTTTGAGAGATAAATTTTCGGGTATTTTTCTTTTTCAAAAACAATGCTCTATGATTAGACATTGACCATGCCGGAAACATATGGTACGCCGGAGGCGGGAATCCAGGCGTCGCCCTCGATGAACTTGGCAGGAGTGAACGAGGCGGCTACGTCAGCTGTAATCTTCTGTTGCATCCCAAGCCATGTCACCCTCTTGGTTTGTACTGCACCGGGTCCTCTGTTGTTAAATTCCGCGTACCAAAGCGTGTCGAGGTTGACTGTACCCATCCACGGGGCCCACCCAGTGGGGTCGATGACGTCATCGATTTGCGACTGCATGACGACGGTTCTTGAGTAGTTCTTCCATGGGCGGCCGAGGTATGACTTGAATTGGGCTTTGACGGCCATGTAGGCGGGCTCGGCGGTGATGGTGCAGTTTTGGAGGACAATGCCGGAGACTCCACGTTTGTCGGTACGGCCTTGGGCGGTGACCATGCAACTCTGGTTCTCGAGTGGTTTTCGAATCACGAGCTTGCAGTTTTGGAAGACAACAGCAGCGTCACCGAATACAAAGTCAACGGTACCTGAGATGGTGCAATCACGGTAGAACTGACGGTGGGTGTGGGCATAGAGGGTGTCTTGGTAACCGTCGATTTGACTGTTGTAAATGATCGCACGGTCAGAGGACACACGAAGTGCAACAGCTTGGTGCATTTCACTTCCAGCGCTGTTCTCGATTCCGATGTCCTTTACCATGAAGTGCTCTCCATCAGCCGCTGTACATTTTTATAATTTCAAAATTTTAGTTTGCATGGTGTTTGTTGGAAATATAATATGTTATCATATCAAATAAGGATGATATGATACTTACACACTGTGGCGGTTCTGTAGGTAGCGACACCGCCAACGAAGCTCTTGCTTCCGGTAATCTTGGTCTTGGTCGGTCCATCTCCGATCAAGAAAACATTCCTCATATGCTTTGAAACATTCACAGTCTCCACATAAACACCAGCCTTGATATAAATCACAAAAGTCTCATTGCTCTTCTTGGGCACTTCGGCTAAAGCTGCACTGATAGTCTTGTATTTACCAGATCCATCCTTAGCCACCACCACATTAGGCTTCACAGTCGCTGCAGTGGCCTGAAGCAATTTTCGTTGTCTATCGGCAACCCACGATGGAAATCCATCTGCTCCAACCTCCGCCGACTCCTCAGAAAGTAGGCGGCGGCTCGAGCTAGGGAGGTCATAAGATGTCAAAATTTTGGAAAACTCGGAGACGATGGCTAAGCCGTTGCTGGTAAGCTCGCCAGAGAGCGCTAGGAGTTTTCTCATTTGGGCGCCGGTTTCGCCGGTGGTATTGTCGAAGCCGTCGAGGCAGGTTTGCTGGTAGGTGATGGCGCCAGTGAGCCAGGTTTTGAGGTCGGCCGCGTACTCGTTCATTTTGGTGACGTCGAAGTCGCCGACCATTTCAAAGGATTTCTGGAGATCATCGATTGAGAAATCGAGGAGTTCCTTGCAGTTCTCAAGAGCGTCGTTCACTCTCGGGTCCTTGGCGGCTTGTTGGAGGAAGGTGGAGTTGTTGATGGCTTCATGGATGTGCTTCACGGTGACATTGAACGCCGCCTTGATCAGCACTTTTGGATCGCTGGTATTGCCTGTAATAATCAATGCGTTTGGTTTGAGTTTTTTTATTTAAGTTTTTTAAAAATTAAATATTTTGATTTTTATATTTTTTTTATTTTTAATGAATATTTTTAAAATTTTAAGTATTTTTTTTTATATTTTTAAATGTACTTTATTTAAATGTATCTAAAAAGTAAAAAATTATAAAAAATATTTTAAAAAATTAATAAATACATGAAAATACAAAAAATTACTGAATTCTCGTATTTTTTTTAATATTTTTGGTATTTAGTAAATTTTTAAAATATTTTTTCACAAATTTTTTACTTTTTAGAAATATTTATGTTAGGTATGTTTAAAAAGTTTTAAAAAAATTGCTTAAAATATTAAAAAAATTCAGTAAAAAAAAATACGAAAAATAAGAAAGTAAAATTTTCTAAAAAGTGTTTTTGAAAATTTTAAGACATCTAAGAAACTCAAAATAAAAAAAGAGTTGAGGTAGAGATTGAGAGGCGTGTAATCACTATCTTAAAATTATTATCATTTTTCCCATGCGATTGTAGGCTGTAAAGTGAGTATCACAAGTTTTGTGTTGAAGAATCCTTTAAAAAAAGACAATGAATATATGTATAGGATGATTTGTAATTAATCAAATTAAATCTCAAATAATACTAATAATAATAATAATAATAAATTTAAAAAAAAATAATTGTTTCATAATTGAATGATCAAAACCTTGATTGATTTTCTAAATTTCATTTTTATTAAAATTTCAAAACAGTACCTGCGGTGGAGAGGGCTTTCTCGCAAGAATTCTTGTAATCGGTGGGTTGGCAGAGTTGTTGGACCGCCTTTGACGAGGTCGATATTTGGCCATTGTCAGAAGATGCATCACTGCTGCTGCTGTTGCGGCTAACACTGACGGTCACGGCAACCACCATTGCCACCAAAAGGATGGAAGAAATACCGAGAACGGCGATCTTGTTTGCCATTTTTTTTATTTATTTTTTTGTTCAGCAAACTTTTTATCTATACACACCAAGGATGAGGGACAGAAAAAATGGAAAATAAAATTTTTATTAAACAGAGCTCTTGGGGCTTTATTTCTTGAACAAGAGTGTTTTGTGCCCCTTGGGCTCTGGCTTGGAATGTTTGTGACAATGAAGTGGATATTTATATGGATGAAATAGAGATTATGAGTGGCTAAGAAGTATTGTAATGCCATGGGCAAATTTGAGGTTGAGAGTGAAGATCTCTTAGTATTTACCAAATTTGGAAGGCTTCTAAACAAAATTGGACAATGTCAAAGGTTATCTAAGTTTTGGGGCTTGCGCATATGGTTGGGAAAAGTCAAACATCCAATTTTAAAAGTAAAAATAAAAAACTAAATTTCTGTTTTTACATCACTTTTAAGTTAAAAAACTCAACCACAAATTATATAGGTGTCGTTTGGTAACACTTACGTTTTCAGTTTTCTATTTATATTTATAAAAATTTTAAAAATTCAAATAAAAACTTGTTTGGTAAAATTTTTGATTTATAAATCAGTAGTCTCAGTTTATAAATTTGGCCAAAAAATGAAAACACAAAAAATGTGTTTCTATTTTGAGTTTTCAGTTTTTTTTTTTTTTTACCACCCAACACTAGCCACCACCCGCCACCATTTTCCACCACCGTCTTTCGCCACCACCACCCACCATTCACCCCCTACCACCACCTGCTATCACCACTCACCACCCATCCGGCACCACCATCCACCACCAGCCACCCACTACCACCAACCACCCGCCACCACCACATACCACCCACCAGCACCACCATCACCTACCACCCACTCGCCACCCACCTGCCACCACCACCCACTCGCTACCACCTACCACCTGCCACCGTCACCCACCCACCCACCCACCATCATCACTCCCCGTCACCTACCCGTTACCACCCACCACCACTCGCCATCTACCATCCGCCACCCACCCACCACCACCACCCACCACCGCACCTCCCACCACCGCCACCACCCACCCACCCACCCACCACCACACCACCACCACCACCACCACCCTCCACCACCACCACCACCCATCATTTGCCACCACCACCACTACTACCCACCACCCGCCGCCGTCACCCACCTACCCACCACTACCACCCATCCACCACCACCAACTACCCACCACCCACCGTCACCACTTTCCATCACCGTCTTCCGCCGCCACTTGCCACCACTTGCCATTTCTCACTCTTTTTTATATTTTTAAATTTTTTAAAACATTTTGTCAATTACCAAACGCGTTTGTAGTTTATGTTTTTCTAAAAATAAACAAAAATAAACAAAAACCAGTTTATAAAATTTTTGTAAATAAACTGAAAACGTAAACGTTACCAAACACACCCATAACATTTGTTTTTGAAATTTATTTTGATGGATATTTTGTTTGAAAATAATAAGTTATTATTAAGTTATAGATCTTACTAATGACAATTGTAAAGACTGTCAATAAAAATCATTAAATATC
Source organism: Camellia lanceoleosa (assembly GCA_025200525.1). Lineage (NCBI taxonomy): Eukaryota > Viridiplantae > Streptophyta > Magnoliopsida > Ericales > Theaceae > Camellia > Camellia lanceoleosa. The sequence goes on from CM045762.1 coordinate 184,922,283, forward strand.
AAAAGATTTATAAACTCAAATACATTTTTTATATACCCAAATCATTTTCACATAATTCAATATACTTTTATACACCTTTTATATATTTTTTCAATCCAAGAAACCCTAAGAGCTGTTTTTAGTTTTTTCTTAAGTCACATAATTATTTATAATAATTTTTGTGGTGATTATTGAGTCGATTTGTAGTAACCATATTATATTTATCACAGTGTTCTAAATAAATAATTTACTGAACAATTTTACAGATGGAACAATATTCTGTTAAGTAATTGAGAGATAAAAGATAACTCACTTATATATGTTTTGCAATTCTTTATTTGTCAGAAGTACAACATAAGTAATGACACATGCATGTTACTCTATATCAATCATTATTTGTTATCTTATGTTATTTATTAAAATACCAAAACAAAAGTAATGAGTTCTGTTATATGAATCATATGACATCCCAAAAATTAGGAATATCAGAGAATATATTAATAAATACATACATGGTTTATCTAAGATTACAAAATAGGAAATATCACTAATGAATCCTTTGGTTAATAACCAAGTAAAATCCTAAGAAGGTCGGAAAAGTCAATATAGCCTCCCTTCAAAGTCCAATCACCTTAGATAGCAAAACTATATTTTTGACATATCTTAACAAGACATTAATACAAGGTCTACATGAGCAGACGATAAAAATAATAAAAAATAAAAAAAGAAGTAATATAAAAGATATGTATAGATATATAATAATTACAAAATCATGTCTTAAATACAACTTGGGATCTATTACTTACAATCTCAAAACACGTTTACAACTAGTTTCTAATCCTCCTAGGGTAGCTGTAGCTCGATTTTTCGTGCTCCTTTCGGTAGACGACTAGCCCTACAATATCAAATTCCTGCGATTTTGAATCTAATCTCACAAGTGCAATATGACATATATAAACATCAAAGAATCCAAATCCGACAAATCTTTTGGAAAATCGATTTTGAATCAAATTACCAAAAATGAACTGCTTTGCTAGATACAGAGTCGTCACATAAATATTTTTGAGAAATTTAGGAAACCCATAACTTGTGTCAAAGGCCACGTGTCTGTCATCACCAAGATTGTCTCGGCTTAGGAACTTAGATACAAGAGAGAAAGGTGAAGAATTAAGCACCCCCGCTTGCCCGATTAAAGATCGACCTCTACTAATCATGACATGAATCTTATTTACATTATATGCTCCTGTTCTGATTATTAGACTAACTTTACTATGTGACGCATACAAGTATAGACTATTTTACCAAAATTGGAACATTTGATTCATGCTTTTTTTGAAAATTGTTTGTGAATGTGTCACTTGAAAAAGTGGGCTTAAATGTACATTAATCAAACTATTCCAATTCAAGCAATTAGCCTTCATCCGTAGGCATTCAAACAGTTTATCACTTAAGTACTTGGCCTCATGACAAGCATGCTAAACATGGCAACACTAACATTCAATGCAATATACTAAAGCAAATAAAGCTCACCTAGTACTCCAAGCCAAAAAGGATGAAAGAGTAAGAAAAAATGCGCGATCCTAACTATACAATATGACTATTGCAACACATGCGATATGCAATCTAAAAAGGCTCGGTTACTTATCATGACATTTTAATTAATTTGATAGCATACAATTTAAGCACGTATTCAAAGAATTATTTACTAACAATGTAAGTTAGAACGATGCGCCAAACTCAATGCATGCAAGACAATGGATGCAAGGCATAAGAGATGCTAAATGAAACATGATGCCCTAAACTAACCATCATAAGCAAGTAAATAAAAGGGAGAAAGACGTGGAGTTGGAAGATATACACATTATTACAATTATGCCCTCGCACAGGCGGGTCCGAATGAACTAGCTAGCTAAGCTAATTAACTAGCTATTACAAAACGAATTAACTAATTATTACAAACCGAATAAACTAACTATGCTAGCTAGTTATTACAAAATCAATTAATGAACTATTCTAGCTAATTAGTTACACTAACTAATTAAGTACAAATGAGGATTAACTAATTAATTAAAACATGAATACAACATGAAATAAGTAATTAAACTAACTAATCAGCCCCGGGAAGCAAGAAGTACTTATGCATGCGCGGATTTCCACCCAAAAATCCCACTGTTTTGCTGCCAGAATGCTTCTGTTGCACAGTAGAACATATTTTACCTCATCCTTTGCTTTGTTTTGTTCCAAAAAGATTGCTGCTCAATTTGACAAAAGTGGGTGGCAAGTGGTGGCCGGCCGGGCAGCCACAAATGATAGCCTGCCGTCTAGAAAAAGTGGTCTGTCGACCACTGAAGCTTGGTTCCCCCTGCTACAACAAAAAGCACACATAGCACAAAACAAGGTATTCTCAAGGTATGTTTGTACACCTTACCCCTCCTTATCATCAAAACAACTCTAAGGAGTGGCAAGCTTAATTCACGAGCCATCAATTGATACAATTTTTATTGCATGATGGCCTATAAACCAAGGTGTACAACTTTAATAAATGCAATAAGAAAGACTCTCAAACCTTCTCTCTATTATGAATTGATTAAGAGAAGTGGTTGATCTTGGAAGCTTGAACCATTTTATCACTAGCAAGTATGAAATACCTCAAGTTTTCATGTGTTCAATTAACGTCCGATTGAACACTAATTGCTTATTATCTTGCATCATTTTTAATCCTCATTTTATTACTTCATTTTAATTACCAACCATTTCTTAACCAATTGAGTCCATAAGTGAGCTTTAAGTCCTCTAATGGAAAGGAGCGCAAAACCAAGAGTTGTTTTAGGCATAAGAGAAGTGTCATACCGTTGGTAATGAACCCCCAAAGGGATTGAACCATTAAGTACAAAACCTCAATCTCAAGCTTAAACAAACAAGTAGCTTGAAACAACTTTCAAAGCAAAGAAAAAATCAAGAAATGAGGGAGGTTGCAGAAGTGATTAAAGGTGATCACAAGTATGAAAAACTTGAAATAAACACTATCAACTCAAATAGGTTGGTGGCTAAGGCCTAAACCACTAAGCCTATAAGGACAATTACACTACAAGCATGCAATACAAGGCTCAAATGCAATGAACAACCAAAAATAGTGCTAAATCAGTCCTAAAACATGTTGGAATTAAGACCAAAAAAGGTAGAACAATAAGCTAAAAGATATAACATGTTAAGCTAGTAAGCAAGCACAAGGTATAGCGATCCCGGTTCTTTCTCTTTTGGCTGTTGTATCCGGACTTGGTTCCGTAGATGTTGGTTGTGGTTTATATCTTGTTTCCGTCCTTCAATATTTGTATTTGAGTTATAGGATGTTTTAGGCAGGATTGTTCCAAGTTGGGTGTAATTGGGAGCAAATGGTTGTTGCCTAGAATTTTGGTCCTTCGCTCAAGCGAGCCTTTTGTCGCTCGAGCGAGCTCTGTGTTTTAGATTCTTCGCTCGAGCTAGGATTCCTTTGCTCGAGCGAGAGTTGAGTTTTGTATCTGGTGGCTCGAGCGAGAAGTCCTTCACTCGAGCTTGCGTCTGCGTCTCTTTTTGACCTAATGGTTTTGATTATTGGCTCGAGCGAGCTTCCCTTCGCTCGAGCGAGCGAGCTGTATGTTTCGAGTTTCCTCGCTCGAGCGAGCTTTTCTTCACTCGAGCGTGCTTCTGGATTGTAGACCTGAAGTTTCGCATTGTTGGCTCGAGCGAGGCTTTCTACGCTCGAGCGAGAGTTCTTTGTATCTGGTCGCTCGAGCGACTAATCCTTCGCTCGAGCGAGCCTGGTGTATTTCAGTTGACAGTAGCGGGATTACACTTCACTTTTTCATCTCCTCTTTTGTATAAACCCTAGATCCGGCTGCTCCTCTCTCTACACTTACCTTCTCTCTAGGGTTTCATCTATTTTTAGTGTGTTTCTACTCTAAGTTCTTTGTAAGAAAGATAGAGGGTTGTTTGGGCTATGTTTTAATCTGAAAATTTGTGGATTTTGAGCACTTTAGATTTTCACCATCTTCTCCTTTGGTCTCTTTATTTCAAGGTAGGGATACTCTACTCCGTCTTATGAGTTTTGTCTCAAATTTTGGTCATTTTGATTAGTTGGTGATGTTGGGTAATTTTGGGGAAAGTTAGGGTTTGTTATGTAATTTATATAAGAGGGGTTTTCAAATATTAAAACCCATGTGTATGTGAGAAAATGGAAAATGGTATTATTGTTGTCAAATTGGTGAATCAAACCTTAGGGTTGATATTGAAAAAAGGGGAAAAAATGCCCTAATTGTTGTAATAAATTAATTTGTATAATTAATTTAGGGAAATGTGAAATTGAGTTGAGGATAATGAAATTGAGAAATTATGGGATTAAATGGTGTAGTTGGATTAGTTAATCACTCACCTATGAGAATGTTGATATTATATTTGTTTAATGCATTTATTTTCTGTTTAGAAATAACTACCTTGGGCTATCGGTGGAGGATAGTCTTGATTGATGTAGACACTGTATGTTGATTAGGGAAAACTGAAACTAATCACATTGAATATGTCATTGAATATGACGGTTGGAATAATACATTTAATATGTGTATTGAATTATCCTTGTATATGATAATTGTTTATATACTTGGAATATGTGTATTGTGTGGGAGAAGATAGGGGATGTACTCCATGGTTTGAGGGAAGATAGGGGATGGACTCTCAAACTTGTTTGGGAGGAGATAGGGGATGGACTCCATTAATACAGCAAATATGTGTATTAAATTGAAGTATTGATACAGCAAATCTGTGTATCATTTGTGAAGTATGGAAGTGTCTTAATATGATAATGATACATCAAATATGTGTATCTATCGTGAAATATAGAAGTGTTGGTATATGAGTTATAGTCTCATTGAATTGTTTGGCCAGGTTCTGAGCCATGTATATGAAATGATTTGGATAAGTAAAGGAAAGTGGAACGTAAGATGGACATAATTGTCATGGAATTGTATTGTGATATAACTGTGTAGACACCCCATTTTTGACCGACCTTAAGACTCAGACGTCACCGATTGAGCGCTTGGTGATGTTGCATATTGTGCTCGTTCTGAGGTTGCAGAGTCTCGGCTGCGAGCCTTGCCTCCGGACTTCCGGACTCTTTTGTGCTTTGCCTCGGTTTGCGAACCAAGCCCTGTTTTCTTTGTTTTCTCTTCCCGAAGGGAGGGAGAGGTCTTATAGACCATCTCTCAGTGGCTGTAGGCTACGTTTCGTGGTCGTAAGCCATTTTTTCCCATTTGGAGCCCGGTTTCTAGTTTTTCGGAGCCGTCGGCCGTGTGCCTCGGTTCGGGACCACCTAACTACCTCCGATTGCTCCGATTTTTTGCACACACCTTATTTCCTCCCTTTAGAGGGACACTGTGGCCCGAGAGACCAACTTCGTGGTCAAACGCTACCTCCGGTGCTTAATAGTCAATTTTCGGGGCCCCAGGCTGCGCGTATTGGCCCCCGAACCTTCGTTTTGCATCGGTTTGGGTTCATTTTTTACGGAGACCTTATTTTCATTGTTAGGAAAGTTGTAGAAGGGTAGGAGGCCAGCAATTTTTTTGAAAAACCAGCTTTTCTCTTCGTTGCTCTTCGTCGCCCGTTTTTCTTACTACAAAGCTGATTTTTCCCATTCCCAGGCCACTTTTTCTAACTTTCCACCACACCATTGTGTTGTACACACCTGGGAGGCCACCAATATGGGTAGGCCGACCAGTAATTCCCCCTGACCCTTTTGAACCCTTCTAAAAAGCTGGCTTTTCTCTCTCTTGAACCACTTTTTTTGGTTTTTCTCTACACAGCTGTGTTGCACTCATCCGGGAGGCCACCTTTTTGGGGTGGCCGGCCAGTAATTTTTCTTGCCCCTTTTGACCCCTGGCCGGCCGACCAGGGGAGGTGACTGGCCGGCCACCTGGACCTTTTGAACCTGGTCGGCCAGGTTTGTCTCTCCAGATGCATTTCAGCTGTGCCAGCTGTTTTGCACCAGATCCACTGCCCGAGGGTTTGTCCTTGTTTTTGGTCCATTTTAGGTGGTTTTGACCCCCTTTTGCTTGGTTTCAAGGTGGTATGGCCCCTTTGGTCAAGCTTCTTGAGGAAGCTTGACCCTTTTGGTTTAGCTTCCCCAAAAAGCTTGACCCCTTTGGTCAAGCTTCCTTTAGAGGCCTTGAACCCCCCCTCTTGGCTTATCCAAGAAGCCTCACCCTTCTCCCTCTATATAATACACATTCTACCTCCATTGGAGAGGGTTAGAAGCTTTGGGCTGAGAATTATACATACAACCTCCTATATCTATACTTCAAGCCTCTAAACACCCATTTTCTTGGCCTTTTTACCCTACACCTCATAGCCTACCACCTCCCTCATCCATTCCAGCACCTTGGAGGTCACTTGAAGAGCTTGAGGTGTCACATTCTTGGTCCAGAAGTTGCTGAGGGTCAGCTCTATAAGGGTAAGCTTCTATTTCCCCCTTTTTTGCATTATTTTGCCTTATAATTTACCCCCTTTTGCTTGCATTTTTGGGCTCTGAGATAAACTAAAAAAGATCTTTTTTTGAGCTCCTATTCAACTTTGTTTAAGAAAACTTTGTTGTTTGAAGTCATCTACTCCCTCTTTGTGCTTTATCTCTCTTTTAGGGCTTATTTTGCATGATATATTAGCCTTATTTGTGAGCATTTTTGGGCTTCGAGCCAAACTGTGAAATATCTTATTTTGAGCCCCTCTTAAACTTTGTTTAAGGGATCTTTTCTGTTTGAGTCCATCTCCTACCCCTTGCCCTTTATCCCTCTTTTAGGGCTAATTTTACATCCTATTTTAGCCTTACTTGTGAACATTTTCGAGATTTTTTATAAAATGGAAAAAGTCTTTTCTTGAGTCCCTCTCGATGTTTGATTAAGGGCATTTTTTTGTTTGAGGTCATATACTTCCTTATATGCTTGATTGACTCTTGTTTTGAGCCTTACATCTAAGCCTTTGTTGCATGCTTTGTTTGGCCTTCTAGCCACTGAAATTCTACTTGGATTTCAGTGGCTAGAATACTGTTTTGAGAGCCAAAATCAGAGGGGGGTGACCCCCTCTCTCTTTGTCTTGTTTGGTGGTCTTTTAGGCCTTCCAAAGGGACTCTATTTTGCATGCATCGAAGTCATGTTTCAGGCCTCATTCTGTGAGTTTTGGGGTCTTCCTTGGCTCTGTCCAAGGCCTTTTTGGCCAGATTTTATGTCTAAAATGCATGTGTAGAGCAATCTCGTCCAAGGCCTTTCAAAGGGGCCTTTCTTTGCATGTTTCCTAGACCCATTTCAGGGCCAATTTGGTGAGTTTTATGGCTGTCAAAGTTCATTTCCAGAGGTGGTTTTGCTATGCTTCATGTCTATCTTGTATGTGCTTAACAACTCCTTACATGGCCCTCCAAAGAAGCCCCTCATTTTTACATGCATTGGTTGCATTTCAGTGATTATTTGGGCATATTTTGACATGTTTTATTTACTGTTTTTGGCTGGTTTGATGAGTTCTCATACGCTTCATATACATGCCATGTAAACCATGTTTGCTAGTCAAAGTTGCATGCTATTTTAGTCCATCGTGCTAGCATCTTTTAGTCATGCTTTGAACTAGAAGTGTTCATGTTTTGGGACTGCCTTGGCTTTGTCTTTGTGCTTCATTGTCAAATAATGCTTGCTTTGCATAGCTATAAGCCAATACATGTGCCTAGTTTTGAGTTTCGGGGTTTACTTCATGCATCGGGTGCCATGTTTCCATGTTTCGGGATCACTTTGCATACTGTTTCAGAGCTGTAATTTATGCTATTACATGCCATCTTGAATCTCTTGTCATGCTTTGGTAGAGTAGCATTTGATGCCTTAAGTTCGGTCCTTAATATTCGTGCATGTGTACACGCATCTCGGTAGTCTCATTTTCATCTAATGGCCACTGATGTGAGTGTGGCTGAGGTCCACTCATGTTGGTGTAAGTCCATTATGCATTGTGTATGTCATTTCAATTTATAGCATTGTGTATGTTAGGTTGTATGTTAGAGCATTGTGTATGCCATCTTATAGTATTGCGTATGCTAGGTTGCATGTTAGGATTGCATTCATGCATATCATGCATATTGCATTGTGTTTGGGATAGGAGTTAGCCCAAGCACGGGAAACGAGGGACGCTTCGTACTTCGAGTAACGGAACGTGTCTCAATTCCCGATCACCGACACTCCGGATTATCCATGATGGAGTCTCGGTCTTATGGTGTTTTCATGTGCATTCATTTCATATTAAGTCGTGCAATTCGACTCCTCGGTCATCATGCATCGGGATGCGTGATTGATGGCATGAGGATCGAGGCAAGCATACATATGTGAAAATACATTGACATGCCCCTTTCTTGCTCTCTGTTGCAGCAAATCAGAAATCGGCAGTCTTTTGGAGCTTCGTGCAATATTCCGAGCTTAATTGTAAACAGAGGCTAATTGGGGCATCGCAATGGATTTTCGCGCAAGGCAACTCAAGCACGCATCATTCATCATTCGGAACAGAGCTGAGGCGGTCCATGGGCTTACATGCCAATTTACTGTTTTCCTAGTTCATTTGTTAATTAATTAGGGTTTTGTACTTATTCGGACTGTAATTATTCATTTGGGACTGTATTATTTATTCGGACCTTCCGAGTGAAGGAACAATTGTAATAACTGTGCGTGCGTGTAATGTATGTCTTCCAACCCCACGTCTTTTTCCCTTTTTATTTACCAGCTTATGATGGTTAGAATAGGGCATGTTTCAATTAGCATACAGTATGATAGCATGTTTGCGTCATTCATTTGTATTGCACGCACCAAGTTCGGCGCATCATACTAACTGCATTGTATTTCAATTCCGAGTTGAATACATGTTAGTTGTAGCATCATCATACGCTATCTTAGAATAGCCGAGCCTATTGTAGTTGCATTTTTGCATGCGTTGCATTAGGCATTTTTGTATAGTTAGGATCATGCATGATTTCTAATATAACTTTTGTTTTAGCTTGGAGTACTCGGCAAGTATTTATGCTTTAGCATCCTTGCATGTGTGTGAGTGACTGCCATGATAGCATGCTTACCATGAGACTATATGCTTATGTGATATACCTGCCTAAATGCCTGTGGGTGAATGTTGGGTTATTTGGATTGGAACAATTCATCGACTGTGAGTTTTAAGCCCACTAGACAGTGGCAAATCATCTTGTTTTTCTAAGCCCACCTGAGGGTGGCAAATCCACATTTTTGCCTACTTGCGAGTAGCAAACTGTTTTCAAAACGAACATGAGATGTTTTGTTCCAATTCAGGCGACCTAGTCTATACTTGTATGCTGTGCGCATCACATAGTAAATATAGGCTAATAACCGGAATAAGAACGCATAACGTTTTCAAAACTTGATATCATGGTTAGTAGAGGCCGATCTTTGATCGGACGAGCGGGGGTGCTCACGAAGTGACCTTCCCCAATCGTACCCAAGTTCTCGAGCCGAGGTAACTTTGGTGATGACGGACATGTGGCCTTAGGCAACGAGTTAGGGTTTTCTAAATTTTCCCAAAAATAAAATATTTAAGTGGCGACTCTATATCTGGCAAAGTAGTCCATGTTTGGCACTTCTTTCAAAAAATCTGTTTTCAAAAACGATTTGCCGGATTTGGACTCTTTGATGATTCATCAGTCTTGCATTGCACTCTGCGAGATTAGATACAGGACTGTGACATTGAGACCTGAACTGTAGTGAGCCCAATTGAACAAAACGGACTCATCCTCCCGGGACATTCGGGGACGTCTACAAACTGGTTTATAGGTGTTAACCATCTATCAAATGCTATTGTTTTAGTTATTGTTTATATTTGGTTTACTATATCTCTACTGGGCTGTGGCTCACCCTATATGGGACATCATTTTCAAGTTCAGGTGATATGCTACCTCCAAGGTCATAGCTTGGAAGATTTTGGAGTTGAAGACTCTTTTTGGTTATTTTGTTAATTGGATATTACATGTAAATTCAAGCCAAGGGCTTAAAGTGTATTTGAGTTAGTACTCTCTTTTGTGACGAAGTGTTGGCTTGGAAAGTTGTAAGCCCATAGGGCATTTACTTTTGTTGTCAACATGTAATATTTTTGTACTTAACTACTCTGATGAATGGAAGGATGTTTTATTCTCTTATATCCATGCATGTCGAAAATGTTGGGTTTTATGCATTATTTTGAGGGTGTTACACAAGGAATGGAGGCTACCCCCTCTATTTTTGGGACTTCAAAACATGGTTTTAGCTACTGAAAAAACTCTGAGATTCAGTATTAAAAAGCTTTAAAAAGTGTGGACAAAAAGGTAGGAAACACTAGGGTAAATGCCTAGGAAGCTAGGTGGAAGGAATTGTGAGCCACCCTTCCCTCCTTATTTGCCTTAAACCACAAGTTGTAGCCCAAAATTTCAATGTTTAAATAGTCCAAAAATAGTAGAAAAAGAGTAGAAAAATGGCAAACAAAGCAAGGAAACAAGCCAAGACTTATATCTCTTGGAGAAGAGAACACTTTCTAAGTAACAAATTAATACTTACACACCCTCAAGAGCTCAAAGTAGGCTCAAAAGCACCTCAGTTCAATGACCACAAGGTTTGGTTTAGAGTGTATAGGCAAAGGCTCAGGAATTTGCAAAAGAGAGAGAGAATTGTAGAGAGAGAGAGAGAGAAAGAGAGAGAGAGAGAGAGAGAGAGAGAAAATATATATATATTTTGCTCCAAATTTTTCAACCCTCAAAAATGAAAGGGAAGGCCTTCTATTTGTAGAAAAACATGCAACTCCCTCAGAAACATCCATACATACATATGTAAGAAGATGCAAACATCAGTGAAAATAGCTGGTACAATTGGCATAAATATCTGTAAAAATACACAAGTGGCCGGCAAGCCACTAATGTTGGTCGGCAGGCCACACACATAGCCAACAGCCAATATCAGTGGCCAGCTGCCCACACAAGGGGGACTTGCAGGTCCCAGGATTTTTAGGCTTGAAAAACTAGGATTTTGGTCTAAAACAAAGCAAGAGGTGTATAGAGTTTTGAAGGTTCAAAGTTGTGGCATTTTTCTGAGGATTTCGAGCACTTAACAAGCATATACAAATTCATCATTGGGTGATCAACCTGAGGCGCACAAGTCTTAAGGGCAGTCAAAAATAGGATGTCTACAATAGCCGTACGTCCTCAAATGGTTCAACTTTACTTTTGACTGGCCTAACAGTCTTGAATACCTAGCATGAAACACCGTGAGTTTTGAATGCCCAGTAAACGCATACATACCATGTCCTTTTTTCCCAATCCAATACACCATCACATTTATAACAAGCAAGTGATGGAGCATGATAATCATTCAATAATAAAGGATTATAAGGTTAGGTGTTAGTAATTTAGAAATCTCCCAAAGAAATTTCATTCTTCCAACCGCAAGAATTGGACACCAGACTATTCAAAACTCCTCCTTTTGCTACTTTATTGTAGAACTTACATTGGATGTCTACCAACGATTATATACTACGTAGCGCCAACCGTAGGGCCTCAAAAGGGACGACGAAAAGAAAAATATTTTATCACCCTGAATTCAACCTTATTCTTCCAAAAAAGTTTTATCCTCCTAAATGTCCCATTTGGACTAAACCTTATCTCACCAATCAAAACCATCGCAAAAAGTTCGAATATGTCCGTTCCATTCTAGGGTTTACATGATAACCACTTGCGTAAGACTTAACCTTCAATTAGGGAGCATATCCCATCAATCCATACATAACACATTATCATCTCTTCATTATCCAAGTGATCAAAAACCCAATACCACCCTAATTAAGGTTTTCGTTGAGTTAGATGTCTTAAAATAAAGTTAGAACAACTTAACAAGATAGTAATATCCATATGAACACCATCAATTGAAGAAGATAAGAAACATAATCATAACACATGCAATGTCATACCAAGATATGAACATGTACTAATAAACATATTCATGAACACGAGAGTATAAAACACCTATACAATATCATACCAAGACGTGATTATATACTAATAAGCATATTCATGAACACAAGAGCATAAAACACCCATGCAAAATTAAATTTCCAAATTCAATACTATTTAAAGATTAAAATCAAAAGGGTTATTTCAGATTTTTTTTTTTTCCAAACTCGGCCTTCCTATGGTTCGTAGAGAATTTAATCTAGTTTTCATAACATGTTTCAGAAATGGAATAGTTTTTCTAGATTTTTAGTTATTTAAGAAACACTCCATCGCTATCCAGATTCGTCGACTGTTACAAAAATCGAATTTTCTTACAAACTACTCACTTTTTTTCAATAAAACCAATTTCCTTGAAAGCTAACTCTTTAAGGAAGATTTTGACGTAAAACTGAGGTCTAGAATATTTTTCTAAAATTTTCGAAAGTTGGCTGTAAAACAGGTTTTTCATGCACAATACTCAAAATAAGAAGATTGGTGAGAAAAAAAGCCAACTAAGGGAAAATTTTCACTTCTTTTGTGATAAAAACATACTAAATAATATATCAATAACTCAGATTTTTAGAGTGATGGTATGCCTTTGGAAATAATGGGAGATATGGAAAAAAAAAAAAAAAAAGGTAGTTTTGTATCTATTAAGAGGAAATATGAATAGAAAAATGATTAAAGCCCAATTCATCAACTTTGAACACATGAATACCATTACAACACATCTTAAAATAAAATTTTAAATTTCTAATAACATGTATTTGAAAAAGGAAATAGAATGAGAGATGGTGATGTGGCTTTAGGTTGATTGCACAATTTTTCTCACCTCCTCAACCAAGCTCTCTCTCTTTCTCTCTTTCTTTTTCTTCTCTCCACCATGGGTTGAGTGTGTGAGTTGTATGTGTGTTCAAAAAGTGGAGATAAGTGGTATTTTTATTGGAAAAAAAATGATAAAAAGCCTATTTTGCCCGTGGTTTCAATTAATTGAATAGTTTTTTGATTTAGTTTCAATGTAATGGAATGAGGGGTGATTAGGACTTAATTATATACTTAAATATGATCTAGTTAGGCTTAGGTCTAATTTAATTTAATCTAGTCACAAGTACAAATCTTATATGTACAAATTGGTACCAAAGTGAAAGATATATTCCATGATTTTAGCAATTTATCCCTTTTAGTACATTACATATATGTAGCTTCTAGGGTGGCTGGCTATGTGGGTGATTTGAGGGACTTTTCTCATTTATTTATGTATATAAATATTGTAGATATTTTGAAAAAAAGATTATAATATTGGGAGTGTGCTTTTATATGTATAAAGAATGATTTGAGCTCAAAATGTAATTAAAATAGAATGTGTGGATTTGGAATTGATTAGAATATCTATTTCAAGTGTAGTATTAATTAAAATAATGTTAGAAAAAATAATTTAGTTCAAATGATCTTGCTTTGAATTAAAAGACACATAACCAAATGAAAATGATAAAAATCGAAAATTAAGATTTTGAGCTACGTTCTAATCTAAAATTTGAGAATTAAATAACTAATACTAGAGCGTTAGAAATGATTTTTAAGTTACTGGGATAGATTAGAGTTTGTACGGATTCATGCGTGATACGTTTTCAGTTCTAGGGTTAAGTTTTGCAAATAAACGGAGAACTAAGGGTATTTATTATAATAATTCAAAAGTAAGGCTCTTGTTAGGATTTAAAAAATTTAGGGTCTCACAAATCAATCACATTCAAATTGGTGTAATACATGACAATATCACAAGGCAACCAAATAATTTCTCCATTATTTTAATGTTATGTTTGAATCTCAATCCGTACCAAAAAAAAGAAAAAATAAAAAATAAAACACATAATAAAAAATTTAAAGTTAAAGAAACTATTGTTGGACCTAATTCATTAGTACTATAGAATAAGGTTGTCTTTCCAATATGAGCTTTCTTGTATAATATCAAGAACACAAAAACTAAACACAATTATACACATAAATCACATTAGTGGATTAAATTTTTTAAAATGTAATAGTGAAACTCACTTCTCAAAAATCTTATCCGTTTATTTACTTCCATACAATATTAAAGAAAAAATAAAGATTTTATTACATGTAATCCTAATAATCATAGGTTTAAATGAGGCCAAACCAAACACAGTAATGTGTTGTGTTCAATAGTATATTACTCATCCCACATCGTCCAAAGAGAAAACAAAAGCTATCTTTATAAATCATTTGTTGGGCTAATTCTAATTGCTGAGCTAAGTAGCACTAGCTTGTGACTTGAGCGAGGGCATTATGGTGGCTGGACAATGGGTCGATCCATTTAGGCAGGTTCAGTGAGCTGCAGCTTGCTGGCTTGCCCTGTCCAAGTTGGGAGTTGGTCATGCGGCCCAGGCGAAGGCTTGGACTTCGTGGCTCATAGAGTGGAGGGCACAGTGTCAGGCTGGTTTCACAGAGCAACGATAACCTCCCGCTCTCAACAGTGGAAGGATTACGAGCCGGTGCACTCTTGGGCCATATTGCCTGGTGACTTGATTAGATTGAACAGCCACTTTTTTGCTATTTTGCCATCCTGCTCGGCTCCATTAATCCACCACGGGATCAATTCGGAGGGTTTCACAGTTCTAGACTGCAGTGTCCATGAAATATAGATTTGGAAAATCAAGAATGCTGTTTTTTTAACCAATCCCCACTTTATTTAAAACATATCTCTTAATACCAAGAGTTTTGATATTATTATTTTTCAAAATGCTCATGTTTTGTGAAGTTGTGTTTAGAGAACACTTGAAACAAACATTTTCAAAACTTCAACTAAAAAACTGTCAACAAGTTTTACCAAACGGGGCTTAACTATCCATCACAAAATTCTCGCTATTTGTTATCTTATGTTATTTATTAAAATACCAAATCAAAAATAATGAGTTATATTATATGAATCAATCACATTAAAATTGGTGTAGTACATGACAATATCTCAACCCAACCAAATAATTTCTCCATTATTTTAATGTTATGTTTGAATCTCAATTTGTACACACACAAAGAGATAGAAAAACAAAAAAAATTTAAAGTGAAAGAAACTATTTTTTTCTTGGTGATTGTTGGATCCGATTCATTGGTACTATAGAATAAGGTTGTCTTTCCAATTGGGGTTTTCTTGTATAATATCAGGAATACAAAAACTAAACACATACACGTAAATCACATTAGTGGATTAAATTTTTTAAAATGTATTAGTGAAACTCACCTCTCAAAAATCTTATCCATTTATTTATTTCTATACAATATTAAAGAAAAAATAAAGCTTTTATTGCATGTAATCCCAATAATCATAGATTTAAATGAGGCCAAACCAAACACACCATGCTCAATAATATATACTCATCCCACATCGTCCAAAGAGAAAGCAAAAGCTAACTTTATAAATCATTTGTTGGGCTAATTCTAATTGCCGAGCTAAGTAGCACTAGCTTGTGACTCAAGCGAGGGCATTATGGTGGCTGGACAATGGTTCGATCCATTTAGGCAGGTCCAATGAGCTGCGCTTGCTGGCTTGCCCTGTCCAAGTTGGGAGTTGGGTCATGCGGCCCAAGCGAAGGCTTAGACTTCATGGCTCATAGAGTGGAGGGCACAGCGTCAGGCTGGTTTCACAGAGCAGCGATTACCTCCCGCTCTCAACAGTGGAAGGATTACAAGCCGATGCACTCTTGGGCCATATTGCCTGGTGACTCGATTAGATTGAACAACCACTTTTTTGCTATTTTGCCACCCGGCTTGGCTCAATTAATCCACCACGGGGTCAATTCAGAGGGTTTCACAGTTCTAGACTACAGGGTCCATGAAATATAGATTTGGAAAATCAAGAATGCTGTTTTTTTAACCAATCCCCACTTTATTTAAAACATATCTCTTAATACCTAGAGTTTTGATATTATTTTTGTGAAGTTGTGTTTAGAAAACACTTGAAACAAACATTTTCAAAACTTCAACTAAAAAACTGCCAACAAGTTTTACTAAACGGGGCCTAACTATCCATCACAAAATTCTCGCCATTTGTTATCTTATGTTATTTATTAAAATACCAAAACAAAAGTAATGAATTCTATTATATGAATCAATCGCATTGAAATTGGTGTAGTACATGACAATATCTCAACCCAACCAAATAATTTCTGCATTATTTTAATGTTATGTTTGAATCTCAATTTGTACAGAGAGAGAGAGAGAGAGAGAGAGAGAGAGGGAGAGAGAGAGAAAAAAAAAATTTAAGTGAAAGAAACTATTTTTTTCTTGGTGATTGTTGGATCCGATTCATTGGTACTATAGAATAAGGTTGTCTTTCCAATTGGGGTTTTCTTGTATAATATCAGGAATACAAAAACTAAACACATACACGTAAATCACATTAGTGGATTAAATTTTTTAAAATGTATTAGTGAAACTCACCTCTCAAAAATCTTATCCATTTATTTATTTCTATACAATATTAAAGAAAAAATAAAGCTTTTATTGCATGTAATCCCAATAATCATAGATTTAAATGAGGCCAAACCAAACACAGTCATGCGTTCAATAATATATACTCATCCCACATCGTCCAAAGAGAAAGCAAAAGCTAACTTTATAAATCATTTGTTGGGCTAATTCTAATTGCCGAGCTAAGTAGCACTAGCTTGTGACTCAAGCGAGGGCATTATGGTGGCTGGACAATGGTTCGATCCATTTAGGCAGGTTCAGTGAGCTGCGCTTGCTGGCTTGCCCTGTCCAAGTTGGGAGTTGGGTCATGCGGCCCAAGCGAAGGCTTAGACTTCATGGCTCATAGAGTGGAGGGCACAGCGTCAGGCTGGTTTCACAGAGCAGCGATTACCTCCCGCTCTCAACAGTGGAAGGATTACAAGCCGATGCACTCTTGGGCCATATTGCCTGGTGACTCGATTAAATTGAACAGCCACTTTTTTGCTATTTTGCCACCCGGCTTGGCTCAATTAATCCACCACGGGGTCAATTCAGAGGGTTTCACAGTTTTAGACTACAGGGTCCATGAAATATAGATTTGGAAAATCAAGAATGATGTTTTTTTAACCAATCCCCACTTTATTTAAAACATATCTCTTAATACCTAGAGTTTTGATATTATTTTTGTGAAGTTGTGTTTAGAAAACACTTGAAACAAACATTTTCAAAACTTCAACTAAAAAACTGCCAACAAGTTTTACTAAACGGGGCCTAACTATCCATCACAAAATTCTCGCCATTTGTTATCTTATGTTATTTATTAAAATACCAAAACAAAAGTAATGAATTCTATTATATGAATCAATCGCATTGAAATTGGTGTAGTACATGACAATATCTCAACCCAACCAAATAATTTCTGCATTATTTTAATGTTATGTTTGAATCTCAATTTGTACACACAGAGAGAGAGAGAGAGAGAGGGAGAGAGAGAGAAAAAAAAAATTTAAGTGAAAGAAACTATTTTTTTCTTGGTGATTGTTGGACCCGATTCATCGGTACTATAGAATAAGGTTGTCTTTCCAATTGGGGCTTTCTTGTATAATATCAGGAACACAAAAACTAAACACAATTATACACGTAAATCACATTAGTGGATTAAATTTTTTAAAATGTATTACTTAAAGTCACTTCTCAAAAATCTTATCCATTTATTTATTTCCATACAATATTAAAGAAAAAACAAAACTTTTATTGCATGTAATCTCAATAATCATAAATTTAAACGAGGCCAAACCAAACACAGTCATGCGTTCAATAATATATACTCATCCCACATCGTCCAAAGAGAAAACAAAAGCTAACTTTATAAATCATTTGTTGGGCTAATTCTACTTGCCGAGCTAGGTAGCACTAGCTTGTGACTCGAGCGAGGGCATTATGGTGGCTGGACAATGGTTCGATCCATTTAGGCAGGTTCAGTGAGCTGCGCTTGCTGGTTTGCCCGGTCCAAGTTGGGAGTTGGGTCATGCAGCCCAAGCGAAGGCTTAGACTTCATGGCTCGTAGAGTGGAGGGCATAGCGTCAGGCTGGTTTCACAGAGCAGCGATAACCTCCCGCTCTCGACAGTGGAAGGATTACAAGCCGGTGCACTCTTGGGCCATATTGCCTGGTGACTCGATTAGATTGAACAGCCACTTTTTTGCTATTTTGCCACCCGGCTCGGCTCCATTAATCTACCACGGGATCAATTCGGAGGGTTTCACGATTCTAGACTGCAGGGTCCATGAAATATATATTTGGAAAATCAAGAATGCTGTTTTTTTAACCAATCCCCACTTTATTTAAAATCTCTTAATACCAAGAGTTTTGATATTATTTTTCAAAATGCTCACGTTTTGTGAAGCTGTGTGTAGAAAACACTTGAAACAAACATTTTCAGAACTTCAACTAAAAAATGCTAATAAGTTTTACCAAACGGAGCCTAACTATCCGTCACAAAATTCTCACCATTTTTAAATTATACTCCATCTAATTGATCCTCTTATTTGAGAATTTTTTAGCATTTTGGTCTTTGATTATGAGAACCCACAAACAATATTAAGATTTGGTTGAACACTACTACTACACACATATATTCAATAACAGCACACAGGGGCGGAGGGAAAGAGGGACGAGGGGGGGTGCCCCCCTCAGTTTTGAGAGATTTTTTTTTTTTTTTTTTTCATATATAAAATGTATTTTTTTTTCTTAACATGTTTTTTGATTAAGAATTTATTGTATTGTTCACAACAAGTAATTATTTGATACTTTGAGAGTATTATGTGGTATTATTTATGTAATAGTTTAAAGTAATATTATAGCGAAAAATCTTATAAATTGAACATAATTGAACTCATTATTTTCAAGCAATTGACAGACTGCTTAGTATGATTTGTGATTTCTCATGTTTTGAGTATCACGTAGACAATGTTATATGGTATTCTAAGACTATTTAATAATTTCCATTCAAAACATATCATTTATAAATAATGTCATCTCTTTAATATTTTTCTATCAAATAAAAATTAAATAGATTTTATAATAATTTGTGCTATAAATGATATTTTTTATTTTCTAAAATTAAGAATTTTGATTCATAATTTTTTGTGCTAAAATTACAAACTTATATCACCATCCCCACACCGAGCTATTCTACACTATTATAGAATTTTAATTTATTCCTATTAATAATGAATATGTAATTTTTTATGCTTAAATCTATCTCATAAAATTATTATTATTTTAATGTTCATCATGATTTTTTTTAAATAAAAAATTATAATTAATAGTGCCCCTCTAACTCAATTTTCTGGCTCCGCTAAGCATAGAAGTCTCAAATTGTTCAGCCAAACAAAAGTTCCGTAGAAACCAAGGTTAAACAGCCAATGGTTGGTTTTATTCACCAAAAACATGCTTAAGAGAAATTGCTAAAATTGTTCATCCAGAAACACATTCAACACAATCCGAGAAGGAAAATAGCAAAGTAAAAGCATACTGAGACATCACCGTCACGCAAAGTTTGATGAGAAAGTTCAATGCTCATCCACTGCCACAGGAACAGACTTCACCTGAAAGACAACCACAAGAACTGTTAATCCTTTTGATCTCATCGACTCGTTTCTTAATCACTTTCATGGATTGGCAATGGTTTTAAACATCAACTGAAACCAAAGATTGAAATAAGAAGCATTTGTAAGCCCAATTGGTGACATTTATGTTTATAGAAAATTTAAAAATTGGAAACAAAATCTCGTTTAGTATCTATTTTTGTTTAATTTATAAAATTTGCTAAATTCTAGTAAACAAGAAAAAAAAAAAAAAGAAGTTGTTTTCACTAGTTTTGAAAACGAAGTTTATTCCTTCCCACTCTCCCTTGTTTTAAAAAATGTTTACCAAATATGTTTTTTGTTTCCATTTTCACCAAAAATAAACATAAACATGTTTAATGTTTTCTAGGAAAAAAGTAAACCATAAATGTTACCAAACGACACCATATTCTCTTAACTAATATACTCAATATGATGACTGAAAAACTATTTCAGTTCTCAACATTCCAATAAAAGCTTATTTAAGAGCTTAAGAGGCATTCATTGAATCCAAGATTTATAATCACAAGGAATGTTGGGCAAGATCAGAGGACCAAGGACTTACTAAATCCTGGTACTTGAGAATGTAGAACATTTCCAGATATCGCCTCGTCTCACGCCTCTCCAACTTTGACACATACTTCCAGAAGCCATAAACCCCAGCCAACGTCAGTAGTCGTTCAGAGTATATCTTCCATGTGTACCTGTGAAGTCGAATTTAGAATTGGTAAACTCAGTAAAAAGAAAAGTTTTCACAAGTATACACCAGGGGAATCAAACCTTTCATAGATACGTTTAAGCCCAGCATCAGAGATGTTGTCCCAGTGCGATGGGTTGTCTTGGCATTGTTCAAAAAAACCAACCATAAGAGCTGCAACCTGATCAGGGTGATATGGGTCGATATGAAATCCTGAAACACCGTGCTCGATTATCTCTCCAGGGCCACCATGACAAGTAGCAAATGTAGGAAGCCCACAAGTCATGGCCTCCACAACTGTAAGACCAAACGCCTCATAGAAAGCAGGCTGCAAGAAAGGATGATCAAAGTTAAAGAAGCATTGCTGTGATCGTAAAATTCTAAGGATATTCAATTGCACCGCACCTGCACAAAAGCACCTCTTGTATCTGCAATGTAGCGATAAAGCTCACCATTTCGAGCACGGTTCATTTGAGCTGTTATCCATCGAAATTGACCGTGCAAGTTGTATTGTTTTATGAGGCCATGCAATTTTTCAATCTCTGCAACCTCTTCTCTATCCCTGGATTTGTTCACGTCAATGTAACCACCAACAACAACAAGGTTAACCAGTTCCCTTAGCTTTGTGCTCTTACCATAACACTCTACCAGCCCTGTTATGTTTTTCACCTTGTCAAGTCTCGCCATGGAAAAGATAATAGGTTTTGATTGATCGCTCAAGAAGCCACTGCAATTAACATAGATGAAGTATTGGATCAGTGATCAGCATAACATAAACTTGCAGAGGTGCAAGTGCAGTGTGCAATAATTTTTTATTTGTTGCACAAATGGACAAAATATAATTTACTGTTGCAAAACTCAAACCATATATTTTCCTTTCAAGGTTAATGTATTGAATTTATGTCCTTCCAAGTCCCGACTTGACAACAGGAATGGTAACCATTCAATTAAAAACTTACCCATCTTCAAGTGCACTTCTTTCTTATGGCAATGCCAACATATGAGAGGCCAAAAATCTCAGAGTTACATTACAAATTATGGAAAACAAAAAGTAAGGAAACACTTACATGTGTTCATCATTCTGCTTGGGATCATATAGAAGTTCTTCAATTGAACCATGTAGTGCAGTAAGCCTCTTTTGATTTTCCGAATATGGAAAGTATATGGTCATATCTGCCCCCGGGGAGACGATATTAAACTTGGGGTCAAAGACATCAATGCCATGTACAACTCGATACAGCCCTGGAAGAGTGAAAGCTGTGTGGCTCTCATACTGTCCAACATGAGTCTTGCTGCAACAAATAACACAAATATTCATATTTCTTGTGTAGTTACTTCCAAATATAAACAAGATTCATGAAGGGGAAAAAAAGAAGAAGAAGAAGAAGAAAAAACCTAATTGTATTTAACAGAAAAAGAAAAAGATTATGTTTACCATCCGAAGGAATTATTTCCAACAGTCACCGTGTTTCATAAATGCATTGGATATATGCATATCATAGATATTATATTTCTATTGCCAATTCAGAAAGAAGGATATGAAATCATGACAGGTAATAATCATTCAAATTTCCTTCAATCAAAGGGAAAGACTTGCCTTCCTGCAATCTCTTGGTATGTACTTGTTATTATAAAATCAGCATCATTCATTGCAATTAGATCAGCTGTGAATTGGCATGAGAAATGGTACTTGTCCTCATATTTCCTCCAATACAAATCGGAATCTGGATATTTTGTTTTCTCCAAAGCATGAGCTATGTTGCACTGCTTAAAAAATGATGTCATGAAAAGAAGAAATTAAAATGAAAAAATTTTCTCCACATAAACATGGATATTCATAAAAAGGAAAACGAGAAGGATACAAAATCACAGAAAACCTGTGTGACGCCAAGCTTATTCGATAATAAAGTAGCAACAAGATTCCCATCACTATAGTTGCCAATGATCAGGTCAGGAACACCTTGTAGCTCAGCAGCAATCTCATTTGCAGCATCCTAATCACAATAAACATAAGATATATTATATTTCCTTCAATGTAACACATCAAATCTAAAAATCATAACTTAATTGTTAGCTCAAGTTTACCTCTGAGAAGGTCTCCAGAAATGGCCACACATCAAATCTTGATATCCATTTACGAAGAATACCTTTCTCATCTCTAAAAGGCACCCGCAGAATATGCGAGTGCTCTGTTCCGCTGATTCTCTCTAGTCTCTGATTGCATGTTGTCCCTTTCGCATCTGGTATGAGTCGGGTCACCTAAAGCCATCATTGTTGAAACATTAGATGTTAAACCAAGATAGAAATATATGTTTTGGTAAGTGAATGGAAAAGTGAAAGAAAGACAATATCGATTAGAGTTTGACTCAAAGCAAAGGAATTTTGAAGTACACTTACGACTAGAATTTTTGGTATAACATCAAGTCCTTGATTCTCTATTCTAAGAAGCATCTCATTCTCCAAGGCGCGGACTTGATCGAGTATATAAACAACCTGCTCATTAATGGCAGACAGTTCGCACGGAGTTTAGAAATGAGGCATCACAATTTTGACCATAAACAACAAGGGAAGGACTATACAAGCCAACTCCCAAAAAAAAAAACACCAAGAAAGAAGTAAAAGAGGATGCTGTTTTTGAGGTCTCAATTCTCAAACATGACTAGAACACAACTCATAATGGTTATCTTGACAATACCTGTCCACCAGTATCAGGCAAACCTAACACATTTGCTTGGCCAAAGTATCCATGAGGAGACAGAATTACAACATTAAACACCATTGGAATTCTCCCAAGGAATGTCTCCAAGGACGAGGGATCAGGAGCTTGAAGAATTTCCAGGAGTAAGTGCACCATCTCTGATACCCGTTGTGCTGTGTCACCCCAACCTTTCTCAAAACCCATTCCTTGAAGTCTTCATTCAGAGGGACAGAGAAAAAGTGAACACTGTCAATAACCTAATACTTCAAATTGAATGGCAATGATTTTAATCCCCAGAAGGAAGGTAATTTGGGCATTTAGAAAGAGATTGTCGCTTACACATATTCAAACTGAGAGTATGGTTCATCTGGTGGGAGCTTAGAAAGATATTCCTCTGCCCTTGCCAAAGCAAACTGAAGTCCAGATATCGTATGTATCCGATCATTCAGCATCATCACCTGCAAAACACATTGGCAAAATCAAAATCATCTCAAGTCTGCTCATGCCAATTACAAAACTCCTGTATTATTATTATTTTTTTTTTTCTCATTTTGAATGGTAAGCTAGGATCAAACTGGCAAGATTTTTTTGTTTTTTAAATTCAGATGACACCCAAGAAATTGATTGTCAAAACAATGTCAATGCCAAAAGTTAAGAAGACTTACAAGACCATTATGTTTGTGGGTGCGAAGAAAATGAAGCAAAGGCTCCAAACTTTCTTTATTACGGAACATGATTGAAGATAGGTGACGATTGAGAAATTGAACCCCATTGCCAATGGAAGATGACCGAGTTGGTCTTGGAAATGTTGCATTGAACGGCTCAAAATCAAGTTCCAGCACAAAATTTTCATTGTACCTAGACCAGGTTCCAAATTCCAGATTCCAATTAAACTTGTGGTGAGTTAAATAAATATGCAAAGGGGTACATTAATAATGATAAAACAATTTCAAGAGAGGTTCCTTACTCTCCATCCACAAGTTCTTCTTTGAAGCGAAGATATTCTGGAACACTTAATTGTTCCACACTCAGTTCATACACATTGACACGAACATATTCCCAAACACCAGGTCTTGGGCGAATTGCTATTGCCACAAATGGGGGTAGAACTATAGCTTCCTGCAATTGTGATGTATTAATCAAGTGTGCAAGCAAAAAGAATCTGAACAAAATATAAACAGAAAAAGAATTCATATATTGTGCCATTGTTCTAGAAGGCTTCCAAAGAATATGAATGTGAAACTAGAAGCACAATGCAGTTGGTACACAAAATTAGCACCAAAAATAGAAATGAGATTATTTACTGGAAAAGTAAAATGCTGACATTTAAACAAGCATGGGCTTATTTTCTGTGTGCATTAACGGATTCAGTTTATGCTACTAAACAAATCTTCTCATGCTAAATATTAAATAAGAGATGTTAATTTCAATGGAGATCATCTAGATAACTAGACTTTTTGTGGATGATGTTTACCAATGTCAAGAGAAGACTCATCTATTACATGGAAGGGAACCATTTATTAAGAGAAACCTTCTTTCATTTATCATTTTTCAAACTGCATGGATCTTTCCCAAATAACATGGTTCCCTATCCGTAACATTCAGTTGCATGAAATAAAAATCAAAACAAATCGAAGAAACTAGAAGAGACTATGATATAAAACAAGTCTCTAAGCTTCAAAACAATTTATTAAAACGAAAAGTGAAGTAATTTGGGTTTCTTATATATATGTACACACAGAAATATGGCCGATGGCCTTGTGGTCTAGTGACATCACCCCAACACTTTCACAGCATAGATTGGGGATTCAAGCCCCGGTAGAGGCATGGGGGTTTGGATGGATTTTGGAGGGGCAGGGCATTAAGGGGCATTTGGGAGAATGCACCAATTAAAGAAAAAAACATACAAATTATATATACACATGCAAATACATGTGCGGACACAGCCATAAAGACAAATTGATGATGTAACAAAAGGCAACATTATTTTGTAATGCTATAAACACAGAAAAATTTCATAGAATTGACAATGAATGTAATACTATCAATACTGCATTTTTTGCATTTTCTAGGAAAATATATATATATATATATATATTTTCGTGTTGTTTTCGCATTATAGCTGCTAGAAACAATTATTAGACTGGAATACCAAAAATAAATATCAACTTAATTTTTTTTTTTTAGTAATTTAATTTCCATGAGTCCTTCAAATGGTCCTGTTAGGCTGTAACCTTTACGGTTAGTGCCGCATTTACCTGTGCAGACTTCAGAATTTGGCTAAAAGGACTCTCCTTGAGCTCCTGCATGACTCCATCTTCTCCAACAACATTCTCAAACTCATCAATCAGCTGATGATGTTGCAATATTCCCTTTCCCTTAGCAACATACCTTCCAAAATCACAACAAATTAAAACCGAATCCCCAAATTAAAACACACACACAAAAATTAAAACAAAATACCCTCATCTCAAGCCAACTGTTTTTTTGATAACTCGATATCCGAGCCGATTAATCTAGGACCAAGCTATTAGGAAATAAATATCCAAAAAGTTTAAAGTATTAGAAAATAAATCTAACAATATATATCAAGTTAATACTTTTCCTTATGTATAACTTTGTCGCACTTGGAGAGACAAATATACCGAGAAAACAAGATGCACAATGAGAAGTAAAATAGAGTACACAATGCATGAAAACAAATAAAATAGAGTGCATAATGAGAAAGATACTAGTACGACAAGACTGGAATAGACAAGTTTCTATTTGCACACCATAAAACTTTTCAGTTCACACCATTTTCTCGTTCGAGTATCAACTAAACAAAAATTCATTATTCGTATATTAACTACTGAATCCGAACCATGAATTTTTGTTAACAATTGACAAAATAATGTGAACTGAGCAACATAAAAAATATATATACATATATATATATATATATAAGTAGTGTGCAAATAGAAGCTCATAGAAGTAGAGCTCAATTGCCAAAAGTTTTAAGGTAGTAGACTCAACAACCAACAATGTATGGCAAGCAAGCAGCAAACCATGCAAGAGAGAGAGAGAGAGAGAGAGAGATGAACCTAGAGAAGAGAGAAACAAGCTCATTGCGGTGACCAGAGAGGGCCTCATGGACCGTGTCTCGAATACTTGGCGGACCATCCATTCTTCGGTGAGGCATGATTTACAACAATCAAACCCAAACCACTCAACCCCAATTTCAAAACACACACACAGAAAATTGAATCGAGAGAAAGAGAGAGAGAGAGAGATGATGATAATGATGATACATATATATATGTATATGTACAGATATAGAGCGATGTTTTCGAGTTGGGGAATAAAGATGTGGCGAAAGGGCATCGAGACAGACGACTGGGGACAAAGGGAGAGAGTGAAACGGCCATTGTTGTTGCATGCAAATATAGAGAGGTGTCAGATGAGCAGCGAGAATCGAGACAAACAGACAGACATGGTAGAGAGAGAGAGCTTAAAGCACAGCAAAACCCTCCTCGACTCCTCCGCCTCTGAATCGGTGGGCAGCGGCGGCGGCGGCGGTGGTTCCGAAGTGGTTTTAGGAATCGCAATCGATGTTGCGGAGAGTGGAGTGCACTTGCCAATGAGAAGACATGCATGATCATTTGTTCATAGTACAACTACCCTATCACTCGTGCTATGTACGGAGTAATTATAAATATTTATATTTATTTTAAATTTTTTTAGGGTAAATTACAAACACCCTTTTGAGATTTGGTAAAAATACAGATTCTCCCTGAGGTTTGAGAAATTACATCCTACCTCCTGAGGTTTATATTTCTATAACAAATTGCCCCCTGACGTTTTTATTTTCATACAGATTCCCCCCTAATTTTCCCTATTTTGTTATGAACTTTTGACTCTCAGGGGGTAATTTGTAATTTCCCAAACCTCAGGGGGAATCTGTAATTTTATCAAACCTCGAGGGGGGTGTTTGTAATTTGCCCATTTTTTTAATATATAAATTATGTTTTTAAAGATTTTTTATAAAAATAATTTAATAATCTTATCACTAACCATAGTATATGAGAGAAGTTGAAAAGGGTACTGCAGTAACTATACACGAATTGTATCTATAATTATTTGTAGGGTTAATTACGCTAATAGTCCCCATAGTTTGGGACTTGTGTCACTTTGGTCCTGGACTTTTCAATTGTGACATATTGGACCCTGAATTTTAAATTTTGTTTCAAATAAGGACAATTGAAAATATCATTAGATTTTTCAAGGGTAAAATCGTCAATTTGATAAAATATAAACTAATTTGACCAAAATAAATATCAAAAAAATATTTTTAGTTTTTTTAAAATTATTTTTATCCACCAATGATAAAATTATGTAAAATTAATAAAAATTACATAATTAATTTTTTAAAATTAATTTTACATGATCATCATCCAAACACATAATAAAAATTAATTTGGTAAAATAAATAAATAAATGTCTAAAAGATTTATCAATTTTACATAATTTTATTTTTAGTAAGTAGAAATAATTTTTAAAAGTTCAAAAATATCTGTTTGACATTTATTTTTGTCAAATTAGTTTATATTTTATCAAATTGACAATTTTACCCTTGATAAATCTAATTATATATTCAATTGTCCTTATTTGGAACAAGATTCAAAATTCAGGGTCAAATGTGTCACAATTGAAAAGTCAGGGACCAAAGTGACACAAGCCCCAAACTATAGGGACTATTTGTGTAATTTGCCCTTATTTGTATGAAGAGATTTTAAATGCTGATCAGGAAATTTTGACCAAATCAATAAATATTGAATTTTTTTAAAAATAAAAAATATAAAATATAAAAAATTCATATTGGGATATTAAAACTCTCATAGGCCTTGGGGGTTAAAAACTTCATTTTGCTTAATATATAGTATAGATATATTAACATCTTAGAGCCTCCACCCAGCTTGTGAATTGTGATTTTTAAATGTTTTTTTTTTTTTTAAATGTCTTCTTTTTTTTTTATATTATATTAAAGTTTAATATTTTAATAATAATCATATGTGTTGAAATTTTCAAGGAATTAAATGTCTTTTTTTTAAAATTATATTATATTTAAGCTTAATATTTTGATAATAATCATATGTGTTGGACTTTTCAAAAAAAAAATTTTATGCTTGTTCTTAATGCATTAAAGTGTTATTATGAGGGATAATAATCATATGTGTTGGGACTTTTCAAGGAATTCATATGTGTTGGATTTCAAAGAATTTTTTTTATATTTGTTCTTAATGCCTTAAAGTGTTATTATGATGATAAGACTTGAGAGTTAGGAGAATTTAATAAATGCTAAGATTTTTTTTTTTTAAATCAAAAAATCAGGAAATTTAGATTGAGAGATTGGAACTCCCACAAGGCTTGGGGTTAAAAACCCTCTTTTGCTTAATATATAGTATAGATAGATTGTGAGTTCCTTGTCGATAGCTAACTATTAGTCTAAGAACTGTGTTTGATAACATCTACATTTTCAGTTTATATTTATAAAGATTTTATAAATTGATTTTTGTTTATTTTTAGAAAAATATAAACTATAAACGCGTTTGGTTTAGAAATAATATTTTAAAAAAAATTAAAATATAAAAAAAAAGTGAGAAATGGCCAGTGGTGGCGGGTGGTGGGTGGAGATAAATGGTGGCAGCGGAAAACGGTAGTAGAAAATGATGGCGGGCGGTGATGGTGGAAGACGGTGGTGAAAAATGGTAACGAATGGGTGGTGGTGGTGGTGGGGGGAGGGGATGAATGGGTGATAGTGGCGGGTGGTGGGTGGTAGCGAGTGGGTGGTAGCGGTGGTGGTGGCGGGTAGTGGGTGGTGGTGGTGGTGGCAGGTGGGTGGTGGTGGGTGGTGGCGGTAGATGGTGGTTGTTGGGTGGGTGGGTGTATGGTAGCGAGTGAGGGGTGGTGCCGGGAGAGTGACAGATGGGAGGGAGTGGTGATGGGTGGGTGAGTGACGGTGGCGAATGGTGGGTGGTAGCGAATGGGTGGTGGTGGTGGTGGTGGCGAGTGGTGGTGGCAGGTGGGTAGCGGGTGGGCAGTGAGTGATGGTGGTGGTAGTGGTGGTGGTGGTGGGTGGCGGGTGATGGTGATGGTGGTGACAGGTGGGTGGCGAATGGCGGGTGATAGGTGGTAGCAAGTGAGTGGTGGTGGCAGGTGGGTGGCGGATTACGGGTGGTGGTGGTGGTGGGTGACGGTGGCGGATGGTGAGTGGTAGCGAGTGGGTGGTGGTGGTGGCAGGTAGTAGGTAATGGTGGTGGTGGTGGCAGGTGGCTGGTGAGTGGTAGTGGCGGATAGGTGGCGGGTGGTGCTGGCGGACGGTGGATGGCAGTAGCGGGTGGTGGCGGGTGGGTAGCAGGTGGGTGGTGAGTTTGGGTGATGGTGGTGGTGGCGATGGCGGTGGCGAGGGGTGGATGGGTGGTGGTAGCGAGTGGATAGCAGGTGGGTGGTGGTGGCCGGTGGGTAGTGAGTGTTGGTGGCAGGTGGTGGTGGAGGGTGGATGGTTGTGACAGAAAACGATGGTGGAAAATTGTGGCGGGTGGTGGCTAGTGTTGGGTGGTAAAAAAAAAAAACTGAAAACTGAAAACATAAACTCATTTTTTGAGTTTACATTTTTTGATCAAATTTATAAACTGAGACCATTGATTTATAAATCAAAAATTTACCAAACAAGTTTTTATTTGAATTTTTAAAATTTTTGTAAATATAAACTGAAAACTGAAAACATAAGTGTTACCAAACGGTACCGTAGTGTTTCATATTATTGTGGTTGGTGAAGAAAATAGGTAGGTAGGGTATTGTTTTAGTGATTAAGAAAGACATCTTGAATGATGATTGATTAAGGAGTATATATATATGGTACTCCGAGAATATTAAATAATTACTGATAGTTGAGTTTACTTGGTTGGTTTTAGATTTTTCATTTTTTTTTAGTAAAATATTTTAATAATTTTTTTATTTTTAGATTTATTTAATTTGATTTAAAATATATATCATTTATATATATATTTTTTGAAAATTACTAAGGCTAAGTTTGGCATGATTGAAAAAAGGCAAAAAGTTAAAAAGTCACTATCCTATTTAAGTCACATCACCTCTCTAACACATCACTTCAAACCCAACCCAAACCAAACCCAACCCATATTTCATAAAAAGTCAAAAAGTGCACTTATTTAGTCTTCCCAGACTAGGCCTAAATATAAAAATATAAAAATCAACATATTTTCATTTTTAATTTTTGTATTTATTGAATTTTTAAAGATTTTTTTTACTAATATTTTTACTTTTTAGGTGCATTTAAATTAAATGTATTTAAAAAATAACTAAAATATAAAAAAAAATACTAAAAATAACAAAATACAAAAAATAAAATCAAGACCCCTTAATTATTAATGAATATCATTTTATCTCTCTAATCTTTGAATTCGTACATTTTAACTCTCTCAATTATAGAAATGTTTGGTTTGAGTTTTTTGAATTAAGTTTTTTGAAAACTCAGTTTTTTAGTTTTCGTGTTTTTTTGTTTTTAGTGAATATTTTTAAAATTTTAAAATTTTATTTACTTTTTTAGATGCACCTTACTTAAATGTATCTAAAAAGTAAAAAATTTGTGAAAAAATATTTTAAAATTTTAATAAATACATAAAAATATTAAAAAAAATGTATTGAATTCTCGTATTTTTTTGTATTTTTGATATTTAGTGAATTTTTAAAAGATTTTTTCAATTTTTTTTTACTTTTTAAGTATATTTATGTTAGGTATGTTTAAAAGGTACAAAAAAAAAAAAAAAAAAAAAAAAAAAAAAAAAAAAAAAAAAAAAACTTTAAAACCATTTTCTAAATGAGAGGAAGAACAAACTTTATCCAAAACAATTAATATGGCAGTGTCATTTTCACAAACTTTATCCAAATCCCCCCCAACTTCTCTTGCAAGATGCAAATCTCCAATTATTTTGCTAAAAAAGTATATGGCAGGTATATATGCTTCTCTTCTTGCTTAAACAAGTCACAAAATTATCTTTATCCTTTTCATTAGATATTGAAGAATATTTGCCAATTATAAAGCGATGAAGCGAGAACAGGAGAGGGAGATCCAATACTAGAAAGTACAAAGGTAATTAGTAAGTTAATAATCATAAGGCGTTCAACTGATATACATCTTAGACTTTTTGAAAAATTTTGGTGCATCCATTACAAATATTTATCTTAAAAATTAATGCAAATGAAAAGAAAACATTACAAGAAATTAAGATTTTTTAAGGATACGAATAATTTGTCTGTAAAAATTATACTTTTAAGGACAAAATGAAAGGATTTAAAAAATATATATATATATATATTTAATCATGTTATTACATTTTCTAGACAAATTTATTTGGTTGTAAAAGGATTAGTCAATTTTCCCTACAATTTTAGTTGGTCCCTAATAAACCCAAATCATATATTATTGCATTTTATATATTAATTTTTGAACTCAATAGTCGGGACTATCAAAAACAAAAACAAAAACAAAAAAAGCATATAGGTTTCATCACTCACTCTCTTCCTCTCTCTCTCTCTCAAATCCCTAATTTCTTTTCATATATCTATTCTCTACAGATTCAATATATGAACTCAATGGTTGTTCTCTACGGATCTCGTTGATTGCTTCTGATCTATGGTTCATTATTGTCTCATAGCATCTCTCTCCGGGGCTAGATCGCTCCGTTGCCGCTTTATCTCTCCCTAATTCTTCGATTTCCCAGCAACTCCTCGGTAGCTATTCTGATCAAGTACCATATATATATGTATCTGTATAATCGATTTGATATCGCAATTTCAGCCTTTGGTTTTGTGTATGATTTTTTTTTTTTTTTTGATCGACAAAAGAAAACTTTATTGATGAAAACATATAAAGTTTTGAAAATCCTATGTGATTCGTGATTAGATAAAGATTAGAATATTCCAAATCCCAAAAATTCCAAAACATTCAATCTAAAATCATCAAGCATTTACGAGAGTGATTTTAGTTTGTTTGTTTTTAGGAATAAATAATAAATCGACACAAACGATTTTTTACGTGAAAAAATCACAATTGAAGAACCTTCAATTGTAATAAAAAACCACGGGCAAACCGCCACTAATCAATCCACTACAGAAGGACTACAAGGTTACAAAGAAACCATACAAATTACCCAACCTAGTCAATTTGTCTCTGAATCTTCTGTAACTCTTTCACCGTGCTTTCGTCACGGAACTGATTCTGAAGTTGATTCCACACCACAACTTCACTTGTCGAATTAACGACTACGTAAAGAATCAAACGCCTTTTGAAACTTTACGTGTTGATCTTCGGATTCCACCGAAGAGAACACTCTTGAATATGTAGTATCAAACTCTTTGATGTATGAATCTTAACTCATGAGTTTAGAACTCTCTCAAGAACATCAAAGAAACCTCATCAAACTCTCAGAAGAATACTTCAAACAAAACTCTAGAACTCTTGAATCAGATCTAGAAAAAAGTTAGATTAGTTTTAGGAGAAAACCATCTACTTATAGAAAACCAAAAAGAATCCCAATCTTGAAAGAAACCAATCACTTGAAAATTTCCAAATTCTGAAGCTCGCTTGAGCGAGAAGCTTATCTCGCGTGATTTCTACTAGTGCCTTCGCTCGAGCCACGAACTCTTCGCTCGAGCGAGGAAGCAACACTTTCAGGTTTTTGTATAGAAGCAATTCGTCGCTCGAGCCACCTTCATCTTCGCTCGAGCGAGCATTGACCTTCGCTCGATCCACCAATTCCATGCTCGAGCGCACATTCATCTCCTTCAGGTTTTATACCAGACGCAGTCCTTCGCTTGAGCGAGGACATCTTCGCTCGAGCGAGGAAGACAAAAATGCACAAAAAATTACAACTCAATCACTGAGTTTTGTTCACGGGATTTTGACAAGATAGGACCTAACAATCTCCCCCTTTGTCAATACCCGGACAAAACTCTCTAAACAATTTCCTAACCACATTACAACTCAAGAAAACAACTCAAGAAATGATCTAATGAATTACACCTCGATGAAAGACAAACAATGAAACCAATCTTGTGAACCACCCAATTTGCACACCATAAACTTAAAAAAAATTTGTTATGCACAACAAAAAAAAATATCAAGACAGTTTCATTGTATGTATAGAGATCATAAATGAAAAACTACTAATCCATTGAGCTGTAAATAAACCATCATAATCATGCATATATCCTCAAAACAACTATTCCATTGAGCTGTAAATAAACCATCATAATCATGCATATATCCTCAAAACAATATCAACAATATCAAGCAATCCTTAATATATCCAAATATCAATCATATGAACCATCCTGTCTAAATCAAACATCATATGAACCATCCTATCTAAATCAAACATAAAGCTGTCTAAATCAAATCAAACATATGAACCATCTCCCCCTTTTTGTCTGGGAGAGAGACAAAAGCAAGATATACAGTATAAGAAGAACTGTCGAAAAACAAACCAAGAAACCAAACACTATGAAGATGGTGGAGGATGCTACAGCTAAAGAAGAGAGAGAATCTGTGTCAGCATAGCACTCTGCTCGTCAAGGCGCGCATCGATAAGATCAAGACGATGAGCAAGAGCCGGATCCAAGCCATGAGTACCTGCTGCTGGTCCTGCATGGGCAGCCTCAACCTCCTCCTCCTCGGCAAGAGGATCATCATCACCCGCATCGCTGGGACCACCTGCATGAGAACCCCCAACCCCTGACCCACTCCCCTTAACATGGGCCTGACTCTATGAAACGGTGAGTTTAGTAATAGGTTTGACAGGAGAAGCAAACTCATCATCTTCAAAAACAGGGACATGAAGAGAAGTGAGAAAACGGTGAAGAAAACACCCATAAGGAAGCCCCAAAGATTTTCTTCCCTCAAAGACCCCAATCATTTTTGAGATAATCATCTCTGGAAGATCAATGGGAAGGCGATGATGAATACAATATAAAACATAACCCTGGTCCTGAGTAATATGAGAGGAATGAGTGGTGACAAAAATATTGGCGCACACAATGATATTGAGAAGACGGAACCGAGGAAGCAACTCATTCTGCTGAATGAGAGCCCCGGCGATCCATGTCCTAGAAACACCACACAACTCGGAAGCAACCATATCAAAATTGACACCAGACCGGGTAAGAAAAGGGAAATGACAATCATCAATAACAGGAAGACCAAGAAACACCCAAAACAAATCCCCAGTAATAGCAAGAGGCTTCTTCCTAACCCAAGTCTGAAAGGTACAGGCTTCTCTATTAATAGAATGGATGTTGCAATAAAACTCTCGGATGAGACTTAGATTTTGTGGACCGGAAAAATGTAACACTTGATCACCACCTAACGGATCAAACAAAGATCGAATGGGAATAACCTCAAAAGCATTAGGTAACACATTGCGCTCTAAGTGAACTTTGCGCGAGGCAAAGGACTCTCTAAACAATTTTGCCTTTACTTTCGACTCAAATTTGGTAGTATTGAAGGAAGGTCGAGAAGCAGTCAACTTGCGACGTTTGGAAGGTTCTGCCATTACTAGACAAACCACAGAGGCATAACAAAGACAGAGGTAAAACAGAGCACGGCAAAACCCAAAAATACAGATCACCCAAAAACCAGTCAGAACCGACAAAACCCCACATCCTCAATACCAAACCAAGGAACACAAAAAAAAACATTAGTCTTTTAGCAAGAGCAGTATAAAGCCAATGTATAACATCAATCAAGCAAGCATCAAGCAAACAGCATGAGATAAACAATGTACACAACATAATCAGATAAGGGCATGATATAGATATGAAAAAAACAATATAAAATTCCAACACAAATCCCCAATCTCAGAATGTGAGAAAATCAGCAAAGTATATAAAAAAAAAAAATCCCCAAATGGTAAAACCCGAATGGGAAAAACCTAGGAACTAATGCAGAGTAAAAAATGCAAACCCAAGTACCCTAGATGCAAGAGAGATGCAAAACAATGAGAAGAAATAACCAACATATAAGAATGATTAACCCATGAACAGAAACTGAGCATCGGATAATGAGGATAAACGAAGAGAAGAAATCAAGCTTACCAATGTCGGGGTAGACACAAGAATGGACGGAAATCCTCAGAAATCAGAGATAAAAGCACAAGAGAGACAGCAATGGCGCACTCAGAAACCCTAGGGGAGAAAGAGAGAAAGAGAAACAGGAAGAATAAAAAAAATGAACTCAAGAGACACCCCTGCAGATTTTAAATCTCGACAGCTCGCTCGAGCGAAGACTCGCTAGCTCGAGCGAGGGTAACAAAACCGCCAGGGTCGCTCGAGCCAAAAAATGGTCGCACGAGCCAGAAATACATGCTCTCAGGTCTTATGTAGAAGCAAAAGCACGCTCGAGCGAGGACCCGGTCGCTCGAGCCAAGAAATTTTTTTTTTTTTTTAAATAAAAAAACACCTAGGATATTCCGGTAACAAGCAAGGTGACCAGGTGACATACTATTCCACAAGGACAAAAGTATCCATCAATTCTGAGTCCTGAAAATTTGAGAAAAGAGATGAAACAACAGCTCATGAATAAAACAGATAATATTAAATCAAAGCCACACGCAGCATGAGAATGCATAACTCAAAAACACACATGAGAGCTCATATAAAGAATGTGTGTGTGTGCAATCCTTGAGAGCCATAAAGCTAGAGTTAATCCTCGCAGTGATCTGATGGCTGGACCTCCGACAAGAGTAACTGACCATCACAAAGAAAAGTCAAACCACTAGGAATCACGGGGTATTCGTTGAGTAAATGCGGAAGCTCCCCCTCAGACAATGATTCTTTTTTCTTTTTTTTTTTAACACTTTTTTTTTTTTTTTTTTTTTGTGGGCACTCACTGGTGGCATACACGCTCAAGAGTATGGAGTCCAAACTAGAGAAGAATGAAATCATAATGAAGTTACTGAGACATTACACCCAAGGTCTTTCTAAGAAACTCAAATCGAAGAAGAGCAAGGGGTTTTGTAAAAATATCAGCTTTTTGATGCTCAGTAGAAACATGTTCCAAAACAACAAGGCCTTCATCCACTAACTCTCGAATAAAATGATGACGGATGTCAATGTGTTTGGTGCGAGTGTGTTGGACAGGATTTTTTGAAATGTTTATGGCACTTGTGTTATCACAAAACAGAGTGAGAGTGTTCTGTTCTATTCCATAATCATGAAGCATTTGCTTCATCCACAACATTTGGGCACAACAACTCCTGCAAAGAATGTATTCACCTCGTGATGACAGAGAGATAGCATTTTACTTTTTACTATGCCAAGAAACCAGATTATTCCCAAGGTAAAAACACCCCCCGGATGTACTTTTCCTATCATCAAGACACCACCCGATCGGCATCGAAAAACCAAGAATTTAATTTGTAGTATCAGTGGAAAACCAAACCCCATACCCCAAGGTCCCATTAACATACTTGATGATGCGTTTTACCGCAAGAAGGTGAGACTCTTTAGGACTGGCTTGGTAATGAGCACAAACACCGACACTGAAGGAAATATCAAGACGACTGGCTGTGAGATACAAAAGACTCCCTATCATACTCCTATAAAGGGTAGGATCGACATTAATACCAGAGGAATCTTTGGAAAGGTGAAGACTGGTGCTCATTGGAGTGCGTGCATGTTTGGCAGACTCAAGACCAAACTTTGACACAATATTTTTAGCATACTTAGACTGAGAAACAAATATACCCGAAGGAGACTGTTTAATTTGGAGACCCAAAAAATAAGACAACTTTCCCATCATGCTCATCTCAAACTCATGTGTCATGCAATCCGAAAAATATTTCACAAGATGATCAGCAGTGGAACCAAACACAATATCATCAACATATATCTGAGCAACAAGAATATGAGACTTAGTATGTTTCACAAATAATGTCTTATCCACACTACCCCTTTGAAAATCATTATTAAGAAGAAAGGTAGTGAGCCTATCATACCAAGCCCGAGGGGCTTGTTTCAACCCATACAAAGCCTTGTCTAACTTGTAGACATGATTAGGACATTTAGGGTCCTCAAACCCTTTTTGTTGCTCAACATATGCCTCTTCTTTTAAGTACCCATTTAGAAAAGCACTTTTCACATCCATTTGAAACAATTTAAAGCCAAGGAAACATGCAACACCAAGTAAAATGCGAATGGATTCGAGACGTGCAACTGGGGCAAACGTCTCATCATAGTCAATACCCTCTACTTGTGTGTAGCCTTGAGCAACCAACCTAGCTTTATTCCTCACAACAATACCATTCTCATCAGATTTATTTTTAAAGATCCACTTGGTACCTATCACATTCATGTCTCTAGGTCTGGGAACAAGAGTCCAAACTTTGTTACGTTCAAATTGACCTAATTCTTCATGCATAGCATTGACCCAACTATCATCTAGCAAGGCCTCTTTAAAATTCTTAGGTTCAATTAATGAAACATAACACATATGTGATACCTTATCCCGAATCTGTCTTCGGGTTTTCATTCGATCTGAAACACTTCCAATTACCTGTTGAGCTGGATGATTCAGTTTCACCCTTGCTGATGGTTTAAGTTCAGGACTTGGGGTGACAGGAGGAACATGAGTGATGTCCTTTTGAGCACTCTTTGGACTTGAACTTACCTGTGAGGATGGTGCTGTAACAATTTCTTGTGATTGACCCGCAGCATCTCCTTGATTTTGTGGTTCAGTATCCAAGATTGGAAACTCACCATTGTCATCCTCATTTGTTGCTGAAGTAGGTGAACCTGTGTCATCTATAACCACATTGATAGATTCCATTAATGATGAAGTTCGCAGGTTATATACTCGAAAAGCCCTACTGTTGGTTGAATACCCTAGAAAAATACCTTCATCACTTCGGGAGTCAAATTTGCCCAAGGGCTCTCTATCTTTGAAGATGTAACACTTACTCCCAAATGTTTTGAAGTATTTTACATTAGGTTTCAAACCCTTCCACAATTCATAAGGAGTTTAAAGTCTTGGGCCTTAAATACACACGATTTATGACATAAACAGCAGCATTTAAGGCTTCGGCCCAAAACTTTGGAGGAAGACTTTTACTAAGGAGCATGACCCTAGCCATTTCTTGAACAACTCTGTTCTTCCTTTCAACCACTCCATTTTGTTGTGGAGTAATAGGTGCAGAAAACTCATGCTTAATTCCATGCATATCACAAAAATCCGAAAACGAACTATTTTCAAATTCACGACCATGATTAGTTCGGATTCTTATGATACGTCCAATGGAGACACCCTGTTCATTTTGAATTTTAAGGACTAAAGCTTGGAAAGCATCAAACGTATCAGATTTTTCCCTTAAAAAATTTACCCATGAGAATCGAGTAAAATCATCAACAGTTAAAAAAATGTATCTTTTACCTCCAATGCTTTCAGTGCGAGTAGGACCCATTAAATCCATGTGAACTAATTCAAGAGGACGTTTGGTTGTAAAGCTGTTCACCTTTTTATATGGAGCACGGGTTTGCTTGCCAAGCTGACATGATCCACACACATGGCTCAAATTCTTACCTAGTTTAGGTACTCCTCTCACAAGTTCTTTGTTAGCTATCTTAGTTAGGTCTTTGAAATTCATGTGACCTAATCTTTGATGCCACAGATCAATGTTACTTATGATGGCATAATGACAAGTGAGATCATTAGTAGTAAGAATCCCATAGCAGTTATCAGATGTGCGAACCCCATGTAAAACAGTATTTCCCTTTTTATCCAAAATTTCACATTTATCTTTTGAAAACAATACTTCATAATGGGAATCACACATTTGACTAATGCTCAAAAGATTAGCTTTAAGGCCATCAACAAGTAAGACATTATCTAGCTTGGGAAGACCAGCAACACTTATAGAGCCCTTACCAATGACTCTAGAAGTGCCGCCATCTCCAAAGGTAACAATTCCTCCTTCATATTTTTCAAGGGAGGTGAAATAGGATTTGTTACCGGACATATGACGAGAGCACCCACTATCAAGATACCACATGTGTGAGTCACGTGCTTTTAGAGCAGTGTGAGCAACAAAACAAGTCAAATCATTTTTTTCTAACCCAAATCTTTTTAGTCTTGTTGTTCCGCCTAGACATGTAAGGTTGTCTCCTAACCCAAAAAGTATTAGAAATTCTACCCTTTTGAGACACCTTACCAAATAGTTCAAAACAATAAGGACGAATGTGGCCATACCTACCACAGTGATGACAAATAAAAACAGGTTTTACCTCCCTTTTGTTGATCTTGCCTGCTTTTGCTTGATGAAGAAAAGAGTCATCTTGATCTACCTTCAATTTTCCCTTTGCTTGAGTCTTCAAGTTATGTGAGGTAGAGACATGTCCTTTGTGAGCTGTCGTACCATAGCCTAGTCCTCTTTTGTCAGAACCCATTTGTTGAGACCCGAGTATGTCTTCTAGAGATCTGGAACCTTTGTTCCACATGGCAATTGTTGCTCTAGCAATACGGAGTTCTTCATCTTTCTGACTGACTTTCTCTTTCAATACAGCTTATGACACCTCAAGACTTTCAAGTTTTTCTTCATATATGGAATACACCTTCAGAAGTTCATTCCTTTCAGTTTCACAAGATAAAAGTTTTCCACATAAGTCTTGCCTGTCACTTGAGATCTTGATGACATTCTGCTTTGCTGTCAAGAGTTCTCCTTTGAGTCGGACATTCTCACTCTCACATGTTTTGAGCTTGAGAGAGAGTTTGTCGTTAGTTTTAGACAAATTCAGAGATTCCTCGTACAGCTTCTCGTAAGCTTGTTGTAGTTCATCGCCATTGATCTCATCAATGTCTTCAGATGTTTCATCGTCCTCTCTTTGCTTCTCATTCTCCTTAACCTCATCCAATCTAGCAACCAAGGCAGACAAGTTGTTGGATGGAGGTGGAGGTGAATCTCTTCTTTCATGGAATTGGCTCAGAATTTCCCATGCATCTTTAGCCTTTGTGCAGTGAACGACCCGTTGCTGTTCTTCATTAGAAATTGCTCCACGAATAATGATTAGGGCTCTCTGATTGCTCGGATTATCTGCACTTTCTGTATCTTCTTCAATGGTTTGCCAACCTTCTGGTTCAAAGGCTTTCAGAAAAGCCCTCATTCTGATTTTCCAATACAGGTAGTTAGTCCCATCAAAGGTGGGAGCATGATGCAAGTTCTGACCGTGGGCTGATTTCGAAGACTTTGGAAGAGGTTGAGAAACCGTGGCCCAAAATGCCATGAAAGCACTATCCCCATCTTCACCAGATTCAGGTTCTTCGGGTTCTTGTTCCGACCCGCTTTCATCGTCCCAAGTTACAGTGTAGACTTTCTTCTGATTCTTTTTCATAGGGCATTCAAGGGACATATGGCCAAACCCTTGACAATCATAACACTTGACCCCTGGCCCCCTAACAACCTTCTTTTCAGTAGTTTGAGCAAATTTTGGTGGAAAAGTTTTTGGTTTGTCATTACTCTTATCTTTTGAAATAGGGGCTCTGAAATTAGGCTTCTTTTTCAAAACTTTTTTAAACTGTTTTGTAAGCATAGCCGTCATCTCAGACTCTAAATCAAATTCAGTCTCCGGAGGTTTTGCAGTCTCATGAGTACTAGTGAAAGCCATACTTTCTTTTTGCTTTTTCTTGGAAATTTGGTGTGCTTCATAAGTCTGCAAATTTCCAACCAATTGATCGAGCTTGAGGGTATCAACATTCTGAGCCTCCTCAATGGCTGTCACCTTTGATTGGAACCTCTCGGGAAGGGACCTCAAAAATTTTCCCACAACTTTTGCTTCCGGGATTTTTTCACCGAGAGTGAAACAGGAATTCACGATATCACTGAGTTTTGCATAGAAATCATCAAACGTCTCATCGTCGCGCATAAAAAGGGTTTTAAAAGCGGATGTGAGACGTTGAAGTTTTGACCTTTTGACAGAGGTGGTTCCTTCGTGAATTGTTTCAAGAATATCCCACGCCTCTTTTGCTATTTCACACGTGCAAATTCGACGGAATTCTTCAGGTGTGACAGAGCAGAAGAGGGAGGTGAGAGCCTCTTGTGCTCCAACTCGAGTTCGTAATCGGCCAGTGTCCCATTTATCAAGGGGTTTAGGAATATCAATGCCATCTATAGTGACAGTAGGTTCACTCCACCCAAAGACAACACAGTGCCAAACTTTCTCATCGATGGATTTTAAAAATGCTCTCATACGAGCTTTCCAATAAGAATAGTTTGTACCGTCAAGTAAAGGGGGTCTATGAGTCGAGTTACTTTCACGAATAGAATCCATAATACTAGTCACACAAAATCACACTCCTATAGTTTTGATAAAAACAAAAGTTTTTTGATAAAACAAAGAGTGACCTGCTCTGATATCAATTGAAAATCCTATGTGATTCGTGATTAGATAAAGATTAGAATATTCCAAATCCCAAAAATTCCAAAACACTCTATCTAAAATTATCAAGCACTTACGAGAGTGATTTTAGTTTGTTTGTTTTTAGGAATAAATAATAAATTGACACAAACGATTTTTTACGTGGAAAAACCACTATTGAAGAACCTTCAATTGTAATCAAAAACCACGGGCGAACCGCCACTAATCAATCCACTACAGAAGGACTACAAGGTTACAAAGAAACCATACAAATTACCCAACCTAGTCAATTTGTCTCTGAATCTTCTGTAACTCTTTCACCACGCCTTCGTCACGGAACTGATTCTGAAGTTGATTCCACACCACAACTTCACTTGTCGAATTAACGACTACGTAAAGAATCAAACGCCTTTTGAAACTTTACGTGTTGATCTTCGGATTCCACCGAAGAGAACACTCTTGAATATGTAGTATCAAACTCTTTGATGTATGAATCTTAACTCATGAGTTTAGAACTCTCTCAAGAACATCAAAGAAACCTCATCAAACTCTCAGAAGAATACTTCAAACAAAACTCTAGAACTCTTGAATCAGATCTAGAAAAAAGTTAGATTAGTTTTAGGAGAAAACCATCTACTTATAGAAAACCAAAAAGAATCCCAATCTTGAAAGAAACCAATCACTTGAAAATTTCCGGATTCTGAAGCTCGCTCGAGCGAGAAGCTTATCTCGCGTGATTTCTACTAGTGCCTTCGCTCGAGCCACGAACTCTTCGCTCGAGCGAGGAAGCAACACTTTCAGGTTTTTGTATGGAAGCAATTCGTCGTTCGAGCCACCTTCATCTTCGCTCGAGCGAGCATTGACCTTCGCTCGATCCACCAATTCCATGCTCGAGCGCACATTCATCTCCTTCAGGTTTTATACCAGACGCAGTCCTTCGCTTGAGCGAGGACATCTTCGCTCGAGCGAGGAAGACAAAAATGCACAAAAAATTACAACTCAATCACTGAGTTTTGTTCGCGGGATTTTGACAAGATAGGACCTAACAAGTTTGATAAATTACATTAACAAAGAGGAGTTAGGAGCTAGCGAAAACTTGAAGCTCCTAGCTGGTAAGAAACCAACAAAGAGCAAAATCAGATACAACTACTTGAATTACCATCCCATCAGCAGCAGGCAATAGCAACAAACAACAACAATAACTAGCAAACAAAAACCACCAAACAGCCATTGTTGTGCATAGCCATTGTTGTGCATAACAGCCAGTTTCTTCCCATACAACAAACAACATAACAACAAAAACTCACCAAGACAAATGCTGAGCAAACCTTTAATGAAGACTATGCGGCCATAAAACTTCACAGCAAACAAACCAGAGTTCACCCAACACTTCAATCAATGACATCTCCTCTACTTTATATACCATAACCAAACTCCTCAATAGCAAACTCCAAGTACAGGACTAGCAGCAAAGCGCAAAGCAAAATTACCACCTTAACAACAAACTCCAAGTGTAGGACTAACAGCAAAGCAAAATTTAACAGCAGACTCAGCCACCATTCCCACAATACAAAAAACAGAACAGATAAAAAGCCAGACCAACGCAACATATTATGAACCAAAAAAAGCAAAACCAAGACCTAGGTCAATTACATTGACAAGTAAAGCAAATTATAAACCAAGGCAATGACAGGTAAAAGTTGTTGTTGTTTCACCTATTAACCTAGGCACCTTCTTACCTGTTGCAGATTATGAACCAGATCATTAACAGAATAAGCCAGAGAAGAAACTGAGGACTTAACCCACAAGGCAATTCACACCTTAATGGTTTCACATAAAACTTCAAAATTAGGCTGCACCCCATTAAACACACAATCCTTCATCTGTTTCCAA
This sequence comes from Camellia lanceoleosa, assembly GCA_025200525.1. Taxonomy (NCBI): domain Eukaryota; kingdom Viridiplantae; phylum Streptophyta; class Magnoliopsida; order Ericales; family Theaceae; genus Camellia; species Camellia lanceoleosa. The sequence goes on from CM045762.1 coordinate 184,965,622, forward strand.
ATAGACTAGAAAATTGCAAATGGGATTACACTCCATAACTTCTTTTTCATATTCCTCATCTTACATCCAGATCACTACTTTAGTAAACTCTAAACTGATCCTGGTGAAACCCATTGCAGTCTCTACCACCAGCAAGAAGAATAAATAAGAATAAAATTGCGATTGCAACAGCAGTCCTTGAGCTGAAAAACCTTAAGATTCCAGATACAGAGTAACCCACCAACAACCCCTACTAAATTAACTAACATAAACTCAATTTTTTCACCAGCCCAAATGGAGTTCACAAGCTCTGCATTGATGACCTTATTTTTAGTTTCTTGCAAGAGCACCATATCTATGTTTCTCTCCTTGAGCACCTATTTGACTTTCCTATATTTTCTAGGCCTACCTAACCCCCTAACATTCAATGATAAAAGCTTCATTTAAAAAAGATAGCAACTCTTGAACCTCCTAGAATAGTCAGTTAACTGGATACTCTCTTCCCCTTTTTGTGCACCACTTCCATGTCCAAAGACTCCAACTCAATAAATTTGCCCACAACCTCATTTTCTTTGTTTTTGCAGTTTAACCCAAGTGCTCTCCCCATCTGTAAGGTTGCTTCAGCTTCATTGAGTAACAATCTACCTCTATTGAATTCATTTGCCATGGAAGTGAAATTGCAGCCACTGCAGACCTAAAGATTGCTCATTTCTTGAGTTTTACTGTAAACCAATAATATTATGAAGCTCCAGACCCCCTTTCTTGTTCTAGACTTTCCTCCTCACACCTTTACTCTTCTATTTCTTACAAGCCTTCTTAATATGTGGGGAAGATCGAGAACAGTCCCCAGACTTTTCCTGTCACGACCCAAAAGAAAACAAAGTTTTAAACCAAAAGAAAACAAAGTTTTAAACGTTCAGAAAGACGTGGCCACACGACTTGACTTGATCTGGAACCTCCTCGAGAGGCGCAAAAGGTGGCTGACAAAACGGAATTTTAGACCATCAACTTTGGACCTGGTCATATGACTGATCACCTACATACATAAAATAATAGTGAGCGGGAGCCCTGTGAATAATAACAAAATAAAGGGTTTTAATGAATGCTGTCCATAACGGTTACAAAAAATAGAATTCAGTAGTTAACAGAAATAGATTCATACTCATGTTCAGAAATCAGAGTTCATAATACAAATAGATTCAAATTCATACTCATAGTCAGAATTTGCAGTTAACCATACGTGGTACATTCATTAGCACTAATAGAAATAGTTGACCCATAAAGGGACGACCATAAAGGCATACAGTTGACTCACGTGCACGGAGATGGTACAGTTGGCTCATGAGACGTACAGTTGGCCCATAATGAGACGTATACATAAGGATCCATAACGGTTGGCTCATGAGACGTACAGTTGACCCATAATTGGGACGTAACAGAATAGATAACAGATGTCATCTGAAACTAATGATACCATGAATACATTTCAGAAATATTGGACAACCATTTATTCATACCGAAAATAATATTTCAGAAAATAAATTATCTTATATCATTCAGAAAATATTTATAATTGAACCTAGCTTTACAAAGTTATTACTCATTATTAACAAATGGCTCCCAGGTAACAGACAGTACGGGCAAATCAGGCGTCTTGTGGTTCATGACCTATACAGTTACAGAACGAACATATACTGAATTACACATCCAGAAACATTAATTTAATCCTTTCTTATCTTGGTGTGTTCCTACTTCTTATCCTCATTATTATGTCTTAACCACAACCTAGGAATACCTAGGATGTAATGAGGATGCCAAAAATGTACTTGAAAACACTTTACAAAATTTTCTGAAAACAGGGGTCCCGTTCGAGCGCGACTTCCTTCGCTCGAGCGGACATGCAAAATGTAAGGGGTCGCTCGAGCGCAACTTCCTTCGCTTGAGTGTTCTGCAAACTTTGAAAAAGTACTGGTTATGCGATTTTCACGCTTGACGAATGGTCAATGGTCGCTCGAGCGTGTGACTCATACCCCCGCTTGAGCGCAACTCTTGTCGCTCGAGTGGTCTGCAAAAACATAAAGCTTTTGGGAGCATGTATTTTACGCTCGAGCAAACTTATGGTTGCTCGAGTGGAGATGCAATAACAAAGGTGGCTGCTTGAGCACAGAATCTCACACTTAAGTGGAAGTGCAGAATTTGGAATTTTCATATTGTACTCCCAAGCTCCAGATTCGAATTCAAAGCCATTAAACTCAACCTTTGGGTCCCAAAACTTGAGAAAACAAGTCTAAACTTGGAAAACATAAAGAATTGAAGGTCATTTCATGAAATCAAGGCCCAAAAGCATGTCAATTGTGCAAAATTCAACTTGAAATGTAAGAACATGCTATGAACATGACATGCATGTATTCATTTGAACTCATAGCTTCCAAAACATGATCAAATGAGGTCCAATGGTAAGAAATGTTATGAATTCTTCAAACCATACTAGAATTACAACATGCATGAGAGGAAATATTTGAAAACAACTTCAATTTGCTATGAAATATGCATGCATGCATGATTTGAGTTACAATTCTATAATCCTAGTTCCTTCTTATGTTAGTTCACCTTCCTTTACTTGAATTCTTACCAAAACTAGCTCAATTACACAACTAAGGGTTGAATTTCTTACCTTAGATGCTCAACTATGGTCTCTCTAGAGTTATTTGGTTGAAATTCCTAGCCAAATCTCCAAATTCTCAAGTAACTTCTATGTTGAAGCCACTCTCCTCTTAGTCTCTCTCTCTCTTTATCTCTCTCTACACGTTGAACTCAATCAAGAGGAAATAGGAGTGCAAAAAGTGTATATGAGGTGTTGAGGTGGCCTTATATAGGCTTGGCTAATAGCCTAATTAATTTGTTGATCAACTAATCAATTGGGCATTAATTATTTTAATTTAATTGTTTCGAATCAAATTTCAATTAAACCTACCACAAATTTCTATAAATCTCAAATAACACATAAATCAAGTCAATTTCTGAATCGGATGCCGATAAGGCCTTCATTTCATAAATTGAAACAAAAATATGAACAGATCTTTCTACGTTAAACAAATATAAACACAAATAAGGCAACTTATGATGCAAAATTTCACTTTAATTACTTATTATGCATAATTAAACATGGATTAATGTTAATCATAGATCGGGATTGTTACATTCCCAAAACCACTCCATTATCTTTAACTATTTGTAACTGGTGCTGGGCTAGAACTCCACAACCAAATTGAAGATTATTCTCAATATAAGTTGGACTGCCTGAGCCACTAATGCCATCTAGTCCTTGGGCCAGATTAACAAAACTCCCCCCCACCTTGGGCTTCAGCTTTACCTAACACCACCTCTAAGTTTAATCCAGCCCCATTACAATCAGATCCACTTAACCTTCCAATGAAGCTTGGTGTGCATAATACACCATCTACATTCCTATATCCTCCACCCACACCTTGCATAGAGCCTACCAAATTGTCTACAGAACTGACATTTCGTGTGCCACATATGACACCTCCAAAATACTGTTTGTTTCCTCCACCACAGAAACACTCTGCCAACTATTTACCTTCCCAATATCCTCTAATACAACAAACACCACTGCAACAACCTCTACCGCAAAGTCAACACCTTTTTGGTCACCAATCTCTACATTGGCTGCCACTTCGCCCCCTTGAGCCACCTGCAAGCTACCCAAATCTGTAGCAGCATCCTCATTGTTTGAACTCTGGATGTCTCTTTCCCCTTGGTGAGGACAACAGCTGCACTGTTGCATTACTACCTTAGAGATAACAATCTGCTCCTCACAGATCTTTACTGGGTAGAAAATACCTTTATAATCTAAAACAATGGAAGCATTAATGGATTTCATACAGGACGTAGCAATCCTCACCTTACCACACTGTAAATTTTTAAGCCTCAGTGTGTCATCATCTATCCCAACAACCTACCTCCACTGACTCCCTATACTGCTGAAGGTATTGAAACTCTAGGCACCCCATAAAAACTAAGCCACACAATCTTTTCTTGATCAATGGCCATACCCTGTTTCCACACTGATACCAATTCACTCCAGACCTTATTCCAGCCTTCCATTTGATTAAGTTTCTCTTGTATCATCATCACTGAGTTGAATGAAAGTGCCACATCTCTTCCCCCACCTATTATAAACTTAACATCACCCAGACATCTGATCACCAACTCCATCTTAGACTCTGCTGCAAAGCAAGAAGGCTTCAATCTTATAATCACACTTTCATATAACCAGCTATTACTTTCTTCAAATATCTTGACAGTTGTGGATGGTTTGGACGCGGATCCTCTGTCTCGGAGCACCTGAACATATGACAAACTCTCTCTTTGCATAACAGGTGCCATCCCTACCAGTGTTTGGTTGTACTGATTGATACTTCACAACCTCCTCCTTCCCAAACTAGGCCATCTTGACTTTCAAAGCTTTATCATCAAACCACAACCATCTATTTTTTGAACCACCATGTTTGCTGCAACTGAACAATCATACCGAACAAAACCAAACCTGGTACGGGACATTTTCCTTCTCTTAAAAGGGATGAAGACATCCCTCACGACACCAAAATTAGAAAATAGAGAATGCAACCTCCGCGGATCCATTGAATCTGGAATGTCATCCACAAAGATGGTGTGGATGACTGAATGACCCTTCCTGCTCCAAGATCCTTGCCTGCCGTGTCTACGGACCACCGGCCTCCAACCTCCAAACTCTCTCTCACTTTTACTCTTCATTCTCTTATGCAGCCAAGCTTTATTTATGCATGGTTTTGTATACATGTATAGATTCATGTGTTTGTTCGATCAATCTGTTTCAGTGAGATGTTTATAGCAATCATCAATAATTAAGCGTTTTTCATTTTTAGGGTTCATAGTACAAAAAAATCTCTGAATCGTGCATTTTTTGATCTTATCACATCATTATCAACATTTTATTATCATACATTATTCAGTGATCTTTTTACAGTAAATGTTGTTGTTATTAGAAGCAATCGCAATTTGTATTAGTTGATTAGTTTTTGCAATTTCTTAACAGGGTGATGATATTTCACAGATCCTTGAAGGTGCATTTGATTTCTTTTGTATGTTGTAAGTCTGTTTTAGAGTCATATGTTGCAAAAATGAGAGAACTTTATATAAAACTAACGAATGAAAAAAGTGGGTTTAAAACCTTAATTTCTGTGCTTCTGTATTATTTTGAAAAATTTGAGAATAATTTCCTTGGGGAAACAATTATTTAGTAAAAATTTCTATATTAAAATTTTCTATAAAAATTTGAGAATAATTTATGTGCTTTTGTATTATTCAGTAAAAATTTAATACACAAATATGTTTACAAAACAAAGAAAAATTCATATTTTATAAGTTGTTGCGGTGTTGGGTAATGCTGGCTAGTATTGATGAAAGAGAAAAAATGATGGAAAATTGAGAAAAATAGCGATGATTCCTTTCTTACAATGGATTAAAGTTTTGTTTATTATTTAAACACATTTACTGATCTAAGTTAGGGTTTAATAACACATAAAAGATATATTATGTTATCTTTAATATTTTTAATTATTACAGATTTATATATATTGATGAACTAAATATGAAAAGCATAAGATTCTCTCACGTTGTAGAGCAAAACATAGAGTATTGAAAACATATCAAAATTATAGAGTAAAACATGACCCAATTACAAAATTATAGTAAAATAGGAGCATTTACACTGGTATTGAGGCATCTAAACACATCCTAGTAGATCACAAAAATTAAGTAAATAGATTAAACATAACATCAACGTGCAATATATCTTCTCAAGTCAAATTTCAAAAGTAGATATAAGGATCCACACAAATAGAAGTAATTCAACCTTAAGTTTTTACTATCCAAACAAAAAACCTTTGCTCTACTGTTGCTGTTGTTGTTGAGGATTGTTCTTTATTTTGGTTTGATCACTCCAATTTGCTTTGTTCTTTATTTTAAAGGGTGGCATTTGGTGCACAAGACCCTTTGACACATCATGTAAACTATAAACACCAAATTGACATATCGTTTAAGTTTCCGTCCACCAAACCTAATAGCCATTATTTGTTGGATCAATATAAACACAATCCGTTAAATGAAGGATGATATGGTCTGATCTGATCCTGATTTGTTTGATTTGATTATATTTGTGTTATTTGGAAATGTAGATGCCAATTCGATTGATTACATTGTTAAATTTATTTTGATTCGCTTGTTTTATTAGAGTTGAAAATTCTAGCATCATATTTCCTATTTTTAGTATATCCTATTTTTTAAGCTTTTACCTTTTTCTTTTTTTTCTTTTTTTTTTTTTTTTTCTTCTTTAGTTTTTTTGCACCATGGATAGAAGTTGGATGCAACTTCATAATAGAAGGTCACTTCAGTAGATTGATGGGGTAAGGGAATTTTTCTTCTTCTTCTTTATGTGTGTGCATGTTTTTTGTGGGGGAGTGTTGGGTTTGTAACTTTATAAGGGTAGGTGACTATTTTTAAAGGGACTGCAAGTGGCTTTTAAATAATTGGGTATTTTATCTGCTCTGGAAACAACTTAAGCCGAATTGAATTATGCAGGCATACCAAGATCGTAATGTAGTCCGAATAAGGATCTGACTTCCACCAAACTCATGTGTAGCTTAGGGGAAATAAACTACCTGGTACTTTTATTTCCTTAATGAAGAGGACTTGGCAATATCTTAGCGAGAAGAATGGGTTGAGAATGCAATTGATCTGTGGTTACTCTTTTCAGTATATTAATTTGTTCACTCAATCTTATTTGGTATTAAAAATTTCATATATTGGTTTATTTCTAATGGGTTAAAAATGAGAGTGGCTGTAGTGTTATTAAATGTCAGATCTTGTGGCTGTTGAAAATTAGTTATTTGATTTTTGTTTGGTTGATGCATTAGTATTAATGCATTTACTCAGTGATTTTATTTTTGGGTGTTCTTTTTGATACATTTTGATTTTCTGTTTTTGCTATTTGAGTATGAATTAGCAGTGCAAGTGGAATTTATTTGGCGGGTTATTTATTGATAGATTTTAATGATAACCAAACCATTTCTTCTATAGTTTTACCTTATTTTACATGTTGACAATATCAGTTGGGTTTTAGGTTTAATTTATTGCATGTTCTAATAATGGGGTGTGACTAAATTAAATTTTTTTCTTTCTAAAGGAATTGGACCCATTTACTTGGGTTTGAAATTGAATAGGATCCGAGATTCAATGATGTAATTGTGTATGCCTGCAAAGTTCTATATGTTGATATCCCCCTTAGAATAATTGTTAGAAGCAAAGTTCTATTAATAGGATTCATCACTGTTGGATGTTGGTTTTTCTTTTTTTATTTTTCTTGTTCTTTGAGTGAATTTAGACAATTTTAGATCTTATGATGCACTTCTGGAGCACAGCACTGTTGTGCGGTTAAACTATGAAAAACATTTTTTCACTAACTGCTACATCATCTTTTTGACTGGCTTTGGTGATGAACCAAGTATCTTTCTGGCTCTTATTTATGAAACCTGCTTTGTCTTCCCTGTATTTGTAGATGAAAGTAATCAAGAGGATAACAACTGTGAGGAAGGGAAATATAAGTTGCTATTACAATTGGCGATTGTAGGATCTTATTTTTCTTGTTCTTTGAGTCTAAATGATGTTTTGTGGCATGCAATTTGTAAAGAGTCTAAGGATTGTTAAGTCCATGTTTCTCTCCATGTTTGGTTTGGGGTTATGGGGTGTTCGCAATGTGAGGTTGAGGTTACATAATTACATTTGATTGGTTGTGTTGTGGGAATTTATGCTGGTTCCTCTTTATATACTGTCTATTAATATCATATGAAAGTATATATAGTCTATTAAAATATATGCATAAGTACATATGCAGTGCAGAAATATATGATATATATATCCCCAGCTTTTAAATAGGTATGTCTACAAGAGACAGAAGATGAGCAAAGATTGTACCTAGACCCCATGCTTTTATACACCATGTGCCTACACCTTATGCATCCACTAAATTAGTTCGCTTATCCACTCAATCAACACCTGGACCCCATACATCCATTAAATCAGTTCGATCATCTACGCTACACCCATTTACATCAGAATCGGTACATGAAGTTATTGTTGGAAAAATATGGTTTTATAGGCTTATTTTGGGCTAACTTTGAGCCCAAATTTGAGTGGGTCCCAAATGTCTTTTTGGATGGGTCTAAAGAGGTGATGTGTTCCTTGCCGCGTGGTAAGTCACACAGTAAAAACGGTTCGTCAAAACCATTTATGAGTGGATGAGAAGTTGACGTCATTTTCGGGTTCGTGGAATGGACAATTAAAGAAGTAAAATGTGGATTTCCATATAATGGTTGTCCTACATTAAAACTTGAAGAAAACTTATATGTGTATATAAGTTCTAGATGGCAACACTTAAGTTAGGCCCCAAGGGGCACCCCAAGTTTGTAAAAGGGAGGAGCTATAGACAAAGTGAATCTTAGCTCAAACCACCACACATGCGTACACGTCGCCGTGCCCGGCACAGGTGTGGGTCGGGTCGGTTTTACTTTTAATTTTTTTGGACAAAATTTATTTTAATTTTTTCCAAAAAATACTTGCAAGAAAATTAATTTTTCTAAATGAAATTAATTCAAATTATGTGTCAAATTTGAATTCAATTTTCTGTCCAAAACAATTCCTCCTTTGGTCTAAGTTCCAGCAGTCAAACAGGTTCAAAAAGACCAAACAGATTCAGTTTTTCCAGGACAGATTCAAACTGCCCAGCAATTGTGAATAGATATGAAACTGTTGCAGTTATCTGTTCAAAATTTGAACTGTACCTGTTCATTTGAAACTACATCTGTTCGGTTTGAATTCGAACCTATTCGGGTCTATAAATACCAGATTTGTTCCGGTATTTGTTGAACTCCGAAAATCTATTTTCCTTGCCTTCCTTTGTGCTCTCTTGCATATATGTTCTACATATTATTTTAGGAAAAAATTCTGAGAGTATAGAATACGGGTTTTGTTCGCTATACAGATTGTTTGGAGTGTTACTGCAATTTGTGAAAGATCATTGTATCTTGGGAGGTAGACGCCATTTATCCGTAGGTACCAAAGCAGGGCGAATCTATCTTAAGGACAGAGTGTCACACACTCGACTTGATCTATTTTTATATTTATTCGGTTCAGTAAATAAATTCTGTAAGTAATTTATTTTATTTGTTTGTTTTGCTTTTAACATATTTATTATATACAGATGATTGTTCCAACAATCTTAAGACATATTCGAATTATTTTGTTTAAACAAAAATTTTCGTTTGTTTCCTTTTCTTCTTTTCTTCTTCTTACAGAAATTAATTTTTTGCTCATTTACAAAATAATATTCTGGTTGGAAAAACAAATATTAGTAATATACTGTTTATTTTCTTTGATAACTAGTAGTAATATACTGGTAGTCATTAACAATTCAGAATATTTATTTGTGAAGTTGGTCAGAAATTAATTTTGATTTTCAGAAATAATTTTTGAGTTTTCATTAATTAAAATTATGTTTCAGTATTTTAATTTTTGAAGTGTTACAGAAATTTAATTTTCTGTGTGGAATTAATTTGTTTAAATAAAATTTTATTTTATTTTCAAATTAATTGGAAATAAAAGTTACAATTTTTTTTTTTTTTACAGAATTTAATTATGTGGTTTTAGTTTAAATTTTTTGTGTAGTATAAAATTTTAATTATAATTTTGTTTTATAATTTGGAATTCATGGCTACTGAAACTAGTCAAACTAATGTTCAAACAAGTACTGGTATGGTGGTTGCAATTGCACCAACCCCTCTTCCTGTTGTGACTATGCTAGTTAATCACGGTGAGAAGTCAAAAAAGTTCATAGGAATTGATTTTAAAATATGGTAGCAGAAAATGCTATCTATCTTACTACTCTCAACCTGACACTTTCTCCATGAGGATGCTCCTACTCTAAAAGAGAATGAAACCAACCGACAAGTGGTTGTTGTAGTCAATGCTTGGAAACATGTCGATTTCCTTTGCCGGAACTACATCTTGAATGGACTTGATAATATATTATACAACGTCTACAGTCCTATCAAGACGACAAAGGAACTTTGGGAGGCTCTAGAGAAAAAAACAGAAGATGTTGGCTCAAAGAAATTTGTGGTTGGCAAATTCCTTGATTTTCTGATGGTTGATTCAAAGATTGTGTTCAACCAATTTCAAGATCTCCAATTCATTCTGCATGACATTCGTACAAAAGGCATGTCTCTTAGTGAATCCTTCTAAGTTGCTGCCTTAATTGAAAAATTACCACAAGGTTTGAAGGAATTCAAGAACTACCTCAAACACAAGCGCTAATAAATGACCTTGGAGGAATTGATTGTGTGTTTGAGGATTAAGGAGGAGAAACTAAAAAATACAAGTTCAATGGCAGATGTTACATTTGTAACAAAGAGAGACATCGGGCCAAAGATTGTCGTAACAAACGCAAAAGTAAAGGAAGATCAAACAAGCAGCTTGCTCAAGCCAATATGACCGAAATGGATAAAATTTCCAATGGTGTTGAGGACATAAATCTTTCTGCAGTTGTTTCCGAGGCAAACCTTGTCAGAAATTTTAAAGAATAATGGGTGGACACTAGTGCTACTTGCCTATCGGTGCCAATAAACAGATGTTCACATCTTATTCTGTGGTGAACAACGGTGAACAACTTTTTATGGGCAACTCCTTGACTTCTAAAGCTGAAAGATAAGGAAAGATTATTCTGAAGATGACATCTGGAAAGGAACTCACTCTCAACAATGTGTTACATGTATCGGACATTCGCAAGAACCTTGTTTCCGGATCTTTGTTGAATAAAAATAGGTTTAGGCTAGTTTTTGAAAGTGACAAGTTTGTATTTACCAAAAACGGGATGTATGTAGGAAAATGTTACATGTCTGATGGTCTTTTCAAAATAAATGTAATGACTGTTATCCCCTCTGTTATTAATAAAAATACATATTCTTCTCACTTGCTTGAGTCTTCGAATTTATGGTATGGTAGACTTGGACATGTTAATTATGGATCTTTGCGTAGATTAATTAATATGAAATGTTTACCTAAATTTGACATTGATTTAAATAAAAAATGTGAAATTTGTGTTGAGGCAAAATTATCCAAAACTCCTTTTCATACAATTGAAAGAAGTACGGAACCACTTGAATTAATTCATAGTGACATTTGTGATTTTAAATCAATTCAAACTAGAGGTGGGAAAAAATATTTTATCACTTTTATAGATGACTATACTAGATATAGTTGTGTTTATTTAATTCAAACCAATGATGAAACTTTGGAAACTTTAATTCAATACAAGAATAAAGTTGAAAATCAACTTAGTAAGAAGATTAAAAAACTTAGAAGCGATAGAGGTTGTGAATATAAATCACCTTTTGGTAAGTTTTGTAAAGAACGTGGAATAATTCATCAAACCACCACTCCTTACTCACCTCAGCAAAAAGGAATTGCTGAAAGGAAAAATATGACTTCAAAAGAAATGATGAATGCCATGTTAATAAGTTTTAGATTACCTCAGAACTTGTAGGGGAAAACAATACTTTTTACTAATTATATTCTTAGTAAAGTATCCCAAAAAAAAGTGAATCAAACACCTTATGAAATGTGGCATGGTAGAGTACCATCCTACAAATATTTAAAAGTGTGGACATGTTTAGCTAAAGTGGCTATTCCTAGTCCTAAAAAACAAATATAGATCCTAAAACCGTTGATTGCATTTTCATTGGTTATGCCACGAATAGTAATGCATATCGGTTTTTGATTCATAAATCAGAACATTCCGAAAGGCATGTAAATATTATTATTGATTCTCGGAATGCATCATTCTTTGAACATGTATTTTCGAATAAAACTGGACAAGTGACTAGTACTAACAAAAGATCTTATGATACTATTACAAGTCAAGATCAAATACAAGAGCAAAAGATAGAACAAAATAAGGATGAGGAACCTAGGCGTAGTAAACGTGCTAGAACCTCAAAATCTTTTGGTCTATATTTTCTAACATTTATGTTAGAAAATGAGCCTTTAACATTTTAAAAAGCTATGTCCAGTCCTGAGGCTCCTTTATGGAAATAAATTGTAAATAGTGAAGTTGAATTCATCTTACAAAATCACACTTGGGAATTAGTGGATTTGCCACCAAGTTGTAAACTTTTTAGGTACAAGTGGATTTTCAAGAGAAAAATAAAAGGAGATGGATTAATTAACAAATATAAGGCATGACTTGTGGTCAAAGGATATAGACAAAACGAAGGTCTTGATTACTTTGACACATACTCACCAGTTACTAGAATAACATCCATTAGAATGCAAATTGTCATTGCATCTTTGTACAATCTAAAAATTCATCAAATGGATGTGAAAACCGCTTTCTTAAATGGTGAGTTAGATGAAAAATTTACATGGAATAGCCACAAGGATTTTCTGTTACAGGAAAAGAAAAGAAAGTGTGTAAATTGGTTAAATCATTATATGGTTTAAAACAAGCTCCAAAACAATGGCATGAAAAATTTGACAAGATATTGATGTCAAATGGATTTAAAATTAATGAATGTGACAAATGTATTTATGTTAAAAACATAAGCAAGGGTTATGTTATAGTATGTCTTTATGTAGATGATATGCTTATCATAGGTAGTAATAATGACATGATTAAAATTACCAAGAAAATGTTGAATAAACATTTTAACATAAAGGACATGGAGATTGCTGATGTAATACTTGGTATGAAAATTACCAAAACATCATAAGGTTATGCTTTATCACAAGCACATTACATTGAGAAAATACTTGACAAATTTAGCAAAGATGATGATCATCTTGCTAGAACACCTGTGGATGTTAATTTGTTTCTTTCTAAGAATGTACAAGAAAGTATTTCTCAATTAGAGTATGCCCAAATTATTGGAAGCTTAATGTACTTGATGAACTGCACTCGCCCAGATATAACTTATGCAGTAAGTAAATGTGGGAGCCGAGTAATTAAAGAGACGGTCTCGATACGCCAGGAGCCGGTGTTGAACGCCCTTCGCGCTTCTGCCAAGACGCCGCGTAGGATCTTTGGGCCGAATAAACTGGAAAAAGCATGTCAGGATGAATGAAAGAATACATAAACAAAAGAAAAAGTAGACTCTGGCCCCGAGGCTGAAAAATGACTATAAATACAAGAGCTTCAGATTTATAAAGGTATGTAAGAAACACTTCTATAAACTTAGTAAGCAAGCTTTCTGGAGGAGAACTGACTTGTCCGTCGGAGTGCTAATTCCGGCACCCCCGACCGGAGTTTGTATTTTTGCAGGTGACTAGCAGAGGATCGCTGGCGTCTTCCAGGATCTGAAGAGTATTTCCAAACCACTTTCACCACAATTGGCGCCGTCTGTGGGAATACTCAAATATATCCATGAAAGACGTGACTAAAGATCCCCCGATAGCCACCGACGAGACCGGACGGAGAGACGACTTCACTCCGGCGTTTACACTCGGAGAGGCAACCGTCGCGCAGCGACACGCCCCGCACTCTAGCTCACCAACGATTCTCACACAGGAGACGATGCAAGCGACCATGGAACAGGCCAGACAGACCAAACAGAGTTTGGACGGCATCATCGGCCGAGAACGAACGCTTCGCGCGACACGGCCTTAGAGAAAGCAAAGTCCCACTGTGCAAGACTCAAGGTTCTTGGCGATCCCCAAAGGCGGGTCCTCGGCGACCTCGCGACCAACAGGAATATCGGCGCAGCCGCCATCAAAGGATTACGTTGAGGAAGTAGCGGAAGGACGCATGTCGTCCAAGAGGCGCCCCGCTTGACACCGCCCATATGATATACAACCTGCCGATAGCTCTGACTGTACATACAGTCCAATCGCTTCCAAGCCCTCAAAAGCAGCCACCACCAGCAAAGCGACCCCGGCTCCGAGAGGCGGCAAGCATCACCTTCGACGACTCTGATTTGAGCGGTGTCACACTCCCTCACGTAGATCCTCTGGTTGTTACGCTACGCGTACATAGGTTTACCGTAGAACGCGTCCTTATCGATCAGGGAAGTACTTCAGAGATTATGTACTATCGAACCTTCATCAAACTCGGGTTCAACGATTCGGATCTAACTCCGGCTCCTTATCCTCTATTCGGCTTCAACGCCAACCCGGAGTACCCATTGGGAAAAATCAGCCTACCCGTTCGCGCTGGCTCGAGAACGGTGGTCGCAGAATTCTTGGTCGTCAGGCTACCATCGCCATACAATCTCATCATGGGGCGATCGTGGTTACATACCCTGCAGGCCGTCCCAAGCACCTACCACCAGTCGCTTCCCAACAGAAAATGGGGTTGAGCAGATGCGTGGCTCAATGTCGGCCCAAGCATGTTACCTTCTCGCCGCCAGACGCCGGCGAAGGCGCAAGTAAACTCCGTCGAGGTGCCCAGTCGAGAAATCCTGGAAGACGTTGGGCGTCAACCAAACGAAAAGGCCACGGAAGGTTTAGACCGGGTTGACATCGATAGAAGCCCGGAAAAGTTTTTTATGATCGGCGCCTCTCTGAGCCAGGTCGACAAGCAGCAACTGATCACTTTCTTACTCGGCAACCTCGACGTCTTCGCGTGGACCCCGTATGAAATGCCGGGAATAGACCCAGCGGTCTCGCAGCATCACCTCAATGTCGACCCTCAGTGCAAGCCGATCATTCAGAAAGGCCGGCGATCCTCCGCAGAACACACTGCCGCCGTTGTCGAGGAAGTTGACAAATTGCTTGACGCCGGGGCAATCAGAGAAGTCACCTATCCCACGTGGCTCTCCAACACAGTGGTGGTGAAAAAGAAGAATGGCACCTGGCGAGTGTGTGTCGATTTTACGGATCTGAACAAAGCTTGCCCCAAAGACTGCTTTCCCTTGCCTAGAATTGACCAACTCGTCGATGCGACGGCACGCCACCGCCGCATGAGTTTCCTCGACGCCTATAGAGGCTACCATCAGATCGCCATGAATCCAGATGATCAGGACAAAACTGCATTCCTCACTCCAAGAGGAACCTACTGCTACAGGGTTATGCCTTTTGGACTAAAGAATCAGGGCGACTTACCAAAGATCGGTCACCACGATGTTCAAAGAACAACTCTAAGCACTATGGAAGTATACATCGACGACATGGTGGTCAAATCTAAAGAAGAACAAAACCATATAGCCGATCTGGAAGAGACATTCAGCACCCTACGCAAGTACAGAATGAAGCTGAATGCTTCCAAATGTGCATTCGGGATCGGCTCTGGCAAATTCCTGGGCTACATCGTCAACCATCGAGGAATCGAAGCCAACCCGAGGCAAGTCACAGCAATTTTGGAACTCAGTTCCCCCCGTTCAGTCAAAGAAGTCCAAAAGCTGATGGGAATGGCCGCTGCACTCAACAGGTTCATCAGCCGATCTACAGATCGTTGCAGACAATTCTTTCAGACATTACGCCAGGGCAGAGCTTTCGAATGGTCCGTCGAATCGAGGCGACTTTAACTGCTCAAGACCTACCTCGGACAAGACCTCTTCTAACAACACCCGCCCCCGGTGTCCCACTCGTTTTATATCTGCCAGTCTCAGTCAGGGCCGTCAACGCCGTATTTCTAAAAGAGGAAGGCGACAACCAGGTGTACTATGTGAGCAAGGCGATGGTGGGCCTTGAAACACGCTACCTACCGCTAGAAAAACTCGTCTAGCCTCGGTCATGGCAGAAGAAAGGCGATGCACTACTTCCAAGCACAAAGATCAAGGTGCTATGATTTCCCCTTCGATCAAGATCTCTAATGCGAAGCATCGTATGCGTGTTTGAAATGGGCTCGAACTCGGCCAATATGACATTCGGTTTTCACTCAAAGCGCAATCAAGGCGGTGCTTGCCGACTTTGTGGCCGAATTCACGGGGGCTTGCCGACCTCAAGCACGGGACCTCCACCAAAGACCGAAGTTAGGTCAAAGCAGTTGGAGAGTCTACGTTGGGGACATCCGCAATTATATCGCGATGGATCGTCTAACCAATCGGCAGCGCCTTAGCGTCGTAATTATGTCCCCGACGCGCATCATTGAGCGAACCGTCAAGCTCGGCGAAGCATCAAATAACGAGGCGAATCTGAAGCCCTTTTAGCCGGATCGGAGCAGCGCATGTTCTCGGCCGGCGGCGCATTGGTGTTTTGTGACTCAAAATTGGTAATCAACCACGGTGAAGGGAGTATGGGGCGAGAGATGAACGTATGGCGGCCTATATGAAAACGGCTAATTCGTTGCTGGCGAAATTCGACCATCACAAACTAAACCAAATAACACGCGATCAAAATACACACGCGGATGCCCTGGCTTGCTTGGCCTCCGCCATCAACTCCGAGCTCAAGCGGACCATCGAAGTGGGCTTCGCCCCGAACCAAATGTCGGCCCGGAGGAGACCCACATCGATATCATAGAATCCGCTCCAAGTTGGAAGGACCCCATTGCTGCATTCCTTTCTTCTGAGCAACTCCCAGAGGATAAAAAAGAAGCACACAAGCTGCGAAACAAGGCTCTGCGATACTACCTTGATCCACAAGGGGGACTTTACAAAAATCCTCTCGCCCATACCGAGGCGTGCACCCGGACAGAGTAGAGGAGCTGCTCACTGAGATCCATGAAGGCAGCTGTGGTGCACACTCAGGGGGGCGCTCCCTTGCCCATCGGGCGATAACACAGGGATATTACTGGCCGACTATGAGGCCTGACGCACAAAATTATGTCAAGAAATGCGAACGGTGCCAAAAGTTTTCCCCACTAACCCATCAGCCGACAGAAGCTTTGAATTCAATCACTAGCCCCTGGCCGTTTGCTCAGTGGGGACTTGATATTGTAGGACCATCGCCGGGGCCCGAGGAACAAGCGATTTCTAATCGTAGCAACAGATTATTTCACAAAGTGGGTCAAGCGAGGCTCTAACCCATATACGAGACCGACATTAAACGTTTTGTGTAGAGGAACATCATTACACGATTCGGCATTCCAAGAGCATTGATCTCGATAATGGCACTTTCGGTTTGGATCAGGATATCTGAGAGTCAGCGGCAAATACTGATTGTACCTTACTTTTCTCACGGCTTACCCCCAAAGTAACGGTCGTGAAGCTTCGAACAAATCCATCTTGGACGGCATCAAAAAGAGGCTGGAAAGTGCCAAGGGCAGGTGGGTCGAAGAGTTGCCAAGTGTACTATGGGCCCATCGAACAACACCAAGACGATCCACCGGAGAAACACCGTTCGCCTTGTGCTTCGGAACCCAGGCAATCTTACCCCCAGAGATCGGCCTACCAACCCTCAGATCGCAAGCCTTCGACACGGGTCGAAATGACATGATGCTTGCTTTGGACCTGGTTCTGATTGAAGAACGAAGAGATCGCGCCTTGGCGTCCATGGCTCGCTATCAGCAGCAGCTCGCCAAGTCATACAATCGGCGAGTCCAGCTGCGCCGCTACAATCCAGGAGAACTGGTCCTGAAGAAGGTGCTACCGGCCGATCGAAGGCCGACCGATGGAAAGCTTGGTCCAAACTGGGACGGCCCCTATCAAATAGATTCCGTTGCAGGAACAGGGGCATATCGGCTGTCAGACATGTCAGGGAGAAACCTACCACGGCCGTGGAATTCAACACATCTACGAAAATTTTATCAATGACCCGACCTGTGGGCTTGATATTTGTACACAATATCCTCGTAAATCCAAGATCTCGCGTTTTCACATGTTTAAGCTCAACACTTCAAAGTCCAATAAGTCTCCGGATTCGGAGCGCCCTTCGTGGATATCACGATTGGCCAGAATAAGTCTCCGGATTCGGAGCCCCTTTGGTGCATGACACCTTAGGGCCGAACAAGTCTCCGGATTCGGAGCGCCCTTCGTGGATGTCACGATTGGCCAGAATAAGTCTCCGGATTCGGAGCCCCTTTGGTGCATGACACCTTAGGGCCGAACAAGTCTCCGGATTCGGAGCGCCCTTCGTGGATGTCACGATTGGCCAGAATAAGTCTCCGGATTCGGAGCCCCTTTGGTGCATGACACCTTAGGGCCGAACAAGTCTCCGGATTCGGAGCGCCCTTCGTGGATGTCACGATTGGCCAGAATAAGTCTCCGGATTCGGAGCCCCTTTGGTGCATGACACCTTAGGCCGAACAAGTCTCCGGATTCGGAGCGCCCTACGTGGATGTCACGATTGGCCAGAATAAGTCTCCGGTTCGAGCCCTTTGGTGCATGACACCTTAGGGCGAACAAGTCTCCGGATTCGGGCGCCGCCGTGGATGTCACGATTGGCGAGAATAAGTCTCCGGATTCGAGCCCCTTTGTGCATGACACCTTAGGGCGAACAAGTCTCCGGATTCGGGCGCCCGCCGTGGATGTCACGATTGGCCAGAATAAGTCTCCGGATCCGGAGCGCCTTTGGTGCATGACACCTTTGGGCCGAACAAGTCTCCGGGTTCGGGCGCCGCCGTCGATGTCACGATTGGCCAGAATAAGTCTCCGGATTCGGAGCCCCTTTGGTGCATGACACCTTAGGGCCGAACAAGTCTCCGGATTCGGAGCGCCCTTCGTGGATGTCACGATTGGCCAGAATAAGTCTCCGGATTCGGAGCCCCTTTGGAGCATGACACCTTAGGGCCGAACAAGTCTCCGGATTCGGAGCCCCTTTGGTGCATGACACCTTAGGGCCGAACAAGTCTCCGGATTCGGAGCGCCCTTCGTGGATGTCACGATTGGCCAGAATAAGTCTCCGGACTCGAAGCCCCCTTTTGGTGCATGACACCTTTTGACGGCATCGCGCTTTGGGGCATTTCCGAACGTTTATGCCACGTGGTGCAAAATATTCTAATAAGTGCCTAAATATTACAATAAAATGTATCGACACGCTCGAGCCCTGGCAACGCAAGGGCAGATTTATTAATCTATTCGGCGAAATATTCAACAATGCCTCGGCCAGCCCTCGAGTGTTAACTATTCGGCTTTTAACGCTCGAGCAATCGCGCAACGGCGATTAATCTATTCGGCGAAATATTCAACAATGCCTCGGCCAGCCCTCGAGTGTTAACTATTCGGCTTTTAACGCTCGAGCACTGTCCAACGCAAGGGCAGATTTATTAATCTATTCGGCGAAATATTCAACAATGCCTCGGCCAGCCCTCGAGTGTTAACTATTCGGCTTTTAACGCTCGAGCAATGGCCAACGCAAAGCGGAATCTGGCCGTGTGAACTAGACCTTTCACGCTCGAGCCGAGCGATCCAAGGGAACCGGCATATTTGGTTTGAATTGATTTAACATTGTATAATTACAAAAATAAAACGTCACCATAAAACTACGGAAATATCATCACATTGCGCATAAATTGCTAACATTTTATAATTACAAAAGGTATCAACGTCCATTGCTGTATCATAAACACAAAATACCAAAAACCACCCGACAGAAAGTACTTTGTGTATCATAAACATCAATCCTCCGAATCAGTCTCCAATGGCTCGATGTCTACTTGCTCATACGGTATTGGCACATTCAGCGAAACGCCAGCTGCAGCAAGGGCCCTGTGCCAACCATGTTTGAATCCCCGATTCTCAAACCGCGAGACCTGGTCCACATACTCGGCGAGCCCAGCCGCTTTCCCGGCTTCGAAAACTTTCGACTCGGCACTCTCTTTCGCCGCTTTCACCTCTGCCAACTCGGCCTCCAGGCCAGCAACGACTTTTCTGGATAAGCAAAGTGCAGCTTCCAAGACGTCGGCCTTCTTCTCGGCCTCCGCTCTCAACTTATCCGAATCACGAGCTTTCTCCACCGCAGCCTCTGCCCGAGAAGCTTCCCAGTTCGCTCTTAAAAACTCGTCCTCGGCCCTTTTCCTCCGGCCCTCCGCTTGCTCTCGCAAGCGACTAATCTCATTGATGGCGTCGAGATGGCGGCGGCCCACATCGGCTATCCTACCAACGGCCTGCAAAAGAACAACTCAAAGCAAGCATAACGCGAACAACGTTTGAATGAAGGAAAAATCAGAATACACACCAAAAGGGCCGACTGCGCGGCTAACATTGTCACATTCAAATCCGGCTCCAGCCGGAAAGCCTCCGCATCAGACGGTAAGGACAAAGACGTTGCCACGCCGAACGCGACCTCTGGGTCATTAAGTGCCGAGGCATCCGATGGAACCGGCATATTTCTCACCATCGGTCGAATCACAAAGGGCACGACCTCACCTGATCCCACCGTTCGAGGACGTTTGCCGCACTGATCTTCTAAACCGACCTCATGAGCTCTAGAGCGTTTCTCCGACGTTCCCTCAACTTCCTGAACGGCTTCCCCAACCAGCGTGGATGCGGCACCCTTATTCGTTGCCGCCTCAACAATTTTCAAGGATTGCGATTCAGTAACTGGGAGGGAACGCTGAGAATCAACAGTGGGCGGTTCGGCTGAAAGGCCCTCCGCTCTTCTCCTTGCGGCCAACCTCTCCGCATTCACCTTCTTAGCAAGCTTTGTCAGGCTTAACCCAGCCATGCCAGCAGAGAGCGAGGCGGAAGGGTTATCATGCGTTGAAAGCGTCGTCAGCGAGAACGTTCCCCGCACCAAAGCGGGGCGATCGTCAATCCAATACCTCCTCGATTCGGCCTCGAGTGATCGATCGCGGCGATTTCGGTACTCCGTATTCTCCGAATCGGACCCTTCAAATCCTATCTGCCTCAAATTTTTGAAGTCGGACAAAATCTGACGGACGAAATCTTCCCCTTCGAATCGGTATATTTTCCGCGGGAAAAGGTCGATATCGTAGGCTCGTAGCAAAGCGAGCGTGAGCCGCCCTTCCTCGCTTATAAAGGCTGCGACGGTAAAATAATTAAGAGCAATCCGATGTCGAAAGAACGGCGTTGTCGGTTGAAGCTAGGACTCTTTTCAACTCGTTCCTGCATAAGATAAGCCGTGAGATTCAAGAAAATAGGGTATGGCGGAATCTGGATGTTCAATATCAGCAAAAGGGCATTCAGCGACCTGGTTCGCCCCTACGTCTAGGAATAGGATCGACGCGATCCTCCCCCTCGCCGAATTCCCAGTTGCCACGAACAATGACCATGACGTCATCGACTCGTTTTCCAGAGCTGGAAAGCATAGTGATCAACTGATGATCTGTGTCCTTGGCTCTGAGGAAGTAACGTCCGTCTTGCGGCGGAGGATCTGGCGAGCATAACTGATGCGAATGGCGAGGATGCCGAGATTAACACCAAGGCGACGGTTCAACGCTACGACCCCCATTATAATTCTAAAGAAATTTACATTGGGCTGGGAAGGGATCAAATGCCAATGGCGAAAGCGCCCTCGAAGCGGGTGAAGGGGAAAGCGAACTCCCCCCTCTGCGATCGACAAAAGGGGAAAGACAATCGAGGTTTCTTCCTCCCTCTCCATGTCAAGAGTGCGGTCCGCCACTAACGATAGGTGGACATCATCAGGAATGGAGAAATGACGTCTAAAATCAACAACTCGACCCGGAGAAAGAAGGTCTCTTAAATACTTTGCCATAATCTATTGATTATAAGAATACGCGACGGAGTAAACAAATTAAGAAAAGCTTCAGAGTTGAGAAGGGGAAAACTTACAAAAGTGGAGAGTATCGCAGATGGAAGAGGTGCAAGAATGATTCGAAGAGCAGTCTAGCGGCCAGCGTCATAGAACATGAATTCGAAGGGACACCAGGCTCCAAGTCATAATGAATATGCGTGCACGAAGGGACGGGAGTCTGAGGCGACGATTCAAGGGGGAGTAATTAAACAACCGCGTAATAAGTCGAAGCCCCAAGAACTTCGGTTTGTAGTATTTGAAAATCAGAGCCAAGCACCTCGTCCAACTGCCGTTGACAAGATGCTTGGGGGGCAATTGTGGGAGCCGAGTAATTAAAGAGACGAAGTCTGATACGCACAGGGAGCCGGGTGTTGAACGGCTCCCTTCTGCTCTGCCAAGACGCCGCGTAGGATCTTTGGGCCGAATAAACTGGAAAAAGCATGTCAGGATGAATGAAAGAATACATAAACAAAAGAAAAAGTAGACTCTGGCCCCGAGGCTGAAAAATGACTATAAATACAAGAGCTTCAGATTTATAAAGGTATGTAAGAAACACTTCTATAAACTTAGTAAGCAAGCTTTCTGGAGGAGAACTGACTTGTCCGTCGGAGTGCTAATTCCGGCACCCCCGACCGGAGTTTGTATTTTTGCAGGTGACTAGCAGAGGATCGCTGGCGTCTTCCAGGATCTGAAGAGTATTTCCAAACCACTTTCACCACAGTAAATTAAGTAGATATATGAGTAACCCAGGAGTAGAACACTGGAAAGCTATCATAAGGGTTCTAAGATATTTCCGATTTACTCGTAATATTGGGCTAAATTATACTAGATATCCAACAGTACTTAAAGGATAATGTGATGCAAATTGGATATTAGATATTAGACACTTCGAAATCTACCAGTGGGTATGTTTTTACTCTTAGTGGTACAACTGTATTTTGGAAATCTTCCAAACAGACTTGTATTGCTAGGTCTACTAGAATTAGAATTCATAGCTTTAGATAAAGCTGGGGAAGAGGCAGAATGGTTTCGCCACTTCCTTGAAGATATTCCAATGTGACCAAAATCAGTGCCTGCTATATGCATACATTGTGATAGTCAATCAGTAATTGGTAGAGCACAGAGTCACATGTATAACGGTAAGTCATAACACATTCGCCGTCGACATAACACCATGAGACAACTACTCTCTAATGAAATTGTTTCCATTGAATATGTGAAGTCTAAAGACAATATAGTGGATCCACTAACCAGAAGGTTAGTAAGAGAGTTAGTTAAGAATTCATCAAGGGGAATGAGGCTAAGAGTTGTCACACGGCAACCCAACCTGGTTGACTAGAGATCCCAAGATCTAGGTTCAAAGGGACAACCGAGTTGTATATGACTCATAAGGATCAGTAGGGAGTCAAACTCCTACCTATTTCTATGATGAAATAGTGATGTCTACAACGTTTTAGGTTAAGTAATACTTTAAATGATTCTTATATTTAGGAATACCTAATTGAGTATGGCAGGATACTCTTCATAAGAATCACCTATATAAGTGTGAACTAGGATGATTCTATGATATTTTTAAAAGGCTATAATTCTTTAGAGTACTCATGAAAGACCAGGTTGTTCAGGGCCAAAATGAACACAATAATAAGAACTAAACTATGTCTGGTAATATACTATGTAAATTCTATTATCTTGGTTTACACAAATGGCTGAACATTTTAAGAAATCATATCATTGGTTAGTTGGTAAATCTGATAGTGTCTCATAAGGGAAGGTTCAAAGCCAAAAACTATCTATCATTTGCAGAATATTTCTAGTTTCTGTACTCTCTGTAATTAGATCATGTTATTGCATTTTCTCCCCAGAAAATTCCATTCATGTGGGGGATTGTTGGAAAAATATGATTTTATAGGCTTATTTTGGGCTAACTTTGAGTCCAAATTTGAGTGGATCCCAAACGTCTTTGGGATGGGTCTAAAGAGGTAATGTGTTCTTTGTCGTGTGGGAAGTCACACGGTGAAAACAATTCGTCAAAATCATTTATAAGTGGATGAGAAGTTGACGTCATTTTTGGGTTCGTGAAATGGACAATTAAAGAAGTAAAATGTGGATTTCCATGTAATGGTTGTCCCACATTGAAACTTGAAGAGAACTTATGTGTGTGTATAAGTCTAGGTGGCAACACTTCGGTTAGGCCCCAAGGGGCACCCCAAGTTTGTAGAAGGGAGGAGTTATAAATAAAGTGAACCTTAGCTCAAACCACCACACGCGCGTGTACGCCGCCGTCCGTCTGGGGGCGAGTATGGGTCAGGTCGGTTCTACCTTTAATTTTTTGAACAAAATTTATTTTAATTTTTTCCAAAAAATACTTGCGGGAAAATTAATTTTTCTAAATGAAATTAATTCAAATTCTGTCTCAAATTTGAATTCAATTTTCTGTCAAAAACATTTCCTCATTCGATCCAAGTTCTAGCAGTCTAGCAGGTTCAAAAAGACCAAATAGATTTGGTTTTTCCAAGACAGATTCAAACTGCCCAGTAGTTGTAAAGATATATGAAACTACTGCAGTTATTTGTTCAAAATTTGAACTGCACCTGTTCATTTGAAACTGCATCTGTTCGGTTTGAATTCAGATCTGTTCGGGTCTATAAATACCAGATCTGTTCCAACATTTGTTGAACTCCGAAAATCTGTTTTCCTTGCCTTCCTTTGTGCTCTCTTGCATATATATTCTACATATTATTTTAGGAAAAAATTCTGAGAGTATAGAACACAATAAGGGTGAACAGCGGATATACCAATCCGTCAAAACCAACCGAACCGAACCGATCCGCCACATTTTGGATAGATGCGTGATGACGAGCGGACGGTTGCAGATTGATTTTCTCGAATCCGCCAATCTGGCGGACGGATGGCGGATTTGAGATTCCTTTGGCCGCAACCGAACTGCCAAACTGCGAGCACCCTTAGTAATTTATAAGACTTTGTGTTTTCAGTTTGTTTAAATATTCTGTTTGTGTTTTCAATTAAAAAAGAATTTAAATATTCTGTTGAAAATTTTTTTTCAACTTGAATATCTTTTTTGAATTGAAAAAAATGACCGTATTATTTATCTATATTTTTTGGTTTTTAAATCTATCTCTAAAAATAATAAATAGAAAATATAATATATACTGGTTGGTTTTTGTTTTCAAAAACAGATATAGATAAGCAATACAGAAATATACAATCTCTACTACTGCTACATTCATAGTTTTGGTGGTTTGAATTGTTTTTATATTTTAAGAACCACAAATTGTAATACTTTATGTAGATGAGGCATGCTGTGATTGTAGCGTATGGATGAGACATGCAGTGATTGTGATATTCTAAAGTTTCAAACTTTCTTGTTTTGGATGAGGCATGTAATGATTATAATATTTTTTTAAGTCATTGACTGTAATACTATCTTCTTCTTTTTTTGAGGAAGTGCACAAGTTGAATTATGTTGAAAATTTATAAAATTTTAAACCGCTAAACCGATTCGCATCCATCCTTCAAACCGTCAAACCGCCAAACCGCTTAATCCACATCCTCCGGATTGGCGGATGGATGCGGATTGATTTTCTCCAATCCGCCAATCTGGCGGACGGATGGCGGATTGGAGGTTTCGTGGCCGCAACCGACCTGTACCCATCCTTGGAACACATATTTTGTTCGCTGTACAGATTGTTTGGAGTGCTACTACAATTTGTAAAAGATCATTGTATCCAGGGAGATAGACGCCAATTATCCATAAGCACCGAAGCGGGGCCAATCTTTCTTAAGGATAGAGTGTCACAAACTCAACTTGATCTATTTTTGTATTTATTCGGTTCGGTAAATAAATTCTGTAAGTAATTTATTTTATTTGTTTGTTTTGGTTTTAACTTATTTATTTTACACAGAAGATTGTTCTGACAGTTATGTCACAAGTTTCACACTCGGATACTTCTAGCACACATTGCAGCATTGATGGTTTGTAAATATTTGAAGTTTATGTTTTGTTTTGGTTGGTGGCCTCTTCTTTTCAACCTATATATTAATATGATACTTTTTCATTGTTTCTAGTAGGCACATCCAAGGGTAAGAGAGGACGTAGGATGTCACGAAGCCTTTAATTGGCCAAGCTAAAAAATCAAGGGGTGCGAATGCTTATTCAGATTTGTAAGGTTAGTGGACGACCATATGGTGAAGCTTTTCCATTTTCATTTTTGTTTTATTTTTTTATTTTTTTTCATATATATCTCACTCTCTACCTCTCGCAACATTCCAAATCCCTAGCTAGTTTTTGTTTTTTCAATGAAGTTTTTTTTTTTTTCCCTTTAATTTGCGTCTTTGATTTATCCCAAAAAATAGAGAGGTTGGAGCTCTGAACTTCGTCCCAGTTCAGTGACGTAAAGTGCAAATTTAAACTCATATAAATGAATCTAATTTATATCCAAAAAAAAAAAAAAAAAACAATGAGTTTAAAGGAGTGATAGTATTTTTTGTTTTTTGTTTTTGTTTTTTTTTTGTAAGAAGAGTGGTTAAATAATTAATTATTAGTAATTGCTTTTTTGTACCTAACACAAGATTCGATTTTAGTTTAATCTTTGTTAACTTTTGAATTGGTAATGTATTTGAGAGTTTGACCTCTTTTATGCAGGTTCTGCAAGCTTGTGTCAATTTGAAACTTGGGAGCTCTCTACTAGATTTTGAATGTTATTTCAACGAAGCCCTTGGAAAGAAGATGCGAAGAGTTGAGTTGTTTTGTTATGTAGGTAGATATAACGTCAATTACAATCTATTCATTGAATAGTTGAATGATACAAACAATGCTTATGGCACTAGCCTTATAAACTAAAAATGATACTTTTGAATCTCTGTCAGTTTATGATATACAAGCAAGATATAACATACTAATGAATCAGAGCATGATATTTGTTTGTTATTGAAATATATTTTGATTAAGCCTCTTTGAATGTGATGAGTATTTTTTTTTTTCCCCGTGTAGTTGAATTTTAATTTGGAGATGAACAGATGGTCTGGTGCTGTTTGATATTTTCTATTTGGTTGTTAAGAAATCAAGAAAGGAATATAAGTTGATGTTCAAACTAGTATTTTTAGAGTAATTGTTACACAATCAAAAATCAAAAAGCAAAAGAAAAAAAAAATTTATCAAACTTTTAGAGACCAATTTTAGTTGTCTCAAAAAAATTATAACCTTTACACACAACTTTCATTTGTCCCAAAAACTAAAACTTTTAGAAACCAATTTATGTTGTCTCAAAAATTAATTTTTTTGTCTCCATAATTACTTCTTTTGCTCTGGATTGTGATAAGACCTTTAGAAACAAATTTTGGTTGTCTCAAAATCAAAACTTTTTACAACTACATATTTTTGTTTCTAAAAGTCTATTTATAGTGACAAATGCAAAATTCTGTCTCTAAAAGTCATTTTTTAATTTTTTCGGACGGGCCATTTGGGATAAACTTCACTACGGAGAAAATTAGTTGGTTAAAGTTTTTCTCAACAATTATTACATTTTTAGGAACGGATTATATTTATTCCTAAAAAGCTGATTTCTTGCCGGGAAAGGTTTGATTTCTCTCTAGTTTTGGTGAGGAGGCCAATGGATTTTTATAGTAGATTCTGATGCCTTGAGACCCATTAGCTCTCTCATAAAAATTGATCTAAATATCCAGTTGAATAGGAGAGAAACATTTATTAGAATAAAAGCAAGAACAAAAGTGTTCTCGATGTAGTTATTATAACCTGTTCTTCTAATTAGTGCTTTTATAATATGCTAATAAGCATGAACTATGAGGGAGAGCAATTGGGTCTAAAAGAGTGTTTTGTTGTGTGAACAAAATCACAATTGGCACTAGACACAGGAACTCACTGATTTATTTTTATTTTTTTGTCGAAATAAATTTTATTGAATAAGAATCAAGGTGAAATCTTACCTCGGACATCAATAAAGTAAATGAAAAAGTGCTACAAGTATCATAGCATAATATTGATTCACTTTAACTATGTGTAGATCATGAATTTATATAAAAATTTATATAATTTTTTGTCATTTTTTCCATTTATCATCTCTTTTCCTTTATCTTCACAAATTCCTATTTAAATCTCAAATCCAATATAAACGGAATATATAAGATGTCTAAATCAGTATTCTGAACTCTAAAGCAGTCAAAAACTCAACTAACTTAAAGAAAAACTTTCTAATTTAGGAATCTATTCCATTGTTAGAAACAAAAGCAATTATTCAAAGTACAATAACCTTCACCTTCCAT
This sequence comes from Camellia lanceoleosa, assembly GCA_025200525.1. Classification (NCBI taxonomy): domain Eukaryota; kingdom Viridiplantae; phylum Streptophyta; class Magnoliopsida; order Ericales; family Theaceae; genus Camellia; species Camellia lanceoleosa. The sequence goes on from CM045762.1 coordinate 184,993,603, forward strand.
TTCTTTATTTATATATTTTTCACCTTATATGTTATTGATCACTACAAAAAATTAATGTTCCAAAAACCAAAATTTAGGGATAAAATTATTTTTTAGAGACTAAATATTTTTGTTGCGAAAAGTGTTATTATTATATTTTTAGCAAAAAAAATTAGACATTAGTGATGAATTATTATCCTTTTGAGACCAAATTTTTTGTCTTCAAGAATAAATTATTTTGAGACCAAATTATTTTGTCCCTAAAAGTCTATTTATTAGTGACATTTTTAAAATTTTGTCGCTAAAAGTCTTGTTTTGGACTTTTCAGAACGACTTTTTAAGGACTATCCTCGTAACGATAAAAATTGATTCCTAAATATTTTTTTCAACAAAATTTTTACTTTTAGAGACCAAAACATTTGGTCTCTAAAACTCTTATTTGTTGTAACGGATATGTAAGGTTGATTTTGGTGTAACTTCTCCATATGTGATGGTAACACTGCGTACAAACCTATATTACTTTTTTTATGTTATTGATACCAAAAGTTGTGATTTAGCATCCACAATTTGATTATTCCTACCAAATGGTGATATTGAAACCTATAACAATCTGTTTTATTATAAAATAAATGCTAGTTGAAGCCCATCCTCCACCGCCAAATCTTAGAAAGGTGCCCTTAATCTTTAAGGAAAATGTTTGGTGACCGAATTTTTGTGACTCGAATGGTTCGAATGTGTCAAAACGATGTCGTTTTATACTTAAAACAACGTCATTTTGGATGTTTCGAGCCATTCGAGCCATGATTTTTCGGGCCACCAATCATTGTTGAATCTTTAAATAGTTCTAACATGGTTCAATTCGATTTTTAAAACATTAATTGCTTTGAACATTCGGAGAGAATCAACACACAGTATAGGAAGCTAGAGGATTCGTTCACTGAGTTCTATATAAAGAGCTTTGGCATGCCACCTTCGTATCAACACACCAAAAACAATAACAACAAAAACATTTTTTTTAAAAAATTATATGGCATACCATGGTGACCTTACCAAGATTGGGTCCGATGCCTTTGCCATTTTGGATCAATGCATGGGACAGGCTGGGAAGCATCGTCCTCATCAAGAGGTTCAAAACCCTCAGCTATATCCATTATGGGTGGCGAAAGGTACTCCGACCAAAGAAAAGGTTATTAATTGCAATCAGGCAGCGAAGAAGTATGGTGGGGTGGTGATTAAAGATTTTGGCAAGAAAAGGCATGTTCGCTATTAAGCTTTTTTGGTACTTGCCCGGATGAAAACAAATTAACACTAGTTTTATAGTACTAGTAATGTGTCGGGGTGGTTTGTGTATCTTGTAGCTGGTTTGTACCTATAAAAGGTTTGCAATTTTTCTACTTACACAGAAATCATTTACAGGACTCGGCCACGAGAGTTTTGTCCGGATTCTGTAATTATTTTCTGTATTTTAGACTTTTTTAAAGGTCTAGTATTATGATCTCAATATTTCAGGAGTATGTGTTTGTTTGCGATTTTTATCACTTTATGTGATCTTGCTGTGTTGTTGTAGTAATAAATATGCTTGTTTTTTATATAATCACTCTCTCTCTCTCTCTCTCTCTCTCTCTCTCTCAGGGTTTATATGGATAAATTATAATTAGTCTAACTTTGTTTTAATTTTTAATGTTTTTAAAATTTTCTATTTTAAGTTCTCTTAACAGTATAAAAAAGAAGGATTTTTTTTTATTGTTTTCCTATGACCTTTTCCAAATGTGAAAAAAACAAGTGAGCTAGTGCTGATCTAAGTGTTCTCACAAATTCATCAAACTCACTTCAAATATCAAACAATATAGGATAATTTTACTATACTCTATAAAAATGTAAAGGAGTACCTACGTATAGGTCCTAATAAGTGGATTTATTATTTAACAGGTCTTATGAAAAAAAATTATCATAAAAAAAGTCACTAATTGTACGTTTTAGTGACAATTTATAAAAATCATGACAAAAAAAAGTCACTAATTATCAATTTTTAGCGACATAAAAAATTGTCACAAAAAAATTATTTTTAGCGACAATTTTACCAAGATTTATTTTCAATAAGACTTGATAAAAATCAAATCTAACTATTAAGACCTATTAATAGTTTATCGAAATGTAAATATCATATACACCTCTACTTTTAGTTATTGGATTTGAAAAAATGAATATGAGTTGCTGATCATTAAGGCATATCAATACCCTTTTTAGACAATAAAAAAAAAAAAAACCACTTTAATCATGTAATCAAAATTACCACATTGAATCATAATCAATATCATTTTAGAAGATAATCAAAATACCATAATGTGTCATAACTATTTTTTATTTAATAATTTGTTAGTCCTACCACGACAATGACATGTAACCACCAAACACCACAATAAATTGTAATCAACACTTGTTTAAATCATAATTATATACGATATATAAACATTTTTGGAGTGTTCTCATAGCATAGAAGCCAATAAGAGGTCTACATTTCACACTGTTCATATATGCTTTCAAGAAAATATTCAAAGGTGAAGTTGCTTTGGAAGATACCTTGCTTTCCTTCATCCTCAATCCAAAACAATTGATTGTGTTCTCTACAAGCATGGCATGACATGACAATAGGGCAGCTTGTTGCAGATTTTATAAGCTGATTATAACTTATTTTAATTTGAAATTTTGTGTCAAACTATTTGATACACTTTCTACTTATAGTTTATTAGACAAAAATAACTTAAATAAGTTAATTAGTTAGAAGATGAGAGATGGTAGCTTTTGTTTTTTGATTATCAATTTTTAAATTTAAAAAAAAATTATACCAAACAATGCCAATATCTTTTACGGCAGTGATTGGGGCCCCGAATGCCCCTAAAAAAAAAAAAAACAAAGGCATAAGAAAAGAAAAAAAAAAAAAAAAACAAAGAAAAATGTCTAAAACGACGTCGTTTTGGGCATTAGGGGCACAAATCATTTTTGTATCTTTTAACAAACTTTATCCAAATCCCGCCCCCCATCTCCCCCCCCCCCCCCCAAGCCCTTCTTGCAAGATGCAAATCTTAATTATTTTGAAAATATATGGCATATGCTCCTCTTTTTGATTGGACTAACCCACGAAATTATCTCCTCCTACTTTCATTAAATATTGAAGAATATTTTGCTTTAAGAATTGTAAGCTTGTACAAGTTAAAAAGAGAGTGAGAAACACAATGGAGAGAGAGAGAGAGAGATCCAATACAAGTACAAAGATAATTAACAAGCTAATATAAAGGGTTCAATTCACACATCCTACATACCTTCTGAAAATTTTTGGTGCATCATTTTGAAAAATATATTAAAAATTAATGCAAAAAAAGAAAGAGTTAGCTTTCACCCTAGTTGAATTAAACATCAAATCTAGTTTTTATAAGAGGTAGGGGTGGGCGCGGGTCGGTTGCGGCCACAAAACCTCCAATCCGCCATCCGTCCGCTAGATTGGCGGATTTGAGAAAATCAATTCGCATCCGTCCGCCAATTCGGCGGATGCGGATTGGCGGTTTGGCGGATGGATGTGAATCGGGTTGGCGGTTTGAAATTTTATAAATTTTCAACATAGTTCAACTTGTGCATTTCCTCAAAAAAAGAAAAAAAAAAGTATTACAGTCAATAATTTAAAAAAGTATTACAATTACTGTATGCATCATCCAAAGAAAGAAAGTTTGAAACTTTAGAATATCATAATCACTGCATGCCTCATTCACATATTACAATCACAGCATGCCTCATCCACATAAAATATTACAATCTGTGGTTCTTAAAATATAAAAACAACTCAAACCACCAAAACCATGAACAGAGCAATAGTAGAGATTGTATGTCTCTGTATTGTTACATTTATATATATTTTTTAAAACAAAAACCAACCAGCATATGTTATATTTTCTATTTATTACTTTTAGAGTTAGATTTAAAAACCAAAAAATATAGATAAATAATACGTTTATTTTTTTCAATTCAAAAAATATATTCAAGTTGAAAACTTTTTTTCAACAGAATATTTGAACTCTTTTTCAATTGAAAATACAAACAAAATATTTAAACAAATTGAAAACACAAAGTCTTATAAATTACTAAGGGTGCTTGCGGTTTGGCGGTTCGGTTGCGGCCAAAGGAACCTCAAATCCGCCATCCGTCCGCCAAATTGGCGGATTGAAGAAAATCAATCCGCAACCGTCCGCTTGTCATCACGCATCCGTCCAAAATGCGGCGGATCGGTTCGGTTCGGTCGGTTTTGGCGGATCGGTATATCCGCTGCTCACCCCTAATAAGAGGGTTACTGGGTTAGGATCACCTGCTTTATTTTTTCCTCTCTATTTCAAACACCATTGAATAATGCTACATTTATTATCTCTTAATACCACATTTCAAATATCATCTCATGTGGTATGAGGAAATTTAGAACATAGGGATAGAAAAGAGTGAAACAGAGGATTCCGTTTCGATTAGTAGGTTTTATATAGCTAGCATCACTATTGTGGGATCTACCTTGTTTGAAAATACATTATTTTAATTGATTATTTGATTTTTTATAAAAAGACGTATAAAAAAATAAAAATAATAATATGATATAATGTTTTATTTTATTTTATTGACTAGTTTAATGTAGCACACCCCAAAAGAAACCTTTCGCAGAAGAAAAACAAGACAAAGGTGCCGTTCAAGTATTCACTGCAAGCTCTTCTTTTGGAATAATTACTCTTTTGACTAGTGCTTTTATAAAAGATGAAACATTAGGGAGAGCCGGCCTTAAAAATTAGAAAAATGTTATGAATTTTAAATAATTTATTAAATTTTTTATCAAACTTTTCATATAGGTGTGAGATTCACAGAAACCTACATGTGTGTGAGTCCTACACTTATGTGAGAGATTTTGTAAAAAATTTAGTAAATTATTTAAAATTCTTAACATAACTCCTTAAATTAATTTACTGGCAAAAAAACTTGTTAATGAACAAAATGATAAATAATTTTTTTTTTTTAAAAGATGAATATTAAATGAACCATTAATTTTTTATTAATTCCCATGTTGGTATTGCTGCATTCCCTTTCATGTCTAATGTCTTCTTACTTCTCAGTGAAAGTTTTTTATTAATTATTATTATTATTATTTATTTTTATTTTTTTTAAATAAGGAGTAATCTCTTCAATGTATCTCACTTTGAACCACATGTAGGATAAATTTTGAACTGGTGGTGTCACATGCACCAATTAGTGTACTAACTAGTGTATCAACTATTATTATGACATTATTACTGATCACATTTATTATACATGTTATAAATATCCAAAACCTCTAAAATGATGCCACATCACCTATTAATACACCAGTGGTGTTATATGCACTAATTAATATACTAACTAATATACCAACACTAGTTATGATATTATTATTGAGCCCACTCATTAATTACATTACAAATATCAAAACTTTTTAAATTATGCCACATCATCAATTAGTATACTAGTTAGTCACTACAAAAAAAAGCACTTTTCGCGACTAAAATTAAATTTTTCGTCGCTGAAAGTAGGGCTTTTGGCGACTAAAATGGGATTAGTCGCCAAAACTGATCAGAATTGCCGACTAAACTCTTTTAGTCGCCAAAGGAGTGGGTTTTCGCGACTAAAAGGCACTGTAGTCGCCGAATGTAGGGCTTTTACCGACTAAAGGTTGTTTAGTAGCCAAAAGTCACTGTTTTTGGCGACTAAATATGATTTAGTCGCCAAAAGTGATGCATTTGGCGACAAAAACCATTTTAGTCGCTGAAAGATGAAGGTTTGCCCACTAAAATGTACTTTAGTCACCCAAAGTAGAAGTTTTGGCGACTAAAATTCAGTTTAGTCTCCAAATGTGCTATCCTTAGGCCGGATTTCATTGTTTTAGCGACAGAAAATAAATTAGTAGCCAAAAAATGTATAATTGGCGACTAAAATTAAGATTTAGTCGCCAAAAGTGCTGTCCATTTTTTTTTTAAGAAATAATTTATTTTTTACATAACATATATTAAATAAAAATAATTATTTATATATATATAGTTGTGTATTAAATCCGGCGAATATAGTATATAAATAATATATGTTGCATTGATATTTGCGTGAGGCTATAGTGGCGTAGTGGGGAGAGAGTGTTGGTGAAAGTTGAGAATGTTGGGAAGTAGGTGGTCATGGGTTCGAAACTTGGTAGCAGCGGAGAGGCAAAAAAATTTTTTCCTAAAAAAGCTTTTAGCGACTAAACTCATTGGTCGCCAAAGGTATAGATAATAAAATAAAAAATGAACTATTGGCGACTAACAAGTTTGTCGCCAAAGGTATAAATAATAAAATAAAAAATGAACTATTGGCGACGAAATCTTTAGTCGCTGAAGACGTTTACATGGGCGACTAACAGTGTTTTAGTCGCCAAAGGCATTCGCGACCAACTATTGGCGACAAGACGGGCGACCAAAATTTTTAGTCGGGAAAAGTGAAATTTTGACATTTGGCGACTAAAAAACGACCTTTGGCGACTAAAAATTTAGTCGCCAAAGATGTTTTTTCTTGTAGTGAGTATACTAATTAGTGCATATAGCATTATTCATTGATACACTAATTAGTATACTAATTGGTACATATAATATTATTTATTTTGAACATTTACAACTATTCCGAAACCACAAATATCGAGTAAGATAATCTGTTTTTCATAAAAGTTACAAATACTCTAGGCCATAATGCATTGATTGTAGAAAACTCATAACGAGGCATCATCAAGTTTCATATATAGTTCATAATGATAAATTTATTAACAATACTACTATATATTCAGATTTTTTTTATTTTTTATTTTTTAAAAAAGAAAGTGTTTTCATTCATTCTGATGCAATTGGACTCATCTAAAATGAATACAGTGCTACTCCGAACGCATTTTCAGTAAGGAAAAAGTTAGGGATCATGAAAATGATCATGAAAAATTTATGATCCTTGGATTACCTTGATTAGTGTGTGGTGCTTTATTCTAAGTGTAATCCAAAAGTCACAAAGCTTTCATGATTATTTTCATAAAAAAAATTTTATGATACCTAACATTGCTGTTTCAGTAAACTTTTTGATCTTTATTTTTAGATCTCTAATTAAGGTAAGGCAATGAATGAGAATTATTTTATTCAACACACTGACAAAACAAAATACATTTTTTCATTAATTAATAAAGCAGTAGGGTCATACTATTTTTACAAATAAAAAAATATATTTTATTTACACACTTGTGAAGCGTGTAAATAAAATTGGAGTTCACACTAGATGTGTCAATCCAATGATGTTAATTCACGTAAGGTATAAAAAGAATAAGAGGTTTAAAAGGGTCATCTAAACTGTAAAACAGTCAAAAAAGTAACCTAACTTAAAAAAAACCTTTTGGTTTAGCAATCTAATTAAATGTTGAGACCAAAACGATTATTCCGAAGTATACAATAACCGTCACCTTCCATTATTTATTTATTTATATATTTTTTACTTCATAATAATAAAATTATTCTAGTATTAATCTTTGAAACAACCTCTATGAATGTGATACTGTCTTCTTTTTATGTTTTTGATATCTAAAGTTGTGATTGATTAGCATCCACAGAATTTAATTATTCCTTCCAAAAGATGATATTGAAAGGTGCCCTTAAGAATCTGTTTTATTATTCAATAAATGCTAGTTAATACCCGTCCTTCATGGCCAAATCCTAGAAAGGCGCCCTTAGGCTTCTTTTGGGGTTAGTTAAAATATTAACTTATTAACTAAAAATAAATTTATGAAAAAGTTAGTATTAAAAAAATTAATTTGGCTAATACATTCCTAGTTTTTTTTTTTTTTTTGGTAAACTTTTCTAATGATTGTTTAGAATGGCTAAAGTGATTTCTTTTTCTTTTTTGGGAAAAATGAGTTTATTAGTTAAAACTTATTTTTGTAATGACTTTTAAACTTTTTCTAAATAAATCTAATTTTTAAAAGTTTTTTCCCAATAAAAACCGAATAAACTTTTAAAAACCGATTCGATCTGATTTTTAAAGCATTGCTTTGACCATTGGGGGAGAATCAACAAATTAAAGTGTGGGAACTAGGGAAGCTAGAAGATTCACTGAGCTCTATATAAAGAGCTTTGGCTTGTCACTTTTGTATCAACACACCAAAAACAAAATCTTTCATATCTTTGTATTGTTTCTCAAATTTTGTATTGTTAAACTCATATGGCACACCGTGGTGGTGACCTTGGTAGGATTGGGCTTGAAGCTTTTGATTTTCTTGATGAAGTCCAGGGACGGAAGCATCGTCTTCATCCACGTCCTCGTCCTCATCAAGAGCTTCAAAATGGGCCTAGAGCTCCTCCAGCGAAAGAAACTGTTATTAATTGCAATCAGGCAGCCAAAATTTATGGTGGGATCGTGGTCAAAGATTTTGGCAAGAAGAGGCATGATCGCTATTAGAGCTTTGTTTTGGTTAAACATATGTGCTATTATTAGTGTGCTCTCTCCTCTTTTAACCCTAGTTTTAATGTGTGCTTGGAGACTTTGTAGTAGTGTTGAAGTGCTTTGTATGTTGTAGCTGGTTTGTAGTTAGAAAAGGTTTGTAAAGTACTATGAATCTCAGAAGAATGTTTTCAGAAGTAGTATTATATGTTTGTAAAGTACTATGAATCTCAGAGTGTTTTTCAGAAGTGTATCTTGAAGTTGTGTATGTTTGATTGTGTTTTACCTTCTCCTAACATAAGAAACTTATGGTTGTAAGTGACTAAACATAATTCTAGTTACCCAAAATGAAGTGTAGAGTGTAAATTTAAAATTATTGTGTTATGAGCTATATTCAAAATGAATTTTGTTCACATGTTTCAATTCATGAATAAAATTCTGAATTATATAACACAATTAGTGAAGTAATGTTTACACAAACAAAATTTATAAATTAAAATTTCATAATGATGAGATCCGTTTATATTCATTTGTTGGAACTGAAAAACCCATCAATATGTTTTATAATTGGAAGATCATATGTTTGATATTTTTCTTCTAAGTGATTCAAGTCCGTGAATATGTTGGCACACAATTAGCCAATGTTTATTTCTCAAATATAATTGAAAAATATAAATAAAATGTGAATTTAATATAATTACATTTCAGATGTATTTTTTCTTTTTCTTTCTAAATCTTTTTTTCAAATTTATGAACCAAATACAACCAAAGTAACTGAAGTTCGTGAATATGTTGGCACAAAATTAGCGAATCTTTATTTCTCAAATATCATCATTATTTCTTTTCAAAAAAAAAATCTCCATCCATGTACGGAATATTACTCCATGAGTAATTTTTTTATTTTTTTCATATCATACCTCATTTACACAATAAAAGTTATGCATAGAACTCAAATAATATATATATATATATTGATTAGTAAAAAAAAAAATTCATTAACAGCATAAAATTAAAGATATAGGAAGATGACATGCATCGAGAAAAATTCAAAAAGTACAAATTATCCTTATCACTGCTACTCACATCCATACAACCAACCCCTTAACTTCACAATTTTTTTTTTAAACAAAATAAAAGACAGACCAAAAAAATAAAAAAAATTAAGAAGGACTTAACTAAAAAATAAAATATATGAAAAAAATATCCTCCAAATTCTCTCTATATGATGAGAAAGAAAACTTTTTTTTTCTCATGTCTAGTTTATAAACTAATGAAAAATGGTGAAAAAAAAAAAAAAAAAAACCTCTCTTACCGAACTTATTTAATTTCTCATCAAAAGTATTGAGATTTATGTTAATTAGTTATAAAATATTTATAATACCAAAATTGCACCGTAAAATATAAAATAAAATAAAAATCTCACTTATATCCCTTTCCCCTACTTTACTTTCTTATCCATTTAAACGTGATAATGAAAAACATAAATTTTATTTATTTTTTATTTTCTCACTTACCATCTAAACGGAGTAATGAAGAGAATCATGCATAAGTAACGAAAGGAGATCAGGAAAATATCTTCAGTACCTTTCAATTTTTTTATTTTTTTATTTTTTTTGGTTGGGGGGGGGGGGGGATATGTTGTGGATCCTTGTCGAACTAGATGTCCACCACTGGTTGGTTGGTTCTTCTAAAAGCGGTCAAAAAAATAATTTTAAAAAGCTTTCTGGTTTAAGAATCTAATTCCATGCGTGAACTCTCAAAAAGTTTTAATCCTATCTACGCATTCAATAATCTTCACCTTCCATTATAGTATAAATTTGCATATTCAAAAAAATATATATATATATATTTAAATGCTTGTAATATTCTCAGAATTTGATGATGGGGTTTTTGCTGCTGTCAGCATATTATGTCATCTCTATATAAAACTCTTCACTCTCACGCAACTGTAGCTCAAAGAATACTTAAATGTTAGGGTGGGATTTTAGATTGGAGTTCATGAAAAGACATTAGCTTGGGTTATAATTTAATTATTAGCACGTTAACAGTATCTTTGAAAAAAAAAACAACATATTGAGGTCTCGTTCAGCATTGATTAAAAGAAAAAAGTGACATCTTTTTAAAAAATAATTTGTTTTTAATAATTTTTTTTTTAAAAATTTGTGTCAAAATTTTTTATTTTTTGAGTCTGTTTAGAGTAGAAAAATTTTCAAAGTAAAAAAAAAAAAAAAAAGATTTAAAAAAAACAAATCTTTTTTTCTTTTTTTTTTTGTTTTTAGTGAACATGTTTTCAAATTTTTTTTTTAATTTTCTTTCTTTTACCTTTCTAGTTCGTTTAGTTGAGTATATAAAATAAAATAAAAAAAAGATACTAAAATAATTAATCTCAAACATCCGCTGCAATAGGAGTTTTGAGAGTTTTTTCCTTTTCTCCTCCGATTTCGACATAGATTTTTGAATTTTCGATACCCACAATGACTTCCTCCTCTGTCAAGCCTTCTCGCATACTATTGTGGGTGTATTTCCTTCTCAACTCTAGCTTCAGGCAATGTTCGATATCCGATGGCGGTAGTGGCGGAGTTGGGCAGCAGCGGCAATAGGGATGACGTCGACAAGGACGGTGGGTTTTTAAGCAGATCTTGTTTTTCAGATCATATCTTTGAGAAGATCAGTAGTTTTACCTAGATTGCAACATTTTTTTATTTTATTTTATCTTTTTTTGTAGATCTATTTTTTGTTGTTTGTTTTTTGTTTTGTTGTTTGATTGAGATAGTCCTTTAGTGTCTTTTTATGTAATGTTATTGTTTATTAGTATAATGTTTCCTATGTTCTAAAAATATATATATATCCACTGAAAATCAATTTTTTCACATATTTTAAACCATTGAAAACATGCCGGTTTATATTTGGTGAGAGTAAAAATCACATGCGCATTGGCTAATTCACAATACATGTCAATCTATAATTAATTCACAACCAACATGTTCACAATCAATATGACCAATTTGGCTACTGTATTTTCTTTATTTTCTATTTTGATAATTTTGAAAAATTTATGATTGCATCATCTAATTTCTGATATGCATCAACGCTCCTGATACCATTACTCTATAACAAACAGATATTGATTTTTTTTTTTTTCTTTCTAATACCACTATTTAAAACCTATAGTCATATAGTATACGATTAAATGATTTTAGATCAAAATTAACATGATGATCTGATATAATTAGATGATGAAATAATTAAGCTAAAGAGAGCGTCTTGAGCAGATAAAATTAGAATAAGAATTTTAACAAAGACTTGGACAGATAAAAATCAACAAATAGAATTCAGGGAAAAACTGAACAAATAAAAAAATTTGGACATATAGATTTAAATAGGTAAGAGAAAAAATTGAACAAATAATAAAATTTGGACAGATATTTAAACAAATAAGAGGAAAAAATTGAATAGATACTCAAAAAATTTGAACAGATAGTTAAAAATTTTGAATAGATAGAAATTTTTTTGAATAGATAGATATAAATTTGAATAGATAGTCAACAAAAAGTCAATTGATAAAAAAAAAGTCAACAAATAAATTAAGAGGTAAAATTGAAAACAAAATGTTCTTCGAAAACAACAAAACAATTTCGCATCAAACTATTTCACAAATGGTGGACTTCTTACCAACAAAAAATATCCACTGAACTTAATACTTTATACCTTCTTTAGATTAAATTTATCACCAATTTACTCCAAAAAAAATATATACAGAGAGATAAAATAAAAATAAATAATAAATAAAAAGTAACCATTATTAGTGTAGATTAATTATTCACCCACTAAATTGTTCAAACTGAGTTGCTTGAATGAAACTTTTACCGAGAAGAGTCTTCCGGCTAATTTTCAAAACGGGAAATGCTTAGGGTGCGTTTGGTAATGTTTACGTTTTCAGTTTATATTTATAAAAATTTTATAAATTGATTTTTTATTTATTTTTAGAAAAACATAAACTACAAACGCGTTTGATAATTGACAAAATGTTTAAAAAAATTTTAAAATATAAAAAAGAGTGAGAAATGACAAGTGACGGCGAAAGACAGTGGTGAAAAATGGTGACGGTAGGTGGTGGGTAGCTGGTGGTGGTAGATGGTGGCGGATGGGTGGTGGTGATGGGTGGGTGGATGACGATGGCGGGTGGCAGCGAGTGGGTGGTGGTGGTGGTGGTAGTGGTGGCGGTGGTGGTGGTGGCAAGTGGGTGGTGGTGGTAGGTATGTAGCGAGTGGTAGTGGTGGGTGGGTGGGTGACGATGGCAGATGGTGGTGGTGGTGGGTGGGTGGGTGACGATGGCAGATGGTGGTGGTGGATGGGTAACGGTGGTGGTGGTGGCGGCGGCGGTGGCTGGTGGTAAGTGGTGGTGGCAAGTAGGTGGCGGATGACTGGTGGTGGTAGGTTGTGGCGGGTGGGTGGTGGGTGAGTGGGTCACGGTAGCGAGTGGCGGGTGGTAGTGAGTAGGTGGTGGTGGTGGTGGCGGGTGGTGGGTAATGGAAGCAGGTGGGTGGCGGATGGCGGGTGTTGGTAGGTGGTGGTGGGTGGATGGGTGACAGTTGTGGACGGTAAGTGGTAGCCAATGGGTGGTGGTGGGTGGTGGTGGTCGGTGGGTGGCAGGTAGGTAGTGGGTAATGGTGGTGATGGTGGTGGTGGAGGTGGTGGTGGCAGGTGGGTGGTGAGTGGTGGTGGCAAGTAGGTGGCGGGTGGTGGTGGCGTATGGTGGATGGTAGTGGCAGGTGGTGGGTGGTGGCGGGTGGATGGCAAGTGGGTGGTGGGTGGTGGGTGGTGGTAGTGGTGAGCGGTGTGTGGTGGTGGCGAGTGGGTGACAAGTGGGTGGCAAGTGAGTGGTGGGTGGTGGGTGGCGGTGGCGGAAGATAGTGGTGGAAAATGGTGGCGGGTGGTGGCTAGTGTTGGGTGGTAAAAAAAAAAATTAAAAACTTAAAATGGAAATATATTTTTTGTGTTTTTATTTTTTTGATCAAATTTATAAACTGAGACCATTGATTTATAAAAAATTGCTTATAAAAAAGAATCTCATTCTAGCAATTCGGGCATATTCATATTCGGGCCATGTGGCGCGATTGATTAGTGTATATGGGCCTAACACAGTCCTTTGGGATGGGCATATGATTCGGAGTTTCGGCCGGGTTGGGTTTATGGACCGATCCATGACCATACCTTTCAACCCAAGTGAAACTCATAGCCCAACTCATCCTTCGGCCTAACCCAAGCCTGGCTACTGCTTGATGCTCAAGCTTGGATCAGTCCATGGGCTTCGAACTTTTTTAAAAGGCTTCGAAAACCAACAAAAATGTTTATATTTACAAAAAAATAAATAAAATAAAATAATCAGTGTGTTTAATTTCAGTTTCTAAATTTAATTTTTTAAAAATTAAGTTTTTTATTTTTCGTGTTTTTTTTTTTAATTTTTAGTAAATATTTTTAAAATTTTAAGCATTTTTTTACTTTTTTTGATACACCTTACTTAGATGTATCTAAAAAATAAAATATTTGTAAAAAAATATTTTTAAAAAGTAATAAACACATAAAAATACAAAAAAATATATTGATTTTTTTTTTTTTTTTTGATATTTAATAAATTTTTTAAAAAGTTTTTTCACGAAAATTATACTTTTTAAGTATATTTATGTTAGATGTGTTTAAAAATTAAAAAATTATTTAAAATATTTTAAAAAATCAGTAAAAATTAAAAAAATACAAAAAATAAGGAAATAGAATTTTTCAAAAGGAAACAAACATGGTAAATATTATCATATTATCCTTATGACATTTTTTATATTTTTATTTTTTAGCTAAATCAAAAATTAACTTTTTTTTCAAACAACACCTGAATAAGAGGTTGAGCTATTAATATTCATGGTGAATTTTCCACGTGGAGAAGACACAACCGCGTGCAATGTGCTCGCTGCCCAATTAATAATAAGGGAATATGTTTAGGAGAATATCTCCAATGATTCAACAGATTTTTCATTAAATTTGAATAAAAAAAGATAATTTTCTCTATTTGATGTTGTCTGCTCTGCGCAAGCGACTGGCCGGTCAACCAGCCAATGTAAAAAATAAAAAAACTTGATTATGATTTTTTTAGTAAACTTGATTCTGATCTTTTCAGTAAAGTCAAGTTTGGGAAGTCCATAAAAAGCTAAAAAGTCAAAAAGTTACTCAAAAAGTTAAAAAGTTAACACTATTCACCAAAAGTCAAAAATTACGGCTGCATAACTCCCAGTCCTAATTTTTCTCTACACACAAATTTATATAATTTTTTAATACACATTTTTTCATAAAAAGTCAAAAAATTAACCCAAACATCCATATTTTTTTCCTCAATTTTTTAATCTAAAAAGACAAAAAGTACACTTATTTAGGACACCCCAAACAATTCCTAAATTAGGTGCATTGATTATTAGGTGCATTTTCAGTAAATTTTTTCTATAGACATTGCATTGTTGCCAAAAACTATCTTACTAAAAAATGGTAGAAGAAATAGGAAAACTGTCTTTCCATTTTACTGGCTGATGAGTCACACCTCTGAGGTTGGCCAAATTACCCTCCTTCAAAACAGCCTTGATTAGCAGAAGAGTCATTTTTTTAAAAAAAATTTGTGATGTTAAAAATCGATTATGTAGTATTTTTTTTTTTATTAATTTATATGGGCTGTAATTTTCTATTTATCAAGAATGTCATAGAAATAATGTTTTATTGTACTCAGGAACTATATAATGATTTTCCTTGTCTTGGGGCATATTGAGGTATCTTGTGCCCATATGTGAGGCTCACTCTATATTTTTATGATTTACGTCATTCATTTTGTAGGGTCAAAAATTATCAATGCAAAAATCAAGTTAATCGAAAATAGTTACTAATGTAACATTTGTCATTCAATTTTTTAAAAAATAAATATAATATGACGTAATGACATGACTATTAATATCTAATCAATCTAATTTTTTTATATGAATGAACCTTATAATATGAAAAGTTTAAATCATGAAAAAAGACTCGAGGTAGTCCATCCAAATCATAGCACTCCCTATTATGAGTCTTGTTTTGTGGTATATCATTACAATATCACAAATTCACAATACAGACTCTCAGAGTATCATGTGACATTATTTACGTAACACTTGCAGTTAATGAGAAACTGTAACATACTAAATGGATTATCATTTGTTTTCTAACTACCTAACAAAGGTAATTCAGTATGTCCTACCCGTAGGTTATATTTGAATCATAAATTTTGATAAGAAATTGAAAGAAGAAAAAAAAATGCGAGGGAAATAAATAAATAAACAACTTATATTTCATTCATATTTTCTTCACTTTTTTCTTTTTTCTACCCAAATTACTATCTAAATGATCCAAACACAGCTTTAAAATTTTTGAATTAACGTAAAGTTCCGGGACAACTAAATAATTACCCATCAATTTGGAGGCTAAATTGAGAGGCCATATATATGGGAAGAAAACAAAAGCAACCAGTGGCTTTATACAATGCCATGTCAAATTAAAACACCAACCCTAGAATTTAGCCCAACAAAAAAAATGCAAACCAACGGTACTCAACCCAACATTCTCCGAAGAATCAGAGCAGCCCCAAACGCAACATTAGTGAGAGAAAATTGTGTTTTTTTTTTCAACTTGAAAACATCTATAAAAAAAAAGGGTGCATGAAAAGAGAGTTCCAAGCAAAAAATAAGAATAAAATTGAACTGAAAATAAAGGCCGGGTTGGAGGAGAGAGCTAGCACGGTGTTTAAAATCGCGACAAAAATTTTTGCAACCCAGTTTTCAGGGTTGCAACAATGGCCTCCAGCATAAGATGTGGTGGCAAGGCCATGGTTGCGTTTGTTGTATTGTGTTTAGCTCTAGCCTCGTCTTGCGAGGCCGGCCGGCTAGGCGGCCCTCGCACACGTGCTGCCCGTGTTGGTGAGAAATTTTTTAATGTGATGCAATTTGGGGCCAAACCTGATGGTGTTCAAGATTGTACCCAGGTGAATTTTAGCTTCTTTGCAAAGTTTGTTTCTTTAAAAAAATAAAAATTTAAAATTTGTTTATATGTATATTGTAATCTTATATCGATTCAAGTTGGGTATACGTTTATTTCAATTTGACCGGCTATAAGGATGTTAAAGACAAATTTAAAAAATACACAAAATATAGTGCTGACAATAGCCATGAACAAAGTTAGCGATGGGTCAAGGGAGGCCGTGGCTCCGCTTTGTTTTTCAAAAAAAATAATAATAATTTGTTGTCCCTATTGTAATGGTCTACATTCCTAAAGGTTCTAAGTAATAGTCTATTGATTTAGAAAAATGTAAATCGCTTTTTGTTGTTTTTGCAATTATAAAAACCATAGAGGTATTTTTTTGTTTATATAAATTCTACGAATAATAAAATACCATAAAATGACTGCATAAACTGTTTGGAAAGCAAGATTTGGGTTAAAATAGTCATATAAGACAAAATAGACTATTTAAACATCACATCCAATCCATAATCATTACATTCTTTCTCTCACAAAAAAAGTCAAAAAAGTCAAAAGTCCTTCTCAAACAAGACTTTTTAGCCCCAAGCTAAAATAGCCAAAAAGTCAACTCACTTCTCAAACGGAGGCATAATATTAAACAATGACTGGTCTAGATTTCTAATTTTTTTCACAGTACTACATTCATTCTAATAAAAACACTGCATGCAGTCTGTGCAGTTTTCTGTGTTTATATCTTCAGTAATTCTGTACTTTTATTTAACAGAGTTTACTTATAAAAAACACCAAATGATGGGTTGAATTTTCCCATACTTGTAGGCTTTCATGCAGGCATGGGTTGCAGCATGTGGTGTGAATGGGTATGCAAGAGTAGTTGTCCCCATGGGGATTTTCAAAGTCACGGAACTGATATTCTCAGGGCCATGCAAAAATCCATCTACATCTCCTCTGATATTTCAAATTTTCGGAACTATAAAAGCAGACTCTGATCTTTCTAATTATCCCGACAAGGGTTGGATCTCGTTTAACCGGGTAAATGGCCTTATGATCACCGGCAATGGTATCATCGATGGACAAGGTCAAAATGTCTGGAAGTACAACGACTGTAAGAGTAACCCTGATTGCGCTCATCTCGCAGCCGTAAGCTTCTAAATAACCCTCCTGGCATGCTTTTCCATCAGCTTACGGCTGATGATTTTCATTATTTTTTTTTTTTTCATTTTTTTTGCTTGTGCACAGAGTCTATACATCAATAATGTCCAGAATGGCAAAATCCGCGGACTCCATTTAGTAAACAGCATGGGATTTCACATGCATATTACCAATTGCAACAATATTAGGGCACAAGCCCTCACCCTTACTGCCCCTGGAGATAGCCCGAACACTGATGGAATCCACATAAGTAGGTCTCAAATGGTGAAAATTTCAAGAAGTACGATCGGCACTGGTGATGATTGCATCTCTGTAGGGCAAGGAGCAACCGATGTTACTTTGAACAGAATAAAATGTGGCCCTGGACATGGCATTAGGTACTTCTTCAACCAAATTTTCTTTCTTTGTATGATTGTATTGCCTATTGAAACAATTCGAATGCAATATTTTCATAACCAACTTGAAACGAGAAACCTTTTGAAATTGCCAATGAATCCTTATTGTACCGAAAAGCTATTCAATTAAGTCATTCTAAAAGTTGCATTCTTTCACACAATTGTCACAAGACCATTTGCTTAGTTACACAATCCTAAATATTGTGCCTTAATTTTCATGTCTACAACAGTGTGGGAAGCCTCGGCAAGTTACCACAAGAAATGGACGTGAGAGGCCTCGTCGTCAAAAATTGTTCCTTGACAGACACGACAAATGGTATTAGAATTAAAACATGGCCAGGGTCAGATCCAAGTAAAGCTTCGGGCATGCTATTCACCAATATTGTCATGAAAAATGTTAAGAACCCCATCATCATCGACCAAGGCTACGGTGGTAAATCTAGTGCCAAGGTTTGTAATTAATCTTCTTAATCATTCTAAAGATTATTTTATTTTTTATTTTTTGGGTGCAAAATCCTCCATTACTTAATGATCATGTCTAAAAAAAGGCAAATTAAATTTTGTTTCAATTATGTGCAGCCATCACGTGTAAAGATCAGCGATATTATTTACCAAAACATTGGGGGAACAACTCAATCAGAGGTCGGAGTCAATCTTATGTGCAGCACGTTGGCTCCTTGTGAAAATTTGCGATTTCAAAACATCAATTTGAGGTTCACCGGCCCCAACAATGTACGACCAACTTCTACGTGCACCAATGCACGTGTCGGCTATAGTGGCATACAAATTCCACCACCTTGCAAATAGGTTCTTAATGACAAGCTTAGCCTTGTTACAAAACATAGCTTTTGTATCGGGAGAGGAGGGAAAACAAAACAAAAAACAAAAAAACAAAAAATAAAAAATAAAAAATAAGAGCTTGTAAAGGGTTCAAAACAACTTCTTTTTTTTTCCCAGGAGCAATTTTTAGAAGTGCAGGCTTATGTAATGCACATATGGATGCAAATGGAGGAGAGATAACCCAAATGAAATATCAGAACATTATCAGCCATTTTGGATGATTCAATTCAATCTTCGTCGGATGTCAAAAACCCAATTGGTAAAATGGAGCAATTATGTGCTGTTTGGCAACTGAGAAAGATATGACATAGGAAAATGAAAATGAAATTTGAATATGATGTTTAAACACAGGAATAGCCAAGTGGCCTGTGAATATGGTTCAACAATGGCCATTTGAATGCCTATATCAACAGCAATGTATGAAATTGAGAGGTCAATATATTATAATTGACGATTATACTTATTTTTATGGTCTTCCAATTCTCATTTCAAGTTCGAAAAAACAGGACAAAAGGATTGTATCACATAAATGACTTGTGCTTGTTTTTCTGTGTCATCTCTATTGACCTGTGAGTATTTTGTGTTATTTTTGTTGCACAGTTTTTGTGCTCCTAATAAAATTGTTTCAAGATTCTCCGATGCCCAAATATATAAAATGTCTCACAAAACTAAATGTTTTGATCTTTGTGTGCTCAACGTCCACCATCTCTTCTAAATCAATTAGTTTTACAAAGGGCTTCAACTGTGAATTAAATTTTAAATGCTTGTACAGTGGAACAGTCGGTGTCTATTGATCCCTTGTATCCGCTTTATAGGTCCCGCACAAGAGTTGGATTACTTGTCTGATGCCCTAACACCAAATTGTGCTTATCTATATGTACCAAAATTAGAACTTACCTAGAAAGTGCACTACCCTTGTTTACAATTGGTTTGGCTTAGTTTGCTTAGAATGAAACAAGTAGAAAGTGAAAGAAAGAGAAAAAAATTTAACTTCTATGAATTTGTTTAGCTTGAAAGTGGTGGAATACATAAGAAAATTAATTTTTTTATACAACTCATATATATTAACATTGTAACAAATGTTTTATTTCTTGCAAAAAAATACAAGAAAATACAAGAAAAATTGAATGTACGAGCTATTCATAACTAAATTTTAAAATTTTTCTATATTTTCTTAAAAAATTTTCATCTTAATCAAATGCTTGAAAGAAAATTATTTTGTCCTAAAAGTCTATTTAATAGTGACATTTTCAAAATTTTGTCACTAAAAGTATTATTTTTTACTATTCTAGATGACCTTTTAACTACTATCCTCACGATAATAGAAATTGATCCCTAAATATCTTTTGTAACAAAATTTTTGCTTTTAAAAACTAAAATATTTAACCTTTAAAACTCTTATATATTATATATTATATATTATAGTGTTTAATAAATCGTTGGAACAGCATGTTTTGGAACTGTAAGTATATTTTAACTTTAGCAACTCTTATAACTTTTCTTTGCTAGGGATGCTCAAACTATACAAAAGAGTACAAAAAAGATACTGATAGAAATAAAATTTTAAAAAAAAATCTTGTTAACAACTATCTTATAAAATTTAAAATAATTATATATTCTTTTGGACATTTACTTCTATACATATATAATGTTCAACTTGTTAACACGTAGTTTTCAGGATACTCGTCAATAAAATCTAATAAGAAAGTGGTACTTAATAAAATTATTTAGAGTGAAATGCTAAGCCGTGGTTATTGTTAAGGGAATTTTTTTTAAAGTTTCTAATGTTGACATTTTATAAAATAAAAGATATATAATATTTTCATAGTAGTTAAAGTTGTTCAACATTTCTACAGAGAAAATTCGACTTAGAGAAATTTTGCCCTGATTTAAAGAAATTTCAATTTTCACAGAGAAATTTCAAAATTTGATCATACCTGTACGGGGAGCAAATATTCCGACAAGCCCATACTCCTTTCTTCCAAGCTCCGTTTTTGTCCGATCACCTGAAAGCACAACGGCGGTGAGCTACCCGGCGGTGTGTGGCCGGAAAACCCCTCCGACGATCAAGTTAGCACACACATTGGGATAGAGAGAGAGGGAGAAGAGTGTTTTAGTGTAAGAATATCTTACAAAGTGTTCATCCCCTCCATATGGGGGGCGCAGACATGCTTATATACCCTTCCATGCCCCAAACCTGCTCCCAATGGTCTTTCAACACGTGGCTCTACTATCCCATCCGTCAGCACAAATCCTGCTGAGCATCACCTAATCTCAACTGCCCGCTCACTTTTACTGGGAGCTCAGCAGCCGAGCTACACCATCTTGTCCGCCGACGGTCGTGCTATGCTTCATGTCCAAGCACTCCACAAGCTGAGCTCAATGAGGATCGACTTCACGGAAGCCTTTCCTCGGCTAACCACGCCTTTCCGGGCGCCGATCACTTAACTTGACTGGCTTCACCTCCACCAAACATGTGGCTCGGTCAAACCGAGCATTGCCTTAACCGAGCAACTTCTTTCCAAACTAGGCCAGACATCCTTGGCCCAATTCCTGCCCGGCCCACATCTGTCCGGCAAAACTCTGTCGACTGAATGCAACGAACGATGCGGATCATTAATCTCCCTCTCAATTACCCCTTAATTCCGTCCGCGCGAGCGTGACTGGGATTACCTATACTGACCGGGATAATCTTTTCCTTAGTCTGCGGTTCGCGGAATGGCGATTAGGCCGGTTGTCATTCTTGGCTTCCGAACTTGCTCGGTTCAACTTCTCGGTTGGCATTCCTGTCTTCAAGACCAGCCCGGTCTACTCCCCGGTCGTCGCCTCGTCTGACCTTCCTGTCGCTTCGACTTGCCCGGTCGTCGCCTCACCTGACCTTCTTGTCTCTTCAGCTCTGCCGCTGCAATTAATGGGGACACGTGGCAGGCTTCCACTGGTCCTCGAGCAGCCAACCCAACCGCCTCGCAAAATTTGAATTTTTGGCGGCCTCGCCACTCCTATATATGTGCATCTTCCACCTTCCTTTCTTTCCTACTGATTCCCTTGTATCTCAAGCAACACAGAGCTCTTGCCCCTTGTACCTCGCCATTGCTGCGTTCGTACTTGAGGAAGTGGTCTCTCCCATTCGCCCGTAAGTCCTCAAACTCCTCTTTTATTGTCATTTTCTTCGATATTTAACACATTAGGGCATGAAAACGTAGCTTTTAGGACTTGGGCACCTAAAACCATCCCAAACCCTCCATTGTTAATGGTGTTCTTCATTTTTCCTGAAGAACATTGAAGAACTGGGGCGGACCGAGCTCCTGATCTTCATTTGATCCAAAAAACCAATCTAACCGAGCAAATAACATGTTTGTCTCAACCCCAGCAAAAACCGAGATAGCAAAAGGAATTGGTCGCTCAACCGGGCTAACATCTGGTCCGCTTGGGCGACTGAGCTCCTTAGTTAGCTTAGACAACCGAGGTGGTTTGGCACTCTTAATGACCGAGCTAAAGTCAAGCTCACTTCGCGCGACCGCACTCACACTTATACTTGCCATCCTTTTCCTGCAGAGTCCAAGGGGACCACTGTCCATTCCTGAGGCTTCCAAGACCGAGCAACAACCAATTACCACAGTGCCAAACCCCTTAGCCGAGCTATCCTAGGCCAGCCACAAATAAGGAAATTTCGCTACCTAGTGGACACTCCAGCCGCGCTGGCTGCATTCAGAGAGGAGTACGGCATCTTAGCCGACGTCCATCTTAAACTAGCAGAAGAAAAGACAACACCTTGGGACAGACTAGACCAATGCCCCTTCACCGTGCTGTCAATCGTAGAGGGAGGGTCTCTGCTTCCCGGTCAACCCCCTAATGACCGAGTTTCTGCGCCGGACAAAACTTGCACCCACTCAAGTGTCCACCAACACCTACTGGATAATAAACGGTGTGCATGAATTAAACAACCAGCTAGGCATCAGCCTAGGGTTAGCCGAAATTCTGCGCCAATACACCTTAGGGCACACCGGTGATGGCCTCGCCTACTATCTTAAAATTAGGCCGGACAGAGAAAAAATTGTGACCGGCACACCAGACAAGGACTTGCACGACGACGATTTCTTCTGGGTGTCTGGTAATTATGAAAATGCCGCGGTACCAGGCTGGATCATAAGTAAGAACTTTGGTTCCACATGTAAGCCGCGTTTATTTGCTCGGTCTGCCATCTCTCTTTATTATTCTGTACTTAACATATTTCCTTGTTTCTTTTGCAGCAATTCAAGCCTTGCAAGCCAACTACCAATATCCCAGCGTAGAAGCCATCAGAACCGCGCTCCGCTACCACGACCGAGATTGCAACCAGTTGCTCGGCTATACTCCAACATACAGATACTCAGCTCCCCGCCAGACTAAAGTTACAGACTTCCTCCGCGCTCCATCACCTTATCCGGATCCCACTTTACCAGACGTCCCACTAATCCGGCTGACAGAAGAAGAATAGATGGCCAAACGAAGCCGAATCAAAAACCTGCTCACCGCCACTTCAGCCGAGATACCGAGCGTAGTCACTTGCTCACCAGCCGCCGGTCAATCACGCGGCGCCGTGGTCGCTCTGGCTTCACAAGCAGTCGAGCAGTCTAGCAAGGAACCCACTCCACGCCGGGCTGGTAAAAGAGCTCGCGTAGATCCATCTGCCGAGCTAGTGGCCGAGCTTACCACCGAGCAACCCACTGCCACGGTCGACCCAATACCGATCTGGAGACCACAACTGAAACACAGAGGAAAAGACATCCTGGCTACGGCTTCAATCAAGGGCGATAAAGAGCACCTACTCGCCTATGATCTTTCCAAGGCATTCCTTCTACCGAGCGACGTGGTCGGCAGCGACCATGTTCCTGACACTCGGTTGGTGAAATCATCAATCAAGTCCATGGCCAGGGTAAGTCTCAATTTGCCTCTGAAATTTTCGCAAGTGTTTGTCCGGTTCCTTCGCTAATCAAATTCGCTTCTTGCAGGCCATCCAAAAGTAGCACTTGGTCATGGAGCGCATCCACAGACTTCGGCAAAAGGCGAGCGACACCGCCAGCCAAGTCGAAAGCCTCCAAACCGAGCTTGGCCGAGCAAAGTCCTTGCTCGAAGTTGCCAATACCGACAACAACAGGCTACTCGGCCAACTTAAAGCAGCCGGGAAAAAGAAGGACGAGCTCCAAGCCGAGCTTGATGCTTTGAAGGCGTCCAGGAAGAAAGAGTGCGAAGATGCCAACAACGCCGGCTTCAACGAAGCCAAGGAAAATTACAAGAAACAAGTTTTCGCCACTCAGGACATTTACTTCAAGGCTGGATGGAAGGCTGCCTGTCAACAGCTCGATCAGGGTCCTGACACTGACGTGTTTGCCTCTCCACCAGCTGTCTTCTTACCGACCTACCTCATTCCATATGCCAATAACGTCTTCAGCGCGCTGCAAGCTGAGGCCGAGGAAAGACTTGAAGAAAAGGGCGAGGCAGACGCTGAAGGAGAGGACCAAACCGAGCAGGAGCAGGCTGGCCAGACTGGGACCGGTGTCCAGGACCCAAATGCCACGGTCAACCTGGAGGCTGATGAGGAATTCCCTGATCTCTCCCCCCTAGCTTAGGTTTTTTTTTTTTTTTTTTTTTTTCTGTTTCTGTAAATGTAACTGGGCTAAGTTCCCCACCTTTTGTATTAGCTTCTTTATTAATGAAAAGCTTTAATTTCGTCAAGTGTTTGCACGGTCGTCATCGATTCCTTTTTCAGCAAAACATCTCGGTATAAATCACAATTGAACATAACACCGAAATTGAACTCAGCAACTTTTTCAACTGGAACACCCATCTCGGTTGGAAAAGCGAAGTTGAACAAATCACCAACTTCTTCAACCCGAACAAATCATCTCGGTTGGGACAGCAAAGTTGAACTCACCAACTTTGTCAACCGGAATACCCATCTCGGTTGGAGAAGCGAAGTTGAACAAATCACCAACTTCTTCAACCGGAACAAATCAACTCGGTTGGGATTTCCTAAGTTGGACAAAACACCAACTCTTACAACCGGAGTAAATCATCTCGGCTAGAAATAACTAAGTTGAACAAAACACCAACTTCTTCAACCGGAACACCCATCTCGGTTGGAATTTCCTAAGTTAGACAAAACACCAACTTCCTCAATCAGAATACCCATCTCGGTTGGAACAGCGAAGTTGAACGAATCACCAACTTCTTCAACCAAAACAAATCATCTCGGTTTTTACATTAAAACGACAATCCAAGTGCTAAAGCAAAGTCACTTCTATATATTGACAAAAAGAATTACATTCTGAACTGTAAGGCAAAAAATTCCTTTACACAAAAAGAAAGCTAATAGCTAGAAATAATACAGTTTGAGGTTGGCCGCATTCCATGGCCGGGGTATTGCTCTTCCATCCAGATCCTCCAAGTGATATGCCCTCTTGCCCGCCAGACCGGTTATCTTGTAGGGTCCTTCCCAATTTGCCCCTTGTTTGCCTTCACCTGGCACTAAGGTGTTCCCCATAACTTTCCTTAAAACCCAATCACCCACTTTAAACGGTCTGGGGTGCACCGTTTTGTTGTACTTCCTCGAGAGCTCTTGTTGGTAGGCGGCCATGTGGATGAGGGCCTTCTCCCGACGCTCCTTCACCAGGTCTAATTCCAGGGCAATAGCCTCGGAGTTCAGCTCAGGCTCAAAACTTTCACTTCTTAGGGTAGGCATGCCAACTTCCAATGGTATGACCGCCTCCATGCCATAAGCGAGAGCAAATGGAGTTTCCAGAGATCGTCATGGTTGTTCTAAGATGCCCAAAGGACGCTGGAAGTTCTCACCCCATTTTCCTTTGCCTTCTCCAGTTTCTTCAACCCATCCAAGATAGTCTTGTTTGATGCCTCGCTTGACCGTTGGATCATGGGTGTTGGAGTGGAGTTGTAGAATTCAATCTTTAGATCCTCACAAAATCCTCTGAATAGGCGACCGTCGAACTGCGTGCCGTTATCAGAGATCAAAATCTTGGGAACGCCAAAGTGTGTGACTACATTCTGCTAGACAAACCGCTTCACGTCTTTCTCTTTGATTGTTGACAAGGGCTCGGCTTCAACCCATTTCATGAAGTAATCGGTGGCCGCAATGAAGAATTTCTGGTTGCACGGTGCTGTTGGGAGTGGCCCCACTATATCTAGCCCCTACATGGCAAATGGCCAAGGACTGGTGAGGGGAAGAAGTTCCCTGGCGGGCTGATAGATCTGATGGGCGAATTTCTGGCATTTTTCGCACTTGCGGACATATTTTTGTGTGTCGGCCTGCATGCACGACCACAAGTATCCCTGCGAAATAGCTCTATAGGCCAAGGATCTGCCCCCTATATGGCTGCCACAGATGCCTTCGTGAATTTCGTACAAGAAGGCCTCCACACTACTCGGGTGTACGCACTTTAGATAAGGACCGGTGAAGGACTTTTTGTACAACGCTCCAGATGGAAAGAGCCAAAACCGCTCTGACTTTACTCGGACTTTGTGCGCTTCCTTCTTGTCGGTTGGCAGAGTCCGGTCTTTGAGAAAAAGGATTATGGGGTCCATCCAGGAAGGACCTAGCGCAGTGCAGTGTACATCCGTCTACCCGACATCCTCAATACTCGGCCGCGGAAGGAATTCAATCAACAGGGGGTTAGGATACATGCAATCCACCATTGAAGCAAGGCCGGCCAGCTCATCTGCCCGACCATTTTCTTCACGGCCAATCTGTTGAACTCTGATTGCCTGAAACTGCTTGATGTGTTCTCTGACTAGAGCTTGGTACTTTTCCATTCTGTCATCCTTTGCTTCATAAATCCCAGAGACTTGGTTAACCACAAGCTGGGAATCACTGTACACCATTAGCTCGGAAGCCTTTATCTGAAGAGCGCTCTTAAGTCTGGCCAAAAGTGCTTCGTACTCAGCCTCGTTGTTAGATGCAGGGAAGCCGAGGGTGATAGAATGTTCAATGGTGAGGCCATCCGGTGAGATAAGAACGATACCTAGCCCGGCACCGTGACGATTCGACGCTCTATCAATGAAAAGTTTCCACATCTCCCCCACAAAGAGCTTCCAACATTCCGAAGGGTCCTGAGAGTTTCGAAGGGAGATATGATCTCGGTTGCTCGGCTGCCTGATTGCAAGTTCTGCGCTGATTGGTTCCACTTCAGCCCCATGTGGTGATTCGGCACCGGACTCAGCAGGTTGATCTATAATGCCCAAGTCCGTAGGCAAATCACCAGGTTGCGGTATTATGCCGGCCGCAGGCTCAGTGCTGGGTGGATCCATTTCGTCCCCCCGTGGTGATGCTGCTCCGGATGGAGCAGGTTGGTCGGCGGGAACCGACTCCGTCATCGCATCACCAGTCGGTGGTGTTGTACAAACTGAGGGTGCTTCTGTGCAGCGCGCAAATTCCGCGTCGCAAGTCCCACAAGGTTGTTGTATCTCAATCAGGGTTGCATTCGCCTTCTCATTTGCCGCGGCAATGTCGACCGGGCACACGTTCTAGATGAGAACTCGGCAACGAAATCGGCCAAAGTTTGGGCCTTTATGGCTGTGCGCGGCTGGAACTTCACATCAAACTGTCCCAATTCGATCGCCCACTTGAGAATTCGGCCAGAAAAGTCTGCCCGTTCGAACAAGGCCTTAAGTGGAAACTCGGTCAGTACGACGATGGTATGGGCGTGGAAATAGTGCGCCAACTTTCTTGAAGCCATCATCAATGCCAACGCAAGCTTTTCCAAAGGCAAGTACCTCGACTCTACCGGCAGCAAGGTTTTACTGACATAGAAGATTGGAAGGTGCTTGATTCCTTCAGCTTGGACTAGCACCGCAATGACGGCATGCTGTGAGACGGCAAGGTAAAGGTAGAGTTCCTCACCCGGCTTAGGTGTAACCAATAGTGGCAGAGAAGACATATATTCCTTGAGCTTGGCCAAAGCTCGGTCACACTCTTCGTCCCACGAGAACTTTGACTTCAATGCCTGGAAAAAAGGACGGCAGCGATATGATGATTAGCTTATAAATCGATTAAGTGCGGCGACCATCCCGGCCAGATGCTGCACGTCCTTAGCTGAGCTGGGCTGCTTCAACTCTTACAAGGCTCTTATCTGAGTAGGGTCTGTTTCGATGCCTCGGTTTGTGACTAGGAAACCCAAAAAATTTTCGGACCTCACACCAAAGGCACACTTGGACGCATTCAGGCGTAGCTTGTGCTTTTTGAGAATGGCGAACATCTCGGCCAAGTCGGACAAGTGGTCTACTTGATGCCGGCTTTTAACCACCATATCATCAATGTAGGTCTCCATTGTCCGGCCAAGCAAAGGAGCAAACATCTTAGTCACCATCCTTTGAAAGGTTGCCCCGACGTTCTTCAAACTAAAAGGCATGACACGGTAACAGAAGAGTTCCCTTGGAGTCGTGAAGGAGGTAATCTCTCGGTCAGGCCCATGCATGGCAATCTGATGGTAGCCGCGATAGGCGTCCAGGAAACTGAGCCTGTTATGTCCAGCCGTCAAGTCCACAAGCTGGTCAATTCACGGCAAGGGGAAGTTATCCTTCGAACAAGCTCGATTCACAGTCTTGTAATCGACACAAACTCGCCACTTCCCGTTCTTCTTCGGCACCACGACCGTATTGGAGATCCACCGAGGGTAGTGCACTTCCTCAATTGCTCGCGCCTCAAGCAAGTTTTTCACTTCCTCCGCTACTACCTCGGCGTGATGCAACGCCGATCTCCTTATTCGCTGAATGACTGGCTTCGCTCCGGGGAAGACATTAAGGTGATGGCAGATAAAACTTGGATCGAGGTCGGGCATGTCGTAAGGCAACCATGCGAAGACTTCGATGTTGGCCATCAAAAACTCAATCATTTTGGTCTTTTCTTGGGCAGTAAAGCTGGAGCCGAGCAGGAAGAACTTGTCTGGCTGCTTTATATCAATTCGCACCTCCACCAATTCCTCGACGGCTTTGTCTTCTGCCTTGGTGCCCACATCGTCAAGAACTCCCGGTCTTCCGGTCCTTCTATCATTTGAACGAAGCCTTTAGAAGCCCGACTGCCGTTCACTGCCACGAAGCACTGCTTTGACATGACTTGATCTCCCCAAATCTCCTCGATTGCCCCCATAGCCGAAGGAAATCTCATCACCTGATGGAAGGTCGACGCTACGGTTTGCATAGCATGAAGCCATCCCTTTCCCAAGGATCAGGTTGTAAGTAGAAGGCACGTGTAACACCCAGAACTCCACTTGCTTGACCACGGATCCCGTTTTGACCGGCAGGATAATCTTTCCCAAAGGCCACTCTGGTTGTGAGTTGAAACCAACTAGTGGCGAAGTTGTCGGAGCCAAGTCTGTCTCCCGGAGTCTGAGCTGCTTGAACGCGTCATAATACATGATCTCGACCGAGCTTCCCTGATCGATCAAGATTCGTTTGACATCAAATTCCTTGACGCGGAGTGTCACTACTAGGGTATCGTTGTGCGGCATCTGGATACGCTCTAGATCTCTTGAGGTGAAACTAATCACATTTTTCTCTTCGGTCTTCCCTCTCTTGACCGCAGGCTGTACCGACAAAACTTCCCTCATGTATTCTGCCTTCTTGATCATATCCCGGAGCTCGCAAACATGCTCCGGTTCCACTATACCGTGGATGACATTAATAACTCCTTGTGGTGGCGCATCTTGGTCATCATGTCCCCTAGGATCAACCGGAGCCTGGTTCGCCTTTACGCCACCATCAATGTAAAGGTCTAGGTGTCCGGCCACGACTAGGTCTTCCAAGTGTTGCCTCAAAGGCAAACAATCCTCAGTCCGGTGGCCTCTCTCCCAGTGGAATGTGCAACGATACCGCGGATTATAGCCCTTCTGTCCATCGCCTAACTTAGCAGGAAACCGGACATACTTCTCGTTTCGGATTTTACTATGTATGCGATAGATTGGAATCTTGAAGACCGTGGTTATGCCAGTCCTTGCCTTCAACCTTCTGTTTGCATCCGCTACATTATCTCGGGGGTAGTCATCCTGGTCACTCCGACGTCCTCTACCCCGGTTCTTACGATTCGAGCCACGGTCAAACTCCTCTGCTCGGTCGCTTGAGCGGCTGGACTCTTGCCCAACTGCGTGCACCTTGCCTGCTGTCTTCTTGTCTGCTGCTACCGGAGTTGCCTTCACGGTAGAAGTTGACGCATCATCCTCAACTCGGATGTGCTCATTGATGCGCTGCATGAGCTGGCCTATGGACGTCGGTTGGTGCATGGTAAGCGAGTCCCGCAGTCTATGTCTGATCGGGAGACCTCGCTTGTACTGAGTGATTGCAAGGTTGACCGGACAATCCAAGATCTCGTTGAAGGTCTCCCAATATCTGGAATTGTACGCCTTCAACGTGTCGCTCGGTTCCATCTTAACGCTCAGCAGGTGATCTACTTCTTTTGGTGTTTTCGTGTTGGTTTTGAAGCGCGTGACAAAGGCTTCGGCCAACTGATGCCACTTTTCTATACTCCCCTCCGGCAGCCTTTCGAACCACTTCAAGCCCAGTTCACCTAAGCTTGACGGAAAGATGAGGCACATAAGAGTGTCATTTCGCCTATGTCCGACCATGACCTATCGAAAATGACTCACGTGCATATAAGGATCGGTCTTCCCGTCGTACAATGTGAACTTTGGCTGGTGGAAGCCCGACGGAAGAGGTGTTGTTTCTATCTCCAAGGAGAAAGGGGTGGCGCTCAATCGTGCCAAGTCGGAATCCACCAGGAGTGGCGCTGCTTGGCGGAGTAGTGGCATTCCGACCTCCTCGCTGGAGTGAACCCCGTAGGACAACCGCTGGAACGTCGGTATCTGCCGAGCCTCCCGCCGGCGAGCCCTTTCCTCCAAGACTGCCCGCAAATCTTCTGATCGGGTGGAATAGGTATACCACGACGTCGTTGCTGGACGCGAGGGCTGGTAAGTGCTATCTTGCGCGCTAGACTTCTCTGCGCGCTCATCGGAATCACCAACCTTGTAACTTCTGGTAATGGAGATGGAAGGAGTGTGTCGCTGACTCTGACTACCTGAACGGCGGGGTTGGGTGCGCTCACTGTGGTCGCCCACTCCAGCTATACCCTTCTCTTTGACATGCCGCTTCAATTCATCTATCTCCGCCGCCATTCGCTGGATGACGGCATCCTAGTCCTTCAACTTGCTTTCCAGACGTCTGGCGTGTGAGTCTCTCCGCCGCTGATGACCATCTGGACTCCGGGAATGGCCATGACTCCTCCCGCGCTTATCCCGCGCGTCACCTGACTATCCTCCTGGGTATATCTCCAGGTCCCCCATCGGAGAGATGGTGGGAGGTCCCTCTCTTCGTCTACCCGACTCCGGAGTGACTCCGTTGATGGCGGACACTTGAATCTCCTTGTTGTTCGCCATAGAAGGCGATCAGATGAGCTTCGGAAGACAAGGTTTTATGTGCAAGATTCCCACAGACGGCGCCAATTGTACGGGGAGCAAATATTCCGGCGAGCCCGTACTCCTTTCTTCCAAGCTCCGTTTCTGTCCGATCACCTGAAAACACAACGGCGGTGAGCTACCCAGCGGTGTGTGGCCGGAAAACCCCTCCGACGATCAAGTTAGCACACATTGGGATAGAGAGAGAGGGAAGAAAGTGTTTTAGTGTAAGAATGTCTTACAAAGTGTTCGTCCCCTCCGTATGGGGGGTGCAGACATGCTTATACACCCTTCCGCGCCCCAAACCTGCTCCCAATGGTCTCTCAACACGTGGCTCTGCTATCCCATCCGTCAACACAAATCCTGCTGAGTATCACCTAATCTTAACTGCCCGCTCACTTTTACTGGGAGCTTGGCAGCCGAGCTGCACCATCTTGTCTGCCGACGGTCGTGCTATGCTTTATGTCCAAGCACTCCACAAGCTGAGCTCAATGAGGACCGGGCTTCCTGCCGAGCAACCAGGTACCTCGGCTGACCACGCCTTTCCGGGCGCCGGTCACTTAACTTGACTGGCTTCGCCTCCGCCAAACATGTAGCTCAGTCAAACCGAGCGTTGCCTTAACCGAGCAACTTCTTTCCAAACTGGGCCAGACATCCTTGGCCCAACTCCTGCCCAGCCCACATCTGTCTCAAGAAACTCGTCTCACTGAATCTGTCTGCATCAAGATGCAGATCATTAATCTCCCTTTCAATACCAGAGAAATTTTGAAATTTTTCTAAGTTGGGACCGAAATTTCTCTGAATCGGGTGAAATTTTTCTGATGAGACAAAATTTCTTTGAGTCGAATTTTCTCTATGAAAATATTGAGGAACCTTAGCTAATAAAAAAAAATCTTGGACCTCTCCTACTACACAAAGTTGGAGAGGAATGCTTCACTAATTTTCCCTTATTGTTATATAAGTGTATTAAAATATATAAAAATGTATGAAAATATGTTCAATGTGTTTCAAAATTCTTTTTTATTATTATTATTATTTGATCTTTAACTAGCATTCAGTAAATACTAATTAATAAGACTCTTGTTTAAATAGATTTGAATAAATTTTATTGACCAGGCAATTTTAGTTAAAAAGCCAATAGTTTTCTCTATTTTTATATACGCCTTTTTGTAAAAAAAATAAAAAATAAAAAAATCAATTAAAACAACTACTTCCCAAACAATCCTGTACAATGAAAGTTGAAATTTTAACCAAAAAATCAAAAAAATTGCTATTAAATTTTTTTTTTAAAAAAAAAAAGTCAACTATCATCTCTACTTTTTTATATATTTATTCATAAAAACTTAAGAATTTATTTTAAAAAATTAATTCTCAAAATAATCTTAGTAATTCTTTAATTAATATAATCACTCTCCAAACATAGCCATAGTAAGATTACAGTATGACAATATCTCTCATTTAATTTTTTTTTTTTTAGCACTGATCACTAATCTTATTTTTCTTATCTCATAAGAGCAACTCCAAGGAGACAAAAGGGGCACAAGAGACATTTTTGCTAGTGAAGTTAGTTTTTTTTTTTTTTCCTTCAACAGGCTCTACATCACAAAAGGCATTTTCTCCATTTTCATTTTCACTCTCCACATCTAACTAGCCCCTATCGCTGAGCAAAAGGGTTTTCCTGCTGTTTTGAGGTGTTCATCTTTCCTTGTTCCTGCAATCTTTGTTGCATCTCTACTTGTTCCAACCCATTGTTATTTTCAAAAATATGATCATGTAAAGATATTATTTTAAAAAATAATTTAATTATATATTTAAAAAAATAAATATTTGTAAATACCACATTAACACTAGGTGCATAAACAACATATTATTAAAAGATTCTATTTTTTATTTATGTTTATAGTATTTTTAAAAAAAAAATTAATTAAGCTAGTTTGATTGATTAGCTAAAATAAAATGACATGATTGGCCTGCACACTAAGACCATCTCCAATGATTTAGCAAATTTGATATCAAATTTAAATTTTAATGAAAATGGTACTATTCACAGCTCTAACCGTTCACCAAACGTGATACCAAATTGAGATTTCATCAAAAATTTCATCAGATTGAGGACGAAGTAATGAATTCACCAAAACACTGTTGCGGACCGTTGGAGAGGAAGATCCGGTCGACCAACCGGTTGCCCGGCCGGTTGACCAACCGGTCAACTAGTAAAAGATTCAAACAGTTCAGCAAAACAAGTTCAAACCGTTAAAAAAAAAAAAAAAAAAAATTTTGCCTAACCGGTCAACCGGCCGGTCGGCCACCCGGTCGACCCGAAAAAAGTTCAGAAAGTTCAAAAAAAAAGTTTAAAAAATTCAAAAAAAAAAAAAAAATTTTTTTTTGGCAAACCGGTCAACCGGCCGGTTGACCCACCGGTTGACCAACCGGTCGCCTCATTAAATTTGATGCAAATTTGATGCAGCGTTGGAGTGGGTGATTTGAGATTTGGTGAAATGGCTCATTTTGGACTCAGATTTGATGAAAAATCAAATACACCGATGGAGATGCTCTAACTAAACTAATTAGGCAAAATAAATATTGTACTTTATTGTTACTTTTTAAAAGACATTTTGCGTAATAGCTAGTTGTTCTAAATTTTAAGAGTAATGTTTGGAATTTTAAAAATATTATCAAATATTAGCATTTTGTCTTTCTAAAGGTGAAAAGGAAAATGATATTTTAATTAGTAAAAAAAAAATTTAAAATTTGACTTTTATAACAAAATAAAAACATTAATTTTATTAATTTAAATTCTAATATTTTTGTTCGTTTTTAATTTAAACAATCACTCTATTTTTATTAAGTAAAATTTACAAAAATAGTATTTTAATTAGTAAAATTAATATAAGTATATATAAAATATTTAAAATAATTTTTTTCGTTGAGTTTAAAATTTATATTAAAAATAGATAAAATTCAAAATTTATCACAATTAAAATTAATAAAATTCAAAATTCAGAATTAAAAATAAATTGATCAAACCTTTTTTTGGGGGGTGGGTCATTTTTCATTTTTTATAGTAAATAAAAAGTTTCATTTTCATTTTTTTATTTTTCTGCTCTTGTTTGGATTTCGGGATCCAAATACCACTGTCTTGTCCTGAATTGCAAGAGCTGCGCACCATTCTCTCTCTCTCTCTCTCTCTCTCTCCTCCTCCTCAATTTGCCACGATCATGAATTTCAAGATCTCCTTCTAACCAGGTACGCTCTGAATAATCGACCCAGATCTCATCCACACAAACTCATCACTGTAATTTCAATTTTCTTTTTTTTTTTTCTTTCTTTTTTTTCATTCAATCGATTACTTGAAGAAGAGAGATCAAAAAAAAAATCAAACCTTCACGCAATCATGAACAACTACGACTTCGATTTGGGACTCGGTTCGAACCGTCCTCGATCTCTCAACGATCAAAAGAATCAAAAACCTTCATTTCAACAATCTAGGCCCAATAATACGACGTCGTCTTATTGGCAACCCAAACCCTCCTGGACCCACCAACCCGCTCCGACCCAACCGGTTCGGGCCGGGTTGCCCGGCGGTGCCACGTCGATGGCCGGAGATATATTCGGGAAGAGCTGGGGTTCTCCGGCACCACCCACCACCACCACCACAAAATCTAGTATTGGAATTGTCGATAAAAACCCTAATTTGTTTGGTGATCTTGTTAGCTCTGCTCTAGGGCAGAATAAGGGTAACAGTAATGTTCCTTTGAAGAATGCAATTCCTTTATCGAATGCGTATTCGATGGGGAATTTGGCGGATTCGCTGCCGAAAACGGGGAATTCTGTGAAGGGTAGTGGTAATTTGGCGTCTTCTGAGAGTTTTGGGACTTATACTAGTGGAGACAATAGTAGTAAGAGCAACAGTAACGTGAAGAGTGTGAAGATTGGAGGTGGGTTGGGTTCAAATAAAGACCCATTTGTCTCTTTGGTTGATTTTGGATCGAAGCCACTAGGTAGTATGAATTTATCAGGAAAAGGAAACAAGAAGTCCCCTTCTGGTGACGATGCATTCGGAGATTTTCAAAATGCTTCAAAGTCAGCCAAACCCGGTTTCACACCAAATCCTGTTCCTACAAATAGTAGCAGTTCAATGGGATCGAATTCTGGTTCTTATTCAAAAATGGACGATTTCCCAATCCCCACTCCTCAGAATCAGCCTCCTGTTCAATCCTCTGGTGTTGATGTGTTTGATTCACTGTTTGGCTCCTCATCAGCCTCGGTTGGAGGCTGCCCTAAAGGGTCTGAGGGACTTGGGAGTCAGCAATTTGCGGGTGCTGATGATTGGGGGATGGATTCAGAGTTTGGAGGAGGGAATGAAACGGGTGGGACGACTGAGCTTGAAGGGCTTCCTCCACCACCTGCTGGCGTTTCAACCTCGGCTGCGAAAAATAAGGGGATGGATAATTACAAACAGGGTCAGTATCCTGATGCCATAAAGTGGCTTTCTTGGGCTGTGATTCTTCACGAGAAGGCTGGTGATGATGCTGCTACCATGGAGGTCTTATCAAGCAGGGCTTCATGTTACAAAGAAGTTGGGGAGTATAAAAAGGCTGTGGCAGATTGTACAAAGGTATGCTTAATACTAGTTCTTTTATGGTAGAACATGTTTTAAATTCTGTTTGAAATGTTGAGAATTGAGTATTTTTATATAACTTACTCTCCTAGTGTAAACATGACCGCCAGTGAATTAGTTTGAATTATTACTCAGCTTAACTTCTGTTAACCTGATGGCTTAAAAGTTACTAAGAATTGTATCGTTTTGAGGACTGTTTGAAGAATTGATGGATGACAAACATGGTGATGGAAATTCCTATTGTTCTTAGATCCTGCTATTCTGGTTAGGCAGCTTTCATGATAGTTCTTAGCTCCACTTGGTGAATTTGTTTTAAGAGCTCCCTAGTTTCCAATTAAAGGCTTGTTTTGATTTAGTATTAGTTCTTAAAATATTTTCTTGCCTATATGGTTAAGCATTCTATTGGTTTGAATTATTGGATAGTGACCAATATGTGGACCGATATAGTTCGATGTCATTTGTTTTTCTGCCTATCATGGG
The DNA here is from genome assembly GCA_025200525.1 of Camellia lanceoleosa. Lineage (NCBI taxonomy): Eukaryota > Viridiplantae > Streptophyta > Magnoliopsida > Ericales > Theaceae > Camellia > Camellia lanceoleosa. The sequence continues at coordinate 185,030,037 of CM045762.1, forward strand.
CACTGGATCTCTATAATATTTTTCATTTAATTTTGTGGTATCATTTTGTCAATCACCTTATCTTTTCTAAGGGAAAGATCTCATAGGATGCATTGTATGCGGGTTGTGCAGGTGCTAGAACATGATGGCAAAAATGTAGCTGTACTTGTACAACGGGCACTCTTGTATGAGAGTATGGAAAAGTACAAACTTGGGGCAGAAGACCTGAAGACTGTCATGAAACTTGATCCCGGTAACAGGGTTGCAAGAAGTACCATTCATCGTTTGACTAAAATGGCTGACTAGAGAAGTTTCTGAGTTCTTTTTCTTTTTTATCACTTTTTTCTTTGGGAAAGCTGTGTTTCAGTAAAAACAATCCAAAATAATTGTAACTTTTATGGAAATGAAAGTCGGTCCGTGTCCGGTGCCAATTAAAATTTTGACATGGACACAACTCTCACTTCCACTTCCATGAAAGTACAATTATTTTAAGTTGTTTCCTCTGAAATGCAATTGCCCTTTTTGCTTTATTCACATTAGCTTTTTCATTCGCCCATATGTTTGATAGTTCTATTCCCCCTCTTCATATCAAATTGTGGGGGAATAATAACATTTTGCTTGGAAACTTTTTTATTTTTCTCTTACATGCATATTTTGTTGTATTTCATATCCTCTGCTGGTTGTGATTGGAAATTATTGTTCTTTACTAATTTGAATTAGCTTTTGGATTGTGAATTAGAAGTGATGCAGTATGTGTTGTGTGTTGTTTGTGTGATCATGTGATGCATAATATATGTGCCTCTGGAGAATTGCAATTCCATTTATCTGATATGGTTGAGCAGCTTGTTTAGGTTTTTTCTTTTCCTTATTTAGTTGTTTCGGCTAATATATTAGCTGCCAAAAGTGTAACTGCATGCTTTTCGTTTTGAGTTTCAACCAACTTGGTTTTGTACTTTAATCACAATGTGTCTGCAAATTTGTGCAATTTCAGTCCCTGAAATTTATTGGCACATGATACTTTGTCCCCAAAAGAAATTTATTTACATGTTATGTGTGTAAGATGAACTCTTTTTTTTTTTTTTGGTTGTTGTCTAGAAATCTATCTCGTGGTTTAGGAGTCCCCAAATTATGTTGTATTCTTTATTCTTTTCAATTGTATAATTATTAACTATGGAGTTCCTAACTTGTGTTGTTCTTTGCAACGGTATACTAGGTAGTACATATGGTTACAATGATGTATCCCATTTCAAAAGTTTTCATACCACCCCCTTTCTTTCATCTGTGTCATATTTTGTAAAATTCTCTCTCCCATCACAACTGTTATGTTTATCCAATGTCCTGCCAGAATTCCCTCAGCATTTGAAAGAATCATGCACATAAGCAAAGGATGTGTGCCCGTGTTTTTGTTTTTCTATGGCTTCAATAAATCTTCTGGTGATCTCAGGAGGCATCCAAACTGTGTGAACAAGTGCATATCTGTTACCTTCATGTTAAGATTGACATATCTTTATGACTCGAGTAATTTATCACAGAGAAAACAGGGTTGATGAAGAAGCCAATGGAGGTAGAAACCCATGATGTTTGAGAGCGGCAGAAGTAGGGTGAGCAGAGAGTTTTTGGCTTGTTTCTTAGGAATGAGGTCAGGTGAGGAGTTGGAAGACATAACTGAAAGCATTGCTTTTGTGTTGCTTCGTAAAAGCCAGTTTTCATTTGGTCCTTTGTGTGATGCCATTGTCACCAACTCACCGTCTTCTTTCAATAATAATGACATTTCAATTTTGATCTTTTTTCAATTGATTATCTTTAAGAGTGTAAAAATAGCCGTGACTTTTGAATAGTCAGAAACCTGTCAATGGCCCAGGGTGGGCCGGACCGTTTAGGCCTGAGCCCGAACCCAGACTGAGACCATGAGCCTGTGCATGGACCATTTTGAAGTCTGGCCCATTAGCATGCTTAAGGTCCACTCAAGGTCCGGTCCGAGGTCAAGGGTCTTTTTTAGTGAAAAATAATAAAATTTTGGTTGAAAAAATATTTTTAAAAAAAAATTTATTTAGACCCGCCCAAAGTCCAAATGTCCCTTGGGTCTGGACTTAATTTTTTGGCTCGTTGGTCGGCTCAAATTTTGGCGGGAGTCCGCGAGGCCCAACATGGGTTGGACCGGGCCAAATTTACACCACTAAGCCTTCGTTTGGGAAGTGGGTTGGCTTTTTGACTTTTTGACTTTTTTGGCTATTTTAGCCTGGGCTAAAAAGTCTGGTTTGGGAAGGACTTTTTGACTTTTTTGACTTTTTAGCTTTTTGGTAAGGTGTCCATATGTAATATTACTAAACTGCCCATGGTATTAAATTTTGTTTTTATTTCGGCGGCTGTCCATTGTACTGTGACGTCACCAACTCAGGTTAAGTTTTTTTTTTGTTTTTTTTTTTAACAAATGGTTTTTTCATGTGGTTTTTATTTTTATTCTAATTTTAATTTTAATTTGTTTTCATTTTCTGTAAAATAATAAAAAGTGGGGTTTTATTTTATTGTCTTGTGTATTTTAAATAATTTAATTTTAATTTTATTTTAAATATTTAAATAATATTTAATTTTATTTAAATAATCTAAAATTTTAACTCGTAAAAATTTAAATAATTTAAATATTCAAAAAATTTAAATAATTTAAAATGTTAGTATATTAATTTAAAAACAACTCTACACTAATCGTAACTAAACACATAAAACAAAACTTAATTAAGAAATTATTTTAAAACTCATAACCAAACACATAATTCGAAACTCCATACTACTTTCACAATTCTACACTCAAATCATAACCAAATACATAACAAAAAAATTAAAATATTTAAAAATATTTGTATAAAATAGAGTTTGAATTTTTTTTATAAAAAATTTTAAAATTTAAAAAATTTAAATTGTAATATTTTAAAATTTAAATCGTAATATTTTAAATTTAAATCGTAATATTTATTTTTTGCCTTATTTATTTATTTTTTTGCCATATTTATTTTTATTTATTTTTTTATACATTAATTATTTATTTTTTGCCTTATTTATTGCCTTATTTAATTACGTGGCGAATGGTAATTTATGTTTTCATGTTTTTTTTTTAAAAAAAAAAAATTTCAATGAGCCGTATTTTTGTCGTTATTTTTTTTAATATACGATTTCGTCTTTTTTTATTCACCCACATTAATTTGTTTTTATATTTCAAAAATGGATTTTCATGTGTTTTATGTATTTGTAAATTACGTGATAAATGTTAATTTCTGTTTTTTTTTCTTTTTTTCCTTTTCCTTTTCCTTATATTTTCACATTTTTAATTTTAATTTTAATTTTAATTTTATTTTTAATATTTAAATAATGTAAATAATCTAAAAAATTTAATGCGCAAAAATTTAAATTAAATATTCAAAAATATGTAAATCGTAAAAATTTAATCAATTTAAATAATAAAAAAATTATTTTAACAACAAAATTTAAATAATTTAAATATTCAAAAAATTTAAATAATTTAAAATGTTAATATTTTAAATTTAAAAACAACTCTACACTCAAGTCGTAACCAAACACATAAAATGAAACTCAATTAATAAATTATTGAGTTAACTCATAACCAAACACATAACTCGAAATTTCATACTACTTTCACAACTCTAAACTCAAATCATAACCAAATACATAACAAAAAAAAAATATATTTAAAATTTTTTTTATCAAATATACTTTAAATTTATTTTCATAAAATATTTTAACAAAAAACAAAAAAAAATGTTTTTAATTTTTTTTTCAACTTTCTTTGTCTTTCCTGGTAAAAAGCCTGATTTGATTTTTTTTTTTTTTTTTTTTAACTTTTTGTGGGCTGACGTTGCCCCTCTTTCATGTGGGGTAGTATGGTAAATTTACTTCCCAAATTGTTACAGCCATGCTCCCAACTTTCTTTTGTCCGTTTGTGGCTAAATTAGTCACTTTTGTCATTTAGTGACAAATTTAGCCCAAACCCAACTTGCCAAACGCAGCCTAATTATCTCCTGTTAGTGCTAGGTTCTTAAGGGTGAGTTTGGATTTGTGATTTGTGGATAGAATTTTTCCTTTTCTTTTTTCTCAACAAATTTAAGATGCAAACGTAGCTTAAAAGTTTTTAAAACTCGTATACTTTTATGACATAGATAGAAGTACAAGTTTTCTCTCATTTATGTTATTATTATTATTATTTGGGTACAATCGTTAAAAGAGCAATAGGTGAAAGGAACCTGCATTTGTAGGGTAAAACTTGAACTTAGGCTCTGTTTGACAACGGTTAAAAATGTTTTTTTTTTTTTTCTTCAAATATGTCTAATCTAGAAAAATTTATGGAGATTTACCAATAAATCTCAATTGTTAAACTTATGATCTAATTAGTCTCATATATTTTTTAATGTTCGGTTTGGAACTATCCATTGTAAAAGGACATTGTTGCCATTGATATGTATTGTTGCTAAAATTCGTGTTGTCACTTGAAACATTTGTGGGGGCTATACAATATGAAAGTACAGTGAGGCGTGTTATGCTCTAGTGTGATGTGTATGGTAGTAATGTGTTGCATCTTCATACTTTTGACCAGTTTGTGGGTTACATGTCACATTTGTGGGTGTCACACACGAGGAAAGGATAAGGCATTTTATGTTCTACTGTGATGTGTGTTGGTTGGCACACATGCCAATAAAAATGCATCCACATAACACACAACCCACACCCATACGAAAACACTACACATAATTCCCGCGCCACACACAACCCACATACCAGCTAAATGCACAAAAAATCAATGTTGCTAAAAGAACATGATATACCTGCAAAACGGCGAATGTGTGGATATCTGAACTGCTATGTATGCTACACAAATAATTAGCCGTCACAACAAAACACCTCGATATCAAAACCGAAAACCCTGACGAAAATGGCTGACTCGTCTGTCGAAGAAACATTCGACTTACCAAATATGCTGCCTAACATAACCTATAAAAAATGTAATCTCATGAAACACATCCCATATAACAAAGTGAAGGGTAAAACCATTCACACAGCAACACCAGACATGCAAAATAGGATGAAACGGAACAAATCTCTCCACCACTGGGACTTATCGGATCAACAGTTTAAATTGGGAATTAATTGGTATAACTGTTTGTGAAATGAGATTTAGATCTTGTTTGTCATCCCCTAAAAAAGTCAAAAGTCACTATCCTATTTAAGTTACATCACCTCTCTACTATATCATTTCAAATCCAACTCATACCCAATTCATATTTCATAAAAATTCAAAAAATACACTTATTTAGAATATTTCAAACAACCCTTTATTGGTAAATAATTCAAAAATTTAAAGAAAATTTGAAAATCCAAAAAAAAAAAAGCCTTTTAGCTTTTTCATTTTTAGATGACTTTTTTAAATATATATATTTGATGTTCATCTAATTTAGTAGAAGTTATTAAAAAAATCACTTTAAACAAAATAAAATCAACAAAAAAAATTTTAAAAAAACAATCGTTAAACCCTTCTTTAAAGATGACTAGTAAAGAAGCACCTCATAAAACAATCTCTTGATAGATGTACCTCCCAAGTTTTTAAGACAATGGGAGTGTTTGTTTGAGTTTTTTTTAATCAACTTACAACTTTTAGTTTTGAAAATATTAATTTGGATTATTTGATTAAATTTATTTCAAACAGCGTCTAATTATAATAACTTATTTTAACTCAAAAAAGTTGATTCTGAAAAATTGTTCACCCCTTACTTCTGATTATCAATTTCTGTTGTAGACATATTAATTTACAGTTATACTTTCAGATTTTTTTTTAAAAAAAAAAAGAAAAAAAGAAAAAGACCTAAATGGATTATAGATTATTATTTTTATTTATAAGGAATGTAGACTAGTGAATAACAAAAAATAAAAATTAATTGAAAAAGTTGCTTCACAGCTTATTTAATAAATATTACTTATTATTTAAATTTATAATCCAACAATTACACTAAATAAATTAATAACTTCTAATTAAAATTAAAATTTATAATTTATTAAATTATAATTTATAACCTGTTTTAACAATTACGGTAAAGGAGCCAATATGTTTCTTGAGATGATGATTTTTTTTTTTTTTGTTACAGGAAAATCCTTTCTACTCTCCTGCAGGTCCAAGGCAGCGCCCCTTATAGAGATTACCAAGGTGTCCTGTTAGCCGTTCCGAGCGAGGAGACTATAATTTGGGAACTTGTCCCGACCTCCCAAGACAAGCTCCGCTTAAGTCAGGACTCGCACAGCGGGAGAATATTAAACCCATACTAAGTGCTGACTAAACAACTTGAAATATTTTGTATCTATCTTTGAGGAGTTTTTGTGATGCAAACAAAACCATGGGCTTTAACAAAAAGTAGCCAACTGCAAGGAGGTACAAATTAATTTTTTTAAAATTTTGGGGTGCAAAGTACAGATACATTTAATAGATAGTGGATGGTACACATCTGCACTTGTCGCTAAAACACTATTTTTTTTTATAAAATTAATTTTCAAAATTTAAAAAGAAAATTATACATTGCGATTAATTTGAGTTTTTTGAATTAAATTTTTTGATTTTTATATTTTTTTTAGTGAATATTTTTGAAATTTTAATTTTTTCTTTATTTTTTTAGATACACCTTACTTAGATGTATCTAAAAAATAAAAATTTTGTGAAAAAATATTTTAAAAAATTAATAAATACATAAAAATACAAAAAAATACTAAATTCTCAGTTTTTTTTTTTTTTTTTTTTGTATTTTTGGTATTTAGTGAATTTCTAAAAAGTTTTTTTCACAAATTTTTTATTTTTTAAGTATATTTATGTTAGGTATGTCTAAAAAGTAAAAAAATTGCTTAAAATATTAAAAAAATTCAATAAAAACAAAAAAAAAAATACGAAAAACAATAAAGTAGAATTTTTTGAAAAATATTTTTTTTAAAAATAGAACCAAGCAAAGTGGTGTTTTCAAAAAGATTTTTCAAAATTAATTTTGTATAAATTATTGTTTTTGGGTAAATTATATCAACGTTCATGAGATTTGAAGAAAATGCATTGTCATATAAGTTTAACGTAATTATATTAGAATCTTTTAAGATTTTAATTCATATAATACTTAATTTAATTTTTTTACATTTTATAAATTGTTAGTCATATGATTGAAAAAAAAAAAGATACTATCAGCTTTTCTTTTTTTTTTTTATATTGAAATTTAATAATTCATTTGTGTACGCATCAATCAATATAAATTTATTAAAGAAATAAAATTTTAATTTTGAATAAAATTATTATTCATCATTTTAATGAAATAGTCATAAGAATGATCATTTTATTTTGATAAACTTATTCATAAATCTCTCTTCGCCTATTTTTATTTCACTTAATCTAAATTATTTTTTTGTATTTCAATAAGTGCTATGACTAATATATTTATCAAATTACCCCTAATAATAATATTTATATTGACATTGTGAATATTTCGTAATGTGAACATTAATACTGTCAATGTGAACATTCACATCGTAAAATATGAACTTTCATACATGCAATGTAAATATTCATATCATAAAATATGAACGTTCACCTCATCAAATTGCTAGCCGTTCAAAAAATATTTATAAGGATAAAATTATTTATAAAATAACTTAAATATGATAATTAAGATTTAATTGATCAAATGTCTAAATAATAAAATTTATTAAAATATAATAATATATTATAAACTAATTAAAATACAAGTATTCTAAGAATAATTTTTTAATAAATCTCTCTTTTATTTTATTTTATTTTATTCCATTAAACGAGCGTTATTGTTTCTGTTTCTCTCCTTTTATGTGGACTCCACACGTCCCTCGTGAATCACTGGTTTCACTCACCGCCGTCCGATCAGCAGAGTGGACCAACCCCGCACTTCCGCATAAATTATCTGATTCACTCTCTACCGTCCGATCAAACAACCCTAGAAAAAGTTATTGAGAGGAGACTTGTCGTTTTGTGCACTCATTAGTTGTAATGTAACCGTCTCAACTCGCAATTATTATAAAATCAAGGCTCTCTCTCTCCCTTACTTTCTCTCTCTAAAACTCTTTCTCTCTAGAGAAGTAACGCCAAGAAGATGTGCGGCGGTGCTATCATCTCCGACTTCGTCCCAGCCCACTGCGGCCGGAAACTGATGACGGACGACCTCTGGTCGGAGCTCGATCCGTTCTCCGATCACTTCGGTCTGGACCTTTCAAGTTCAAATCACTCTGAGAAGAAGATCAAAACTCGCAAGCCGAAGCAGCTCAACAAAGGTTATAGATTCATCACTCATACACACACACACACAAATTGATAATATATATGTACATGTACAGATATGTGTGTGTATATATATGGCAATGGATATGGCCGAGAAGTCATCAATGGCACGAAATGAACGACGACATATGTATATCATGTCAGTTTCGTGACGTAATCTAGTCATGGATCAGGATTTTACTGCATATCAAAGAGTTTTGAGTATGAAGGATTAGAATCAGAATCAGATGTTACGGTTATAAATTTTTTAATTTTTATGACAGTAGAATTGATATCTGAAACTGAGTGTATATATAGACTGTAAATAAATTCGTAAATTGATTAGTGTAAATCGATTTAGAGACGATATGTTTTGATGATCCGCTGATACATATCTTAGTTTCATAACAGTTGAACTGATTGTATGTATTGTGAACTGGCTATATCTACTGTGAATTGATTCGTAAATCGATTTAAAACGTTTACATATCAAGAATTGATATGTGATTTTCATTCTAACAAATATATAAAAATGATCGATGATATACACATATAGGTCCTTTTGGAAGTAGGTTATAATCAACTTTTCAGATTATAATCCACTTTCTCTCTTACAAAAAAAATTACTTATAAGCAATTTTTTACTAAAAAAGTGATTATAACATCCTCTCAAAATAGCACATAGTTTGGTTTTGATTTTTGGAAAAGTGTTGAGTAACAGAAAAGTAACTGTGAATTATCGTAGGGACGAGCGAGAAAGCTGAGGGGACGAAAAGTGAGACTCAGAGGACTCGAAAGAACGCGTACAGAGGAATCAGGCAAAGGCCATGGGGGAAGTGGGCGGCTGAGATTCGCGATCCTCATAAAGGCGTCCGAGTCTGGCTCGGAACCTACAACACGGCTGAGGAAGCAGCCAGAGCCTACGACGAGGCCGCCAAACGTATCCGCGGTGATAAGGCCAAGCTCAACTTTGCTCAATCACCGCCACCGCTGCCGCCACCGGCTAAGAGGCAGTGCGTCATCCCCGAGTCGACTCAGGTGAGCTTCCATGGTTAGGAATTTTAATTAAAATTAAATTATTCAGCTTGTTTGTTTTCATTTTTTAGAAAATACTTTTTAAAAAATTTTACATTCTTATTTTTTGTGTTTTTTTATTTTTATTGAATTTTTTTAATATTTTAAGTAATTTTTTTACTTTTTAGATACACCTAACATAAATGCATCTAAAAAGTTAAAAAAATTGTAAAAAAAAATCTTTTAAAAATTCATTAAATTGCAAAAATACAAGAATTCAATACATTTTTTTTTTGTATTTTTATGTATTTATTAATTTTTTAAAATATTTTTTCACAAATTTTTTACTTTTTAAATACATCTAACTAAAGTGCATTTAAAAAAATAAAAAAAAATATTTAAAATTTAAAAAATATTCACTAAAAATAAAAGAATACGAAAACTAAAAAACTCAATTTTTAAAAAACTTAATACAAAAAATTCAAACTAAACAATTATTTTATAAATGATATGACACTCTTTTTTCCTCATTTTTATATTTGGCCTTTTATATAGATAGATACTCATGATCCTTTATTTTGGGATAATAATTAAATAATAAATGAAAGTAACCATTATTGGAGATATAAAAAGTTAAGGGGTTGTTCGGCATGATTGATATAAGTATATTTATTTAGATAAGTGTATTTATTTGGGTTATGTTATTTTTTATTTTTTCACACATATTTTTATAAAAAAAATAAAAATATATATATTTATTTAGATTATTTCCTAAGTATTGCCGCTGGGAGTTGATTCAGCGGAAGGTCAGGCCTCAAAATGCTTTCAACTGAGTTTGATTCCCGGAATCTCTTGGATGGCGCTTTTATATTTGGTCTCAAGTGAGGCCTTTTGGGAACTTTCCAAAAAATTTAATTTTTTGATTTTTTAATTTTTTTACATAAAAAAAAAAATCAGTTTTTTTAATATAAAAAAGCCAAAAATTCATTTTAAAAAAATTCAAAAAAATAACTTTTTATCAATTTTTCAAAATACCACTTTTTAGTCTGGAACTGAGATTGGCGTAACCTGACTTCTCCTTTTTTTTTGATAACCCCAAAAAAATAAAATATTAATATTCATTCTGTTTGGTTTCATTTTTCAGAATTTACTTTTTAAAAAAATTATTTTTTTATTTTCACTGAATTTTTTTAATAGTTTAAGCAAGTTTTTAAATTTATGAACACACCTAACATAAATACGTTTAAAAGGTATAATATTTGTAAATTTTTTTAGAAAAACTTACTAAATATTAAAAATACCAAAAAAAAAAAGAATTATGAAAATTCAATATATTTTTCATTTTTTTGTGTATTTATTAATTTTTTAAAATAAATTTTCACAAATATTTTACTATTTAGATACATCTAAGTAAGATGCATCTAAGTAAGTAAAAAAATTACTTGAAATTTTAAAAATATTCACTAAAAACAAAAAAATACGAAAAACAAAAAAACTCATTTTTTAGAAAGTTGAATTCAGAAAATTAAAACCATATTGATTAATTTTAAATAATTTGGTTACAAAATTAATATTACAAATAATTATTAAGAGGTGGATTCCCTTAAGTCTGGAGGACGTTGTTCAGATTTGTAAGATTTATTATAGATATAATTTTAATGATTTAAATTATTTATTTTGTTGAACATTTCGTATATATCATCTACACAAAAAGATTAGATTGGTCCAATAATTGTAACATATTTAATTTATCACACATATTCAATTTATCAAGTTTGTCGAGAAAAAAATAAAATAAAATGAGCGACAATTATGTTTTTGAATAAATTATGATTGTCGAATCGATTTAATTTTTTTTTATATAAATAATATAGTATTTGACAAAATAAACAATTTGGCGTGATCAAAAAAATTAGTATTAAATTAGTGGTCTGTTTGATATAATATTTTATATTTATAATTACTCTTTTACCATTGAAGAGAGAGAGAGAGAGAAGTAAAATCAATTTTAAATACGTTTTTAAACTCTTAATTTAAATTCAATTTATATCCTATTCTGTTTTTAATTTATTTTTTGTCATAAATATTTATAACTAATTTTTTGTTTATGATTTGGATAGATTAACAATCAATTCATGGATTTTGGGTTCCAACCCCAACAACCCTATTGCCCGAACCCAATGGCTGATGAATTTGAGTTCAAAGAGCAGATCTCCAGTTTGGAATCGTTCTTGGGTTTGGAATCTGAGCCAACTCAGTTCGAGGGATTCGGTGAGTCGGACTCAGTTGATCTGTGGATGCTTGAAGACCTTGCAATGACTCATCTTCAGCCCCGTCTCTTCTAAATCAACTGAAAATAGGCTCTCTGTTTGTTTGTGTCATGTTTCAGAGTTTCTAATGCGTACTTTATGTCTGTGTATGTCATTGCATAATCAGGGTATCACACATATATATATATGCTGCATCATATGACATATATATTCTATATATATATATATATCAATAAGGTACCCATGTTTGTATTCAATGATCTATGTTGTCCTCTTTCGTGTTTAATTTTGTGTGATCATGTTGTGTTTGTGTAGGATATTTTGTATTAAGCAATGATATATAAATAATATTTTTTTTTATTCAAATAAATAATAATATATATATATATATATAATGCATCATATAACATATATATTCTATACATATATATCAGTAAGGTGCTCATGTTTGTATTCAATGATCTATGTTGTCCTCTTTTGTGTTTAATTTTGTGTGATCATGTTGTGTTTGTGTAGAATATTTTGTATGAGTAATTTTAGGAATCTTAAATATTTTACTAATATTTTTATTAAATATCTTACTTATGAGTCTCACGTTGACGTGAGATATTTAATAAAAATATTGATAAAACATTTAGGGTCCTTAGTATTTTTCATTTTGTATTAAGCAATGATATATAAATAAATAAATAAGGTAAATTACATAAACTTCTATTTAAGTTTTAGAAAAAAATATAATTTTATTCTCTTTTAGTAAGGCTAAAATGGATCAAAACTATTAATGCAAATTGTATTAATACATAAAAGTAAAAATAAAAAATAAGTATACATTTCAATGTAAAAGATATAATGATATTATTTTTTGATTTATATGACTAACGAATTACTGATGAAAAGAAAGTTGAGTATTATCTAAATTAAAACTTTAAGAAGCCCAAAAATTATGGAACTTAATGTATTTTTTTTAAACTTGTAAAAAGATTAGTGTAATTTATCCAGTAAAAAATTGTATATTAAAAAGTTATACATAATGATTTGATTGAGTTTTAAGCTTATCATTTCAAAAATAATATTATCATGCCATTCTGGTACAAAATTTTATAGAACAACATTTCCTTTAATATTTTGCGCTAGACCATCTCAAAAATTTTACTATAATGACTAAAAACTTCATTTGTTACTAAGAAAATAAGTCAAGTCATAAATATAATGATGATATGATGTGCAATCAAGTTTTCCTAATTTATCAAAAAATTTATCAACTAACCTAATTAATTGGATAGTAAGTAATATCCAAATCTATATCTATATCTATCTATACTATATATTAAGTAAAAGGAAGTTTTTAACCCCAAGTCTTGTAGGAGCTCCAATCTCCCAATCTAAAATTTCTAATTTTTTGATTTAAAAAAAAAAAAAATCTTAGCATTTATTAACTTCTCCCAACTCCTAAGTCTTACCATCATAATAACACTTTAATGCATTAAGAACAAGCATAAAAAAAATTCTTTGAAATCCAACACATATGAATTTTTTAAAAAGTCCCAACACATATGATTATTATCCATCATAATAACATTTTAATGTATTAAGAACAAGCATAAAAAAATTTCTTGAAAAGTCCAACACATATGATTATTATCAAAATATTAAACTTTAATATAATATAATAATAAAAAAAAAGACATGTAATTCCTTGAAAAGTCTAACACATATGATTATTATCAAAATATTAAACTTTAATATAATATAAAAAAGGAAAAAAAGAAGACATTTAAAAATCACAATCCACATATATAGATAACTAGCATATTACTCGTGCTATGCACGATTTGTGTTTACAATTATCTATAGAATAAAGATTTGGTGCCCGAATCAGCCCGCCCCAAATGCCCCGAGAGAGAGAGAGAGAGAGAGAGAGAGAGAAGATCGGGGAAGACGACCGCAACTCGTCGCCGTCAGCCTGGCTCTGCCTCGCTCCCCCGCCTCCGCCCCCTGCCTCAGCCCAAGGTTTGTTGGCCCCCTCCCCTCCCCCCTCCTCTTCTTCGTCTTCTTCCTTCTGCCAAAAAAAAAAAAAAAAAAATACAAAAACGATGACGTTTTTGTGTATTAGGGGCATTCGGGCTCCCAATCACAACTCTTATTTATATATGTGAATTGTGATTTAAATTTTTTTTTTAAATGTCTTCTTTTTTTCCTTTTTTATACTATATTAAAGTTTAATATTTTGATAATAATCATATGTGTTTGACTTTTCAAGGAATTAAATTTCTTTTTTTTTATTATATTATATTAAAGTTTAATATTTTGATAATAATTATATTTGTTGGACTTTTTAAGAATTTTTTTTTTATGCTTGTTCTTAATGCATTAAAGTGTTATTATGAGGGATAATAATCATATGTTTTGGGACTTTTCAAGAAATTCATGTGTTGTATTTCAAAGAATTTTTTTTATGCTTGTTCTTTAAGTTGGGAGAAGTTAATAAATGCTAAGAATTTTTTTTTTAAATAAAAAAATCAAGAAATTTAGATTGAGAGATTGGAGATCCCACAAAGCTTGGGGCTAAAAATCCTCTTTTGCTTAATATATAGTATAGATTGTAAACACAATCCGTGCATAACACGGGTGATATGCTAGTTTATACTATATATTAAGCAAAATAGAATTTTAACCCAAAGCCTTATGGGAGCTCCAATCTCCCAATCTAAATTTCCTGATTTTTTGATTTAAAAAAAAAAAAATCTTAACATATATTAACTTCTCCCAACTCCCAAGTCTTACCCTCATAATAACACTTTAATGTATTAAGAACAAGCATAAAATTTTTTTTTTGAAATCCAACACATATGAATTTCTTAAAAAGTCCAAACACATATGATTATTATCCCTCATAATAACACTTTAATGCATTAAGAACAAGTATAAAAAAAATTTCTTCAAAAGTCCAACACATATGATTATTATCAAAATATTAAATTTTAATATAATATAATAAAAAAAACATTTAATTCCTTGAAAATTTCAACACATATGATTATTATCAAAATATTAAACTTTAATATAATATAAAAAAGGAAACAAATAAGACATTTAAAAAAAAAAAACATTTAAAAATCACAATTCAAATATATACATTATTGTAAACACAATCCGTGCATAGCACGGGTAATATGCTAGTATGTATATTAAAGAATAGAGGGTTTCTAACCTCTCCTGGCCCTGTGAGAACTCCAATATCTCAATTTGAATTTTATAATTTTTTTATTTAAAAAAAAACCTTAGTATTTATTGACTTTGTCAAAATCTCCTGATCAGTATTTATTAACTTTTTCCAATCCACGTGTCTTTCCACATGCCTGCATTTATTGATTTGGTCAAAATCCCCTGATCAGCATTTAAAATCTCCTCATACAAATAATTATAAATACAACCTGTGCATAGTTATTGTAGCACCCTTTTCAACTTCTTCCATACATACACTATGGTTAGTGATAAGATTGTTAAATTATTTTTATAAAAAATCTTTAAAAACATAATCTATATATTAAAAAAATCGAAAACAAATATAAATATCTTATAGACTAGTTCAAAAAATTTGAAAATGCTCCCTAATCTTATTGTATTATGTGACGATATAATTAATTAATAAACTTATATTATAATAGTGAAAATTATATGCTTCCATACATAACGTACCCATCCAATTCTGTTTGTAATTTTTTGAATAAATTATAATTATACCTTTTGAGATTTGATTAAAATACAAATTATTTTTTGTAGTTTTGAAAATTACATTTCATTTCCTAAGGTTTCTAATTTTATAACAAATTGTCCATTTTATCAATAAATTATCAAGTCAATTAATATTTTTTAATGATATTATAAATATGTTTCAATTAATAATTTAAGTAATTTTATTATTATAAAGGAAAATAATTATGAATTTTATTTTTTTAATTAATTCTGTTAAATAAAAAATTATGAGAATGGTATATTTATAATTTTTCAAATCACAAAAAATAATCTATACTTTAAATAAATCTCAACAAAATAAAATTTATCCTAATTTTTTATTATGGAGTAAGACCATGTAAAATGGTAAAATAGTTAATGAATTGTCTTGCGGATCAAAAAAAGAATGATTTATTGTCTTGTAGTATTAATGAGATGTTGAATGTAGAAGTTTCTGTTGCACGAGGTAAGAGTAATAGTATCAAGAATTGTAATAATAGGACACGGCCAAAATTTTTAACTACTATCAATGAAGGTAATATGATATATTTTTTAAGAGTTGATTAAGATATTAACGTCGAATCTCTTATCACAAGTGATCTCATATTAAAATTATATCTTTAACTATACTCAACGAGAATAATTATGATATATTTTTTAAAAGTCATTAAGTTATTAACACGGAATCTTTAATCAAAAATTGTCTCATATTAAAGTTATATTTAACAATAATCAATGAAGATAGCATTATATATTTTTAATAGTCAATTAAGTTATTATCACCGAATCTCTTATTAGAAGTTGTCTCATACTAAATTTATTGGAATGTAAAGTTTTGTTATTTTTTACACGTAATCAATTTGTATGGTATCATCCATATAGGACACAAAATTCAGAAAATCTTGTTTTGTAGTTAATTGTTTATAGTTAGTCGTAGATGTGACCCAATTAATTTAACTCATAGATCTTGATAAAAGGTGTTTAAAATTTTATATATGGTACGGACAAAGCTTAGATACTGAGCTGACAATTAATTAATTTACTCATTGTACAAAATGATTAGGATGGCTCCACTTGCCAACTCACATACACCTCCCAAGTTCTAAGAAAATAAAAAAATAAAAATAAATAAATAAATGGACCAATCAAAAGTAAAGGGGCCAAAGGGATGGAGGGAAAGGGGTTTTAAACATTTTTGAATTTGGAAAATGCTAAAACCAATATGTCAATGTTGAAAAATATATATATATATATATATAATTGATTGAAATACGTAAAAAAAAATTAATAAAATATTTTGAGATATACAAAGTTTGTATTAAAATTAAAAATAATTTGACATTTATGTAATTTTTATTGAAAACTGTTAAGGAATATATACGGTATATATATAATTTTTTATACTTAAATATATATGTATATATGATTTTGTTAATTTTTTTTCGAAATGGATAGAGAAACTCTCCCACTTCAAACATGGAGGGTTCATAGCCTAATTAGACTAAAACAACTTGAAAAGAAAAAAAGAAATTAACAAAACAAAACAAAACAAAGAATGTGACTTTCATAGGCTTTGCCAAACAAAAAATCTCCATAAGAGATGTCAAGGATGTTAGTTCAAAGTTGTGTCCATTTATTTGAAGTGTCACTAATGTCAACTTAGTTCATACATGCACCAAAAGAAATTAATGGGCAAAACCAGGGAAAGGCAATGCATGATATATATATATATATATAATTTTTTTTAATTCTCTCTCTGTTTTTTTCGTCACCACTTCCACTCTTACCTTCAAGAAAAATTCATCAAGTAAAGAAGCAAAGTAAGAATTTGCATCTCTTCTACCTAACAAATGAAAATAGGTAAAATTGGACCACATTCGTTAGTGAAAATTGGACCCCATTAGTAGTATTCACCACCAAACCTATGCCTTTCTTTCTGGGGACATACCTTGAAGTTGACACAACTGCAACGCTATCTTGAATTTGATGACACTTATGCTGTGTTTGGTTGAGGGATTTGAGGAGGGATTTGGAAAGAGAAATGGAAAAGGTAGGTGAAATGTGAAAAAAATATACCTACATTTCACATAGTTTCACACACCTTTTCCCTTTCCCTTTCCAAATCCCTCCCCAAATCTCCCAACCAAACACAGCGCTAGTGTTTTTCTCTTTAACCTTAATCATCATGCTTACTGTACTCAGAAAACAAGAGTCAAAAAGTTGAATATGAAATGAGAAAGGAGCTTAGACCACAGTCACCAGCAGCCGCAGCCCAAGAGTGGGAAAAGGATCAATGCATCCACCCATCCATATGGCTCCACACACACACACACACACACACACACACACACACACACACACACATATATATATATATATATATTAGTTTAAAAAGATCTGTATAAGACATAGGCTATTATTACAGTATATTTAGGTTTTATATTTTGATAACTTTTTAAAAATTAAAATATTGTTCTATAAAATTAAATAGAATAAATCATTAGATATATGATAGAATTATGTGTATGATATGTACCATTTTTTAATTTATTGATGTAAACTCCAATTCTATTACCTTATCATTTTTGGTGAATTTATAAATCTTTAACATTTCTTCCAAATTTATAAAAAATTATGGTGTATGGTTTTTCTCAATAGATAAATATAAAACAAATACTAAGATAATTCTCTCGTCTAAAAAAAATTACTAAGATAATTCACTGAACTAATAAAGAAGCATAAGAAAATACATATATATATATATACAAATGACCAATTTTCTTAATACATAAATCATACTCATATGATAAATGACCAAATTTCTTAATAAATAAATCATTAAATAAATTTAAAAAAATTAATAATATAAAAAATATTTTCCAGTTAACCATTTTGTTAATAAATAAAGCATTAATAGTTTTTAATGATATGAGAAATATTTTTCAATAAACAGTTTTGATAATTTATTATTTCATACGAGAATAGTTTTTTTTTTCTTGATTATTGTATTAAATTAAAATTTATAACAAATGATAACTGTAATTTCTAATATTATAGGACTAATTCTTATTTTAAAAAAATCTTACGAGTGTATTTGTAATTTGTTAAAAAATAAAAAATTTATATTTCATAATTGACCAAGAATGTTTGCGTAATTATCAACAAAAAAAAACTTTCACTCAACATGAGGGCCACCATTAGTAAATTATTCAAAATAGAAAGACAAAATAAGAAGAAAAAAAACAGCAACCATAAGTAGGTAAGCACTTCATATATATATATATAGATAGAGAGAGAGAGAGAGAGAGAGAGTTTATGTTCAAAAATTTTGTAGGGCATGTCAATATGATACATTCTTAATTCTAAACATGGCCTATTTAAATCCATTGGAAATAAATAATAATAATAATAATAATAATAATAATAATAATAATAATAATAATAATAATAATAATAATGAAGGCCTTCCCTTTATATTAGAATTACATATAAGAAACTAATTAGCAAACAAAAATTTATACAGAAGAACAAATCCAGAATGAGAATATTGGCGAGTGTTTTGATTAAAAATAAAGAATTATAAAAAAAACCATCTTATTTGATAAAAAATAATATATTTGTTTGCATATACTTTTGTCACATTATTTTTTAGAAATTTCATGTATAAAAATTCTATACCCTTAGCGTAGTGTTAAGAGTAAAAGAATAGTTTAATCAAGTTCAATTAAGAAAGTTTGGTTGGTGAGACATTAAAACTAACCAAAGTTTGAGTAAACGTAACCATCATACAAATAAGATGCATGAACCGAATGACAAAGTACGTCACTAGAATCCAACGTGGAGTTGTCATTTGGCAATCTAATCCGTGTATTAAGTTCTCGTTTAAGAACATGTCATTTTAATAATTTTTTAATTAAAATATAAAATAAAAATATTAGTATGTTTTAAATGATTTTTTAATTTTTTACAAAAAGATATACAAAAAAATTTTTAAAAAAAATAAAATCTTTAACTTCTTAATATAAATTGTCAGTATTTTATTTTTTTTTAATGACTTTTCAACTTTTTAAACTAAAATAATAAATTGTCAAACGATTCCTTTAATCTAATTGTAATTTCATTGCTTCCTCATTCCTCGGGTCTATCCTTGTAATCATTGAGGTCTATCTTCTATTGATTGATCATTATCATTTAAACCAACTTGGGTAATTGTCTTAATCGGATTCAGATGCATTTGATAGCTTAAGAACTATTATTAGTCAAAAGTTTGGCATATATCTTAATTATCTTTGATGATATTTTAATCACATTAGATAGCGCTAAGCAAAAAGGTGCGGTGTGCCTAACACACTCCTACATTGCTTTGTCATTGAACAATCGAATTTTGATAATGATCAACAAATCAATTCATGTTAACTCATAAAGATCACAGTTCATGAATGAGAGATAATCTAATTTAGCATCCAAAATCAAAGCTCTAAACTTAAGGAAATATAATCCATGTATGGCCGACCACAACCCAATCAGTCAATTCTATATGACTATGATATGCACTTCTTGCATACAAAAAAACAAAAAGTTCACAAAAAACAAACAAACATACAAATCTCAATCAGCACAACATCAATCTTCTGATTAAAAACCATATCCAGGGTTCACACAATAACCCCGCTTTGGGTTCTGTTTCCATCAATTCTTGACACAGATTATCAAAATTAGCCTGGCTAGTTGAACCGATTCAGCAGTTTGGTTTGAATTTGAATGTCTTTTTATCATAAACAGGTTGGATGAACCAGTTATAGGTGTATGATTCCTTTTGTGAAAATACTAAAACCAGTCCAGCAAACTTTCAGCACCTACCTACCTGCCTTCAGTGCCAAACAAACAGTGCTCCTCCACTAGTTCTATGTATAAGATTTTCAAAACATATTATAATATACAAAAATTTGCTTTATATATTTGACAACACATCTACAACAACGGTTGAACCAGTGAACCGTATGTCAGTCTAGTTCTAACGACCATGTACTGTAGCATAAACAAATTCATGCTCACAGAAACATTACATACTTTACCATTGAAAGTAAAGCATGCCCAACCTACAGTCATTAAGCATACTCAACAAGAACATCAATACATAACTCTGTTCACAAACCAAAAAAAAGAACCTCTATTCTGTCCTTCAAGCTATCAAAAATCAAGATGACTAAAATTCTCCAGTCAGCTACATATTACCACTATTTTGAGTAGTTGATGTTCAGAATAGTTCACAACAATTTACAACTAAGCCTGTGAATGAAATAGGCAATAAATAGTCGTCCTAATTTACAATTTAGAGCCTCAAAAACAAAATAAATATTTTATACTCCCAAACTTACCTTCATCAGAGACAGGGTGCCAATGTAAGTCACCTTAAGTTGTGTTTGAATCATGGATTTAGGTAGAAATTTAGAAAGAAAAAGAAAAAAAAGTAAGTGAAATATAACCTAAGAAGCACGGACACGTCCCTGAGGCTTGCGTATCAGTGTCGGGCACGTGTCGGACACGGACACGCGTACGACACGCAGTTGACATGTGTCCGACACTCTCCCCTGCGTGTCTCCCTTTTTTCAGAATTTTTCAGAGTCGGACACGAGGTTGGACACGCGAGGACACGATTCAGACACGCAGGTGGGTGGATTGAAGAAGCCCTAGAACTGTTGGAGAGGAGAAAGAGAGAGAGCCAGAGACAGCGACAGATCGAGGGGAGAGAGAGAGAGGGAGATAGGTCGAGGGAAGAGAGAGACAGATTGAGGACAGAGAAGAAACCTAACCTGTTCGTCTTTCTCGTCTACCTCTCTGCGCCTCGATCGACCATCGATCGCCCTCGTTTGACCATCGTTTGACCATCGATCGACCATCGCCATCTCTGCTCTCGACCATCGTCTCCCTCTTTGCTCTCTCTCTCTCTCTCTCTCTCGATGGCCCAATATATATACATATATAATAATAAATCAAAGTTGGCCCAATATATATACATATATAATAATAAATAATATATATATTTATATACTAATAATAAATAATATAAATAAATAAATAATATAACCTTTCTTTTGGTCTTAAATAATATAAATAAATACAAATAATATATTTATTTTTTAATTTTACATATAATAAATAAAATAAATAAATAAAATTAGTATATATTTTTTAATTTTGCATATAATAAATAAAATAAATAAATATAAATATAAATAGTATATATTTTTTAATTTTACATATAATATATAAATAAAATTATATATATTAAACGTGTCCCCAGCGTGTCGTGTCCCCCAATTTTTGAAAAATTGCGTGTCCGCGTGTCTGTGTCGTGTCCGTGTCGTATCTCGTATCCGTGTCCGTGCTACTTAGAATATAACTATATTTCATTCACATTTCACTCATATTTTTTCCTTTTATTTTCCAAATATCTATCCAAAACCATGATTCAATCATAGCCTTAGGATACCCACGTGACAGCATAACACTGTCAATTCTATATCAACATAATTATGTTGTTGGGTAATTAAACTAAACTACAACCAATCAATAAAGGCATCTTCCAAACTAATTGGGCCACACAACAATTCCTAGTTCACGGGGTCAGCTAAAACTGAAAAGCTATTAATGTTGTCTAATCATGATATGTTTCATGCCTGTTTCCCGTTCATATTGACACTATATCATGTTTTGTACCTCCTGCCCTGACTGACGCATCAATGAATCCATTTGGTTTTGTTTTCTTTGCAAGCTGAAAGTTGATTGTAATAAAAACAGAAACTAAAAGCATCTATTTCCTAACTTCTTGATAATCAACTCTTTCCGTATTATTAAACCATTTTGTCTCATAAATTGTAAGCAAAAAGTGAACCAAACACCATGGCACAGATTCCCAATTTAAAAAATAAAAAAATAAAAAAGTTAATAGTCCCAATATCAAGCGACACCAGGTGGGATCCCTGTGATGTATAAAGTTCATTCACCTCGGTTATAAAAGTTGATATAACATAATCCTATAATGAAGCAGAGTTTGATTACTTATTTCAAATTGTTCAGATCCATGTCCCATAAACTGCATACCAAGAAAATAACTGGAAATAACCAATAATTTTATTCTTCTCTTCAGTGGCAAGTAATTAATAGATCAACTCTGCAACCTCCTCTCACAGGTTACACACATTGGGAGCATAACAATTTCTAATTCTAACCATCCAAAGGTATATCATCAAGCATTTTCCTTTATTTATAGCACATGTGTCTGTGTAAGAAAACTTCTCTTGGATAATCTACACCATTTTATGAAGAGAGGCATTACTCCTAAAACATGGAATTCATAGTGATCAGCACATCGCCTCCAAAGCTACATTTTATTTTTCCTCTGTCAACAAGTCCCTCCAAAGATGCATAGTCTTCATCAGAGGCTTCTCTCCCTCCCAATGATACCAGAAATATGGAAAATTACCTCCATAAGAGGATATTCCATGAATCAAACATCTTCTCAAAAGTTCACTAACTCACCCAACATTGAAACACCAGATCCAATTTCCTCATTATATCCTTTTAAACTACTTGCCCTTTTTGGAATGAAAAACAAGCTAGTGATTTGCACATCAACTGGATGAACACAATGTTTAAGCTACTGCCGTCCTCAATCTTTGCTGAGATGTTCTCTCATTCCTGAATGCTTCCCAAAATTCACTTCATAGCTCCCTCTAAAATCTTGAGCTCACCACTTCACACTATCAAAATGATATTTCTAACTATAATTTTGAACATCTTGCAGAAACAATTCTCCATGATTACACACTTCCCGAAACCAAAAGACAGGAAATTTTCACTAAAACAGCCACCTTAATGAAAAATGAAATAATTTATGTGCAAGAGAAGATTAAGGAAGGAAAGGCTTCCTATGAGGGCTGGCATACCATTATCCGGAATCAAGAAATACTAGACCATACAAGATTCTCAAAAAATTAGGCTCAAATGCTTATGTGGGGGAGTTACCTGATGATCTTCATATCAGCCCTATCTTCAATGTGGCAAATTTATTCGAGTTCCATACCTTTGATGGTAATAACAAGCAAGCAACAACTAAAAGACTGGATCGTCCAATTACCAAAAAAGCCTAGGGACAACATTGAAGAAAGAAGTGCTTCATTAGAAAGATGTTCGGTCTTGAAGGGGTAAACAAAATTGCTGTTTTCTAATCAAATGATTTGAGTAAAATGTGATATAATCTGTTGGTTGTTGTGTCAATTATCTTTGTAACTACAGACAACTTAAAGTGACATGCTTGGGCTGCAAACACTATCCACTAAAATCATTTTGCTATCTTTGTTGTATTCTCTTTGATTATTATTATTGTTGGGACTCCTCAAAGGTGTAATTTTGTTGCACCTCCTGCAGTAATCAGTTGCAGATTTCACCATCTGGCTGCATCAAATAGGGGTATATATAAGACAGGACCGACATCCTAAAGCCCACAAAAAGTATCCCTAACATGTTTTTTTTTTTTTTTTTTTTGACAAGATAGATTTTTATTACCAAAATAAAAGACATACAATTAGGTTTAGTACACTGTTCCAAAAGGAAAATAAGAACACAAATGAGCAAGCCAACCACCCCAAGGTCAAAAGCACAAACCTAGTCTAGGAAGAAGCCACTGACAAGCCCAAGGGGTTAACAATAGATTTATCTACTTCTACCTCCCTGCTCACATACACGTTTGTGGCTTGATCTCTACAGCTTGTTTGAGAGGCTGACATTCATTTTGTCTCTTGCATGTTTCAAGTGACGAAGCTTCTCCTCAAGCTTTTTCCGGTTGTCCTTGCTATACGAAGAAAAGTTGCAAGGCTTGATCCCTTGAATGACAGCCACTTCCAAACCATAACATTCTAAACCTATGTTTGGATTATGAATGTGAATAGGGATTTAGAAAGAGAAAGGGAAAAGACTGGTGAAATATACATGAAATGTAACTATATTTCATTCATATTTCACCCATAAATTTTTTTTTTTTTTTTCTCTTTCCAAATCCCTACCACAATCCATAATCTAACCAAACACAGTCTAAATAACAAGTGCTCAAACAACGAAACTATATGCATCTATACTCCCTTATACCATGCGTCATAAACAAGTCATCCATTCACAAAAGCAAAAGTCTCATTTCTTAGGTTTGTTATGCTAGAATCTTTATTATGGGCTACAAAATACAATATGAACACAAACCCACAGCTATCAATCAATAGAAGATAAATTCTATGCAACAATCTAGCAAACTTATAGGAGTATGTACCAACCAAACAAATAACAAAATAACCATATATACAAGAAGAAATCATAGATAGCTACTGAAGCAAGGATAATATATACATTATTTACATTGAATTGTTCTGAAATAATCACCATTCTAAATTAATATTATTTGGGAGGATTGAGATGGGGCAGTCATCCATTCACATAAGCAAGAGCCTCCCTTCTTGGAGGGACAGACACCAATGGTCAAGCCAAAAGGCTTGTCATGGTCAAAAAATGGTTAGAGACCTCACAAAAAACACTCTCCAATGGTGAGCCAAATCCATTGCCAAAAACGGGAAAAGCCAAATTTGGCTTGAAGTTTGGTGAAGTCATTTTTTGCCACATCATATTTTCTACTAAAAACTCAACAGTTCTTCCCTTTCAAAGTTCATTACTTTTACAAACCAAAACTCACAACTAAAAATTCTAAAACTGTAGAAAATTCTACAAATTAGAAAAACTCAAAAATACTAAAAATTATAATTATAAAAGTTAAATTACACCAATAATCACAATTTATCCATCTTCAAAAAAATAAGGAATCAAAAACAAAAACTTCAAACTCATCTAGATTGGTGAGCAAGAAATGGTTCTAGAGTGGAGCATGCAAAAATTAATTGGATAATGGTAATGTGGAACCTGTTTGTGCCAAAATGGCAAGTCATCATTGAAGTGTTGAAGTCAAAATAAAATGGCATTGGCAAAGTCATATTGACTTTAACAACTGGAATTGCTCCGAAGTTTATTAGACTTCAATTTGTGCAAGGTGCTACAAATTACAACATGGACTCAAACCCACAACTATCAATCAATAGAAGATAAATTATTTGTAACAATCTAGCAAACTTGATGAAGTATATGCCAACCAAACAAAGAACAAAATGCCCATATATATACAAGAAGAAATCATAAATTGCTATTGAAGCAATGATAATATATACATTATTTACATCAAATTGTTCTTAAATAATTACCATTCTAAATTAATATTATTTGGGAGGATTGAGATTGAGCAGTACCAAATTAACAGATTGGAACCTTCTCTCTCGCCGGATCGCCCATCGCATCCGCCACGATTCTCACAACCTTCTTGAACGCAAAGTGCAAGCAATTGGAGAGCGCAATCCAACTGATTACCTCAAAAACAAAATCAAACGCAGGATCAGAAGGCGAAGACGAAGACGAATCATCCCAATTCGACCATCCAAATCTATCAAAATTCCACCCTCCGCCACCGCCGAAACCACCACCATCGTCACCACCGTCGTCGCCGCCGCCGAAAAAATCACCGTCGTCGCCTTCCTCCGGTCCGCCACCGGTCCTCCTCCTCGTACGCCTCTTTTTGCGAAGGAGCGTTCGGCGAGCGGTTCTCAAGTGATTCGGTTTAACCGGCGGTGGCGCCACGGCGTCTAAAATCACGGCGGAGATCTGGAGGGATCCGGCGGAGGAAGGCTTTTCCGGCGAAGAATCGGAGAGAGAGAGGTGATTGTTGGAGGAGGTGAAATGGTGGCGATGAACAACGGACTTGGCAAACCCTAGGCCGTGCGTTGCAACTACAGTAACTGTATCAGAGATTAGAGAGAGCTCCATGATCTCAATAGTGATGGAGAGGTGAGAATTGAGAAGAATTTGGGAAAGGGAGAGTAGAATTGAATGTTTGGGTAAGCGTTGATTTTCCGGGAAAGTGAGAGAAAATAAAGAGGCTGTAAATGGAAAGAGAAACCGAGATGGAATTTTTCTCGATTCCGAATTCTTCCGAGTTGAAGACAAAATCGGTTGCAGTCATGCAAGAATATTTCGGGCTTGCCGACACGCAATGTGTGTGTTTTTTGACCCAGGCATTATCAAACAGTATCGATACTAAACTAGTTAGATTTTTAGACCATCCAACTGTTTATCAAAATTAACATCAAATTTAAATTTTGATAAAAAAATTACTGTTTGGTGTTTCAACGGTTGCACCAAATCGATATCAATTTGAGATTTCACGAAACAATTCATCAAACTGAGGACAACATACAGATTTTACCAAAACACTGTGTGTGATCGTTGGAGAGAGAAACCGGTCAATCAGCCGGTTGCCCGGCCGGTTGACCAACCGGTCGACCGGTGCACCATTTAAGCCACTGGTTCGTTTAAATCGTCAGCTGGTTGATTTGAACTGGTTGGTTTGAAGCTCTTGCCTCGCGTGTTGTTGGAAACAGCAGGTCAACCACCGGTTGACCAACGATCGGCAAAGTTGGGCAATTGACTCTGATGCACAACTAGCAAGAACAGGTTTGAACCGGTTGGTTTCAACTTGTTTGAGCTGGTTTATTTGGACATAGATTAATTTGTGGATTATGAATAATTTGAAGGGTGATATAAATTTAAATTCCCTATATATTTGACATATATATTTCACAACTAACCGTTACAATAATTTACCGTTGAATAGATAGAGTATTTTGAAAATTTACCGTTGATGATGTGCTCTATAAAATAGATCTGATTTCTATATCAAGTTGACAAAGTATTTTATTTTCAGAATAGCATTTACATGTTGTGAATTTTTTTTCTTTTGTGTCATTAGATATTTGTTTCCCTTGAAATTTTAATTAATATTATCTGATTAAATTATCTGATTCTGAGTTTAAGCTTTATATCATTACAATATTTTTCAGTAAGTGTATTGTATTTTTTCTAAACTATGGAAGATTTCAAAATGTTTGAGGAATCACAAATATTTGAGCACAACACTCATATTAATTTTATGTCGGAATCTTCACAAGAA
The DNA here is from genome assembly GCA_025200525.1 of Camellia lanceoleosa. Taxonomy (NCBI): domain Eukaryota; kingdom Viridiplantae; phylum Streptophyta; class Magnoliopsida; order Ericales; family Theaceae; genus Camellia; species Camellia lanceoleosa. The sequence goes on from CM045762.1 coordinate 185,057,446, forward strand.
CAGAACACGCAGAATAGTGATAATCATTTTATTTCAGAAACTTCTCGTGTTTCTCGTGGTAAAGCATTCACAATTACAGAAGATGAAACTTTATGTAGATCTTGATTAGCAGTCTCTCAAGATCCCATTACTGGTAATAGTCAAACTATGGCTATATTTTGGAAACGAGTACTTGTTTATTTTAATTCACAATTGAGCAGTGAATCAAATCGAAATCGTATTTCTTTGACTCACCGTTGGTCTGCCATGCAAAAGGCAATTAATAAATTCTGTGGTTTTCTTGAACAAATTCAACTGAGGCAACAAAGTGGAACAACTGAGGCAGATATGGTAAAATTTATTTGTGTTATTAAATATCAATTTTCTTTTTTAAATGTATACTTGTTATTGAAATCTTTGTAATTTTTTTTGTAGGTCACTGAAGCGAAGCAGATGTATCATGCAATACAGAAAAAACACTTTACATTTGATACATGTTGGGAGATTTTGCGCCAAATTTGTAAGTGGGATGAATTTCGATCAAAAAGAAGCACGCAACATGCTGATCCATGTTCGAATCCACCAAGTGAATATGAGGCTTCTCAATCCAACCAGAATAATGCGTTGCACGAATAACCATCTAATACATCAACACGACCAATTGGTACTAAGGCAGCGAAAGAGAAGTTGAAGAATCAAACAACGCACGATAGTAGATTTGATGAAATGGCTGCCAACCAATCCAAAATTGTTGAAGTGTTATCAACTATCTCCGCTAAAACTATTCAGCGAGATGAACAAAAGGCGATAGACCGTGAGCAGAAGGCTGCAGAGCATCGAAGAAGGACCGAAGATAGGGAGGAACAACTAAAACTCTTATCTATGATGAATGAAAGAGAACAACGAAATGAAGATCATAAAATTATATCAATGGACATGACAATTTTAAATCCTATTCAAAGGGCATGCTACGAAGATCTTCAACGACAGATTTTATTTCGAACAACTAATAGATTGCCTTAAAAGGTTCCGTATTTATGGGTTTCATCTATTGGTTTTATTATTTAAAAATATTACATCTAACTTATATTGGTTAGTTTTATTGGTTTTATGAATTTTTTCCGATACGTATTTTTGCCATATTTCAAGTTCAATATCTAATTGTTGCCTGTTTTTTGCATAGGGAGATCTTTGGCCTGTAGTTCAATGTGTGTTTTTTTTTTTAATTAACCTCGTCTTCTTTGAAATGATATTTAAAGTGAAGTCATTGACTACTATAACATGATTTGTACCAGAGGAATCATAACTGAATAATGACCTTTTTGTAGCATTTTCAAGATGTACATAATCATGTCCTTTGTCAACTAGGCATTAAAATGAAAAACTACAATATAAAGTGATAATAACTGCATAGGCCAATGGTCATAACTGAATAGGTTTTAATTAATGTCGTCCTCTTTAACAAATTGACCTAACAAAAGGTTGTTAAAATAACAAAATACAAAACAATACAAATACATAATGTGAAACACATCAATAGTCATTATCTGGTGGTGGTGGTGGAGAAGGGTAGTAGTGATGGTATATGTCATTTACGCGATGCTCAATCGTATCTACGCGATGCTCAATGTCCACACGGAAATCACCAAATTGTTGAATTAATGAGTTATGTGCAGTAACAAATGTATCAAACTGAGTACCCAATGAATTGACCTGATTAGCCATTTGATGTTCCCATTGAACGCGTTGATTATAACGTTGTTCTTCCATGGCCAAAAACTCAGTCCAATATTGAGGTTGTTCAGTTGATGGATCACATAGGCATGAGAATCTTCTGGAGCATCATCTTCTGGGACTTCATCTTCTGAATCTTCTGGAGCATTAACACTTCCCATTAAATTTGAGGCTGCATCAGCACGAGTCACTGTATACTGATTAATTGGTGAACGGATTTTGATATCTATTTCATCTACAAGGTGAACCTTAAAATGTTTGAAAATTTTTGTTAAGAGTGCCCCAAATAGTAATGACCAACTCGTGAATTGACCTTGATTTGCCAGTATCATTTCTTTCATAATTATGTAACACAAATCTAACTTCTGACCAACTTCAAAACAGTATAACAAATAGACATTAAAATATGGGACCGCATCATGATGTCCTTTTTTTGGAGTGACATTTTCTATAATCCACCGGTGGAGAATCTGAAGATAAGGTTTTAAATGTCTTGCTTGTAAACTAGTCCCAATAAATCTGTTCCGACAAATAGTAGTATAGACATCAGTAGCATTACTAACGATATTAGCTAACTCAGCCTTAGTCTAAAAATGAATATTTTCATCACCTAACTCAACTCCAATAATGCTTGCCAAAGTAGGAATATCAAACTGTATACCCTTTCCTTTCACATATGACAAAAGAGTAAAATTTCCATCTTCTTCCTGAGTACCTCTTAGGTGAACATAAAATAGAGATACCAGCCGTGGATATATCTTTTGGGGCAAATTAATTAAGTTTAGCCATCCCATTGCTTCAAGTTTACTAATTAATAGTGCATCATATTGAGATGGAAGATTTACCCTCCTCCCTGTTACAATCGGTCGGCTAGAAAAGTTTGGAAAGGCTAGTGCATGACTTTCACTGAGAAAATCATCAGTAGGATATGACTGAATTTGAGGTTGTTGTTCTTCGCGTCGTGAAGGGTTGGAACTTTCACCAACTTGTGCTCTCGCTCTTTTAGTTCTAAGCATGATGTCAAAATCTGTTGAATTTCAAATGAATATAGTTTTAATATTACAATACATATTAAAATGGAAAAACATTACCATATTTCAGTATGCATACTAATTACATGTTATTTTCATATTACATGTTTTTTTAATTACCCTAAAAGTCAATAGTGAATATGCTGTATGAATTACAGTTCTGTATGAATGTGTTGCCTTAATATGCTATGAAAGTCAATAGGGAGTTGAAAATTCATACAGCACATTCTCTATTCATTTGCTGTATTACAGTTCTGTGTTGCCTTTAAATCAATAGGGAGTTCATTTTCATATTCTATGTTGACTTTTAACATATTCTCTATTCTGTATGAATTACAGTTCTGTATGAATAATCCTAAAAATCATCATATGCCAATACCACAGAAAGTTTGATTAAAATATTGAGAAAGTTAAAGTTGAACAACATCAGTAATTGAACATACAGTTCTGTTAATTTTTAAAATATTGAACAATTTTATGTTTTAAAATATTGAACATAAAATTTGATTCAAACATGAATTTCATGCTCTTGAGAAAGTTAAACTTGAACAAATAAAACATAAAATTGAACAAATACAGCATACACACTTAAAAAATACAGCATACACACTGGAAAAAAAAAAAAAAGGGTCGGTTGACCAACTGGTTGACCCGTGCCTTTCACCATGCAACATCCTACCTCTTGGATACTGCCTTCTTGTTTCTGTTCTTGCCTTTCTTGATTCAAATGGTTTCCCTTGCTCAGTCTGTGGATTCACACTTACACTACACTGAATATGCAGAGTTTGGGATTAGATTTTGGTTAAGCCGAATTTGAAGGTAGTGGTGGAGGGAATACATTGACTGTGTTCTTAGAGGCAATTTGTGGACAAACAAGCAATTTGTGGGCAGAGCTATTCAGTGAAGGTTATTAATTTTTTGATGGCAGGTTTGTATATAATTTTGAGCTGATATAGAGGCTCAATTCTTGAGGTAGGTGGTGAGGAAATTAATACTCAACAATCGTATGCAGTGTGTAAAATGAGGCATGGTAGATAGAATGCATTCAATGAATGAGAGGTGGTGTGTGTAAAATGAATAGTAGGTGGTTCAAATGTATGCAGTGTGTGCATAAATAATTGAAGACATTATGATTTGTAGATGGAATGCATTTATCTACTGACTAAATGAATGGCTTATTATGTATTTTTTAACTATGTATGTTGAATGCATTTTAAGTGTGGTAATAAATGAATGGCAAGATCAACATCAGTAAATCAATGCCACATCAATAAATTTGTATAAATTTGTATATGCAAAAATAATGATTATGCAGTAATTTAAGAATTGACCTTGAATTAAGAATACTAATTTAAGATATTATTATTAAATTATGATTATGCAGATCAACATCAGTAAAAGAAGACATTATGATTATGCACTTCAACATCAGTAATTGAAGACATTATGATTATGCACATGAACATCAGTAATTTAATATATTATTATTAAATTATCATTTAAGACATGATTATGAAATGTGCATAAATGGATGTGGTATTATCATTTGTGGCACATCAACACAGAATTTAAGAAAATCATATTAATTTTATGTGAAATTATCATTTGTAATTGATTAAGTTATGTATATTATCATTTGTAATTGTCATGAACTGAACACTGCACAATTCTAAATATTAAAGATTGAATATTACAACAGTACATCATCACATAACTTCTGAATTACTTAGTTAATATAGTGCATCATAATAAAGATTACAAACAAGAGAATCTTCCATTCGAAAACTATAAACAAAATTACATGTATTGATATGGTGAATTTAGTGTTCACCATGAAAATGCCACATATGTTCTGCTAAATCATTACGGAGGGCATGATATGCATCCTTATCTTTAATACCTAAATGACGAGACAAAAATGATTGGAAGTCATTGGTAGGAGTAGAGGAAAGTTGCACTGGTGTGTTGGTTGATGAAATATCATAATTGAATCAAGGTGCTCCTCTCTCTCATCTTCGACAATCATATTATGTAATATGATGCAACTCTTCATTATGTTGGCAAGCATTTTCGAATCCCAATAACGTACAGCACCACTTATAATTGCGAATCGAGATTGAAGGACTCCGAATGCCCGCTCTACATCTTTCCTAGCAGACTCTTGCATTATTGCAAAATGTTGTCTCTTTGCTCCTTGGGGAGAAGAAATTGTTTGAACCAATGTTGCCCATTAAGGGTATATACCATCAGCAAGGTAATAACCCATATCGTTACTATGTCCATTAATTGTGTAATGGATAGAGAAAGCTTTACCTTGCGCAAGATCAGAAAATAAAGGCGATTAGTCCAACACATTCAAGTCATTGTGTGAGCCAGGCATTCCAAAAAATGCATGCCAAATCCGTAAATCATAAGATGCTACTGCTTCAAGAATAATGGTTGGCTTTTTTTGATGGTCAACATATTGACCTTGCCATGCCTTTGGACAATTTTTCCACTCCCAATGCATGTAATCTAAACTTCCCAACATGCCAGGAAACCCCCGAACCTCCCCAATAGCAAGTAATCTAACAATGTCAGTTGGCGTTGAAGATCTCAGATATTCTTCTCCAAAAATTTCAATCACTAAATTACAAAATTGTTGCAAACTTTGAATTGCAGTGCTTTCCCTAATACGAATGTAATCATCAACTGCATCTGCTGCGACACCGTATGATAATATTCTCATCGCTGAAGTCATTTTTTGTAAGGGAGATAATCCAAGTACATAAGATGCATCTTGTTTTTGAACAAAATATGAATTGTGTGCTTGGATTGCATTCAAAATGCATAGATACAAAGGATGACGCATTCGAAAACGTCTCCGAAATATTGTAGGTGAATACACTGGATTTGTAGCAAAATAATCTGCAAACAATCTGTCATGACCCTGCCTTCTATCTTTGTGTATATATCTATGACCTACAACAGAACCACCTATTTTCTTTGAGCTATCACTTGACTTAAGAATCTGAAGCATACTAGTATTATTCTGCTCATAAGCTCCTAAAAGTGTGACGATATATTCATCATCATCAGAGGAAGAGGAACAAGAAGAGGATGAAAATGAAATCAATATCATGGATTTGAATTTGAAGGTATTCATTATGCTCTGTTTTGTTTAAGCTATGATCGTATCAGTTGTGTGGAGTTGTCTGGCATATAGATAATGGGTTTATATGAGAACATAATCCATATGCCAGACATATATGTAATGGAGGGAAACAGAAATAGGAAAAAGAATTGGGAACAAAAATGGAGGGAAACAAAAAGAGAAAAAAAAAAAAAATTTGGCTGACCGGTTGACCCGCCGGTCGATCAACCGGTCGCCCCTTTCCCTGGTTCACAAAGGTGGGTTCAAACAGTTCAAAAGGGTAAAAAAAAAAAAAAAATTTACACTTACCGGTCGACCAACCGGTTGCCCCACGGGATTTGATGCACCGTTGGAGCTAGTGATATCAAATTTGGTGAAATGAGTTATTTTTTTACTTAGATTTGGTGAAAAAAGAAGTTCACTGTTGGAGATGCTCTTATTAGTACATTTTAGGTGAATTCACCCATAAATCTTATTTTGTAATCTTATAATTCATATGGTACTAAATATTTTTCTGTACACTGTGTAGTCCTTTAAATTAATTGTTGACTAATTTGCCATTGGTTTGTTTACCAATAACGTATTAGTTTGTCATTTATGAGAATAAAATTGTTTGTGTTTCACGTTCAATAAAAAATGGTACTAGTATGTTTTGTGTGGTTAGGTGGAACGTCATAAGTGTGTGACGTAAACACACGGGTCGACCCGTTACCTCGTATTGGCGGTCCCATCATGAACAAATAAAGTGTATTAACCTGTGTTTGCGTGAATAGCGACGCATGACCCGAAATTGGATATTTGAAAACCGTGGAACATCCCTAAATTGTAAACATATTCCGTTTGAGAAAGTTGACAGAAATCCTATCCGTGTTTAGTTGTTGTGTGTGGTTTTTGAATTTGCAAAAAATCTACGATTGCCTCTGACTTTCTATAGTCAAAGGATTATTTATAGAGATTTTGTAGGCATAATTTTTGTGGGTTAAGATTGGTCTATGGAACCCTAACGTTCACAGATCTGGTGGAGTGCTGTAAATGATTTGAAGTCGTAGTGTGGATATCGTTCATAGACGACGTAGTTCTCGTCATTTGTTGGTACGCCCACGTAATGTATAATAATGTATATGTTGTTGGTTTGTGTGTAGTTGTTATGAATATATGAATTTGGTGTGTCTCATCTGTTGTGTGAAATAGTTTACGTCGGGCTGTGAGATGTGTAGGTTTTTTGTCCAACAATTGTATTGTTGTCGTTGGATTTCAAGTGTAGGGGTGCTTGATTTATGTGGCATTTAGTTCCATACACACTATGTACAGATGTATGGGCCACACATATCCCATGGTGACATTTTTGTAGGGTTTGTTAACAGTCTTCGTGTGTATGGTGGAGTCTAAGGGTGGGCGCGGATCGGTTGCGGGCGCGGATCGGTTGCGGCCACGGAACCTCTAATTCGGCATCCGTCTGCCAGATTGGCAGATTGGAGAAAATTAATCCACATCCATCCGCCAATTCAGAGGATGCGGATTGGACGGATTGACAGATGTATATGAATCTTTTTGGCAAATTTTCAACCAACAAAAAAAAAAAAAAACAATGAAAATAATAATAATAATGCACTTCCTCAAAACTTGGGCAATTTTCACATATATGTAACAAGATATTGCACTTCCAAAAAATAACAATGCACTTACAAATTAACATAACTTGGGCACTTAACGTAACAGTGCACTTACAAATTAATAGTCATCCAAGTTACAGTTATCCAAACATTGTGCATCCAAGTTACAGTCATGCAAAGTTAAAAAAACAAATAAGTTACAGTCATCCAAAATATTGTGCATCCAAACCAAAACCATAGTATTACAGTCATCCAAAAAAAAAGCAAAAAAGTCATTCATTTCCTTCAACCAAACCATGAGCCATCTAAACCTGCATAACAAAAAAATGAAATTATTTAATAAGGAAAACACTAAAAAGTCTTAAACTTAAAAGAAGTAAACATATGTTAACAACATTTAACAAAGAGGAAGTATTTTACAAATGATATTAAATTTCAATAAAATTACTCTCCGGACATGGGCTTAAACAAGAACTTGATTCTGAAATAACTACACATAAAATATAACACAAGAAAATCATGTGAAGTGACAATAATGAATTTTGAATAATACAAAATAAATGAAATTTAAAACAAAATAAATCATTGAATGTATTACTCGAATCATATTGTTGTTCAAATTCTTCAACATCATTCATTGCTTGTCGAAGGCATATTGGAATGTTACTTCAAAGCCAATTTTGTGTACAAACAAGAACCTCCACCATCTTTGGAGCAAGTTAACTACGAAATGGATCAAGTATACGACATCCTCTTGTACTAAAAGCCGACTCAGAAGCAATAGTGAAAATAGAAATTGCCAACACATCTCGTGCTATAAGTGATAACACTCTATACTTTGTTGCATTAATCTTCCACCACTCCAAGATATCAAATTGACCATTCTTCCCATCTTTCTCAATATCACCCAAGTACTTGTCCAATTCCGACATACTCCCACTACTACAAAATTGCCCCTCCAAAAATGATTTAAATTGAGAGTTCACAATAGAGTATGGGTCATTTTCATCTATCACCATATCTACCGTTTCATTTACATTGAAGGCATGCACATTTGTTGAATCAAGCGTGGCATAATGATCATACAATTGACTCAAACAATTTTTCACCTTGTCTAACATTTTTTTCACTTTTATCATATCTCCACCAAAAATTGTTGAAAAATAAAATTGTAAGTATGTCATTTTTCTTTGAGGATCAAGTACAACCGCAACATACAAAAGGAGATTGATTTTATCTCCATTTCCCCAATACTTGTCAAACTTCTCTTTCATTTTCTTTATCATTGAAGCCAAAATAAGATCATTGTCTTTAATTAATTGTCCAATCATATTTTCAATGACAAAAATTTTAGTGTAGAATGTATTTGAAGTAACAAATAAAGAACCTGAAAATCTCTTTGTTGCATTATAGAACATTCTAAGAAATTTCAAAAACACCCTACAATTATCCCAATCCTTGGTTGTAGGCATCTCTCTCCTCTCACCCCCTTCATTATCCAAAAAGTAATGTTTATAATTGTAGTCCTTCTCACCCATTCTTTGAAAAGCACTCTAAAATTTTTTCGCCACCTCCAACATAAGATATGTGGAATTCCACCGTGTTGGCACATCTAGGCACAAGAGACTCTTACTCCCAATTTTCAAACTTTCTACATACTTTTTAAAAGTGTCAAGGTGGTTTGGAGAAGACCTCACATACCTCACTGCATGCCTCGCATTCGCTATACAAGACTTAAGGTCCTTCAATCCATCACCAATAATGAGATTTAGAATATGCACACAACAACGCATATGTAAAAATTCATGGCCTAAGACAGTTTCCTTCCATAGTTTTGTGGTTTGTTTCAAGAATCTAATGGTTAGATTATTGGAACTCACATTGTCAACAATTAAAGTAAAAAGGCCATCAATATCCCACTATTTTAAAAGTGTCTCAATTTTTTTACCAAGAGTTTCTCCTTTATGGTCTTCAACTTGACAAAAATTTATGATCCTCTTTTGTAACTTCCAATCATCATCAATGAAATATGCAGTTAGACATATATAACACAAATTTTGTATGGACGTCCATGTGTCTGTGGTAAAGCAAATTCTACGCCCTTTCACAATTTTCTTCAACCTCTCCCTTTCATTGGTGTATATTTTTACAATGTCCCTAGCAACGGTATATCGAGATGGGATCTTGAACTTGGGTTGCATGACATTACAAAACCTCTTAAAACCAACCCTGTCCACAAATCTAAAGGGCAATTCATCAATTACTATCATCTCGGCAAGACACCTCCTAGCAACTTCTACAGAAAATGACGTAGCCACAACATCAACAACACCCTCCCCACCAACTTCTCTAGGTTGAAATCCCAATGCTTGTTGCCCATGAGCATCCCTATATGGATACTTTGTACAATTTTTCAAATGACTTAACAAATTACTTGTTCCATGACTCTTAGACCCTGCCATATATTATTTCTTACAATACTTGCGCATAGCCCTATCTTTTCCATCAATACCCTTAATCTTTTCAAAATGATCCCAAGCCTTTGATGTTGTTCTCCCACTACTACTAGTTTTGGCCAAGAGTGGTCTAGGAGGGGGAGCATTAGGTTGGGTAGAGGGGTCAATAGAAGATGATTCAAGCTCAACATTAGGACTTATAAAAAATGTTTCTTCGCTTGGAGGATCCAAGCCTAAAAGATCATCAAATATACTGCCAAAAACCAATAAAAAAATCATTCAAAATATGCTTTGCAAATGCACAGAAACTAGAAGCATTCTCAATATCCCATACATTGATTTCATAGTTAATGTATTTACCATTTTATTTTTCTTTCTTAATGCAGATTGACTATGACTTTGTACATGATCCAGTGAGCACAACAATGAATGAGAAAGAAAAAAAAAATGGAATGCTACAGGCAAGGCTATTCGTCTACCTGAAGTGTTAGTAAAATATAACCTAGTAACAACTTATTGGAAAATTTATTGTAGCTATTAGGTAATCTACAAAAGGTCAAATTGACCTTTCTCGCTAATATGATTAAGTTTTTTATGAATACTAGAAAAGGCATTCTTTCACTTGACCACAAAACATGTTACCAAACATGTTACCACAAAACAGGTTTTTTATGAACTCTGCAGATTACCTAAGATACAGGTTTTTTATGAACTCTGTAGATTACCTAACAAGTTTTTTATGTTACCATAAAACATGTTACCAAATTCAGTAGTTTATAACAAGCACAAGATCAGCTCAAACATAGTTTTGTAACCTAAGAAATAAGAGGAAAGAACAAAAGGATACCCTTGAATACTAAAAACAATATAAAAATGAATGTTCTAACATTGCAATTGTAGCGAGTCAAAGACTACTAAAGGCAACATATAAATTCCCATAAAAGTCTAAAAACAAAGTGGTAAGCTTTCACCAAGGAAATTAAGGCTTAACTGAACATACACACTGAGAGGGAGATTTATAATCTGGCTTTGGGCCGTGGAAGGAGTCGGACAGAAGATGGCCGAGCATGTTTGGGCCGAGCTAACTTGGGTCTGATCAGAGTGGGATTCTCGGTCGAGGCTCGCCCCTGTTTAGGCCGAGCTAATTGGGGCTTCCTTTGAGATGATCTTGCTTGGTCCAAGCTTAGGTCTGAGGTCCAGGTCCCATGTTTGGACCGAGCTTCCCCGGATTTGGACTTGCTCGGCCGAGGCCTATCCCCGAGGTCTACTTAGCTGAGATGAGCGTCTGCTACTGGGTTTTGTGGGAGCACGATTAGCTCGGTGGGAAAAGTCTTCTGAATGCCAGTGTAACCTGTTTGGAACTCGGTCCTGCCGGAGTGCTACCGAGCTCGATTGTTATGGAGCTCAGCAAGTGGAGCACTCAGGCACGTTACGCAGCACGGTTGTGGAAGGTCGAGGTGATTCCGCCGGGCTGCTGAGTTCCCGCTAATGTAGCCTGACGGTTGGGTTAGGTGGTGATTGCTGGATTTGTGCTGACAGATGGGAGAGCAGCACCACGTGTCAAGAGTCTAATGGATGCAGAGTTGAGCGCAGAAAGTATATAAGCGTAACTGCGCCCCCATGCTGGACATGGAACATCATTTGGTAAAACACTCATTTTGATATATCTCTCTCTTCCTCTCTCTCTCTCTCTCTCTCTCTCTCTCTGAGTGTATGTGCTAACTTGACCGTCGGAGGGGTTTTCTGACCACACACCGTCGGATAGCTCACCGCCGTTGTGCTCGCAGGTTGATCGGATAGACAAGGAGCTTGGATGAAAGGAGCACGGGCTCCACGGAATATTTGTTCCCCGTACAATTGGCGCCGTCTGTGGGAACTTGATAGACAAAACCTTGTCTTCCAAGCTCATCTGATCGCCTTCCATAGCGAACAACGACGAGATACCGTTGTCCGCCATCGACGGTGTTTCCTTGGAGTCAGCCAGACGGAGAGATGGACTCCCCGCCGTTCCAAACATGGCGGACTTGGAGACTTCCCCAGGAGGACATTCAAGAGATGCGCGGGATAAGCACGGTAGAAGTTTTGGTCACTTTTAGAGCCCAGATGGGCACCGGCGACGAAGAGAATCGCAAGCTAGGCGTCTGGAGCACAAGTTAAGGGACCAAGACACCATCATCCGGAGAATGGCGGCAGAGATGGAAGATCTCAAACAACATGTCAAAGGGAAGGGTGTTGCTGGAGTGGGAGACCACAGTGAGCGCACCCAACCACGCCGTTCAAGAAGTCAGAGCCAGCGGCACACTCCCTCCCTTTCTATCACCAGAAACTACAGAGTTGGAGAATCCGACGCGCTTGTAGAGAAGTCTAGCGCACAAGATAGTACCTATCAACCCTCACGTCCGACGACGACGTCGAGATATTCCTACTCCGCTCGCTTAGAGGACTTGCGGGTAGTCTTGAAAGAGCGGACTCGCCGACAAGAGACTCAAAGGGTGCCGGCGCTCCAGCGACTATCTTACGGGGGTCACGCTAGTGAAGAGGTCATAATGCCACCACCCCGCCCAACCGTGCCTTTCCTTCTAGACATAGATTTGGCGAGGCTGAACGCCACCCCCTTCTCCCTTGAGATAGAAACCACACCGCTCACCGTGGGCTTTCACCAGCCCAAGTTTACGCTCTACGATGGAAAGACCGATCCGTACATGCATGTAAGCCACTTCCGGCAAGTCATGGCCGGACATAGGCGCAATGACGCTCTTATATGCCTTATCTTCCTGTCAAGTTTGGGCGAGCTGGGCTTGAAATGGTTTGAGAGGTTGCCAGAGGGAAGCATCAAAAGATGGCAGCAGTTGGCAAAAGCCTTTGTGACTCGTTTCAAGACCAACACTAAAACGCCAAAGGAGGTGGACTACCTTCTCAGTGTCAAAATGGAATCGAGCGACACACTCAAGGCATACAACTCCAGATACTGGGAAACCTTCAATAAGATTTTAGATTGCCCGATCAACCTGGCAATCACCCAATATAAGTGCGGTCTCCCGGTCGGACATAGGCTGCAGGACTCACTTACCATGAACCAGCCGACATCTATGGGCCAACTGATGCAGCGTATCAATGAGCACATCCGAGTAGAGGATGATACGGCGACGTCCACTATGAAGACAACTCCGGTGGTAATAGACAAGAGGTCGGCTGGTAAGGTACACGCAGTCGGACATGAGACAAACTGTCCAAATGATCGCGCCGAGAAATCTGACTGTGGGTCAAATCATCGAAACTGGGAAAAGGGTCGTCAAAATGACCAAGCTGAATACCCCCGCGATGACATAGCGGATGCTAACAGAAGGTTGAAAGCTTGGACGGGCATCACCATGGTCTTTAAGATTCCAATCTATCGTATACTTAATGAAATCAGTGACGAGGATTATGTCCGATTTCCTGCTAAGTTAGACGACGTGCAAAAGGGCTTCAATCCGCGATACCGCTGCACATATCACCGGGAGTGAGGACACCGGACAGAGGACTTTTTGCGTCTAAAGCAACACTTAGAGGTGTTAGTCGCAGCCGGACACTTAGATCTTTACATTGATGGGGGTGTTAAGGCCATACATCCCGCCTCGGCTGATCTGTATGGATCGGAGGACTTTGAGGCGCCCCCTCAAGGAGTGGTTAATGTGATCCATGGCATAGTGGAGCCGGTGCGTGTTTGCGAGCTCTGAGGAATGATCAAAAAGGCGGAACACATGAAGGAAGTTTTGTCAGTCCAGCCCGCGATCAAAAGGGGGAAGACCGAGGAAAAAGACTTGATTAGTTTCTCCACAAGGGACCTAGAGTGCATTCAAATGCCATACAACGACGCCCTTGTGGTCACCCTCCACGTCAAAGAGTTCGATGTCAAGCGCATCTTGATTGACCAGGGAAGCTCGATTAAAATTATGTACTACGACGCGTTCAAACAACTCAAACTCCGAGACACAAACTTGGCTCCGACAACTTCGCCACTGGTAGGTTTCAACTCACAACCAGAGTGGCCTTTGGGAAAAATAATTTTACCAGTCAAAGCCGAATCCGGGGTCAAGCAAGTGGAGTTCTGGGTATTGTAGATGTCGTCTACATACAATTTGATCCTCGGTAGGGGCTGGCTTCACGCTATGCAGGTTGTAGCGTCGACTTACCACCAGGTTATGAGATTCCCCTCAGCTATAGGGGAAATTGAGGAAATTTAGGGCGATCAAGTCACGTCGAAGCAATGCTTCGTAGCAGTGAACGGGAGCCAAGCTGCCAAAGGCTTCGTGCAAATGATTGAAGGCCCAGAAGACTAGAGTGTCCTTGATGACATGGGCACCAGGGCCGAGGACAAAGCTGTTGAAGAATTGGTAGAAGTACGGATCGACACGGAAAGTCCAAACAAGTTCTTTTTGCTCGGATCAAGCTTGACCGCTCAAGAAAGAACCGAGATGGTAAAGTTCTTGATGGCAAATATCGAAGTCTTCGTATGGTCGCCCTACGACATGCCTGGCATCGATCCAAGTTTTATTTGCCACCAACTCAATGTTTTTCTTGATGCACGGCTAGTCATTCAGAGAACAAAGGAATCGGCTCTTCATCACGCCGAGGTAGTCGCGGAGGAGGTAAGGAACTTGCTTGAAGCACGGGCTATTTAGGAAGTGCACTACCCTCGGTGGATTTCAAACACGGTCGTAGTACCCAAGAAGAATAGGAAGTGGCGAGTTTGCGTCGACTACAAGACCGCCAACTGAGCTTGCTCTAAAGACAGCTTTCCTCTGCCTAGAATAGACCAGCTAGTGGATTTAACGGCCGGACATGAAAGGCTCAGTTTCTTGGATGCCTACCGCGATTATCATCAGATTGCCATGCATGGCCCCGACTGTGAGATAACCTCTTTCACCACTCCGAGGGGACTCTTCTACTATCAAGTCATGCCTTTTGGTTTGAAGAATGCCGGGGCAACTTTCCAAAGGATGGTGACCAAAACGTTCGCCTCTCTGCTAGGCCAGACGATGGAGGCTTATATCAATGACATGGTGGTCAAAAGCAGGCATCAGGCAGACCACTTGTCTGACCTAGCCGAGATGTTCGCCATTCTCAAACAGCACAAGCTACGCCTAAATGCGTCCAAGTGTGCCTTCGGCGTGGGATCCGGGAAATTCCTAGGCTTCCTAGTCACAAACTGAGGCATTGAGGCAGACCCTTGTAGACACCCCATTTTTGACCGTCCTCAAGACTTGGACATCACCGCTTGAACACCCGGTGATTATCCATGTTTGTGTTCGTTTTGAGTTCCCGGAGGTCCCGACTGCGCGCCGTGCCTCAGGATCTCTTAACCGGTTTGTTCTGTGCTTGGTTTTCTACCAAGACTTGTGTCTGTTTGCATTTGAGGGGAGGGGAAGGCTTGTTAGCCATCCCTAGAACCCACCGGCTTCCCCACACCTCCACCGGCTATCCATAGTGGACATCGGCACTTTTTTACCTTGATCCTTGGCCGATCGGCAATTTATGATGCCGACCGGCACACTTTTGTGCCGGCGACTGTTTTGGCCGGCCGGTGACCCTTCTGAACCCCTCTGAGGATGGTGCATGCCAGCTGTGCCAGCTGGATTACACCATCACCACTCCCCGTGCATAACATTGCACCCTTTGCCCTTTTGAACCCCCCTTGAAGCTTCTAGAAGCTTGAACCCTTGGCACTGCTCCTTGGAGAAGCTTGGCCAGCTGTCTTGGCTTCCCTTGGAAGCTAGAAACCCTTTGCACCCTTTGAACCTTTTTGGTCTTGCTTAGCCATTAAGTTAAAGCCTTTGGTTGCCTATATAAGCACCATTCATCTCCATTGCTCAAGGGTTAGAGATTTTAGGTCAAGAACCAGAGAATATACATACATTCTCTGATATATATCCATATATATCTATATCTCCCCTCCTCTCCTCTTGTGTGTGTGTTTTAAGCCCCAAATAGTGTGTTTTACCTCACTTTTGCACCATTACACACACTATTACACCTAGCTTCGAGATTGGAACACTTGGAGGTTTGTTTTGAGTGACTTTGGACTGGTTTTGATCACTTGGAGAGGGCTGGACCACCTGTTCTTCATTGGTTCTTCAAGGGTAAGCTTGTTGCTTTAGATTCCCCATTCTTGCAATCTATTTCTACCCTCTTTACTTTGTGATTTTGAGTTTGTGTTTAAGATAAAAAAAAGTCTTGTTTTTACTTGTTCTTGAACCTTCATTAAGGTCATTTTTTGGTTTGAGTTAAGCCTCATCACTTTAAGCCTTGATTGGCCCTATTTGGTGCCTTTTTCATAGGCCTTCTTGTTTTGGTGTTCTTGGATCTTCTCACCACTGAAACCAGTGGGTTTTCAGTGGTGAGGATGATATTTTCGAGCCTCATCTAAGGGAGAGACACCCCTCTCCCTTTGATCCTTTGGTTGGCCTTTGTTTTGGCTCATAGCATAGCATGCGTGCATGTTTGCATTTGGCTTCATTTCAAGGCTTTTGGGACTGTTTTAGGTCATGTTTGACCTTTGTTTTTAGTTGGAATTATAGCCTCTAACATGCTTCTCATACTTCCTTTGAAATGCTCTCTTGTGCCTAAAAGAATGTCATGTTTTGAGGTCATGATCTTTGCATGTTTAGGTTTAGTTTCATGAAGATACTAGCATTGTTTTGCCATGTTAGAGGCTGTGAGCCCTTTGTTTTGGCCATGTTTGGTGTGCTTGAGGTGGTTGTCTTGCATATTGGCTTGTAGGCCTTGTTTGTATGAAGTCCTAGCATGCTTATCTTGTTTTCATCTAATGATTTGGCATCATTATAGGTGGTATTTCAGTCTCCATTTCATGTTCAAACACCTCCATTTATCATCTCCTTCATGTCTTAGAATGTGGGTCTTTTATGCCTTAAAAGAGCATTGTGCATGCTTCCATGATTAGTGTATTTTTGGGGGTGCCATGAGGGACTTGGGTGTCATTCCACATGCTTAAAATCTGTTTTTTTTTTGTTTGTTGAATGCATGCCATGAGTGGTTGTATGAATGATGTCAAATTACACTCTTTGGTGTCCTAGACTTGGGCCCATTGAATAGCATGCTTGTGAGGCATTTTGATCATGTTGAGAGGCTTGTTTTGCCACTGTTTGTGGGAGTTTGAGGGCTGTCCTTTATGGCTTAAGTCCATTGTTGCATGCTTACTTCATGATTGTTGCTTGCTTGGTCAATGTAGCCTTGAATGTATGCTTGTTAGTTCCATGTTTAATTGGTCCATCTTGCATGCCATTTGTATCCTACATACTTTAGCCCTTTGCATGCTTAATATGATAGGTTGCTTTGCATTTGAGCCTTGCTTGCATATTTGCATCTCATAGCTTGGTTTGGGGTTGTCAAGCCAAGCCTAGGATTGAGGGGAGTTCACGTTTCAAGTGGTGTAACTCACCTCAATCCTTGGTCACTAAGGCCCTTGATTTCCACATGATAGGGACTTAGGATTCATTTGTTGTGTTGCATGCATATTTACATTAAAATGAGCAATCTTGGTTCCTTAGGCTATCATGCATCAAATGCACAATTGATAGCCCTAGAACCAAGAGCCACACCCCCTTGAGTCCCTAAACATGATAGGAGGTGTTGGACATGCTCACATTTGCCCAAAAACCATGCCTATGCATTGCTTTGTCTGTTGCTGCTGCTGTCATTTGTCTGGTGCAGGAACTTTATGCCGACCGGCAGAAAATAGTGCCGACCGGCACTATTTTTGTGCCGATAATTACCAAAGTGCAACGGTGGCCCTGTAAGAAGCCGATGATTACACTTGCCTGGCCGGTGGGGCATTTCGAGACCACTTGGGAGGCATTCGAATTTTGGGAATTTTGGAGGCGGGACGGTAAAAGCAATTTGCAATGCCATGGCATAGGTTTTTCAGGCGGTCATGACGAGCATGCTTCATTCACGCATTCCGGAAATTTGAGGCCCCGTTTATTTTATTTGTTTAATTTAATTTTCAAGATTAGAAATTTGTAATAATTTATTTATTCATTTATTCTTGATGTATTATTTATTTATTCGGTCCCTCAGTGAGGGTAAAATGTAATAAGTGTGGGTGTGTGTGATGTATGTCTTCCAACCCCCACTTCTTTCTAACCCTATTATTTACCCGCTTTTAGTGGTAGATTAGGGCATTGTAAATTAGCATACCTTATGCAATGCATGCGTGCATCCATCCATTTGTTTACTTGCAGGGCTCGGTACATCATACAAACGCATTGCAATTTTCAAATTCCAAAATTGAATACGTGCTATGTGATAGCATTCCATATGCCATGCTTAGGATAGCCGAGCCTGTCTAACTGCATCCATGCCTGTGTTGCATTAGTCATTTGACGTGAACTAGGTCATGCATCGTTTTGCTAACTAGTTTCTTTGTTTTGTACAGTCTGAGGTGAGCTTTTATGCTTTAGCATACCGCATGCGTGTGAATGTTGCCATGACAGTATGATTGCCATGCGGCTAAATGCTTATGTGTTATAAACTGTTTGAATGCCTGTGGGTGGAGGTTGGATTGCTTGAGTTGGGAGTACTCATTGAAATCCGCATTTTAGCCTACTTGCGAGTAGCAAAATCTAACACGTTTTTCGAGACAAAAACGGATATGCAATGTTTGTTTCCAAACTAGGCGATCTAGTCTATACTTGTTTGCTGTGCGCATAACATAGTAATTCTAGGTTAATAATTGGAATAAGAACACGTAATGTTTTTTTAAAATCGGATATCACGGTTAGTAGAGGCCGGTTTTCGGACCGGGCGAAAGGGGGTGCTCATAGTGACCTTCCCGATCGTACCCAAGCTCGAGCCGAGTAACTTTGGTGATGACGGACGTGTGGCCTTGACGAGTCAGGGTTTCCTAAATTTCCCATTTTAAAAATATTTAGGTGGCGACTCTGTGATCTGGCAAAGCAGTCCATGTTTGGCACTACTTTTTCAAAAATCTGTTTTCTCAAACGATTTGCCAGATTTGGACTCTTTGGTTCAGATTTAGAACCGCAACAAAAATCGAGTCCTGCGAACTGTAGTAGACCCAACAACATCGAACCAGAACGGGAGTCATCCTCCCGGGATGCGTTCGTGGGCGTCTGATTTGGCGACTCTGCTGGGGAGTTTTAGAGAGCTTGACTCGAACTCGTGATACCCTGTTTTGACTACACTTATGTGTTTCTTTGCATTGCATGTGCATTGGTGCGCCTAGGACACCGTGTTGGTCATCTGCTATTCCTGAACGGTTCGCTGGAGGCTTGTCTTGTCAAGGCATGTCCATAAGGTCGACGGTTGCGCTCTGCCGATGTAGAACACAAACCCCGTTTTTTACCGGGGCACCCTTTTGGACCATTCGACCTAGTTGCATAGTCGGAATCCGTAGTGACCATTCCAAACTAGGACAGGTTGCTTACCCGATTTAGGTTGTTTGAAACCGCTGTGTGTATAGTGAAACCCTAGCTCCTGACAAAATAGGACAGGGAAACCCTACCCCAACATAGGGGTGTTTTGGTTCTCACTTATGTTATGTGCTTTAGAGTGTAACTCTGCAGAAGCGTCTGAATCGGTTTGCAAGTTAAAATGTCGGGCAGGGCATCGATGCTCGATGTTTGGGCATCGGTTATGCATGGATATCGATTCGAGCCTAGGGGCAATGGTTCATGAATCAGTGATCAGTGTTTGAGAAACAGTGCATCCGGCATTCAACCGTTTACTTTAAAATAACCGACCGTGTTTTGTGTGTTTATTTACTTTCTTGCGTTATCTTTGTCCGATTATACTTTATTTATACGCTTTATTTATCTTTTTATTAGGTAGTTGAGCACGATTGCTACCGACCGATAGATATCCCCCAAGCACCTGGGTGAGGTCGTCGACTCGCTTCGATCGAGGATCGATGAGACGGACAACGATGTACTACTCGCTACCCCGATGGCTAAGCGGAGGTCGGTAAAGCGAAAGCATCAGTCGTGAGCAGTTCGAGCTTTGTCTACCCTTTGTGTTTAGTAGGGATCCGGATTACGTGTCACTAAGAGAGGAAAATATACGATAATTCAACGAGCAGGATAATATGGCTAGTTTGGAGGAGATGGTGCGCCACCTTCAAGAAAGCATGAAAGCAATGCAACAGATGCGTCCGTCAGCAGAACCGCCCGAACAACGAGCCAGTTGTAAGAAACGGCGAAGACAATTGCAGATTAAGCGACAAAGCGAGCATCTGCTTCGCACCAAATTCCTCGCCAGAGTTCCTAATCTTTGGGGAAAGCGACCAATACTCGGTGATCTGAGAACTTCCCACAGGACCACCTCCGCCTCCAGCTCCACCCCAAACCCAACCCCAGCAATCAAAGACACCCACCAATTTACCGGACTCTCCCTTTGAGTTCGAGACCGATCCCACCGCATTAAAGTTGAGCAAGCTTGAGAAGCTGTTCAAGAGATCCCAGGGAGCCAAGACCATCCCTGACATTGAAGATGGATACACAGACGCAGCCGTGACGCTGCCTGACAGGTTCAAAATGCCTCATATCGATCGGTTCGATGGGTCTGAGGACCCTATGGTACATTTAAGGCTGTTTTCGGACGTTCTAAGGCCAATGGGCCTCGAGGGCTCGTGGTTATCTCTGTTTGGTCGGACCTGCCGGTGTAGCGTCTGCATGGTATGCTAAGCTAGATGATGACGTGAAGAAAAATTGGGACTTAAATGGCCGAGGCCTTCATCGCGAGATTCATATTAACACACGATCGAAATCACTACTCGTGATCTCGAGACAACCAGACAAGATCCTAAGGAGAGTTTTTCGGAATTCGTAACCAGGTGGAGGGCCAAGGCTTCAATGATGACCTTGAGGCCTACGGACAAGGACCAGATTCGGATGATTGTGCAATCTACGTAAGTTGATGCAAAAGATGATAGTAGTCCCATTTCCCACCTTTTCTGACCTCCATGAAATGGGGGTGCAGATTGAAGATGCCTTGAAACAAGGCTGGATTGACAATGACCGGGAGCAACCCCGAAGGACCTTCAATCGTAATAGCAATGCAGGCCCGAGTGGCGTCACAACTGCAAGAACCCAGGAAGTAAGCACGGTCACCACCAACCCCTCACAAAGAAATACAGCGGCCTCGCCATTTTCCTGCAAGGCCCGAAGCAACCCACAAACAACCAAATACCCACCCAAGAACACCAACCTTTGCTCCACTATACATGCCCCGTCCAAAGCTCTAGGGTATTGATCAAGAAAGGGCACTGAGGCCCCCTGGAGCCGCCCCTACCGAAAAACTTCCCCTAACCATAACTCCGCCAAGCATCGCGTTCCACCAACAAAGACGGTCATGACACCCCAGTGTTATCGGTTACGCCATGAAATCCAGGATCTCATTGATAATGGGGTGATTTTGCCTCCTGAGAGACCCAACGTTACTACAAACCCCCTCCCTGCATATAACCAAGCTCCACCGCCCAAAAGACTCAACTTCATCCACACTGGGGGCGTGTCTTACGACCCTAGCATTTACATCACACCTACCCATCTGCCCAAACCAGAGGTGTCTCTTCCCGATTGCACCAACTTGTGCATGATAGGCACCTCCATCACCCAACCTAAGCCAGTGGTGGTGACCGCCGAAAACAAAGAAGAGGAGATCCCGAAGGGAAAACGGGTTGTTGAACCGAGGTCTGCGGAATTTACAGCTTACATTGAGAAAACGTATAGTCCGAGTGACTACATTTTACCGATAGGCCAGGATGTGTCAGCGGTGAAGCTTCCACCCAGGGGAGAACTGTGTGTAATCCAGGGAGATAGCCTAGGACAGGAAATGGATAGTGTAACAACCGTGGGAGAGGACTTCGCCAGCCTTCGATTTTACTACAACCAAGATCCAGAGGACTCAGCAGTCAACTGGTTCGATTATGGGGAAACAGCAGAGGCCATTGGGTGGTTGGACGATCACCCAGATGTGATAGAAGAGTTTCAGCCAAGGAGCCCAAAGAGGGCAAGAACATCAAGAATACCGGAAAGTGAAATCAGAGTGTATTGCCGGAGAGCGCCGGCACGAAGAATTTCGCTCAGGATTGGAGCATCTTGACCACAGGAATCGTTGAACAACCGGATGTGTTGGCACAGTCAGAACAGGAAAGATTTGAGGAATCTGAGAGAGCCAGGAAGGCAAAGGCCCATGTGGGGGCTGAAACCGCTGTGTGCGCAGAAACGGATAATGCTACGAGTACGAGAATGGAAAGTGCCGTGAGTACGAGAACGTCCATGCCGGAGCCCGACAGATGTTTGTCAGTTGCTGATGGGATGTGGTGGGAAGATGAGGATCTTTGTCTCGCCCATACAGACGAAGGCTGGGGAAATGATCAACCTGACGGTACCTGGTACCTGGGGGAAATCGACCATATGACTAGGAGTGGGCGGTATTTCAAGCCTCCGCACTTGGATCAACCAGAGACGTCCGGAAAGGATAGGGAGGCAGAGAGACAGAAGGAAAAGCAGCTCGAAGAGGAAGCCGTGCTCAAACAGTTGAAAAAGATACAAGCAGATATCTCTATTTGGGGACTACTCATGGCTTCTCGGGTGCATAGGGAGGCTGTTTTATCAGCCATGGATAAGGCAAAGCTTTCAATAGAAACAACACCAGAACAGCTAGTGGGGCTAGTCTTTCCGGGAGGGACTACCCCGATGTTGACGTTTGCTGATAAGGAATTACCGCCTGAGGGCACAAATCACAACAAGCCACTCTATATCTCTCAGAGAGTCACGGGATAAATGGATACCGGTAGTCCTTGTTGATACAGGATCTGCCATCAACGTCTGCCCTGCGAGGACAGCTTACGCGATTGGTCTGAAAGTCGCGGACTTTGTACCAACAGCCCAGGTCATCAGGGCATATGACAATACAAGCCGAGAAGTGATGGGAACCGTTAAAATCCAGGCTAAGGTTGGGCCGGGACAGCAGGAGATAGATTTTCATGTCTTGGAAGTACCGGCAACTTTCAATCTGTTAGGGCCGTGGTCGCATCAGTGAAGGCGATCATCCACTTTGCATCAAATGGTGAAATACCCCTATGGAAAGGGAGTAGCCATCGTCTTCGGGAATTCATCAATCCATCCGCCACCCGAAGTATCCACACCTGTTCTGGAGATAGAGCATGGCATGGAAGATATATTCATATCAGGTTTTACCCTGGCTGAGGCTCAGGTTGTACAGAATATCATGGCCGCTAATGAAGGGATATATGTTAGCGCCCAAGCAGTATACCTCATGAATAAACTCCAATACATCCCCGGGATGGGATTAGGGAAGAGCGGCCGAAAGGGCATTGCAACACTGGCTGAAATGCCGCACAACCCTCACACTTTCGGTTTGGGTTACCCGCCCACCCAGGAAGATTGGGTAAGAAAGGGAAAAGAGATGGCTGGAAGAGCCAAAGCGAAACAGATGGGGAAACCTTTTGAATTGATGCACCGGCCCATCCAGGGTACCTTGAACGGACGTTTCGTCCGGGAGGGGGAAGATTTCCCATTCTGTGGTTTTCCGGAGCCATGGCTGAATAAAGAAGGGAAACGCACGCCGGGGTTTGAGGTTTTCTTCGACTTGCAATTATCTGGGGATGATGTTGCTGAAGAGCAGATAGACCCGACAGTTGAGGCTGAACATAGCAAGGAATTGGAGTCTGCGGACACAGAGTTTGAAATGGGGGTAGCACTGGCATGTCTACTTTCAGATCCTTTGATCAACCAGGTGTGCTTGGGGGACGACTCTTCGGTGTCCATGATCGGAGATGAAACGGCTGCGGGCCTACCATCAGCTATTTTGGATGCATCCATCGCACCCTCCCTCGTCTGGCAGTACGAGGAGGGATTTTTATCAAGCAGCACCGGGTCAGGTAGTGAGCCGGAATCTGATTCCACCGAGTCTTGTGAGTCGGAATCAGGTTCCAGTTCGTCTGAGTCCGAGTCCGGTATTCCTGGGAGTGATAACCCGGATGCCACGGTCCTGTCCAGGTCGTCTTTTTCTTTCTCTTTTGAGTCTGTTGTAACAGAAGAATCGGACGGTTTGGAAGTGTCTAATGAGGATGAGGTAACTGTGGTTTCCGAGTATTTTTCTGTGCCTTTGGTTTATTGCTTAAATCAGGACTTTCAAAATTTTGATGAAAACGACGAGGACGAAATTCCTCCGGTTTTGCAACGACTAATTGAACAAGAGCAAGAGAGGTTTGTTAAACCCTTAATTGATGAAATCACTACCGTGAACATTGGTACTGAGAAGGACCCGCGGCTGGTCCAGATCGGGTCCACGTTGTCTTCGGAGGAACGCGAGCGCTTAGTCGCTTTATTAAAAGATTTCAAAGATGTTTTCGCGTGGTCCTACGAAGACATGCCTGGAATCGATCCTGAGATTGTACAGCACCGGATCCCTCTTGACCCCGAGGCCCGACCTGTCAAACAGAAGCTCAGAAGGATTCGCCCTGACTGGGCCATTAAGATCAAGGAAGAGGTCACCAAGCAGATTGACGCAGGCTTCCTGTTGGTATCCGAATACCCAACCTGGTTGGCCAACATTGTTCCAGTGCCGAAGAAGGATGGCAGAATCCGGGTATGTGTGGATTTCAGGGATTTGAACAGAGCCAGTCCGAAGGATGACTTTCCCTTGCCACATATTGACGAGTTGGTAGATTTCACAGCGGGGCATGCTTTGCTTTCGTTCATGGATGGCTTTTCAGGCTATAATCAGATAGTAATGGCACCCGAAGACCGGGAGAAGACTGCTTTTACCACCCCGTGGGGTACATATTGCTACAGAGTGATGCCATTTGGGCTAAAGAACGCTGGGGCTACGTATCAACGGGCTGCAACTACAATATTACATGACATGATCCATAAAGAGGTTGAGGTGTATGTGGACGACATGATTGTCAAGTCCAAAGAAAGAGAGGGCCACTACACCGCCTTGCAAAAGTTTTTCCAAAGGATCAGAGAATTTCGGCTGCGGTTGAATCCTCAAAAGTGTACGTTTGGTGTTACAGCGGGAAAAATGCTGGGATTTTTAATTACACAAAGGGGCATCGAAGTCGACCCTTCTAAAATCAAGGCCATCTTAGAAATGCCACCACCAATGACTGAAAAGGAGGTGCGAGGCTTTCTGGGTAAAGTGCAATTCATAAGACGGTTTATCTCTAAACTAACCTTGACTTGTGAACCACTTTTTGGTCTCTTGAAGAAAGGAACGAAGTTCCATTGGGACGGCCGATGCCAAGCTGCGTTTGAACAGATTAAAGAGTATCTACAGAATCCGCCCGTGTTATCACCACCAAAGCCGGGGAAGCCGTTGATATTGTATCTATCAGTGACTGAGACTACAATGGGCTGTATGCTCGCACAAGAATCGGAAGATAAAGTGGAAAGGGCCATCTACTATCTGAGCAAGAAGATGCTGGATTACGAGACCCGCTACACTCCGCTGGAGAAGGCTTGTCTAGCCTTGGTATGGGCTACTAGGAAGCTGCGGCACTACCTGTTAGCTCACTCTGTAATGTTGGTTTCGCGACTTGATCCCATCAAATATCTTTTCGAGAAACCAGCGCTTACAGGTAGGCTAGCTCGTTGGTTGCTATTGCTCTCAGAATTTGACCTCAAGTATGTGACGCGCAAGTCTGTAAAAGGGAGAGCGGTGGCAGAGTTCCTTGCCGACCACCCGGTCGAAGGGGATGAAGCGGGTGAGTACCTATTCCCAGACGAAGCTATTCTGCACGTCGAAGATGAAACCTGGACGATGTACTTTGACGGAGCGTCAAATCAATACGGGTACGGGATAGGAGTGCTGCTGATAGCGCCTGACGACTCCCGTATCCCCTTAGCATTCAAGCTCCGGTTCAAAGTCTCGAACAATGAGGCAGAGTATGAGGCATGTATTGCCGGGTTAGAAGCAGCCCTAGAACTAGGGGCAAGGCGTTTGGACGTTATTGGAGATTCGAACTTAGTTGTGTCTCAAGCAAAAGGAGATTGGAAAGTGAAGGAGGAAAAGATGATAATTTACCACCAGACCCTGGATTTGTTAATTCCTCGGTTTGAAAAGCTAAGTTTCACTCACCTAGTAAGAGAGAATAACAGGTTCGCAGATTCACTAGCAACTCTATCTTCCATGATAGACATCCCGTCAGGAGTCCGGATGCGCCCAGTAATCATTGATCAAAAGTTTGCGCCAGCATATGAGTCAATCTCTGCCATAGATGAAGTGCAGGACGACAACCCTTGGTATTACGACATATGGAACTTCTTGGAAAAGGAGACATATCCACTAGGGGCAAATGCCAAAGATAAAAGGGCAATTAGAAGAATGGCTGTTCAGTTTATCATCTGCGGGGGTAAATTATACAAAAGAGGTCATCTGGGAATGCACAAGCTATGTGGAAGTCAAGAATCGGTTACTGATGGAGGCCATCCATGGAGGAGAATGTGGTGCACATGTAAATGGGGTAATGCTGGCACGGAAAATTCTCAGGCAAGGCTACTACTGGTCAACCATGGAGGAAGATTGTATCAGCTTTGTTCGGCGATGCCACAAATGTCAGATCCATGCAAACCGCATGAATATTCCGCCATCAAAGTTATACAACATGACATCGCCGTGGCCGTTCTCGGTTTGGGGAATCGACGTGATCGGAGCTGTTACCCCAAAAGGGTCGAATGGGCATGAGTATATCTTAGTAGCAATAGATTACTTTACAAAGTGGGTCGAGGCCCAGTCCTATGCAGTGTTGAAGGCTTCGCATGTCGCGAAGTTTATCAGAAACAACATTATCTGCCGTTATGGAGTCCCGAACGAGATCATTTCAGACAACGGTTCTCATTTCAAGAAGGAAGTGATTGATTTGTTGGAGAAGTATAAGGTGGCTTTTCATAAGTCATCCACGTATCGGCCGCAGACCAACGGAGCAGTTGAGGCCGCCAACAAGAACATCAAACACATACTGCAGAAGCTGGTAGAAACCTATCGGGACTGGCCAGATAAATTGCCGTTCGCTCTGTGGGGCTACCGAACTTCAATTAGAACTTCCACTGGAGCAACTCCTTATTCGCTGGTCTATGGGATGGAAGCCGTTCTACCGATTGAGATTGAGGTTCCATCATTGCGAGTATTGGCCGAGTGCCAGATAACTGAGGCAGATTGGCAGCAGAGTAGGTTCGAGGAACTCATGCTCTTCGATGAAAGGAGGCTGAAAGCACTGTACCATGTCCAAGGTTATCAGCGCAGAATCGCCCGGGCTTTTAACAAGAAGGTTAAGTCCAGGAATTTGAAGGAGGGAGATTTGGTGCTCAAAGACAACCGAGCTCCCATCCACGACTAAGGGCAAGTTCGCACCCAATTGATCGGGTCCCTATATCATCAAGTCTATCACGTCGTGGGCCGTGGTTCAGATGGACCTAGATGGCCTAGAGTTCTCCCAACCGATCAACATGGACAAGCTGAAGAAATATCACCCCTGAGAGGCTCGCTAGGCCGAAAACCCGGAAGGGCGACCTAGGCAAAATTCAGAGCACGAAAAATTAGAAAATATAAAAACTGAGCTCGCAAGGTTGAAAACCCGCAAAGGGCGGCCTTGGCAAAAGTTAGAGCGCAAAAGGAGAGTGAAAATACTCGAGTGAACCCAAGCCTGAACTACGTAAGGCTTGATTCCCATCATTGGGATACGTAGGCAGCTTCATCCTGAAGTTCAGCCACAAACATTTTTCCCGATCAGCTTTGTCCATTTGATCATCTTGGTCATCTTTGTCCATCAGCATTCATCGCAATCTCCTGCAAAGGTTATTCGGACTAGGGGCAACTTTCCGTTACCATGCAAAGGTCGTGGTACTATTCAGACTAGGGCAATTTTCCAAATTATGAATCGGGTTGTGCATCTCAAGGATGATCTCAGGCGTGTCCAGTTCTGATCCACATCGAAAATGGTTTTGAAAAGTTTTAATGAAGATGACTTTGTTCAAATAAATCTTTTTACAACTAAGACCATTTCTAGACCAAAAACGGAAATTTTTCAGTACCACAACCTTCAATTTCATTGATTTCAAACAGAGTTCTCTTGTTCTTGCATACAATTAAAGTTGCTTTTTATTACATTCATAAAGAAAACTTGAAAGTACTAATAAAGCAATAAGTCCGGGGCACGGTCAAGTCAGATGTCCCTGCGCCCCCTCCCAGAGCTGGTCGAAGCCTCTGACGCCAAAGTGGGCCCTTCCTGTGCCTCTTCATTAAGCCAATCCAAGCACTCATCAGACAAAGTGCAACTGAAAGTGGGAGCGGGGGCCAGGAGTTCTCTCGTCCTCCATGCTGTGGCATACCGGGCCACCAGGCACCGAATCGAAATGCAATGGATACTCTATCCTTCCGGTGATGTGTCTGATCACAACCAGCCTGGGGCAAGATCCGAAGGGGGAAGTACAAGCCACAGTGAGGCAAGCCAATCAATTGGACCCCGGGTTGCCGGGTCATGCTGTAACTCAACATCGGAAGATTGAGCCAAGGGCACCGCCAAGCAATGCGGTTCATGGACAAACTACACATCCATTCAAACCACCAACCCTCGTCAAGGGCGTCAACCAGGCGTTGCCTGAAGAAATAGTTGCGCGCTGAATATGCTGGGCAAGAGTCCACAACCTTCAGTTTATCCATTAACCACACCTGGGGAGGGATGAAAAATGAGAGAATAAAGAATAGAGAGATGTACGATGAGAGAAAAAGTGAGAAAAGGGTTTCGTGAGAAAAAATCGAGCCTGAGAGCCGAGTGATGTGAGCAAACATAAAAAGTGAGATAGGATGGGAAACATTACCTGCAGTAAAAGTGGACTCCCTGCTAATCTGATCGTCTCTCGACGATAAAAGGCGTCTAAGCCCAGCAGTGTCTCAGCCAGGACCATGGCAATGCAGCTTTTGCCCTCCTTCAAGCCCTGGGCAACTTCAATCAACCGGACACTGGATCCTCCGGAACCAGAGACGAACAGAAAATGCGATAGCATACATAGACAGAGGGCGTGCCGCCGAAAACCTTGCCAGCGATGGTCGCCACGATCACCAGTCCCAGAAAAACGACAGACCAAGCTTGGAATGTCTAGAATCCCGTCACAAATCAGAGAACGAGCATCGGGTATTGAGAGCCCACACATTTGTCCTAAGGCTTGAGCATGGCCAAAACGAAGTTGAGGGAGAATCTCCTCGTCGCGGTCAGATTCCATTAAAGCTTGGAAATCTTCGAAAGTAGGACACACCTCTTGTCCGCTAAAGCTAAAGACATGTGTTACCGGATTCCAAAATCGTGCCGCGGCATGAAGGAATGGAAAATGCAGCGGAGTACGGCGCAAAGTGAATAGTGCGTTTATGCCGAAAGCCCGGAAATTCAGCTTTTCCGAGCCATCCAAGTTGTTAATCCAAGTTGCAAGATTTTGGGCAAGAAATGCTTCCATTTGGAGTAAATCAGTGTTAAAATGAAGAGAGCTACGAAGTTGAGATCCTTTTGAGGAGGATAGAGTTGAGTGGAGGACACATGTCAACATTTTGCTGGTGCAGACAGTCTACAGCCGACCGGCAGTATATAGTGCCGACCGGCCATAATTTTGTGCCGACCAGCCAAATTATGTGCCGATGACAATTATCCTCAGCCGATGACCTTGGTGTCTAGCCGATGGTCTTCCCCCTATATCTTCCAAGCTTTTTATGCTGAATATTGGGGAATTCCACCACTTCCAGCACTCTCCGGTGATTTGATTCCCGCCGAGTCGCGCGTATTCGTTTATCGAGTTGTCGTATATTTGCTTATCGAGTTGTATGTCACCCTCGTTAGAGTCTTCGCTTTGTTTATCAAGTTGTACTTGCACTTGGCTAGTCTCGAGTCTGGTTTTGCTTATCGAGTTGTAAGTTGGTTCACTACCGGTTATTACGATGCGATGCTTTGTTTTCAAACAATGACTTCAATTTCATTCGCATTGTCATGTGATGCCTTGCGATGCGATGCACACAAGTGCAATACCCTTTTCGAGCTTAATAGTCGTTTCATTTTCGTCATGTGTTTTTGTAAAACTCGCAATTTCAAAAGAACATAAACCCGCACGAGGCGGTAATGTGCTTAAACAGCTAATGAAAAGGAATGTAAAGCAGAATGCTGGGTTGGATACCAGGAACCTCCCCTTTGCAGTCAGAACACCTCCTGCGCTCGTGCCTGGTTTGGCTTGAGCAGTCTGACTCATTCATCACCCAAGAACAGTGCGGGAGAGTGCACTTCTGAAATGTTAATGGATCTTCAAGTTGATTTCAAGCCATGACTTTTGCGAGCGATGCTCGGAACATATGAAGGATGTCCCTTCTCGTATCCTTTTATATCTTGTGATTTTCGAAAGAAGTTGTTTCAATTATACTGTGTTGCAGTACGTTGCGTTTCAACATCATGTTTTACCATGATTCAATTACATCTTATACACATTGCATTGTATGCGTGCTTTGCTTTACTTACATGTGTTCAATTACCTCTTATACACATTGCATTGTATGCGTGCTTTGCTTTACTCACATGTGTTCAAATACCTCTCTTATACACATTGCATTGTATGCGTGCTATGCTTTACTTACATGTGTTCAATTACATCTTTTACACATTGCATTGTATGCGTGCTATGCTTTACTTACATGTGTTCAAATACCTCTCTTATACACATTGCATTGTATGCGTGCTTTGCTTTACTTACATGTGTTCAATTACCTCTTATACACATTACATTGTATGCGTGCTATGCTTTACTTACATGTGTTCAATTACCTCTTATACACATTGCATTGTATGCGTGCTTTGCTTTACTTACATGTGTTCAATTACCTCTTATACACATTGCATTGTATGCGTGCTATGCTTTACTTACATGTGTTCAATTACATCTTTTACACATTGCATTGTATGCGTGCTATGCTTTACTTACATGTGTTCAATTACATCTTATACACATTGCATTGTATGCGTGCTTTGCTTTACTTACATGTGTTCAATTACCTCTTATACACATTGCATTGTATGCGTGCTTTGCTTTACTGGCATGTGTTCAATTACCTCTTATACACATTGCATTGTATGCGTGCTTTGCTTTACTCACATGTGTTCAAATACCTCTCTTATACACATTGCATTGTATGCGTGCTTTGCTTTACTTACATGTGTTCAATTACCTCTTTTATACACATTGCATTGTATGCGTGCTTTGCTTTACTGACATGTGTTCAATTACAAATGCGTTGTCACGCACTTTCGATTGCATTGTCATAAATATTGCTAAACAGTGTCATACCTGTTAAGTTTGTTTTCTTTTCAGGCACGATATTGTATGTACGGCTCATTTGAGGCCGGTGAAACCGGACGAACCGCACAGGTATGGTATCTCCCGAGTTGAGACGTATTGAGAATTCCATAATTCTCTTACATCCTTTCTACATTGTAGTGTAGACTGTTGCATGTTAGCTTATAACTGTCGCATGTGTGCTTCATTACAGCTTTCTTTGCATTTTCATAAAGTTATGCTAGGCTTCTTGCATTTTCAGTTGCATTTTGCCCCTGCCCTCGGGCGCATATCTCGTTTGCCTTGTATGCGTGTCCAAGTCTTCGGCCTTGTCAAAGATGGGTCGTCTCTGGGCTTTGACATTCACTCACGTCATTGTTATGACTTCCGAGTTCTGTCAAAGAGGGGCAACTGTAGACACCCCATTTTTGACCGTCCTCAAGACTTGGACATCACCGCTTGAACACCCGGTGATTATCCATGTTTGTGTTCGTTTTGAGTTCCCGGAGGTCCCGATCAAGGCCGTGCCTCAGGATCTCTTAACCGGTTTGTTCTGTGCTTGGTTTTCTACCAAGACTTGTGTCTGTTTGCATTTGAGGGGAGGGGAAGGCTTGTTAGCCATCCCTAGAACCCACCGGCTTCCCCACACCTCCACCGGCTATCCATAGTGGACATCGGCACTTTTTTACCTTGATCCTTGGCCGATCGGCAATTTATGATGCCGACCGGCACACTTTTGTGCCGGCGACTGTTTTGGCCGGTGACCCTTCCAACCCTTCGAGGATGGTGCATGCCACCGTGCCACCGGATTACACCATCACCACTCCGTGCATAACATTGCACCCTTTGCCCTTTGAACCCCCTTGAAGCTTCTAGAAGCTTGAACCCTGGCCAAGCTTGGAGAAGCTTGGCCAGCTGTCTTGGCTTCCCTTGGAAGCTAGAAACCCTTTGCACCCTTTGAACCTTTTTGGTCTTGCTTAGCCATTAAGTTAAAGCCTTTGGTTGCCTATATAAGCACCATTCATCTCCATTGCTCAAGGGTTAGAGATTTTAGGTCAAGAACCAGAGAATATACATACATTCTCTGATATATATCCATATATATCTATATCTCCCCTCCTCTCCTCTTGTGTGTGTGTTTTAAGCCCCAAATAGTGTGTTTTACCTCACTTTTGCACCATTACACACACTATTACACCTAGCTCCGAGATTGGAACACTTGGAGGTTTGTTTTGAGTGACTTTGGACTGGTTTTGATCACTTGGAGAGGGCTGGACCACCTGTTCTTCATTGGTTCTTCAAGGGTAAGCTTGTTGCTTTAGATTCCCCATTCTTGCAATCTATTTCTACCCTCTTTACTTTGTGATTTTGAGTTTGTGTTTAAGATAAAAAAGTCTTGTTTTTACTTGTTCTTGAACCTTCATTAAGGTCATTTTTTGGTTTGAGTTAAGCCTCATCACTTTAAGCCTTGATTGGCCCTATTTGGTGCCTTTTTCATAGGCCTTCTTGTTTTGGTGTTCTTGGATCTTCTCACCACTGAAAACCAGTGGGTTTTCAGTGGTGAGGATGATATTTTCGAGCCTCATCTAAGGGAGAGACACCCCTCTCCCTTTGATCCTTTGGTTGGCCTTTGTTTTGGCTCATAGCATAGCATGCGTGCATGTTTGCATTTGGCTTCATTTCAAGGATTTTGGGACTGTTTTAGGTCATGTTTGACCTCTGTTTTTAGTTGGAATTATAGCCTCTAACATGCTTCTCATACTTCCTTTGAAATGCTCTCTTGTGCCTAAAAGAATGTCATGTTTTGAGGTCATGATCTTTGCATGTTTAGGTTTAGTTTCATGAAGATACTAGCATTGTTTTGCCATGTTAGAGGGCTGTGAGCCACTGTTTTGGCCATGTTTGGTGTGCTTGAGGTGGTTGTCTTGCATATTGGCTTGTAGGCCTTGTTTGTATGAAGTCCTAGCATGCTTATCTTGTTTTCATCTAATGATTTGGCATCATTATAGGTGGTATTTCAGTCTCCATTTCATGTTCAAACACCTCCATTTATCATCTCCTTCATGTCTTAGAATGTGGGTCTTTTATGCCTTAAAAAGAGCATTGTGCATGCTTCCATGATTAGTGTATTTTTGGGGGTGCCATGAGGGGACTTGGGTGTCATTCCACATGCTTAAAATCTGTTTTTTTTTTGTTTATTGAATGCATGCCATGAGTGGTTGTATGAATGATGTCAAATTACACTCTTTGGTGTCCTAGACTTGGGCCCATTGAATAGCATGCTTGTGAGGCATTTTGATCATGTTGAGAGGCTTGTTTTGCCACTGTTTGTGGGAGTTTGAGGGCTGTCCTTTATGGCTTAAGTCCATTGTTGCATGCTTACTTCATGATTGTTGCTTGCTTGGTCAATGTAGCCTTGAATGTATGCTTGTTAGTTCCATGTTTAATTGGTCCATCTTGCATGCCATTTGTATCCTACATACTTTAGCCCTTTGCATGCTTAATATGATAGGTTGCTTTGCATTTGAGCCTTGCTTGCATATTTGCATCTCATAGCTTGGTTTGGGGTTGTCAAGCCAAGCCTAGGATTGAGGGGAGTTCACGTTTCAAGTGGTGTAACTCACCTCAATCCTTGGTCACTAAGGCCCTTGATTTCCACATGATAGGGACTTAGGATTCATTTGTTGTGTTGCATGCATATTTACATTAAAATGAGCAATCTTGGTTCCTTAGGCTATCATGCATCAAATGCACAATTGATAGCCCTAGAACCAAGAGCCACACCCCCTTGAGTCCCTAAACATGATAGGAGGTGTTGGACATGCTCACATTTGCCCAAAAACCATGCCTATGCATTGCTGTCTGTTGCTGCTGCTGTCATCTGTCTGGTGCAGGAACTTTCTGCCGACCGGCAGAAAATAGTGCCGACCGGCACTATTTTTGTGCCGATAATTACCAAGTGCAGCCGGTGGCCACTGTAAGAAGCCGATGATTACACTGCCTAGCCGGTGGGGCATTTCAGACCACTTGGGAGGCATTCCAGAATTTTGGGAATTTTTGGAGAGGCAGGACAAGAAAATGGTCGCAATGCCATGGCATAGGTTTTTCCCAAGTAGTCGCGACGAGCATGCTTCATTCACGCATTCCGAGGCAGGGCTGAGGCTCCGTTTATTTTATTTGTTTAATTTAATTTTCAGTACTTAGAAATTTGTAATAATTTATTTATTCATTTATTCTTCGGTCTGTATTATTTATTTATTCAGTCCCTCCGAGTGAGGGTAAAATGTAATAAGTGTGTGTGAGTGGGTGTATGTCTTCCAACCCCCCACTTCTTTCTAACCCTTTTATTTACCCGCTTTCAGTGGTAGATTAGGGCATTTTAAATTAGCATACCTTATGCAATGCATGCGTGCATCCATGCATTTGTTTACATGCACCGGGCTCGGTACATCATACAAACTGCATTGCAATTTTCAAATTCCAAAATTGAATACGTGCTATGTGATAGCATTCCATATGCCATGCTTAGGATAGCCGAGCCTGTCTAACTGCATCCATGCCTGTGTTGCATTAGTCATTTGACGTGAACTAGGTCATGCATCGTTTTGCTAACTAGTTTACTGTTTTGGCATGGAGTAGGAGGTGAGCCTTTAAGCTTTAGCAGACCGCATGCGTGTGAAAGTTGCCATGACAGTATGATTGCCATGCTAAATGCTTATGTGTTATAAACTGTTTGAATGCTCGTGGGTGGAGGTTGGATTGCTTGAGTTGGGAGTACTCATTGAAATCCGCATTTTAGCCTACTTGCAGTAGCAAAATCTAACACGCTTTTCGAGACAAAACGGATATGCAATGTTTGTTTCAAACTAGGCGATCTAGTCTATACTTGTTTGTCATGCATAACATAGTAATTCTAGGTTAATAATTGGAATAAGAACACGTAATGTTTTTTAAAATCGGATATCACGGTTAGTAGAGGCGGTTTTGACCGGCGAAGGGGTGCTCATAGTGACCTTCCCGACCGTACCCAAGCTCCCGAGCCGAGTAACTTTGGTGATGACGGACGTGTGGCCTTCGGCACCGAGTCAGGGTTTCCTAAATTTCCCATTTTAAAAATATTTAGGTGGCGACTCTGTGATCTGGCAAAGCAGTCCATGTTTGGCACTACTTTTTCAAAAATCTGTTTTCTCAAACGATTTGCCAGATTTGGACTCTTTGGTTCAGATTTAGAACCGCAACAAAAATCGAGTCCTGCGAACTGTAGTAGACCCAACAACATCGAACCAGAACGGGAGTCATCCTCCCGGGATGCGTTCGGGGACGTCTACAACCCTACACAAATCAAAGCCATACAAGAGTTAAAGCAGCCTAACTCGGCGAAGGACATGCAGCATCTGGTCGGAATGGCCGCCGCGCTTAATCGATTCATAAGCCGGTCATCAAATCACTGCCGCCCTTTCTTTCGAGCCCTGAAATCCAAGTTTTCGTGGGACGAGGAATGTGACAGGGCTTTGGCCGAGCTAAAGGCGTATTTGTCTTCTGCTCCATTATTGGTGACACCAAAGCCCGGCGAAGAACTTTACCTTTATCTGGCTGTTTCTGAGCATGCAATTAGCGTAGTGCTTGTCCGGTTAGAAGGAATCCAGCATTTCCCCATCTTTTACGTGAGCAAAACCTTGCTACCGGCAGAGTCGAGATACTTGCCTATGGAAAAACTTGCCTTGGCATTGATGATGGCCTCCAGGAAATTGGCGCATTATTTTCATGCTTACACAATCATCGTTTTGACCGAATTTCCACTCAAAACCTTGTTCGAGTGGGTAGATTTCTCCGATCGAATCCTCAAGTGGGCAGTCAAATTGGGACAATTCGACGTCAAGTTCCAACCCCGAATGCCATAAAAGCACAGACATTGGCCGACTTTGTTGCTGAATTCTCACCTGGAATTCATCCAGTATGCCCGGTGGATCTTGCCACGGCAGCCGAGGAGGTGAATGCATACTCGCCAGAAATTGCACAACAAGACGATGTTGGCGACGTGAAACTTGTGTGCCCCGCCATAGAACCTCCAGCCGGCATAGTATTGCAGCCCGACGATGCGTCTCCGAACTTGGGCATGGCAGATCAACCTGTTGGGTCCGGTGCTGCATCGCCGAGGGGGGATGAGATGGAACCGAACAATGGCGAATCAAAAACCGAACAGCCGAGCGACTGTGACCCCATCAACCTTCAAGCCTCCCAGGACCCCTCAGAGTGTTGGAAGCTCTTTGTTGGCGAAATGTGGAAACTTTTTGTAGATGGAGCCTCAAATCGTCACGGTGCCGAGCTGGGCATAGTTTTGATCTCCCCAGATGGTCTGACCATCGAACACTTTATCACACTCAGATTCCCTGCATCAAACAATGAGGCTGAGTACGAGGCGCTGTTGACCAGACTTAAGAGCGCGCTCCAGGTGCGCGCATCTAAGCTGATGGTTTACAGTGATTCCCAACTTGTCGTCAACCAAGTGTCTGGGGTTTACGAAGCTAAAGATGACAGAATGGCAAAGTACCAAGCTCTGGTAAGAGACCACATCAAGCGCTTCCAGGCGATAAGGGTCCAACAAATTGGATGGGAAGAAAACAGCCGTGCGGATGAGTTAGCTGGTCTGGCTTCCATGGTCGACAAAACTTCTCCCAGTCCTCTCCTGATTGAGTTTCTCCCAAGGCCTAGTATAGAGGAACCTGAGCAGACAGAAGTACTCTGCACCGAGCTTGGCCCTTCTTGGATGGACCCTATTATCCTCTTTCTAAAGGAGTGGACCCTTCCGGCCGATAAAAAGGAAGCGCATAAAGTCTGGGTGAAGTTAGAGCGGTTTTGGCTCTCTCCATTTGGCGCTTTATACAAGAAATCTTTCGCCGGTCCTTATCTCAAGTGTGTACACCCAAACAGCGTGGGAGCTTTCCTGTACGAAATTCACGAAGACATATGCGGCAGTCACATCGGGGGCAATTCTTTGGCCTACTGAGCTATCTCACAAGGGTATTAGTGGCCGTGTATGCAAGCGGACGCTCAGAAATATGTTCGCAAATGTGAGAAGTGCCAGAAGTTTGCCCACAAAATTCACCAGCCAGCCAGAGAACTGCTTCCCCTCACAAGCCCTTGGCCTTTTACGATGTGGGGGCTGGACACAGTGGGACCACTCCCAACGACACCAGGCAACCAGAAGTTCTTCATCGCGGCTACAGACTACTTCACCAAATGGGTTGCAGCTGAGCCCTTAACAACTATCAAGGAGAAAGACGTCAAACGATTTGTCTGGCAAAATGTGATAACGCGGTTTGGCGTCCCCAAGATTCTGATTTCTGACAATGGCACCCAATTTGACGGGCGCTTATTCAGAGGATTTTGTGAATAATTGAAGATCGAATTCTACAACTCCACCCTGGCTTACCCGCAGTCCAACGGCCAAGCCGAAGCATCAAACAAGACCATTCTTGATGGGTTGAATAAAAGACTTGAGAAAGCCAAAGGAAAATGGGCCAAGGAACTTCCAAGTGTCCTTTGGGCATACCGGACGACCCCGAGGCGATCTACCGGGGAAACCCCTTTTGCCTTGGCATATGGCATGGAGGCGGTCATCCCATTGGAAGTTGGCATGGCCACCCTCTGCAGTGAAAGTTTTGAGCCCGAGCTAAACTCTGAAGCCATCGCCCTTGAATTGGACCTAGTGGAAGAGCGCCGAGACAAGGCTCTAATTCATGTGGCCGCATACCAAAAAGAGTTTTCCAGAAAATACAACAGAACAGTTGTAGACACCCCATTTTTGACCGTCCTCAAGACTTGGATGTCGCCGTTTGAACACTCGGTGACTACCCATGTTCATGTTTCGTTTTGAGTTACCGGAGGTCTCGGCTACACGCCTTGCCTTAAGATCTCTCAACTCGACTGTTCTGTGTTTGGTTTTGCACCAAACTCTTGTGTTTTTGTTTCTAAGGGTACAGAGTAACTTCTTAGCTACCCCTAGAACCCACCGGCCATGGCTTGAGGCCACCGGCCATGTTTTGAGGCTACCAGCCATTGGTGGAGTATACCATTGGCCGGCCAGCATTCAATGTGGCCGGTCGGCCATCTGTTTGGCCGGTGACCTCCTTTTCTGGCCAGTGGAATTTTTTTTCCTTTTTCAGGCATGGTGCATGCCAGCTGTGCCAGCTGGAATGCACTAATCCTGCCCCCGTGCATAAGTGTGGCTGTTTTGCCCCTTTTGCACCCTTTTGGGTCTAGCTTCTTGAGGAAGTTTGGACCTTTGTCTTAGCTTCCTTAAGAAGCTTGCCAGCTGTCCTAGCTTCCTCAGGAAGCCTTGCCCCCCTTGCCCTCTTTGACCCTTTTTTGTTTAGCTTCTTTGAGAAGCTTAGTCATTTGCATTGCCTATATAAGAGCCCCTCCTTCTCCATTGTTAGGGGTTGAACAAAAAACCAGAGCTTATACATACATATATCTGTCATATACTCTCTCTATATATATTTCCCTCTCTCTCATCCTTTGTGTGTGTTTGGAAGCCTAAAAAGTGTGTTTTGACCTTGGTTTTGCACTAAGACACACACCATTACACCATACTTCGACCTTGAGAGGCTTTGAGGGTTTGTTCTTGAGTTTTTGGACTGGTTTTTGATCAGTGCAAGGTGGCTGATCTTGCTGTTCCTCAAGGGTTCTTTAAGGGTAACATTCTTACTTTAGATTCCCCAATCTTGCACTAGATTTTTGCCTATCTTGCTTGTTGTTTTAGACTTTTTGTATAACTGAAAAAAGTCTTGTATTTGCATTCTTAAGATACTTCATTGAGGTTGTTTTGTGGTTTGGGGTCGACCTCCCCCTCTTAGGCCTTGTTTGGCCCTTTTAGTGCTCTCTTTGTTAAGCTTTTGATTACTCTTGTGTATTGGCCTTCTCACCACTGAAATCCAGTGGATTTTCAGTGGTGAAGAAGGGGTCTTGAGGTCTTGCATAGGGGAGGGACACCCCTCTCCCTTAGTCTCTTATTGTTGCATGTTCTTGGCTCATAAGGGTAGCATGCATGATTAGGTGTTTTTGGTCCCATTTCAGAGGGTTTTGTATGTTGTTAGGTCATAATATGCCTCTATTTTTGGTCGGATTAGTGGTCCCTCTCATGCTTAATACACTTGCTTTGTATTCCCTCATTTTGCCTAGAAGTGCATCATGCCATTAGACCACCGTGCTCTCATGTTTTGACCTCGCTTTGTGAAGTTCTTGGTCATATTTTGCCATGCTTGAGGTCTGTTGGTTACTGATTTAGTCATGTTTGACATATTTAATATTGTTGCTATGCATTTTGGCTTGTAAGCCCTAAGTAAGTGAGTCATAAACATGCCTTAGTTGGTCTATTTCAATGATTTGGAATCATTTGCCATGCCATTTCAGTCCATATTTTTATGCTTTCATACTTGGAATTGTTCTCCTTTTATTGCTTTGAAGATGTGTCCTTTTGTGCCTTGAAATGAGCATTGTGCATGCTTAAGTGTTTAAACCTTTGGGGCTGCCATATCAGTGGTTTTTGGGACTTATTTTGGTGCCTTAAAACTCTATTTTGGTTGTATAGTTCATGCCATGTTTGCTTGGGGGTAGTGGTAGTAGAATGCCCTTTTGTTATGCCTTAATCTTGGGCCTATTGGTGTGCATGCTTACATGGGTGTTTATCCATCATTTTAGGCATCTTTTGTCACTGTTTTGGGGTGGGCTGAGGTCTACCCCTTTGCATTGCATGATCATATTGCATTGCTTTGATTTCATGCTTGCCTAGTATCACAATTGCATGCTTGCATAATTGTTAGCTAATTGCATTTCATGTCACAGTTTGCATGATGAGTTACATGGCATTACATCTTGCATGTTTGGCATATCGCATTGCTCATGTTGCATCTTTGAGCCAAGTTTATATACATGCATTGCATTGTTTGGATTGGGGTGTCAAGCCAAACTTGAGGGGTGAGGAGTGTTCGTACTTTAAGTGACGAAACACGTCTCAACCCTTGGTCGCCAATCCCCTTGACCCCAACATGATAGGGTGTTGGCATTCATCTCTTTTGGTTGCATGCATTTACATTGATTTGCAAAACTTGGCCTCTTAGGCCATCATGCCTAATTGATGGCCCGAGGGCCGAGTGTCATGCTTCCTCGAGTCTATTGCATGATAGGGAGTGTGGCCATGCTTACATTTGCTTGAAATTCCATGCCATACACTACTTGCCCTCTGTTGCTGTCAAAAACCAGTTTTTGCAGGAAGTTTTGGCGGGCCGGTCATCTCCAGTGCCGACTGGCCATTCATCAATGGCCGATAACTTCATCAGTGGCCGGTGGCCATTCCTACTAGCCGGTGGTGTTCCACAGTGTGCAGAGAACCTATCCCAAGACTTATGCAGTCTTCAGAGAAGCTAGGCAGTGTAAACAGAGGTAGCAATGCTATGGCAGCGAGTTTCCAGGCAGTACGAGTCAAGCATGCATCATCCAAATATTTTGAAGGCGGGGCTGTGGCCATTTTAATTCTGCATTTAATTTGTTAATTAAATAAGGGTTCTGTAATAATTAATTAAGTAGTTAATTATTTATTCGGTTATGTAATATTTATTCGGACCCTCCGAGTAAGGGCAATTGTGTAATAAGTGTGGGTGAGTATATGCATGTCTTCCAATCCCACGTCTTTCTTTCCTTTTATTTACCCACTTATGATGGTAGATTAGGGCATATTTAAATTAGCATACTTTATGCTATGCATGTGTGCATCCATACATTTGTCTTACATGCACCGGGCTCTGTACATCATGCTAACTGTATTTGTATTTCAATTCTAAGTTGAGTACTTGTTAATTGCAGCATTTCACATGCCATCTTTAGGATAGCCGAGCCTATTGTAGTTGCATCTCGCATGTGTTGCATTAGCCATCTTAACATGAACTAGGATCATGCATATGATTGCTAACTAGTTTCTGTTTTGGCTTGGAGTACTAGGTAAGCTTTTTATGCTTTAGCATACCGCATGCGTGTGAGTGTTGCCATAATAGCATGATTACCATGATGCTAGCTGCTTATGTGATATAACTGCTTGAATATCTGTGGATGGAGGTTCAATTACCTAAATTGGAATAATGCATCAAAACTGTGAGTTTTTAAGCCCACTAGATAGTGGCAAAATCATTTTTTTTAAAAGCCCACTCGAAGGTGGCAAAACCTATACTTTAGCCTACTTGCGAGTAACAAACCATTTTTAAAACAAACATGAAATGTTTTGTTCCAATTTAGGCGATTTGGTCTATACTTGTTTGCTGTGTGCATAACATAGTAATTCTAGGCTAATAACCAGAATAAGAACGCATAATGTTTTCAAAATAAGATATCACGGTTAGTAGAGGCCGATCTTCGGATCGGGCGAGAGGGGGTGCTCATAGCTGACCTTCCCCAATCGTACCCAAGTTCCCGAGCCGAGGCAACTTTGGTGATGACGGACACGTAGCCTTTGGCACCGAGTCAGGATTTCCTAAATTCCCCCATAAAAAAATATTTAGGTGGCGACTCTGTATCTGGCAAAGTAGTCCATGTCTGGCACTTCTTTACAAAAATCTGTTTTCCAAAACGATTTGCCGGATTTGGACTCTTTGGTTTAGATTAAGAACCGTGACAATTCGAGTCCGAACTGTAGCACGGAGGCCCTCACCCGGGGCGCGTCTACAGTTTTTGGCGACTCTGCTGGGGACATTAGAGAACTTGACTTGAACTAGTGATATCTTGTTATGTCTACACTTATGTGTTTCTTTGCATTTGCATGTGCATTGGTGCGCCTAGGACACCGTGTTGGCCATCTGCTATTCCTGAGCAGTTTGCCGGAGGCTTGACTTTGTCAAAGCATGCCATAAGGCTGACCGGTAAAATTAGGGATTGGGTTTTAAGAAAGGTGATGGGCAACACATTAGTGCCGGGGGAAGGCAAGCTAGGGGCAAACTGGGAAGGGCCTTACAAGATAACCAGTCTGGCGAGCAAGAGGGCATACCACTTGGAAGATTTGGAAGGAAAAAGCATACTCTGGCCATGGGGCCAACCTCAAACTGTACTTTTTTTAGCATTTTACGTTCTTATGTAATTTTTTGTGGAAAGACTTGCTGTTCCTATACTTTTGAATGTAACACGCTTTTTGTCAAATACAATAGAAGTGACTTATCTCTGCCAGCATTCTGTCGTTGTTTTCGATGCTTACTTTAAGATTTTAATCGAGATGTTTTGTTCCGATTGAATGAGTTGATGAGTTGCTCAACTCTATGGTCTAAACCGAGATGTTTTATTCCGGTTGAATGAGTTGATGATTTACTCAATTCTGTAATTTCAACCGAGATGATTTACTCCGGTTGAATGAGTTGATGATTTGCTCAACTCTATGGTCTCAACCGAGATGTTTTATTCCGGTTGAATCAGTTGATGATTTACTCAACTCCGTGATTTCAACCGAGATGTTTTATTCCGGTTAAATGAGTTGATGATTTGCTCAACTCTGTGATTTCAACCGGGTTGATTTTGCTCTGGTTAAATGAGTTGATGTTTTACTTAACTGTGGTTTGAAGCGAGATGGTTTATCTCCGCTATAT
Source organism: Camellia lanceoleosa (assembly GCA_025200525.1). Taxonomy (NCBI): domain Eukaryota; kingdom Viridiplantae; phylum Streptophyta; class Magnoliopsida; order Ericales; family Theaceae; genus Camellia; species Camellia lanceoleosa. The sequence continues at coordinate 185,100,369 of CM045762.1, forward strand.
GAGTTGATAATTTGCTCAAGGACGAGTTGATGATTTGCTAAGCCAAGGTGCTTTACCCCGGCTGAAGTTGTTTAGTTTAAACACGGTGCAAACACTTAATGAAATCAGAACTTTTCATTGATGAGGAACAGAATTACACACAGTGGGGCTGGCAACCCGGTTACATTCTTAAAAACGAAGAAGAAAAAGGCAGAAAACTAAACTAAGGGGAACAGGTCAAGAATTCATCCCTAGTGATAGCCTCCGTGTCGACAGGTTTTTTTTTCCTGGACTCCGGTCTCCACCTGGCCGGTCTGCTTTGGGTGGTTATCTCCCTCGACATTTTCCTCGGCTTCCTCCCTGCCGTTTTCCTCGGCCTCAGCCTGTAATGCACTGAAGACGTCGTTGGCGTATGACACAATGTATGTCAGCAGGAAGGCAGCTGGGGGAGAAACAAACACGTCGGTTCCAGATCCTTGGCCGAGCTGTTCACAAGCAGCCTTCCAGCCAGCCTTGAAGAAAATATCTTGGGTGGCATGGATTTGCTTCGTGTAGTTTTCCTCGGCCTCCTTGAAACCTTCGTTGTTCGCCTCATCTAGCTCATCCTTCTTTGATTGTTTCAACGCCTCCAGCTCGGCCCGAAGAGCTGTAGACACCCCATTTTTGACCGTTCTCAAGACTTGGACGTCACCGCTTGAACACTCGGTGATTACCCATGTTTGTGTTTGTTTGGAGTTCCCGGAGTCCTCGGCTACGTGTCTTGCCTCAGGACCTCCGAACTTGACTGTTTTGTGTTTGGTTTTGCACCAAACACTTGTGCTTTGCCTTGGAGGGACGGGGAATGCCTTTTGAGGCATCCCCACACACCACCGGCAATGGCTAGAGGCCACCGGCTGGTTGATGTTTCCATCAGCACTATATTGTGCCGGTCGGCACTATTTCATGCCGGTCGGCACTCTTTTTGGCAAAATGACCATTTTGCCCTGCCGATCACTTTACAGCTGTTTTTGGAGATATTTTCAGACAGCTTTCTTGCATTTCTTTCCCCTTCATACACGTGTACAGGGGGATGAGCCTTTGTTTTGGCTTAGCTTGTAAGCTTTGTTGCTTATAAGAGAACCCTTCTTCTCTTGGCTGAAGGGTTAGCCAAACTTAGACATTTTAGGGAGAAAATACAGAGAAGAAGCTCTGGTTTTAGGGTTTGAATTCTATATCTATCCTATCTCTCTTTTTCTCTTTTGTTTTGTACACTAGGTGTTTGTGTCTCACTATTGCACATCAACACCTAGTGTTTCACCTTCCCTTGGCTACTGAGGTCCCAAGAGGTTATTCTTCTTTGTTCTTGGTGGTTTGGAGCTCAAGGAAGCAACAAAGTCAACATTTGTGAAGAGGGTCAACAAGGGTGAGAAACTTACTTTATTTACCCCATTCTTGCACTCCATTTTGACCTATCCTTGAACTGTTTTTGTGCTTGGTGTTCAATACAAAAAAGTTCTATTTTTTAGTCCTCTTGATAGTTCATTAAGGGTACTTTGTGCTTTGGGGAGGTTTGACCGCCCTTAGGCCTTGAAAAGGCCACTTTTTGTGCTATTTGGTGATAAATCCGAGATTTTGGTGTTAGGATCTCTTCACCACTGAAATCTTGAGGGATTTCAGTGGTGTAGATGATGCCTTAGAGTCTCAAGAAGGAGGGGGCCACCCCCTCTCCTTGATGTCCTTGAAAAGGGCAAAATTTGGCCTCTTGAGAGAGCACAGTGTTTGATTGTTTGAAGAGCATGTCTTGGCTGCATTTTATGTTTATTATGCCCTAATATGACATTGCTAAGTGTTGGTTTTAGTACTCCTTGCATGTTTTACATGGTTGCTTTGTAATGCCTCTTTGGTCCCTTAACATGCCTAGGTTGTTAGCCCTAGTTTGAGCATGCTTTAGGCTTAGACTTATGAATGTTTTATGCTTATTTTGACATGTTTTAGCTCTGTCCATAGTCATTTGGGTTGATCTTGGCATGCATTATATAGCTCCTTTGTATTTGGCTTGTTGGCCTTAAGAGCATGAGAGGGTAGCATGTCTTGCTTGCTTTATTTTTGATGGTTTGGAACCATTTAATATGTCATTTCAGACCCTTCGGTGTGCTTGTATGCTTGCCTTAGTTGCCTCTTTAATGCTTTAAAAGCATGTGTTGAATGCTCCATGTTTTGGCCATGTTGCATGCCTTTGGATTCAAGCCTCTTAGATGCCATCTAAGTAGTCTTTTGGGCTTAGTTTTACATGCTAAAAATCTGTTTTGGGTTGTTCAACGCGTGCCATATTTGTTTTGTATAAGTGTAGTTCAATGCCTCATTGACTTGCTTTGAAGACTTGGGCCATTCGTTGCATGTTTAGCTTGCTTTGTTGCATGATTTGGCATCATATTTTGCATGATTTTCAGAGCTTTCTATGCATGCTAGTAGTCCATGTTTAACTCATTTCAAGTGTGCTTGAATATTGTTTATTATGCTTAAGTGTTGGTGCCTTAACTTGTGCATGTGTGCATGTGTGTTTGGCCCTCATGATTTAACATTTTGGCCAATGGTTTTAGGCCTATTTGGAGCTGCCTAATCCATGCTTGAGTCCACCCCCTTGCTTAGTCCATATGCTTCCTTGTTTAGGTTGTGCACCTAGCATGTTTTGCTTGCTTGCATTGTCCATTTTGCATACTAGTTGACATGTCTAGGATTGCATCATATTGGCATGCATGCTAAGCCTTTTGAAGTGAAGTGTGATAGAGGTTTAGCACTCTTATGTGCTTGTTTGCATTGCATGCATTTGAAATCAAAGTTGCACGCTTGGTTCTTTGGGCCATCATGCATGATTGGTGGTCCGAGAACCGAGACACATCTTCCCTTGAGTCATCAATATGATAAGGGGCATGTTTAGTGCATACATTGTTGGAATTGCATTGCCATGCAAGTTTTTGCCCTCTGCTGCTGTGAGTTGCAGGTTCTGCAGACATTTTGTGCCGACCGGCAGTTTTTAGTGCCGACCGGCAGTCAATTTTTGGCCGATGGATCAATTCAGTGCCGATGAGCTCAATCCACTGCCGGTGGAAGTTTTGTGCAGCCGGTAGTGATCTTCAGTACCTAATGAAGTATTCCTAGGACTCTGGCAGTCTTCTGAGGAGCAAAACAGAGAAAGCAGAGGCAAGCTAGGCATGGCAGTGTAATTCCGAGCGGAATCCGAGCGTGCGTGCATTGAGCTCTCACCCCGAGGCGGTTTACTGTTTTTCTTAGATTAATTATTTTGTTAATTTAATTAATCTGTAATATTTAATTAGCTTGCGTAGTTAATTATCTGTATTATTCTTTTGGTCCCTCTGAGCGAGGGCGAATCTGTAATAAGTGTGGGTGAGTGGGTGTATGTCTTCCAACCCCCATTTCTTTCTTCCCTTTTATTTACCTGCTTATGATGGTAGATTAGGGCATGTTTATTTTAGCATACATTATGCAATGCATGCGTGCATCCATGCATTTGTCAACATGCACCAGGCTCGGTACATCATACAAACTGCATTGTATTTTCAATTCCAAATTGAATACGTGCATCGAATAAAGTGCATTTCACATGCCATCTTTAGGGTTAGCCGAGCCTACTCTAAATTGCATCCTTGCCTGTGTTGCATTAGCCACTTAACATGACCTAGGGACATGCATGTCTGCTAACTAGTTTCTTGTTTTGGCACGGAGTACGATGTAAGTATTTTACGCTTTAGCATACCACATGCGTGTGAATGTTGCCATGACAGTATGCTTACCATGCGGCTAAGTGCTTATGTGAGATAAACTGTTTGAATGCCTGTGGGTGGAGGTTGGGTTGCTTGAGTTGGAAAACTCATTGAAATCCGTGTTTTAGCCTACTTGCGAGTAGCAAATTCCGAAGCATTTTCAAAACGAACGGATATGCAATGTTTGTTTCCAAATTAGGCAATCTAGTCTATACTTGTTTGCTGTGCGCATAACATAGTAATTCTAGGCTAATAATTGGAATAAGAGCATGTAATGTTTTCAAAAACGGATATCACGGTTAGTAGAGGCCGATCTTCGGACCGGGCGAAAGGGGGTGCTCATAGCTGACCTTCCCCGATCGTACCCAAGCTCCCGAGCCAAGACCACTTTGGTGATGACGGACACGTGGCCTTCGGCACCGAGTCAGGGTTTCCTAAATTTTCCATTTTAAAATATTTAGGTGGCGACTCTGTAATCTGGCAAAGCAGTCCATGTTTGGCACTACTTTTCAAAAAATCCGTTTTCTCAAACGATTTGCCAGAGTTGGACTCTTTGGTTCAGATTTAGAACCGTAACAACAAAAAGGGAGTCCGAACTGTAGCGAGGTCCCCCGCGGGCTTGTTACAAGAGCATCCCTCTCTTACTCGGCAGCTCCGAGCTGGCCGAGCAATCTGGAGTTGTCAGAGTTTGCGATCTCCAAAGAAGCTTTTGATCGCCCCAGCTCGATTTGAAGGTGCTCAACCTGGCTGGCAGCGTCGGTTGCCTTATGTCAGAGTCTATAAATCTGCTCCATGACCAAATGTTGTTTCTGGATGGCTTGCAAAGAAAAGAGTTTGATTAAAGAAAGGAAACCGAGCAAACACTTGGAAAAGTTTGAATAAAGAGTTCAAGATTCTTACCCGAGTCATAGACTTGACCGAGGACTTCACGAGCCGGGTGTCTGGCACGTGGTCGCTGCCGGTCACGTCGCTCGGCAGAAGCAAGGCTTTGGTTAGGTCAAAGGCGAGTAGATGCTCCTTGTCCCCTTTGACCGATGTGTTGTCTGGGATCTCTTTTCCCTGGTGCTTCAGTTGGGGCTTCTATGGAGGTGTTGGGTCAGTTGTGACCGCCAGTTACTCAGTGTTCAACTCCGCAACGAGCTCGGCTGAGGGATCGGCGTTACGAGGCCTTTTCCCAGCTCGACGGCTTTCTTTTCTTGCCTGCACCGCGGCAGGTAACGCCAATGCGACCACGGTCTCGCTTGATTGACCAGCAGCGGTTGTGCGGGAGGGAATGCTCGGTAGCTCGGTGGATGTAGCAGTGATCAGATTCTTGATGTGGCTTCTTTTGGCTATCTCCTCTGCCTCTGTCAACCGGATAAAGGGCATGTCCAGAAGTGTGGGGTCAGGAGGTGGCGACGGCGCTCGAAGGAAGTCTGTCACTCTACTCTGGCGGGGAGTGGAGTATCTGTAAGTCGGTACGTAACCGAGAAGTTTGTGGCAATCCGATTCTGCATCAAGCACCTGCTCGATGATCGATTCGTTGGGGTTGTAGTAGTTGGCTTGCAAAGCTTCAATGGCTGCAAACAGAAGAAGAAAAGATATTAAGTACAAAATAGTAAAGGAAAGTAATTTGACCGAGCAGTTATCACAGCTTACATGTTTCATCGAAATTCTTACTGATATACCAGTCCGGCACGTCGGCTGTTGTAGACACCCCATTTTTGACCGACCTTAAGACTCAGACGTCACCGATTGAGCGCTCGGTGATGTTGCATACTGTGCTCGTTCAGAAGTCTCAGAGTTGCGGCGCTTCTACTTCCGAAGCTTAGAACTCTCTTTCGTGCCTTGTCTCGGTTTGCCATAACCGACTCGGTTTTCTCTGCTTTTCTTTCACGAGGGAAGGAGTGGTCCGAGACTATCTCCCGGTGGCCGTGAGCTACTTTTTGTGGTCAGAGGCCATTTTGCCATTTTCGAGCTCTTCCGGTTTTGAGCCGTTAGGCCGTGTGCCTCGGTTGGGACCGCCCAACCATCTCCGATTTCTCCGGTTTTGGCATGCATCTCATTTACTCCCATTTAAGGGACACTGGGGCTCGAAACCCACTACGGTGTCTTAAATTTCATTTTCGGGATCCTCAACCGCGGTTTTGGCACCGAGCATTCATTTTGCATCGATGTTCTGTTAATTTTTGGCGACACCTGCTTGGTCCTTCCGAGGGACACCGGGGCTCGAAACCCACTTGACCGAACACCACTTAGGTGCTCGGCCCATTTGGGATCCCGAACCGCGGTTTGGCCCCGAGCATTCATTTTGCATCGATGTCTGCTCATTTTGGCGACACCTCTGCTTGGTCCTTCCGAGGGACACTGGGGCTCGAAAACCCACTTCGCAGAACACCACCGGTGCCTTGCATTTCATTTTGATCCCGAACCACGCGGTTTTGGCCCCGAGCATTCATTTTGCATCGATGTCTGTTCATTTTGGCGAGACACCTCTGTTGGTCCTTCCGAGGGACACTGGGGCTCGAGACCCACTTCGACCGAACACCACTTCGGTGCGGCGGCCCATTTTCGGATCCCGAACCGCGGTTTTGGCCCCGAGCATTCATTTTGCATCGATGTCTGCTCATTTTTGGCGACACTCTATTTTATCGCTTCAGGAACACTGGGTCTCGAAACCCACTTCGACCGAACACCACTTCCAAGGTGCGGCGGCCCATTTCGGGACCCCAAAGCTGCGCGGTTTTGGTCCCGAGCATTCATTTCGATCCGTTTTCTCCGATTTTTGGCGGGGACCTCTATTTTATTGTTCCGAGGAACACTGGGCCTCGATGCCCACTTCAAATTAACACCACTTCCGGTGCCTACATTTCATTTTCGGGACCCCGCGGTTTTGGTCCTCGAGCTGCTTTTGCATCGGTTTTGTTCAATTTTGGCAGTACCTCTGTTTCATCATTCCGAGGAAAAGCTAGGTCTCAGATGCCCACTTCGTGGCCGAACAAAATCTTTTTTTCGCCTCAAAATATCTAGATATTTGAGGCAAGATATTTTTCACCCTTTTGGCTATAAAACCAAAGCTCCCAACCTGTTTTGAGGGTTACAAAAATTTCTTGAAGAGCTCTTCCAATTCCTTCATTTCCATAGCCAAAATTCCAAGGACAACTTCAAGTCTTGGCCAATTCCTTCATCAACCCTTAGCTCCATCATCCACAACACCATTCCAGCAGCAAAGGGATGATTTTCAGTGGTCAAGGATCAACAAATTCCAGCTAAGAAGTTGCAACAATCGGATCTTCAAGGGTAAGTTCCCAAATCCATCTTTTGTACCATTTTCTTGCTTCATATTTTTACCCTATTTCCTTTTGTTTTTGGGGCTCCGACCCATACTGGTTTTAGGCTTATTTTGAGCCCCTCTACAACTTTGTAGAAGGGCTCAACTTCATTTGGTGTCTCCATGATACACTTCCTTCAATATCCATCTTGTATGTCACCAATTTGCATGCTAGTTTTAGCCTATTTGCATTTGTTTTTGGGGCTCCGACCCCTACTGATTTTGTGCTTATTTTGAGCCCCTCTACAACATTGTAGAAGGGCTCAACCTCATTTGGCCATTCTATATACCACCTCTCTTGGAAATTCACTTTAGGCCCTAATTCTTGCATGCTTTGTTAGGCTTACTTGGCTCCGGATTTCAGCCTTCATCAGGCTTAGAAATAGCCTTGTTTTTGTCTCCTTTTCATGTTATGTTGAGGGCCTTAAGCCATTTGGTGTATATTTTTGGTACTTCCTTTGAAATCCATCAAATTTACCGTATTCTTGCATGTTTTGTAGCCTCTTGTGCTTTTGGTTTTGGCCTTTGGTCAGAACTTAAAGGGGTCTTATTTTGACCCCCTTTACATGTTTCATGAAGAAAAGTTTGCTGTTTGGTGCATGGTTTGGCAAGTCTCATGATATAGCCTATTTTGAGCCTATTTTGCATGGAATTTCTAGCATGTTTTTATTCTGATTTTGGGGTTTCCATAAACTGAATATGTGCATATTTTTGGCCCTTCTTTAAAGTTTTAGAACTGAGTTTTTGGGTTTGAGCACTGTAGATATCACTTGCTTTGTAATTCCTCTCTTTTACCGTATTTTTGCATGCTAATGTTGCCATATCTGTGCTATTAATTTGGCCATGTTTTGTACTGAAAAAATGCCATATTTGGGACTGCCTTGCTACTGCTTTTGCTTTCATGAGTGGATTTTGTCTGTTTAGCATAGCCGTAGGCCATTTCGGGCACTTAGAATTGCATTTCGGGATGATTTCATGCATTGATTGTCATTTCGTATCATTTCGGGGCTGTTTTCCCCTTTATTTAGTGGCTGAAATTTGGTTTGCATGCTTGCATATCATTTCCCATGTCATTTTATGCCTTAATGCATTGCCTCGGTTTGCACGCACTTCGAGGCACTCCGTTTTCATTCATCGGCATCCCATGTGAGTGTGGCTGAGGCCCTCTCATGTTGGTATAAGCCCAATCTACATTTTCCATGTCATGGCATTGTGTATGCCTTCGCCTCGGTTTGCGTGCGCGCATTTCGAGGCAGCCTCGTTTTATCCGACGGCAGCCTATGTGAGTGTGATTGAGGCCCTCTCATGTTGGCGTAAGCCCAATTTGCATTTTCATGCGTGTATGCCATTGCCTCGGTTTGCGTGCCCGTGTGCACGCATTTCGAGGCACTTCATTTTTATCCGACGGCCTCCTATGTGAGTGAGCTGAGGCTCTCCCATGTTGGTGTAAGCCCATCGTTGCATTCCGTATGCCATTTCATCTCATTTCATCATCGCCTCGGTTTGCGTGTCCGTGTGCACGCATTTCGAGGCACTTCGGTTTTATCCGATTTTGCATCGTACGTCATCGCCTCGGTTTGCGTGTCCGTGTGCACGCATTTCGAGGCACTTCGATTTCATCCGATTTTGCATCGCACATCATCGCCTCGGTTTGCGTGCCCGTGTGCACACATTTCGAGGCACTTCGGCTTTCTCGATCTCCATTTAACCGCCTCGGTTTATGCGTGCGTGTGCACGCATTTCGAGGCACTTCCGATTTATCGATCTCCATTTTAACCGCCTCGGTTTGCGTGCGCGTGTGCGCACGATTTCAAGGCACTCTGTTTTATCCGCTTGGCATTGCGCCGCCTCGATTTGCGTGCCCGTGTGCACGCATTTCGAGGCACTCGCTTTTATCCGCTTGGCATTGCGTATGCCTCCGGTTTGCGTGCGCGTGTGCAGCACGATTTCGAGACATTCTGCTTTATTCGGTTTGCATTGCGTATGCCTCCGCTTTGCGTGCTGCGTGCACGCATTTCGAGGCACTGCTTTTATCCGATTTATATTTCATCATTGCCTCGGTTTGCGTGCCAGTGGGCACGCATTTCGAGGCACCCCATCCTTATCATTCCGGCATCCTATGTGAGTGTGGCTGAGGCCCCCTTCATGTTGGTATAAGTCCATCATTACATTTCGCATGTCATTCCGCATCGCCTCGGTTTGCGTGCCCGTGGACACGCATTTCGAGGCATCTCATTTTCATAGCATTGAGCATGCTAGGTTGTATATTAGCTGCATTTCATGCATACCATGCATATTGCATCGTGTTCGGGATAGGAGTTAGCCCGGGCACGGGAAACGAGGCACGTTTCGTACTCCGAGTGACGGAACGGGTCTCAATTCCCAAGTCACCGACACTCCGGATTACCCATGATGGAGTTAGGTTTTTGTTGTAGCATTCATCCGCATTCATCCCTATATTGAGTTGTGCAATTCGATTCCTCGGCCATCATGCATCGATATGCGTGATTGGTGGCACGAGGATCGAGGCATGCATATATTTGTGAAATACATTGCTGTGCCCTTTTCCTGCTCTCTGTTGCAGCAAAATCCAGGATCAGCAACTTTTCGGAATCCGGCACGCATTTCGAGACACAGTGCAAACAGAGGCTAATTGGGGCATCCCAGTGGATTTCCACCCAAAGCAGCCCGACATGCATTATTCATCATAGCAAGGCCCCGGCTCACAAGGCCATTCTGACTTTCTTAGTTAATTGTTAATTAATTAGGAATCTGTATATTTCGGACTGTAATATTCTTTTATTCGGATCTGTATTATTATTTATTTGGACCCTCTGCGCGAGGGCAATGCTGTAATAAGGGTGTGTGAGTGTGAGGTATGTCTTCCAACCCCCATTTCTTTCTCCCTTTTATTTATCCGCTTACAATGGTTAGATATAGGGCATATTTCAATTAGCATACAGCATGACAACATGTTTGCATCATTCATCTGTTTTGCACGCACTGGGCTCGGCGCATCATACCAACTGCATCTGTATTTCAATTCCAAGTTGAATACTTGATAGTTGTTGCATCTCATATGCCATACTTAGAATAGCCGAGTCTGCTATAATTGCATCTTTGCATATGTTGCATTAGGCATCTCTGCATTCTTAGGATCATGCATGGATTTCTAATTAGTTTTCTGTTTTGGCTTGGAGTACTCGGTGAGTTTTATGCTTTAGCATCCTTGCATGCGTGTGAGTGTTGCCATGATAGCATGCTTGCCATGAGGCTATGTGCTTATGTGATATAACTGCCTTGAATGCCTGTGGGTGGAGGTTGGGTTATCTGAATTGGGACAATTCATCGATTGTTTGTTAAGCCCACTAGATTGTGGCAAAATCTGCATTTTAAGCCTACCTGCGGGTAGCAAACCATCTTTCACAAACAAACACGAGATGTTTATTTCCAATTCAGGCGATTCAGTCTATACTTGTTTGCTGCGAGCATCACATAGTAACCTAGGCTAATAACCGGAACAAGAACTCACAATGTTTTCAAAAACAGATATCATGGTTAGTAGAGGCTTCTTTGATCGGCGAGAGGGGTGCTCACGATGTGACCTTCCCCAATCGTACCCAAGTTCTGAGCCAACTTTGGTGATGACGGACCACGTGGCCTTTTGGCACCGAGTCGGGTTTCCTAAATTTCCCATTTTAAAATATTTAGGTGGCGACTCATTATCCGCAAAGCAGTCCATGTTTGGCACTTCTTTCAAAAAATCTGTTTTCCTTCAAAACGATTTGCCGGATTTGGACTTTTTGGTTCGAGATTGAGAACCGCAACAAAATCGAGTCCGAACTGTAGCGAGGTCCCTCGCGGGCGTTGTTACAGCTGTTTCATAATTACCGGACACCCAGAAAAAGTCGTGGTCATGCAAGTCTTTGTTCGGGATACCAGTCACTATCTTCTCCTTGCCCGGTCTGATCTTTAAATAATAGGCAAGGCCGTCGCCTGTATGCCCGAGGGTATACTGGCGAAGTATCTCAGGTAATCTTAGGTTGGTTCATAGCCGATTGTTTAGCTCGGCAATTTCGTTTATTATGCGGTAAGTGTTAGTTGAGACTTGGGTTGGTGCTAGCCCGGTGCGCCGCAAGAACTCGCACATTAGGGGGTTAATCGGAAAGCGGAGGCCACCCTCTATAATGGAAAGTATGGTAAAGGGGCGCTGGTCTAATCTACCCCAAAGGGTGGTGTCCTCGGCACCGAGCTCTAGATGAACGTCATCCGGGATACCGTATTTTTCCCAGAACGCGGCTAGAGCGACCGGCGTGTCAACCAAGAAGTAGTAGCGCCCCATGTGTGCAGCCGGCTGGTTTTAGCACGGCTATTTTGGTTTGGCAAAAACTCTTGTTTGATGGCTGCTCGGTCTTTGAGAGCCTCAGTGTTGGTGCGTGGTCCCCTTGGACTCTGCAGGAAAAGGAGGGTAAGTGTAAGTAGGGGCGCGGTCGCGCAAAACGAGTTTGACTTTAGCTCGGTCAGATGGAGTGCCAGACCACCTCGGTCACGTAGGTAAATCCAGAAGCTCGGCTGCTCAAGCGGACTAGATGTTAGCCCGGTCGAGCGGTCAAGCCCTCTGCCTACCTCGGTTCCTACAGGAGTTTTTGCAAACTCGCAATTTGCTCGGTTTAGGTGTTTTTTGGGATCAAAAGAAGGCCTGGAGCTCGGTCCACTCTAGATCTTCATGTGTTCATCACTGGAGTTGAAGAATAGCAAAGAGAGCAGGGGCAAAAGAGGTTTTTGGGGAGTTAAATCCTAAAATCTATGGATTTCGTGCCCTAGAATGTGAAATACCAAATGAAAAGGTAATGAGGAGTTTCGAAGAGCTTACCAGTATAGAGGCAAAAGCTGATTCTTCGAGCTTCAATCCAAGGCAAGAACAGTGTTTTAGTAGTGAGGTTGGCACAGCAGCTTTGGTTCGTCTGGAGCAGAGGTGAAGCAGTAAGAAGGAAGTGAAAGGGAGATGTGGCGTGTTTATAGGTGAAAAAAACCACCAAAATTTTGAATGTGAAGGGATGTCTAGGTTGGCTGCTCGAGGCCAATAAATGGATGACGCGTGTTCATAATGGCAGCGACGTCAGTACTGAAGAGACAAGATGGCAAGTCGAGGCGTCAACCGAGCAAGCCAAGAAACCGAGCATGGGAATTAGCACGGTTAACATCTTGCAAACTAAGAACCGAGGGAGAATCTACCCCAGTTGGATCATGTAATCCCAGTCACGCTTGCGCGGACGGAATTAAGGGGCAATTGAGAGGGAGATTTATAATCTGGCTTTGGGCCGTGGAAGGAGCCGGATAGAAGATGGCCGAGCATGTTTGGGCCGAACTAACTTGGGCCTGATCAGAGTAGGATTTGCTCGGTCGAGGCTCGCCCCTGTTTAGGCCGAGCTAACTGGGGCTTCCTTTGAGATGATCTTGCTCGGTCCAGGCCTAGGTCTGAAGTCCAGGCCTCATGTTTGGATCGAGCTTCCTCGGATTTGGACTTGCTTGGCCGAGGCCTATCCCCGAGGTCTACTTAGCCAAGATGAGCGTCTGCTACCGGGTTTTGTGGGAGCATGATTAGCTCGGTGGGAAAAGTCTTCTAAATGCTAGTGTAACCTGTCTGGAACTCAGTCTTGTCGGAGTGCTACCGAGCTCGGCTGTTATGGAGCTCGGCGAGTGGAGCACTCGAGCACGTTACGCAGCACGGTTGTGGAAGGCCGAGGTGATTCCGCCGAGCTGCCGAGTTCCCATTAATGTAGCCTGATGGTTGGGTTAGGTGGTGATTGCTGGATTTGTGCTGACAGATAGAAGAGCAGCACCACGTGTCAAGAGACTAATGGATGCAGAGTTGAACGCAGAAAGTATATAAGCGTGACTGCGCCCCCATGTTGGACATGGAACATCATTTGGTAAAACACTCATTTTGATATATCTCTCTTCCTCTCTCTCTCTCTCTCTGAGTGTGTGCTAACTTGACCGTCGGAGGGGTTTTCCGGCCGCACACTGCCGGGTAGCTCACCGCCGTTGTGCTCGCAGGTCAATCGGATAGACAAGGAGCTTGGACGAAAGGAGTACGGGCTCCGCAGAATATTTTCTCCCCGTACACACACATAATCCTTAAGCTTTCTAGGCCTAGTAAATTATCAATTCCACAAGTATATAGCTATTTCAACATCAATAAGCTAAAGCAAGTTTCAACCAACACTTTTTTCTTTTGAAATCAATACAATAAAGAAAACAACAGAGATACAGAGTTCCTAAATAAAGAAACATGAATAATTAGGTAATCTACAAAACTAACCTAGCAAGAAAGGTCAAATTAAGACAATACAACCTCTGTAGCTTTCAAGGTCTTATTAATGTTCTCGTGAGCTCTTTGAATCGGCTGTGTTGTAATCTAGAAAACCCAAATTTAAGAACCGTTATAAGAACAGTCAGAAGGGAAAAGGTGAAAAAAAATCAAAAACCCAAAAAATGAGGAGAAGAAGAGAAGAAGAGAAAAAGAGAAGAGAAGAAGAGGAAATAAGAAGAAGAGAGAGAGCGAGAGAGAGAGAGATACCTTAGTGTAGATCGGCGTGTAGTGTAGATCGATCGGCGTTTAGTATAGATCGATCGCCGTTCGATGTAGATCGTCGAACGATGGGTAAGGTAGAAAGAGAGAGAGAGAGAGAAGAGACGAGAAGAGAGAAAGTGTCTGTGTGTGTTGTGTTCATGTCTGTCCGCCAAAGAAATTAGGGCAAAACTGAGGCATATGATTCAGAAAGAAAACGGGCTATGAGGCGTAAAAAAATAAAAATAAAATAAAATGTGGAATGGTCGGGTCATGCTAGTTGGGTAAAATGGCGGGTGATCCGCCACCCGACCCGAACCCGAAAAAACACAAATACCTGGCCCGCACCCGTCCGCTACTTACCACGCATCCATCCGTTACTGCTCGAGTCGGGTCAGTTTGGGCGAGTCTGGCCGGTTGGTGGATCCGTTGTACAACCCTAGTGGAGTCACATAATTTTGTGTGACTGTGTTGTCATTTTGTTTGTTGCATACCTGTAATTGGTTGTGTGTGGGGACTACATGTCCCAAGTTTTGGAACAATGTGACTTTAGTATAGTTTATTTATGTATTGGTGGTGATAGATGTGAATTATTTTGTAAATGTAATTGACAATGGCCTTCATTACACAGTCGTGTTCCACTGATGGTAGCATTTTGGGTGTTTTGTTGGCCAATGTGAACCCCGAGTTGTTCTTTAGCAATAATGTCAGTGTGAATTATTTCTAAATTGTTGTCATCATTTTTTGGCAGTGGTTACGTTATACATGTTTTGCGGTATGTATAAGGTTATATGACGTATGAGTATCGTACTGTAATTACGAATTAATTTTGAATTTGCAGGAGGTGTTATGATAAGTAGTCCTTGGACAAGATCATGTGAATAAAAATGCCAAGAGGCATTGGGAGTGTCGTCATCTAAAAAAGTTGGGGTATTCATGCCAGGGCGTACTTTTTTCAAGTAGCCGCATAATGTGGCGCGTTCTGGTGGTTCACGTAGACAGAAGAAACCAAGGCTTAATTTAGGTTCAAACATTGCAGGCCTAGTGACAATGGTGTATGCAGTTAAGTCAAAGAATGAACACTTGGTGCATTTACGGAAAACTCCATTTTGGCTGCTATTTGAAGCGATACTGATAAATCAGCTAGACCACACCGAGTTCCGAAAAGGAGACGATTTGGTGGTAAGCATTATACGGTCTTACAGTGTACGAGAGGGAATGTTTGTTATCGATGGTTGCAGTGTTGATGTTACGAATGAGGATATCAAATTGTTATTTGGGCTGTGGTGTGGGAATGTGTTTCTTGATTTGACGCCACAGTCGAGACATGCATCCAAATTTGTACAACGTAGATGTAGTGGCGCAATGCGTATCACTGCAAAACTTATCAGAGACATGTTGTCTCAGGCAGCAACTGCGGATTCACCCCGTGACCACGAGGACACAGCGAGGCTCTTATGTCTATATGCATGTGTGAAGTTATTTTTTTCAACTTCCAAGGAGACAATTAGCTGGGCGTTGATACGATACGTTGACAAGCTCGATGCGATGAGTTTACATGATTGGACGGGTACGATACATAGCACACTGATGTGTTTTGTTAGGGACTTCCATCAGACACCGGAGAAAGTGACTGGATGTGTAATTGTTTTATTGGTAAGTGTTGTAACCCTATGTTACACATTTTCATTCATTTCTTATAGTTATTGTGTTATTTGCATTTATGTGCAGCACTTTTTTGTAATGGTATTGATCGTTTTGTTTGTCTACTTTGTCAAACAATATTGGTTATGCGAGCACACAACAATAGTGAAAATCAAATCTCCACACATGTTCCCTACGATTTCTGAAATGGAACATTGGTGAGTTGCACAAATGTTCGCGTGGTGTGAAGTTGTCCGAAACAGTCAGCTTTGAGGTAACTTTGATGATTTACTCCGTGTTTTTTTTACTGGCTAGCATTTTAAAATTTTTTCCTACTTAAACATTATGCTTTTGCGGAATATGTTTGTTGAGTGTACGTGAGTTCGGGAGAGTTGGTTATTGATGAGCACGAATTTGCTATTTAGTGTTGGTGATGTGGACATGGTGGGGGGCAGTGTTGATGGGGATTGTGACAGTGATGGAGAATTTGACATGAATAGGGATGTAAATAAAATGGATGATTGTAGTGATGAAATTGGTGATGTGCACACCACCCCGAATAAAAGTGATCCAACAAAATAGGTTTTGGGTGAAGAGGATGGTTTTGTAACCTCATTCGACGGGCATGATCATTTTATGAAACACGATTTAGAGAATCGGATGTGGGCAGGGTACGAACACTATTGATGAATCTCGGGGTTGGAACAACTAGAAAGATAAACTTAATTTGAAATGGGAGAAAGAGATTGCTAGTTTGAAGAGGAAAAATGAAGCGCAAGCAATACATTGGTCGAAGGGTTTGATAGTATTGTTAGAGTGAAAGTTAAGGAGATCAAGAAGCTTGCGGTAGAAAATACTGAATTGAGGAAGACTGTAAGTGCACTTGAAGAGCAATTGGTTGATCAGATGGTGCATAATGTCACACAACGGTTCGTGGGCATTAACGTGATCGATGATAAAATGGGTTTAAAGAACGTCGAAATTGAAAGCAGCAAGGATGTAGGGGGAAGTGGCAGGCTACTAGACAACAGTGAATATGTGGTGGTTGCGTCTCCTGTGTCATATGTATTAACGGTGACCGACCATGTTGGTAAGGTGGTTGATGTGAATATTGCCGATGCTGTAGACTAAGTAATAGAGTGTGTTAGTTCGTTAAGGGCAGTAGGCGGCCAATCATGCGAGCGTTTTAACTCTTTTGTTAGCAACATGAAAGGTAACGTGAGGAAAAATCTGAAATTACAGCACTTTGAGTATCCTGCATTGCATAGAATGACTCGGAACATCAGCATTAACGTGGGCAGTTCGCAATGTGAGAAAATCAGGGGATATGCTACATAGATCGGGTGTCATGATGTAATTGATGTTGATGCTATGGTGCTGGTGTGAAAGAAATTTATGGGTTTGGTATTAACAACCGTAATGCAGTGTGGAAGATGTTGACTAAACGTAAGAAAGATGTAATCACTACGACGTATGATAGCTACGGTGATAGGTAAGTACAATTTTTTCATATTTATGTATTAAAAAGTTTGTAAATATTCCGTTGGATTGATGGTTGGGGGTATGTTAATAAGTTATGTAATGCCATACGTACAGTGCTATCATGTGGGTTGGTCATGTTGACGGTAATTTAGTGTACTTCTCAGATGTTAGAGTGCTAGTGCGTTAAACAAGTGTTCGTGGGAATGTAAGTGATAGTGTGTGTTGTTAATGTTAGGTTTTTTTTTTTTTTTTTTTCAGTTGTGGTTGGAAGTGTGTGGAATTGTGGAATTTTATGTTTGTTATCGTGTGTTATGGCAGGTTATTGATACGTACGCGGAGCTGCTGGCTGATGAGCAGACCAGGTTGAATGTGGGCAAGGATTTCCAAAGAGCTCATACTTTTTCAGCAGTATATGCCTGGTAAGAGTGGACAGTTATAGTTGTTGTTGTGTTGTGTTGCGTGAATGTATTGGAAGGTTGGTAAAGTTGTTTTGGTCACTTGGTGTTTGTAGGATATGATGAGAAGTGTCAATGTGTCAGCAATGGGTTTATACGTGATGAGTAACTTATCTGCGGCTAATGGTGTGCAATGCATACATTTCCCAATTTGCCATCTCTCTCATTGGACTCTCGTGGTGTATGACACAGAGATAGGGTGCTGGAAACATTTCAATTCAATGCGAAATAGGAGCGGTATGGGGGGTGCACATTTCAATGAGACATCATACCTGGTGAGTTGTGTGTCATTTAGTTAGTTTGTTGACGTGATTTGACGTGACAACACTCATGTTCGTATAGTGTGTGGTGGTTGTTCAAATAGAAGAACATAGTGATGGAGATACAGCGAGAGTCGTTGGCTTCGCGTGGTTTGGAGGAGATTGTTGTCACACAAGATTTTGAAATGCCCCTGGAATCAATTGGCGATTGTCCACAGCAACGTTCGGAATCGTAAGTCCCACGCACTTGCCAACTATATACATTCGTCAAGAAGAGTAGGTATTATATTAAATAATGTATCAATACATCATAAAGTAATGCAATTTGACACTGCATTACGGTTATAAAAAATGCAACTGTTGTAATGATGTTCGTGTTGTGGTTTTCTGGTTGGACAGGCTAGACTATGCAATCATCGTGTGCGCTATAATAAAGCGATATGTGCATCATGTTGAGGTAGAGCGGTCTCTACAAGGAGGAAACTGCAGTGTTTTGCAGGCAAACATAGTGAAGATGTTCATCTGTGATCCGGTATGAGGGTTAATGGAAAATGCAGGGCAAGTAGTGTAATGGTTTTACGTCACCTACACATTTAGACATTTAGTGAATGTTTTTTGGCTATGTTTTTTTGGGTTACATTCAACTTTCACGAAACGTAATTACGATATATCTAAGTAATTTATGTGGTTAGTTTTTTTGGATGGAAATTTGTGTTTGTTTTATGCGTTAGATGTTCTGATACATACGTACATATGAAATGATGTGTAAAATTTTTGTTACACATTTGAATTATCCGACATATGATATGTGCAATATTTGCAACAACACCGGATGTTTGTGTGTTACTGTAATGTGTACTTTGCTGGTGTGTTACGTGTTGGGTTTTTTTTTTTTTAACGTGGTGTGATGGTTATGGACATGTTCATGGCAATGTTTAAGTTATCCCGAGTTGGATTGTGTTCCGTGAACGCGTCACGTAGTGTTTGATCCACGCCCCAAGTTGTTCTTTAGTGATAATGCCAGTGTGAATTGTTTATGAATTGTTGTCATTATTTTTTGGCAATGGTTACGTTGTACATGTTTTGCGGTACTGTAGACCCGACTTTCTTCGCGCACCTCCCCTTTCGGAGAGGGCACGAATTTGGTCTTTCTACAGTTCGGACTCCTATCACGGTTCTGAATCTTATCTCACAAAATGCACTCCGAGACTGCTAAACACCAAAGAGTTTAAATCCGGCAAATGGTTTTGAAAATTCAATTTTGAATGAAAAAATGCCAAACATGGATTGCTTTGCCAGAATACAGAGTCGCCACCTAAATATTTTATTTTTGGGAAATTTAGGAAACCCTGACTCGTGCCAAAGGCCACGTGTCCGTCATCACCAAAGTTGCCTCGGCTCGGGAACTTGGGTACGAGAGGGGAAGGTCCTGAAATAAGCACCCCCGCTCGCCCAATCAAAGGATCGGCCTCTACTAAGCATGATATCTTGTTTTAAAACACGTGTTCTTATCTGGTTATTATCTAACTTTACTATGTGATGCGCGTAGCATACAAGTATAGACTCAATCACGAGAATTGGAACAAAACAACTCATGTTTGTTTTTGAAAATGGTTTGAAAGTGCTACTCGCAAGTAGGCTAAAGCGCAGATTTGCCACCCTCAAATGGGCTTAAAAACATGATTTTGCCACTTCGCAAAGTGGGCTTAAAACTCATAATCATCAAGTTGTTCCAATTTAGGCAATCAAGCCTTCACCCACAGGCATTCAAGCAGTTAAACAAATAGTCTCATGGCAAGCATGCTAAAGCGTAATACTTACAGTGTACTCCGAGCCAAAACAAAAGCTAGTTAGAAATAATACATGATCCTAACTATGCTAAATGCCTAATGCAACAATGCAACAATGCAACTAAATAGGCTTGGCTATCTAAGATGACATATGATTCGTTTTGAACAACATGTGATAAACACGTATTCAAAGAAGTGTATTGAAATACAATGTAGTATGTATGATGCACCGAGCCCGGTACATGTAAGACAAAATGAATGAATGCAAACATGCAAAGCATAAGGTATGCTAATTGAAAAATGCCCTAAAACTAACAATCGAAAGCGGTTAAGTAAAAGAGAGAAAGAAATGGGGTTGGAAGACATGCACACACACGCATCCTTATTACAACATTGTGCCCTTTCGAAGGAGGGTCTGAATGAATAAGAGCTAAGCTATTCTAAGTTAAGCTAATCAACTAAACTAATTAAACTAATTAGACCAATTATTACACAACAAATGAATAACTAGCAAACTACTTACTAATTATTACAACACTTTAACTAATCAACAAATTAATTAAATTACAAATCAAATGCTAGCTAGCAAGTAAAGCACTAAATTACGCTGCCTCAGCTCTGTTTGAAGAAGATGCATGCATGCATTCGGTTTCTCGCCCCGAAACGCCTTCTGGTTTGCTTTTGAGAGGCTCTGTTTGCAGGGTATCTCCAAGACCTTTCTGTTCCACCTTACCAAATCACTGTTGGGAAGTGCACCAGTGGCCTGCCGGCTATGGGAAGCTGCTGCCGGCCATCTGCCGGCCAAGGATGTACACTGCCGGCCAAAGATGATGCAGTACCGGACATCAGTAAGGCACTGCCGGCCACTGGTGTGCTGCATCACCATTCTGCAACAGAGCACAAACTAGAGGAAAATTGAGGGTCTTCCAAGGGTATGTATGTACTGTGCCACTCCTTATCATCTCAAAACGTCAAAGGAGTTGCACCATTGGATCCAAAACCATCAATCAAGCATCTCAATGCATGATGACCAAAGAACCAACTTGTACTCATTCAATAAATGTAAGACAAACAAAACTCTTGGACCACTACCTTATCATGGATGATCAAAGGCAATGGAAACAAAGGAGATTGACTCATTTTCATCACTTTGAGTATGGAATGGACCAATCTTCCTTGTGTTCAATATAACGTCCGATTGAACACAATGCAATGCACACATAACATGCTTATCTAGTCATGTTTTACTTGATTCATTTTAATTACTCATTTCAAGTTACCAAGCTATTCCTTAATTGATTTATCCAAATGTGGAAGTCCTCTAATAAGGGAGAGGTCAATCAAAAGAAGGCTTAAGACATGAGAGAGACCATGCCTTTGACTAGGAGGAACCATCAAAAAAAGAGTTAAAGCCATTTAAGCATAAGCCTCGATCCCAAGCTTAAACACAACTTTAGGACCAACTAACCCTCAAAGCAAATCAAAAGTGAAGAAATGAGGGAGATGGCAAGTATTTCAGTGCTAATATGGCATGAAAAACAAGACTCTAACATGCAAACAACTCATGTACAACATGTTAGAAGACTTAAGCATTAAAACTAGTGAGGAGCTTTACACTAGAACCATGCAACATCAATCCCAAATGGCCAAACCAACTAAGGACAAACCTCAAACATGCCAAAATAGTGGCTAAAATGTGCTGAGATGGTAGCATGAAAAGCAAGAAAATCATGCTCATATATTGGCTCATGAACAAGGCACAAAGCACACCTCTCAAAGTGATGAAAGAGTGGAATATGTGAGAGTGTGACAAGGCTACATGCACTACAATCATGTGTGAAATGATGCTATGACATGTAAACAACCCAAGCAAAGCATGCTTAAAGACCTTGAAACTCAAAGCTAATCAAGAGCATTAACACTATAGCTATACAAAGCAAGCCTCATATGATCAAGACCATTCAAAATAGAGTTTAATCATGTCAAAGAAAGGCCAAAAACATGTTGGAGTGGAGCCAACACATGCTAGAATAATAGGTTAAAACATTAAGTATGTTAAGCTAGGAAGCATGATTACACTACAAGTGTAAGAAGCAAGCAAGGAGTGACTCAACCAGCCAAAAAGAGAGCTCAAGCAGGTCATAAAAGTCACAAAAATATGCTGAGATCAAGCCATGAGATGATAGAAAAATATGCTCAACTATTAAGCCATCAACACATGCAAACAAGATATGAGGAGGGAGGACCACCCCCTCCTATTTTGGTCCTCAAAACCAACTTTCTACCACTGAAAAACCTCTGATTTTCAGTGGTAGAAAGGCCAAATAAAGAGTTGTTTTAAAGGCTTTAAAAGATGGCACAAAGCTTTGCAAACAAGCCTCAAAAGAGGGGGGAACACCCCAACCCCAAAAGGGCCTCAAACTACCATTTTCAACACTTAAAAATAGAGGTTTTTGCAATTGAAAACTAGGCCAAAAATAGCATGCAAGGGTGGTCAAACCAATGTACAAAAATAAGCTTAAAAGAGGTAACTCCTCACCCTTGAAGCACAGTAGCAAATCAGTAACAAAGACAAGCCAAAACCAAGCTAAAACCTTCTTCTAGGACTAAAACAAGATCTCAAGCAACCTCCACATCAAGATGATCAAGTTTGATCAAGAACACCCAAGCAAAAGTGTAGAGAATTCAAGCTTCAAGGCAATATATTTAGAGAGAGAGAAAAAGAGAGAGAGAGAGAAAGAGAAATTTGTTCACAAATTTTTGTAACCCCCTCCATGCAAGAGGGGGGCCTCTATATATAGAGGATGCAAAATCCTCTTGAAGAGATCCAGCCATCCACGTGGGTGTAGATGGTCCATCCTGCAAACAACTGGCTAAAAAATATCAAAAAAATATCGGTTGAAATATTGGTGGCCGGCCGGCCATCAGTGATGACCGGCAGTGGCTCATTGATGGCCGACAAGCCTCATCAATGGTCGATAGACCAAAGTGCATGGCCGGCAGTCCCATTTCATGGCCGGTAGTGCACCAAGAGAAGTATTCTGGAGGGACCAAAGCATGGTCCAGAAATGGAGCAGAAAGGATACAGGGTTTGAAAAACTCAAACCTGTGACGTTCCGTCCGAAATTTGAGTACTCGGCGAGCCACGAAACTTGTCACTGGATGTACCTGCAAGGACATCCAAGTCTTAAGGACGGTCAAAAATAGGGTGTTTACAGGTACGTATAGGTTTGTGAACCCCGAGTTGTTCTTTAGAGATAATGTTAGTGTGAATTGTTTCTAAGTTGTTGTTATCATTTTTTGGTAATGTGTACCCCAAGTGAACCCGAAGTTGTCAATGTTTAAGTTATCCCGGGTTGGATTGTTTTTCGTGAACGCGTCACGTAGTGTTTGTTCCACACCTGTACCATGTGGTTCAGCATATTTAGTAGCGCTTACGTGTGCAAAAAAAGACGGCGCAGTGAATCGAGCGATCTGTGTTCCAGTCGTTGGTATGTACTTGAGTACTCATGTTGGTTTGTATGTTGTGCACATAAACGATGTGGGTGTTAATTGGTACATAATTGTGGCCTGTTCATACGTCGATGACTACAGCTGTTGTTTTATGACATGCTGCTGCCTTGGAACAGTACAAGGTGGGGATGTTACATTACACAATGATCTCACACCATGACGTTGAGAAGCTGCATGGGTGTATATTGTGGGTTGTTTGTGTTATTAGTGAAAAAAGCAAATGAATTGAAATTAATAATGGCCTGATGCATGGACTAGGTTGCGAACAGTCGCAAAATTGGAGTGTTATGAACATTTCGGTTTGTTTGCGTTATGACTGAATTTTTTTGTTATTTTACACCGACATTTGACGTATGATGCATTTTATGGTACATGGCGTGGGTAATTTGTGAACGTCGAATTTTGGGAGAAAATGCGGTGTCAAGAAACGTGTTTTCGTCGGATTGTGTATGGGGATGTGGGATGATATTGAAAAGCGATGCATGGTGGCAGGGAAATTGTGAAATGCCAAACAGTAACACGTGTTGTGGGGTTGCAAAGAGTACGAGTATTCGTAATGGTGGTAAGTGAAATGAAAAACAATCCGTGTAATGACATTCAAACGAAACAAACAAGGGTGTGCACCTCTGTGAATTGTGTGTATAGGATACAACGTAATCACTAGTGTATGAAATTATGAATGGTGTAACCTCATATTGTGTGTGATGGCACACATTATTATTATTATAGGAAATGGAAACAATAGTTTGCATAGACATCGCATATATGTAGTAGCAATGTTTTCGCGTCTTATATGCGTATAGTAAATGTAGTTAATATTAGGTACGTTGCGACAGGGATATTATACTAAATTGGTTCCTTGCATGTTTTCCTATTATAGTTTCCCATGCGGCCACGTCTGCCGCAACGATTTGTTTTACGTGTTTCCCTCTGGAAAGTATTCTCTTCTTCTTAGGCCTGCCAGGTGGACATTTCATGGCAGAAGGGTTGATGACATACTCATTTGGATTGATGATAGTAGGGATTGGGTATATAGGAGGGGCGTATACATTACGGTATTCAGATACATGAAAGTAAGGATCAACTAGATTATTCAAATCCCTACTACTCTTCCAAACTGCAACTATAGCATGTGTGCAAGGGAAACCATTAATAAGTTGCCATTGGAAACAAGAACATGTGTGTTGTCCGATGTCAACTGATATAGACAAAAATGAGTGCACCTCATACAATCAACGTTAGATTTGCTAACTTTCCACTATCTGTCCTTGTTGAAAGCTTTCTCCAATTAGGACTCCATTTTAGGACAGATTGCACCATTCCAAATTTGGGATGCCACTCGACATTTCGACGTTTGTCGCATTAACTTGGCTCCGATGCTGTCAACCATCCGTGTGATTGGGAGGTTGCGTGCCTAACATATCCATGAGTTAAAAGATTCAGCCGTGTTAGAACACATCTCCCCATAATGTTTGCCTCTGCAATGATGCACATGTGTATATTAGGTGTGAACATGTTGCAAACAATGTGTTGGTGGTGTGATATATGCAATGGGCATGTGACAAGATTGTGGGTATTCAATGTGCGTACCTAAAAAATGCATTTGCCTAGTGTTATGGATGTGCAGTCTGTAGGAATTCAGTTACGACTGCCCGGCCCGATTCCTGGAATCGTTGGACTTTTTGGTTGAATGCAGTAACTGTTGGTGCGTACGCGCAGTGACGTAACTTGCTTACAAGGACAGCTCGATGCATATTGTTCGAATATCACATCTTGTCCTTCAAGTTTCTTTGCAAATGCTAAAGGCAAAATGCATGTTCCACGATAGGGAAAACAGTAGGCATTGCTTCAAGTAACCCCGTATTCCGGTCTAAAATAAATGTGAGTGGTCTGTCCTCGTTCACCACTTGTGCGAGGTGTTGTAAGAACCAAGACCAGTTTGTGGTGTTTTCGGAGTTGACAATCGTGTATACTAAGGAAAATAAACCTATCATGACAATGCGAAAATGGAAATGAGTAACATTAAAGCATAACATACATTGCATAATGGAAGTTATGTTACTGTTAGAGTGTGACATATGTAACGCCCTCAAAATTAAACCCATAATAAATAATATTAACATGCATCATTATATTAAAACAAGAATATAATTCCATTCATCAGAGTATTAAGAAATAAACATCAAAATAAATGCCCTACGGGCTTACATCTCGCCAAGCCAATACTTGGACACAAATCCACGAGTTCTAACTCAAAAACAAATAAAGCCCTAGGCTTGAGTGTTTTACATATAAAAACAAATAAACTAAAAACAAATCTTCGAGTTCCAATCCCTCACAAGCTAAGTCCTTGGAGGCAGTGAACCATCTGCACCTGAAAATGAAGTTCCCATATAGGGTGAGCCACAGCCCAGTAGAGAAATACTAAACCAAGCATAAGAATTAACTAAAGTATTAGCATCTGATATATGGTTAACACACTATATTCCGATTACAATTCTCATGACACGAATATCTATATTGCCTATGACACGTTGTCTATGGCATATCTTACCTTCCACCTATGGCTCAGAACCTGGCCAAATAACTCAACGGGAATTTCATCTCTTATTAACAATAATTGAACAGGGATAACAAGTTAAGTTAAACCTCTCTATAACATAACAAATACACATGCTGGTATTGTATCAATCATAACCACATTCACTTCCATACTTCTCAACTGATACACATGGTGGTGATGTATCATATCAACAATAAATAGAAATACTTCTATTAACAATAGGCACACATGTATGTGATGCAAGTGGGGTCCATCCCCTTTTCTCCTCCCAACACATCTGGTTTAGAGGTCCATCCCCTTTCTTCCCCTAAACCCTCCAACAATTTCGGTTTAGAAGTCCATCCCCTTTCTTCCCCTAAACCGGGAGTTCATCCCCTATCTCCTCCAAAACCAAATGCATATGCAACATAATCAATACTTGCCATATACAACACATAATCAATACAAGTAATGTTCTGTATTAATTCAACAGTCAAATAGCTGACTCAATTCCAGTTATACCTAAGCCACATGCAAGGTCTACAACAATCACTGGCTATCCTCCACCGATAGCCCAAACAATTATTTCTAAGCAGAAATAAATATACAATACATATAATCCTAATTCCACAGATAAGTAATTAAATATCCGACTACATCAATTTATATCATAATCCCTCAATTTCATGAATTAAACTCAATTCCACATACTTCCCTTAAATTAATTACACAAATTAATCTAAGTCAAAACCTAGGGTTTCTCCCAAAATCACCACACTACCCCCCCATATACCAAAATACCAACACTTATGATTAAAGCGTATAAATGGAGTAGGAAATCCCTACCTTAAACAGAAGAGCCCAAAAGGAGAAGAAGAAGATGATGCTCAAAACCCCAAAGTGCTCCAAATCAACAATTGCTCCGATTAAATGAAAGCCCTCACTCCTCTACCTTTTTAATGAAGGAACTAGGTTAGAAGCGCCCTCTAGATAGATCAAACCCAAGGAAAAAGATGAGTTGAGAGAAAAGAAACTTCGGAACTAGGGTTTCGGATCAAAAATTGTGAAAAAGGACGTTTTAAAACCGCTGCTGCGTTTAAATCTTGGGAGGCTCGCTCGGCGAAGACACAGTCGCCGAGCGACTGCAGACACAGACCTCGCTCGAGCGAAAAGAAGCTCGCCGAGCCAAAGACAAACCATCTCGCTCAAGCGAAGGAAAGCTCGCCGAGCCAACAAACATTGCCCTCGTGTCTAGCATCGACGCAACCCTCGCCGAGCAAGAAAGGCTCGCTCGAGCGATTTAACCAAGAAGGACCTCGCTCGGCGAAGAGAAGCTCGCCGAGCGACCAAGCCAAAATCGATCATCAAGAATTTGTTTCTAGACTCAACCAAACTGTAATCAACTCCGCCCAAAACATCCTATAACCAAAGAATAAGGAATCAAGGACAACAATGACAATAATATAGCAACGGAATCCACGGAACATAAGTCCGGATCGATAATCAAATGGGAAAAAAGGCGGTCGCTATAACCTCCCCTTAAAAGAATTTCGTCCCTAAATTAAGCATGAGTTTGTAAAAATAATTTTTTCTCAATTCCCAATGATATAAACACAACAATAAACAACAACTTGACCCACAACCGGTCATTTCATCTCTTATCAAGAGCCATCTCACAGTATGTATAAATCAACATATATTTCAACTTGTATCAATATTATGCATTATTCTTCTCAATGTTAACAATTTCCATATCATATTCAATCTCATGATATAAACAACACATTCAATATATATAAATGTTATACTCCACTTCCATAAAAAGGCAAGTTTCAACATGTTAACATTAAACCAAAACATCCTCAATGTTTTCTAGCTTAAGACATATATAAAATTCTCAAGTTCCACAATATTACATAATCTAAACACAAGATTACAAATCCACAAACAAGTCCGGATATTTCTCACGGACTTCCAACTCACGTTCCCAAGTGGCCTCCTCCACTCCGTGATGCTTCCACAAAACCTTCACTAAAGGGATGGTCTTACCACGCAGGACTTGATCCCGCCTATCCAAGACTCGAATTGGTCTCTCCTCATACGAAACATCCTCATCAACAACTAAATCGGTCCAATCCAACACATGCGACGGATCCGGCTCATACTTCCGAAGCATACTCACATGAAACACGTCATGAACTCCGGACAACTGCGGTGGCAAAGCTAAACGATAAGCAACCTCGCCAATCCTCTCAAGGATCTCAAAGGGGCCAATAAATCAAGGGGACAACTTCCCACTCTTCCCGAACCTCATTAAACCTCGCCTAGGTGAGATTTTCAGAAAGACATGATCTCCTACCTCAAACACCAAAGGTCTCCTCCTACGGTCGGCATAAGATTTCTGGCGACTCTGGGCTGTAACAAGCCTCCTACGGATAAGCTCAACCTTCTCCGTCGTTTCTCTCACTAACTCCGGACCCAACAAAGGTGCATCACCCACCTCGGCCCAACAAACTGGAGACCTACACGGTCGGCCATACAAGGCCTCAAACGGTGCCATACCGATACTAGACTGAAAACTGTTGTTATAGGCAAACTCCACCAATGGCAAGTGTCTCTCCCACGACCCACTGAAATCAAGAACACAACCCCGAAGCATATCCTCAAGGATCTGAATGGTACGCTCTGACTGCCCGTCAGTCTGAGGATGGTAAGCCGTACTAAAGGTCAACTTAGTGCCTAAAGCACTCTGCAAACTCTGCCACAACCTGGCAGTGAAACGAGGATCTCTATCTGAGACAATCGTCACTGGAACCCCATGCAACTTTACTATTTCCCGAACATATAAATCGGCAAGATGATCCACCGAATCTCTCACGCGCATAGGAATAAAGTGTGCTGACTTAGTCAACCGATCCACAACCACCCAAATAGCATCATTACCTCGCTGAGTCCTAGGAAGACCCACAACGAAGTCCATAGTGACATGCTCCCACTTCCACTCGGCAATAAGTAAGGGTTGCAACAAACCCGCTGGCCTCTGATGCTCGGCCTTCACTTGCTGACAAGTAAGGCACTTAGATACAAAACCTGCCACATCTCTCTTCATACCCCGCCACCAAAACTGGCGACCCAAATCCCTATACATCTTAGTGCCTCCCGGATGCACCGCAAGGCGCGAATGATGAAACTCTCGGAGTACCTCCTCTCGACACGATTCCGGCACAAACAGACGGTCTCTGTATCTCACACTCAGGTCGGGATACACCGTCAAACCCTTCTCAACCTTACCACTAGAAATCTTCTCCCGGAGAGATTCTACCTCAAGATCACCCCTCTGAGCCTCTAACACTCGAGTCACAAGTGTAGGCTGTGCAACAACAGAAAACAAGGTCGCAGCCTCAACGGATTCGCCCAGATGCAAATCAAACTCCCCAACTGCACCCAACATCTCCCACTCTCGGATGGCTATACTAGCAACGTCACCAACAGATTTCCTACTAAGGGCATCGGCCACAACATTGGCCTTTCCCGGATGATAGTGCAACTCGAAATCATAATCCTCAATAAATTCCATCCACCTCCTCTGCCTCAGATTCAAGTCTTTCTGTGTAAACAAATATTTCAGACTCTTATGATCGGAGAATACTTCAAATTTCTCACCAAACAGATAATGCCTCCAAATCTTCAAGGCAAATATCACAGCTGCTAACTCTAGATCATGCGTAGGGTAATTCTTCTCATGAATTTTCAACTGGCGTGAGCCATAGGCAACCACTTTCCCCTCTTGCATCAACACACAACCCAGACCCTCTCGTGAGGCGTCACAGTAAACTGCATAACCCAATCCTCTCTCCGGAATAATCAAGACCGGAGCGGTGGTCAATCTAACCTTCAACTCCTGAAACGACTTTTCACAAGTCTCACTCCATACAAATTTGACCCCCTTCCGAGTCAATCTAGTCAACGGTGAAGCTAACTTGGAGAAATCCTTCACAAACCGACGATAATACCCTGCCAATCCCAGAAAACTGCGGATCTCAAACACACTCTTAGGTTGTACCCAATCTTGCACTGCCTCAATCTTGGATGTATCAACAGACACCCCTTTCCCAGAAACTACGTGGCCTAAAAACTTCACCTCTTCTAGCCAGAATTCACACTTCCCAAACTTAGCATAAAGCTTATGGGCCCTAAGTAACTCAAGCACCACTCTCAAGTGTTCCTCGTGCTCCTCCTCTGAAGGTGAATAAATCAGAATGTCGTCCACGAAGACGACCACAAAACGATCTAAGAATTCCCGGAAGATCCGGTTCATCAAATCCATAAACACTGCCGGTGCGTTGGTGAGCCCAAACGGCATCACCAGAAACTCATAGTGGCCATACCGCGTACGGAATGCCGTCTTTGGAATATCCTCCTCCCTGACTCTCAACTGATGATAACCCGATCTCAAGTCTATCTTAGAGAAACAACGAGAACCCTTCAACTGGTCAAACAAATCATCTATACGAGGCATAGGGTACTTATTCTTAACCGTAGCCCGATTCAATTTCCGGTAATCTATACACAGTCTCAAAGCACCACCTTTCTTCTTAGCGAATAGGGCCGGTGCTCCCCATGGCGAAACACTAGGACGAATATAGCCCTTATCTAGCAACTCCTGGAGTTGAACCTTCAACTCAACTAACTCAGCTGGGGCGAAACGGTAAGGTGCCATAGAAATCGGCGCCGTGCCGGGCACTAAATCAATAGAGAACTCAATCTCTCGATGAGGTGGCAAACCAACAAGATCCTCGGGGAAGACGTCCGGGTACTCACAAACCACCCTCGGTAACACAATCTGGGTCTCATCACACTCACTACTCTCGAAGCTAGCAAGTAGACCACTAAGCTCACTCCGCCCTCGCGGATCGTACCCTGGTGGCAAAACACTACCAACCCTGTCCCCCAGAAAATGGAAACGTTCTCCGCTAATTGTACAACAGGTGACCCTCTGACGGTAGCAATCAATAAATGCCCGGTATGACGATAACCAGTCCATACCCAAAATAACATCGAAGCCCTTCATGGGCATAACCACAAAAGAAAAAGGGATTCTATGATCATCGACCTCTATATCACAACCCCTAACACCTTGTTTCAAAATCAACTCACCCCCAAGAGGCGACACTACACAAATAGGAGATGCTAACTGTGCTAACTCCAACTCCAAAATAGATCACGAATCAAGAGACACAAAAGAATGAGATGCACCCGTATCGATCAAAACACTAGCAACTGAATTGCAAAACAAGAAGGTACCTCTCACAACCGACGGAGCTGGTACAAGATCCTGCGCGGTAACAGCATACACGCGCCCAGATGACCTCTGATCAACCTGCTCACCCCTAGGAGCATAAGACTGCTGCACCGAATGGGACGATGAAGCCCCCTGATTAGCCCTCGAGGCCTGAACGGACTGAACTGGCTGACTCTGAGTCTGCCTCAAACCAGATGCACTAGATGTGCTATTCAACTGTGGGCAAAACCTCTTCAGGTGCCCTGGCTGACCGCACTGAAAACAACTCAAACCAGACGCACCAGGTGTGCCACTCAACTGCGGGCAGAACCTCTTCAGGTGCCCCGGATGACCGCACTGAAAACAAGAGAGCGACTGGCCTCTACTTCGACTCGCTCGAGATCGAGCCGAAGAAGATGCTGCCCTCTGCACTCCTCCCTTCTGAGGACAAACTGAAGACTTATGGCCCAGCTGGCCACACTTGAAACAGGTAATGTCTCCTGTTGCCTTTCCCGAACTAGCACTCGATCGAAAAGTAGATCTAGAAAAACTACTCGAGGCTGGCGAGGAGTGAAACCTCTCGCCTCTGCCGCCATACGACCATCCCGACTCCTCTTGGAGCCTTTCGCCCTTCCTCCTCCTCCGCGCCATAATCTCGGTATGGGTCACGCATCAACCAAACGCCCAAAATCCCTAATCATAGTCGGCACAACTCTCAATTTGAGGCCGCGCCTCAACTTCTTCTCAAACTCTATGCAACGGCGTTCCTCAGTCGCCACTAACTCAGGTGCGAACCTGGACAAACTAGTAAATGAGGCCTCGAACTCAGCCACTGATGAACTATTCTGCTTCAGATGGCAGAACTGATCTCTCAACGTCTCCTGAACAGCTGGAGACAGGTACTTCTCCTGAAAAGCATCAACAAACTCCTTCCAAGTACCGCCAATACGACCCTTGGTGAACTTCCACCACTGACCCGCATCCCCTTTCAGCTGGAAAGATGCCAAGGTCACCTTCAACCCCTCGTCTTCGATGCCAAGCATCTCAAACGTTTTCGTTGTCTGTTCGAGCCATTCGTCTGCCTTAAGCGGCTCGCTAGGATCACCTACAAACACTTCCGGTTGAGACCGGAAAAATTCCCTCTTCAGAAAAGAAGGCCCTGCATCTGCAGCAACTACCGGGGCTGGAACTGCCTGGGCTGGATTCGCAGCCCTCAGAATGTCCACTGACGCCTGAAATGCCCCTGCTATCTCTTGGGCCAAAGCGCCCATACCCTGCTGCCCTACTGGCTCGGCCACATTGGCCTGGCCAACACCCTCCTGAACCGCCGGAATTTCCTCCGGTATAGGCACTTCTTGCCTGGCCTGCCTACCACGCCTACCACGACCTCGTCCTCGTCCTGACATCCTAATAAAAGAAACAAAGACGTTAGCACTCTAAATAATGTGCCAAAACTATAACACTTGCGTCCTAATACATTGAATAACAATAAATCACACCACGTAAGCACATAATCACATAAGCACCTACGAATTTCATTTCTGGATAATGATAGTCCCGAGGCATCACTAAAGTTCCGGTTGGAAACAACATTGATCAAGTGCCTTTCCAACAAGACTTTCAGAGACTCAAGGGTCCAATCAACATCCTAGAAACTACATTCCATACCCACATAGTCACATAAACAAGTTATCATATAAGCATGCAGTCATTACACTAAGTCTCTATCAAACGAGACGAACCCATTGTGATACTAATCACTTCCACGTACCCAAAGTATTCGAACCCGGTACGCTCTGATACCAAGTTGTAACGCCCTCAAAATTAAACCCATAATAAATAATATTAACATGCATCATTATATTAAAACAAGAATATAATTCCATTCATCAGAGTATTAAGAAATAAACATCAAAATAAATGCCCTACGGGCTTACATCTCGCCAAGCCAATACTTGGACACAAATCCACGAGTTCTAACTCAAAAACAAATAAAGCCCTAGGCTTGAGTGTTTTACATATAAAAACAAATAAACTAAAAACAAATCTTCGAGTTCCAATCCCTCACAAGCTAAGTCCTTGGAGGCAGTGAACCATCTGCACCTGAAAATGAAGTTCCCATATAGGGTGAGCCACGTACCCGAGAGAAATACTAAACCAAGTATAAAAATTTACTAAAGTATTAGCATCTGATATATGGTTAACACACTATATTCTCATGACACGAATATCTATATTGCCTATGACACGTTGTCTATGGCATATCTTACCTTCCACCTATGGCTCAGAACCTGGCCAAATAACTCAACGGGAATTTCATCTCTTATTAACAATAATTGAACAGGGATAACAAGTTAAGTTAAACCTCTCTATAACATAACAAATACACATGTTGGTATTGTATCAATTATAACCACATTCACTTCCATACTTCTCAACTGATACACATGGTGGTGATGTATCATATCAACAATAAATAGAAATACTTCTATTAACAATAGGCACACATGTATGTGATGCAAGTGGGGTCCATCCCCTTTTCTCCTCCCAACACATCTGGTTTAGAGGTCCATCCCCTTTCTTCCCCTAAACCCTCCAACAATTTCGGTTTAGAAGTCCATCCCCTTTCTTCCCCTAAACCGGGAGTTCATCCCCTATCTCCTCCAAAACCAAATGCATATGCAACATAGTCAATACTTGCCATATACAACACATAATCAATACAAGTAATGTTCTGTATTAATTCAACAGTCAAATAAATAGACTCAATTCCAGTTATACCTAAGCCACATGCAAGGTCTACAACAATCACTGGCTATCCTCCACCGATAGCCCAAACAATTATTTCTAAGCAGAAATAAATATACAATACATAT
Source organism: Camellia lanceoleosa (assembly GCA_025200525.1). Taxonomy (NCBI): domain Eukaryota; kingdom Viridiplantae; phylum Streptophyta; class Magnoliopsida; order Ericales; family Theaceae; genus Camellia; species Camellia lanceoleosa. The sequence continues at coordinate 185,133,836 of CM045762.1, forward strand.
AATCCTAATTCCACAGATAAGTAATTAAATATCCGACTACATCAATTTATATCATAATCCCTCAATTTCATGAATTAAACTCAATTCCACATACTTCCCTTAAATTAATTACACAAATTAATCTAAGTCAAAACCTAGGGTTTCTCCCAAAATCACCACACTACCCCCCCATATACCAAAATACCAACACTTATGATTAAAGCGTATAAATGGAGTAGGAAATCCCTACCTTAAACAGAAGAGCCCAAAAGGAGAAGAAGAAGATGATGCTCAAAACCCCAAAGTGCTCCAAATCAACAATTGCTCCGATTAAATGAAAGCCCTCACTCTCCTCTACCTTTTTAATGAAGGAACTAGGTTAGAAGCGCCCTCTAGATAGATCAAACCCAAGGAAAAGATGAGTTGAGAGAAAAGAAACTCGAACTAGGGTTTCGGATCAAAATTGTGAAAAAGGACGCTTTAAAACCGCCGCCTGCGTTTAAATATCGGGATGCTCGCTCGGCGAAGACCAGTCGCCGAGCGACTGCACAAAAATGACCTCGCCGAGCGAAAAGGAGCTCGCTCGAGCCAAAGACAAACCATCTCGCTCGAGCGAAGGAAGCCTCGCTCGAGCCAACAAAAATTGCCCTCAGGTCTAGCACTGGACGCAACCCTCGCTCGAGCCAAGAAAGGCTCGCTCGAGCGATTTAACCAAGAGGGCCCTCGCCGGAGCGAAGAGAAGCTCGCTCGAGCGACCAAGCCAAAAACTGATCATCAAGAATTTGTTTCTAGACTCAACCAGCCTGTAATCAACCTGCCCAAAACATCCTATAACCAAAGAATAAGGAATCAAGGACAACAATGACAATAATATAGCAACGGAATCCACGGAACATAAGTCCGGATACGATAATCAAATGGGAAAAAGACCGGGGTCGCTATAACATAAATGATTTGTGACACTAACCTTCATTCCCGTCCTTTGCAATGGTTGCAAGTAGGAACCCTTTAACTTACCTTTTAGAAAAGTGCCATCAAGGAAAAATAGTGGATGACAGTAGTTGAATCCGTCAATACATGCTTTGAGTGATATGAAGTACCTTGTGAATCGGTGGTTGTGGTTATCATACTCAAGGTTAATGTAGCTTCTGGGATTATGCTCCATTACAGCATCGCTGTACCAATGCAACTGATCGAATGAAATGGAATGAGCACCAAAAAGTTCTCCTCTTGCTTTCTCGACACGTAGCCACACAACACGGTAAGTAATGTCCAAATCGTAATCTTCTTTCAAATCCAATATTATTTCGGTAGGCCGTGTTAATGGCCTACTACGCACGCTTTTCGCGATAACATTAGACACTAATTCAAACCCTACCAGGGGGTTGCTTGAAGTTTCGTACAGCTACCCCACATATGTACTGACTATTCCACCTATGAAGGTAAAAGAACCCACTTGCCTCCAACTTTCGTGCATGCACAAACCATGTGCAACCCTTTGCTTCTTTCATGGCACATATAGCGGTTATATGAACTGAGTTGTTTTTAATGAGTTTGAACTGGAACCCACACTCGACAGCGTATTTGCGTAGCACAATACAGAACTCAGAAGCTCCGCCTTCAAAATGCTGGCCTATATGAGATAAACCATTGGCCCATGGAGTTGAGAGGAACACCTTTTTCAGTGTGTAGACAGAATGTTGGCAGTAGGTCTGGCTCGTCATCCATATCCAGGCCATTCAGTGAGTTCATCCCATCATGCACTCTGGGATTTGAGGTAATCTGTTCGTTGACAATAGGACTGGACAATTTGGTCCGCCGTTGTTCGAGGATAACATCGATCAATTGTAAACAGAACACATGAGCAAGACATATCAGATTCTGCATATCGATATCATTCTGCAACGCAAATTTATTGTGTCTTGGGATCTTGTAGAACAATAGTATTTCCTCCGGGAGTAGCCCGTTAAACTTCGAACAGACAAAATCAACAAGTGTGGCAAAATGGTAAGGCGGTTGCAAACCGTAAGCTACATTGGTAGATCAGTAACAGCACAGAAGCATCATAACGGCGTCCATCTGTGCACAAACTGAGATTGTTAAACAATAACACACATGTGGCCATGTAAAAACAACTTGGCAGGTAATTAATTAGTAAGTGATAGTGGTCAGAAGATCAAACTGGTAAAACACAAAGCAGGACATAGTTCTCAGTAATGTGAATCAATAAAATGTTATGAAAACGATTTAAGGTGCACACAAGAATGAACAAACTGAAATTAAATTACTCGCATGTGTTCATATCCTATGTCGAAAAAAGAACTCAACAATTTCAAATATGCCATTAACAATGATTAATGAATGATCGCAAAAGCATTATGAACATAACTAACCCCCCCTTCACATGAGACGGTTTGTGTCAACTGACAAAAATAGCAGAACAAATTGATACAGTACAAACATGTAACATAACGTAACCCATATGTGTGGCGTTTCTCCTATGTGTGGTATGTGACCAACAAAATGTTAACATACCAATTGACGGTGTCAGTGACGTTCAGTAACCAGTGAAGTAATATTTGATGTACCTGCGTGCCGACGGCAACGTTCACGTTGCGTGGAAAAAAAAACTTTGCCTCTCTCAAACTAGTATACTGGACCAACAACCCTATCCCCCCTCCCCCCACTTTGAAATTGTAGTGTCTCACAATTCCGACATCCAGAATACGTAGGATTACACATACCAAACATGAACAAAACAATCCCAACAAACGTGCGAGGGTATTTTCGGCAACGCACCACCCATTAACGTACCGGTAACAAATCACGCACAAAGGGGACTTCGGAATCAATCAGATAATGCGTAGGACCAAATGGATCACATGTTCCTATGGTGGAACTTAGTGATAAATTTCACTATATTTTAATTGAAAAAATTATTTTTTATATTGATTTTATATTTTTTTAATATATTACCTAATAAATTCTCTATTATTTTTTACACTATTTTAATATTATTTTATTTATTTTAATTTAATTTTTTTTATAAATTCAACACAATTAATTTTAAAATATAAAAAGTAATAATTTTTTAATATTTGGCTAGACTAAACCACTAATTATATTTGTTGAGTCAAAATCATTAAAATTAAAATAGCTAACTTAATAACTAGTTTGATCGAGATGAATGACTTATTCACTATTTTAACTAAAAGATGCAAATAATTAGTTTGACAAAGATACTCTAATATCATTTTGATTTATTATTTTCAATTATAAAAATATATCACTTTATCCTCATACAAGCCACATCCAAAAAAGTATCAATGTGAATTCGTATATTAATCTTTAGCTATGAAAATCGTACAAATAATTTTTTTTTGTTTTTTTTTTTTGACATTATATAAGGATCCTGTAGGAAATAAAAATAATATATTTTTATAATTGATGAAATCAAAATATACAGCATCATAAATGCTAAAAATAAAGTGTAAATAATTACTATTTTTTATTTCTAAAAGAATCATCTGTCCCTACTGTTGAAAAGGAAAAAATGAATTATTCACATTCGGTGTGAATAAAACTATGTTTGATTTTAATTTTAGAATAAATTATAAATATACCTCTTGAGATTTTTTTATAATATAAATTATTCTCTATAATTTGAAAAATTACAAATATCCTTTGTCATAATTTTTTTATTTAACAGAATTAACAAAAAAATGAAATTTCTAACTGTTCTTTTATACAATAATAAAATTACATGAATTATTAATTAAAATATATTTATGATATCATTAAAAATTATTATTTGTCTTAATAATTTATTAATGGCAAATGCTAACAAGTGAAACTGTGATAAAAAGTATATTGAAAAAGTATAAAAAAGATCATGAAGTATTTTAAATTCATAAAGTGTATTGAATTTAGCCATGGTTTGGCTAACATTTTGGAACTAAATAATCATAAAAAGATAAAATATACTATACAAGCCAATAAGACAAAATATTATTTTTTATTGATAATCATTACACTTTTCTCTCACAAAAGTTAAAAATACTCTAAACAAAAACCAAACAAGGCTAAAAAAGTCCCAACACAAAAAAGTTGACTAAAAAAGCCAATGCCAAACGAACCCTTAGTAATAAATGTCTCATGATTAACATATCTTTTGTTATTTTCTGGGGTCATAGGAGCACTCATTAGCAAGACTATTTATTAATCAATAATGATTTGTAGCTCGAATTTCCTCTCCCTAAATTCCCCCCGAAACGAAAACGACATCGTTTTCGGCGTTTTCATTTTTTTTTCCCTTCTTCTTCTTCGTGTTGCAGGTCTGAAACTAGAGGGAGAGGAGAGGGAGAGGGAGAGAGAGAAAGAGAGAGAGAGGAGGCAGGTCGTCGTCGCAGCCCCCTCCGCCTGCCGTCGCAGCCCTCTGCCGTCGCCTCTGCCCATCGTCGCAGCCCCACCCCTCCTCCGCCTCCAGCATAATTTGTTGGCCCCCTCCAGTCCCTCCTCTTCCTCCTCCTCCTCCTCCCCCTCCTCCTCCTTCCTTCTCGCAGCCCCCGCCCCTGATTTTCTTCTTCTTCTTCTGAAAAAAAAAAAATGAAAAAAACGGCAGCTGCTGCTTCGGGAATTTAGGGGGAGCTCTTTCGAGCTACGTAGCATCACTCATTTATTAATAAAATAAGGCATTGGTTATGAAATTATAAATTTCAAATGATAGAATGTAATTTTTAAAATTATAAGAAGTCATATTTTAAGTAAATCTCAATAGATAAGTTTATAATTTACCTTTAATTTTATATAAAAAAAATTATATCTACAATTTATAAGTTACGAATAATAAAATATCTCACCATTGTAATTCATAAAAATGTTACTAAAAAGTGTCAAGAAGTTCAAAGTTTTACAAAAACAAAAACAAAAAACAAAGAAATAAAAATAGTTGGATCATTATAGTAAATTGTAACTCGAGCTGTTTAACTCACCAACTCAGTCACTTGAGGCCTAATAAGCAGATTTCTCAATCGGTGCTGAAAAAGCTACTGCATTATGAAAACGCTCTGAAGAAGAAAAAAAAAAAAAAAAAAAAACCCCAATCTAAAAAGAAAATAATACTAATAATAATAAATAATAAATAATAGGGACTTGTTAATGAGATTCGGGACACAAGTAAAAGTTAAATTTTTTTTAAAAAATATAAGATATTTTTTACTAAATTCAATACACTTTTATTAAAATCAATACTCTTTTTAATATTTTTACATATTTTCAAGACAATTTTTACACACTTCTTAATATTAAATAATGTATAAGGGGCGCTCTCTCTATTTTGTTATAACGCGCATGGAGTCGCGCTTTTGTTAATTTAGAATACAACACACTCCAATATATAGTATTATTAAGGTGTTTTTAGACAATGTTAGGGTCTAATATTAATTTAGATCTATTATTATGATTTATAATTGCAAGTATCATCAAATTTTTTTGAAAACCAACTGTAATTGAAAGCTCACTAACATAATCACATATATATATATATATATATATATATGTATAAGAAATTGCTAATCTATTCTTGAATTTCGATAAACAAGAGAGTAAGATGCTTTGGTAGTGTTTGATAACGTTTACGTTTTTTGTTTATGTTTACAAAAATTTTATAAACTGGTTTTTGTTTATTTTTAGAAACATAAATTACAAAAGCGTTTGGTTTGAAAAAATTTAAAAACATAAACTAAAAAATATGTTTGTTCAGGCCTAAACTATTTATATTTATTTTTATTATTTATGACAATGGGATCACACACATTATAATTGAAAAAAAAAATTAATTGGAAAAAAAATTATTTGAAAAAAAATTAATTTAAAAAATAATTGAAAAAAAAAATTAATTGGGAAAAAATATTTGAAAAAAAAAATATTAATTGAAAAAAAATTGATTAAAAAAAATTATTTGAAAAAAAATAATTGAAGAAAAAATTATTTGAAAAAAAAATGAAAAAAAATTAATTGAAAAAAAAAATTAAAAACTGAAAATGTAAACTCATTTTTTGAGTTTACGTTTTTTCCTCAAATTTATTAACTGAGACAACCATATTTATAAACCAAAAAAATTATCAAACAAGTTTTTATGACAGTTTTTAAAATTTTTGTAAATATAAACTGAAAACTAAAAACGGAATGGTTACCAAATAGGCCCTTTGGGTATTTGAGATACTTGGAAGGATGTTTTAATGCTTCTTGCTCTATTATTAAATACTGAATTGGGTTCTTGCAGCGTGTGTCTCAAGATCATTTACACAAATGTTAATTTTGTGAGTCTCTTTCCATATTAAGTATTGAATTGTATTCTTTCGGTTCTTATGTGTTTTGATGGCCCTTTTGACCCGTGAAATTGGGTTCTTCGGTTTCCAGTGCTTAAGTAAGACTGGTTTAGTTGTTTTTTATTGTGAGCTACATTTGATAATTGACATTTTCACTGGTCAATTAGTGTTGATGTTGTGGAATTAGGAAATATTTTTTGTGAAGCTATTAGAAGTGGTGCTTAAAGAATGTGATTTTGGTAGTTATTAGAAGTGATGCCTAAAGAATGTGATTTTTGTATTTTCAAAGTACTATGAAAGGATGGCATGGCAACAAATGACTTAGTCTTTAATATGAAGGAAACTAATTGAAGACTATTAAATGAAATTTTTGTGTGGTTTAGTATGATAATTTGATTCATATTGATAGCCCTATGTTATCTTGATTAGATTAACTTGTAGTGGGCTTTTGTTTTCTGTGAAGGATATATTATCTTCATTTTAATTTTTGGTTGTTAGAGTAACAGAAATCTTACTATATTTATAGTAAAAAAAAAAATTATCATGAGTCATAATTAAACATTACTATAGATTAATTCATTTTTGATTGATTTTATTATAAAAAAAAAATTCCCATGAAAAGCCTCTAGTTAGTGGTGACTTCAAAAATTTTGTTAGTGGTGTCATTCAAAAAAATAAAATTCTTATGATTGATTAGTGTTTTGCTTGTCATTCCTCTTGAGGTATATGTGGAATAGAAAAATTGCATGTACTAAAAAAAATCAAGAATATCATGATAACTCTATTAGTGTACCACATTTATATTTCACATATATCATGTTTAGCCCAAGAAAAATTTATCAAAAAAATATGTTTTCTATATCACTTCATATAGTAGTTTTTTTTTTTTTTTTTTATAACATTGTACATTATAGTAGGTATATAGTGGGGATTTGTTTACAAAAGATAAGATGAAGAAGAAGTACTTTGTGTTAATGTGATTATGTATAATGTGTATAGATGCATCATTGTCTTTCTTGATGTACAATATTTTTAATTTTGCGTGGTAAAGTGTTGTCATCGTATTTGAAATTCCCATATTTTCTTTTAATGTGGTTGCATAAAGCATCTGCTGCAGAGTTGCCTTCTCTACAAATGAAGGTGATTTTACAATCTTTGAAATTCTGACTTCTTCTTCGGATGTTGCCTGTGAGTTTCCATACGACGTTGCAATAATCTCTTTGTGTATTGTGTAGAATTGTTTCGATTAAGAATTTTGCATCACCTTCTGCTCATATCTTTGGCCATTCATTTTCAGCTGCAATTTGTAATCCACGACATAAAGTTGATGCTTCAGCATATTCTGCAGATTTCATTGGTATTGTGTCTTTGAAAGCATAAACGCAAATTCCTTTGTGGTTTTGAAATATTCCTGCGCGAATGGCATCTACTTGTTCTGGAACTTCTTTGTTTTGATAGATTCCACCATCAAAATTTAATTTGAGCCATCCTTCTTTTGGTGGTTGCCAATATACAAGTTGTTGCTCAGTGAAGTCGGTTGATGATATGGTGGATTTTTGGTGCGATGAGTAAATTTGTGATAATAGTTGGTCATTAGTATTTTGCACTGTAGAGATAGTGATGTTGGGAGAGGTGTAGTAGGCCTCGGGATTGTAATCATAGAATGGGTTTGAGTATGATGTTGTAGGTATGTTTGAGTAATAGTTATAATTGATTGAAGATATATAAGTGGTTAGTTGGGTATGTAGGAAATGTGTGTTGGAGTAATATGTGTACTGATTTTCAGTTTGTAAGATGTAGTGATGATTGTCATATTGGGTAATGTTGAAGGTTGTGTAGTTGGTGTTATCTATGTTGGTTATTTTGTGACGAACTGTGATATGCAGAATTAGGTCAACTACGAAAGAATGACAAAAGTGTTAGTTAAACTATAGAGGAAATAGCAGAAGACAATTTGTTAAAAGGTAAGAGTGTTACTAACCTGCTTGCGTGTAGGGATTGTAGATGGTGTCACAAGTTTGTTCAGCAATGAAAGTGTGACCTTTTAGTCTCTATACAAAAGGGGGGAAAATCTTTATTAAGGAACTTAACAAAAGAAATAGATGACGGGTAATTTATGGTTAAGCAATTCAATCTTTATTGTTTTGTTATGAGATGATTGGTCCACGATGTGTTTGCAAATATGTTTGACTAAGAGATTGAGATATTTTGGCTTCCATACATTGTTCACCATGTGTTTGATCAAATCCTAAAAAAAAAATTAAGAAAGCTACTGTCAGTGAAAGTTGTATATGACAAGTGTTCTTTTGTGAGCCATAAATTAATTGATGATTGAAATTTTTAGGGGTTAGGATTCATGGTTTGAAGTATATAAACATAGTAATGGCAAGAATAGGCTACCGGCAGTGAAAAGTGATTTCTCACATCCACTTTAATTGTCATAAACTTCCTTAATTCATCAATCTAACTTTACAATCAATAATTTCACTGAAGCAAGATTAGTTCAGGTGAACGATTTAAGAACCAAATGTGAACATGAATGGTTTAAAAAAAAAGAATAGCGTGAAATGCGAATGGTTTAAAAACTAAATATTTGATAGCATAACTGAGAGAAAGATATCCTAAGAACTACAATTATTCAAACATTTGAAAACCATCTTCATTCAAGAACAAGTTGAATGAAAAACAAAGGAAAAAAAGAAAAAAAAAAGAGTAGGAAAAAAAAAAAAACAACAAACCAGGAAAAAAGAGCAAGAAAAAAAAAGGCAAACAAGGAGAAAAAAAAACGCAACAAACCATGAAAAAAAAAACGACAAACCAGGAACAAAATCACATACACTTTCACTTTCATAAACTTCCTTAATTCATCAATCCAACTTTACAATCAAAACAACTTATCCCAATGTCTAAGTGGCTAATAAATATTTAAGCATAGAAAATTGAGCATAAAACCATATCATGATGTTGGGGCTTAATGAATGTAAATGAAATTATCTTACTAATTTGTCAATAACATATTTGTGACAAAAATATGTACAAATTTGGAAGCGATGTGGTTGCATATATTGCCTTCACCTAAATAGCTCTACACTCCACAGTATTTGTAAATATTTGATTCAGACATTGTCTGTTCAACCTCATAGAGTAAATATATTTTTTAAAAAAATAGAGAGTTAAAATTTAATATAAGAACCTTTTAAAAGCAACCTTAGATTAAGAATGGTTCTTCTCTATTGTAATGATAAAAACCAGAGTTAATGACTTGAAGGTTGGTGAAGACTTGCTTATGGGATTTCATGCTAAACTGTATGAGTCACAGTATGAGTCATGGGATTTCATGCCAATAGATATAAAATCATAGTATGAGTCATGTGAGTTCACATATCAAAGCACCACACACTCGGTTTGGCAAATATAAATCTATAAAATAAATCAATTACATAACCACACAAGTCTTCAAGTATTCTACATCGGCATAAAAAGAGAATTAAACTCTATTGTGTCCCACAGAACGACCATAAATGTTGGGTTAGGCGTGAGACCATGACGACATGAAGGCTTGTCGCAGATTTGGAAATTAATTTCACATTCTAAAGGTCTATCCCTTCATGCTAAACTGTATGACAGATTTGGACCATAAATTTTGACATTCTGATTGTCAATTTATGTGTGTGTTTAATTTCGGCATATGGTTGAACACATGGTGGCCACGCTAGACAAGAGGAAGAGAATGAAAAGCAACAACAACTATAATCATAGATCAAAAAAACAGCAACAGATACACTACCAACAAGAAATATTTTTGAATTGGAAAGGGAAGCAGAGGATACCTCTTCGGTTTCTTTAATGAAACTGATGATGATTTCCAGCAATCAAATTGAACAATTTACATCTCTTAATAGTTGAGGACTTTAGGAACAAACGTGGGTGCGAAGCCATTACCTCAGCAGCCGCGATACAGGTGACACAAATTGATGAAGAGGTCAGCACACACTACTACAAAAATAGTTAAAGATCACACTTTGACAAAAAAAAATATCTCACTTTTATTGGAAGTGTGATAAAAAAAATTAGATTGATATTTTAATCACACTTAATTTGATTGAGTGTGATAAAATTCATTTTTTATGTCACTTTTCAATTAAGTGTGATTATATATATATTTTTTAATCACACATTCTAATTAAAGTGTGATTATATATACACTACTACTTTTTAATCACATTTTTTAAATAAGTGTGATTAGATATATATTTTTTAATCACACATTTTAATTAAAGTGTGATTATTTATATATTTTTTAATCACACATTCTAATTAAAGTGTGATTATATATACACTCAGTGGCGGAGCCAGAAAATTAAATTAGAGGGGGCACTTATTACAATATCGAAAATTTTTACAAAAATATTTTACGCAAGTTTTTACGATTGATTTCGAGAAATATCAAAAAAATAATGTTATTTATAACTAGTGTATCATGAACAATATAAAAAATATATGGATATAAGTCTTAAAATAAATTATAGGGTAAATTACAAATACACCCTCTGAGGTTTGATTAAAATACGAATCGCTCCCTGTGATTTTGAAAATTACATTCCACCCTTGAGGTTTCTAATTTCATAACAAATAGCTCATTTAATTAATGAATCATCAAGTCAATTAACAGTTTTTAATGATATTAGAAATATATTTCAATTAATAATTTAGGTAATTTTATTATCGCATAGAAGATCAATTATGAATTTCATTTTTTTAATTAATTCTGTTAAATAAAAAATACTAACAAAGAGGTATTTGTAATTTTTCAAACAACATAGACAATTTATATTTTAAACAAATCTCATAGGGTGTATTTATAATTTATCCTAAATTATATAATGATAAATTATTTTTTCATACAAAATTTGATTAAAAATTCAATATAATAATAATATTACGTCATCGTTAATATGTGATACCACCAAATAATAGTAAATAAACACATAGAGAGTAAACCTCTATGGCAAATGTAACTAACAATCCAATAAATTTTATATTTTTATAGTGAGATTACTTATACTTGCATGTTAATAATAATGACATTATCGTTACATTCAAAAAAATTTATAAAGTTTTCATAGATATTATGATTTATAGTAGTTTCTTCATTTTCAATCAAAACAACTATTATTATTCTCATAATTTATAAAATGTCATTGATAATTCACTCTAATATTATTTTTATAATTTTTTTATTTAAAATATTTTCTTTATATTTGTAATAAAAAAAAAAAAAGCCTAAAATCCAGGGGGGGCACGTGACCCCCCTGGTCCCCAAGTACCTCCGCCCCTGTATACACTACTATTTTTTAATCACATTTTTTAAATAAGTGTCATTATATATATATATATATATATATTTTAATCACACATTCTAATTAAAGTGTGATTATTTATATTCTTTTTAATCACACATTCTAATTAAAATGTGATTATATATACATTACTACTTTTTAATCACACTTTTTAAATAAGTGCAATTATATATATATATGTATATATATTTAATCACACTCCACTACAAGAAAAAGTATCTTTGGCGACTAAAAAAGCACATTGGGTCGTTGAAAGTATAGGTTTTGACGACTAAAAAAGCATTAGTAGCCAAAAGTAAAGATTTTTGGCGACTAAAAAAATTTAGTAGCCAAAAGTATAGGTTTTGGTGACTAAAAATCTATTTGGTTGCCCATATATGGTTTTTACCGACTAAAAAAAATTTAGTAGCCAAAAGTAAGGCTTTTTGGTGACGATTAGTAGCCAAAAGTGAGATATTGGGTGACTAAAAAGATGTTTGGTCGCCAAACGTGAGGCTTTTACCAACTAAAAAATTTTAGTAGCCAAAAGTCAGATTTTTTTGCTACTAAAAGAAATTTAATAGCCAAAACTAAGGCATTGGGTGACTAAAAAGATGTTTAGTAGCCAAAAGTGAGGCTTTTTGGCGACTAAAAAGAAATTTAATCGGCAAAAGTAGTAATTTTAGGCCGGAAATTAAATTTTTTAATGACTAAAAAATAATTAGTAGCCAAAAGTATAGAATTGGTGACTAAAATTATGTTTAGTCGCCAAAAGTTGTATTTTTTTTTTCTAGTAAATAATTTATTTTTACATAAATTATGTTCAATAAAAAATAATTTTCTTTATATATATACTTTTATATTAATACAGGCCTGTGTACTATATAAATAATATATGTTGCATGTATATAATCATATAGTGTTATAGAAGTGTAGTGGAAGGAGTGCCTTGTATAAGGTTTATGGTGTAAGAGGGTTGATGGTTCGTATCTCTACAAGAGCAAATGAGAAGCTAGTGAGTGTAATTTTTTTTTTTAACGAATGAGCTTTTGCCGACTAAAAGGTTTGATCTAAATGTTATTAATCACACTTAAAAGGTGTGATCTAAATACTATTAATCACACTAAGTGTGATCTTAATATTTTTAATTACACTTAAAATGTGTTATTTAAATGTTATTAATCACACTTAAAATGTGTGATTAAAAATGATCCCTTTTAATCACACTCCCAAAGATCAGTTTTTATTTTTCCAAAAGTCGAATATGACAACAACTTTAATATCATTATTAAACCAATCCATTAAATTAAAAAATTCAAAACTAAAAATATCTCATATATTAAAATATCGATTACACATTAAAAGTCTAATAACCACTCATTACATGATTATCATCTAAATATATAATAAAAATTAATTTGGTAAAAAAATAAAATAAATGTCTAAAAGATTTATAAATTTTACATAATTTTATCTTTAATGGGTAGAATTAATTTTTAAAAATTTAAAATTATTTTTTTGACATTTATTTTTATCAAATTAGTTTATATTTTATCAAATTGACGACTTTGCTCTTGAAATTGAGCAATGGTATCTTCAATTGTCCTTATTTGAAATAAGATTTAAAATTCAAGATTAAATGTGTCATAATTAAAAAGTTATGGGCAAAAGTGACACAATGACCAAATTATAGAAATCATTAGTGTAATTTATTCATAAATAAATAATAATGTTTTATTATAATGTTTCATTATATTTGGATATAGGTGGATTTATTGGGATTTTTTCCCCCCTTTTTTTTATCAATGTTAATATTTTCAGTCTTTGATTTTTGAGAATTTAATCTTTATATTTAAGTTATTTTTTTATTATTATTTTTACAAAAATAAAAAATGAATGTGAATTTTAACATGTGCTTACTTTATTATTATTAAATATATTTTGGTAACTATATTATCTAAAAAACAATATTGGACCATAAGAATATAGGTAAGTAAAGAACAGTTTATATAAAAATGGTAGTTTGATGTATATCTTATGTTAATTTGATTGGAATATTTTAGAGAATTACTTTATTATATCAATTTTTTTTGTTTGGAATTCTTGTTAGAAATTTGGTGTTTAACTCTTTATGAAATTTTACGTCACATTTAATTTTTTATTAAATTTATGTTTAATGAATGATTTTATGCATTTTTCAGAAATTATTTGATGGATGAATGACACTTGTTAGTTTGTTCCAATATGAAAGTTTCAATCATATATTATGTTCTGTGATTTTAGAATATTGTTTTGCCAAATTGTGTAAAAATTCTGCCATAGAATTTTATATTATACAAGAGAAAAGGAAATTTTAAAATATTTATATTGTTATAACTATTAATATTTAGAAGTTATAATTTTATAATTTTTTTTGGGAACAACATTATTGTCAATGATTTGAAAACTGCTAGTTTAAGAAAATTAATGAACAATAGTTGAGAATTACATCAGGAGGATTTTGCCATTTGATTACAAAAAAAATTAAATGAAAATTTTTATTAGAAAACATTGAACTTAAGGTATTGAATAGGCATCAGAAATTTAAACCCAATTTGCAAAATGGTAAGTGTTGCTAGCTAATAGGTTTGGATTTACTCCCCAAATCTAGCTCAATAATTTAATTGTTGTGGAGTTAAATGTTGTGCAGAAGAATAACGATTGATAAAGCCAAATGGATATTTATATGGTGAACCAAAGTACTTGACTATGGAAAAAAATTTATTGTACAAAGTTGACCTCAAAAAGAGAAAAAGGAAAAAGCCACAAGTGTAGAATGAATGATCTTTTATATTTCATAGGAGATCTTGGTCCTTTATTTATAGTTCTTGCATTAACCGGTCTGGAATTGGGTGTAGCTACATTAGAAGCTCATGTTTCTACGATCTCAATTTTTAAAAACATGCCATAAAAATTATATTCATAAATTACTAAGACAGTATTGCCATGGGGAACACTGCAATTCTCCAAACAACTAAAAATCAAATTCACACGAAAAAATATCTCAACAAACTATTTAGTTGGCTGCTACAAGCACTTCATCTTCTGATGCTTGCGGAAAATCATTGTTCAGTCGGCTACAAGGTTTGCTGTAATACGTTTGCCGGATCAGTATAATGTCATATATATGTTGCCATTGCATGTTAGAAAATTACAAGCTTCCTAATAATATATCTCCAATGAAAGAACAAATCAATCAAAGCAAAGAATACAAAAATGAACCAGTAGCAAAGAACAAATAATAAAAACGAAGGAATACAAAAATAAATTATGGAAAATAAATTATAAGAGATTTCATTTCTAGTTTACTGATTATGTTAATAACAACAAGAAAAATAAATTATACGGAGAACCAGGAGTAAATTTTTAAATGAAAATATAAAAAATAAAAACTATCAACAAACAATCATTTTAAAATTTGTAGTTTGTAGTGGATTCGCTACATGTGGGCGCCATTCCATTTGACACTTTAATGGTTTGCAATAGGATCACCATTGCAATGTCACTACATGTAATAACTCAAATTTTTAATTATTCTGTAAAATTTATACTAATATTATTTAATCTCAGTTCGGAAAATATATAATTTATTATATATTATTATGCATAATTTTGTAAAACAATATAATTAGTAAAATTTTAGGGGTCAAAATATAAATAATAATAATATAGATAATAATAATAGGTGTGGTACTAAAATAAATAATTAATTTTCTGTTGGTATACGATAAAGTGTAATTTAATTAAAAATTAAATTATTTATATAATTATATTAAAATATTGAGTCAAAAGGTAATTATCTTAAATATTTATTAAGAATAAATATAAATCTATATAATTATTAATCGAATCTTTTGGAGGCCACGTACGTGCTCTCTCCTCCCTATAAAAGGGAGGCGTGTCACCTAAAGAAAGAAAGGAGAGAAAGAAAGAAAAGAAAGAAAAGAAGGAAAGAAGAAAGAGAGAAAGAGAGAAAGAAAAAAAAGAAAGGAAGAAAAAAAAATGAAAGCTGAAAGGATTTTTGGTAGTAAAAAGGAAAAGTAAGGTATTAAAATTAAGGCGAGTTATATTATATCTTGAGTCACCAAAATGTATTTTACTTATATTTTGACTTACCATATAGCGACCCCGGTCTTTTTCCCATTTGATTATTGTATCCGGACTTACGTTCCGCGGATTCTGTTGTTATATTTGTTGTTCTCTAATTCCTCAATTGAGTTATAGGATGTGTTGGGCAGGTTTGTTTCAGGTTGGTTGGGTTCGGAAATCAAATCTTCTTTGTCGATTTTGAGTTGGTCGCTCGGCGAGGTTTGGTCGCCGGCGAGGTTGAGTTTTGTTTCTAGTGGCTCGAGCGAGATTTCTTCGCCGGCGAGATTGCGTCTAGTATAGACCGTAGAAGCGAGTGTTTTCGCCGGCGAAGCTTTCTTCGCTCAGCGAGCGAGTTGTATGTTTTGAGTTCTTCGCTCGGCGAGCATTCGTCGCTCGAGCATGCTTCGTTGCGCACTGAAGCATCGAGTTCTTGGCTCGAGCGAGCTTTTCTTCGCCGAGCGAGTATTTCTTAATGCAGTCGCCGAGCGACCATGTCTTCGCCGAGCGAGCACATCGATATTTAAACGCAGCAGCTTTTAAAACGTCCTTTTTCACATTTTTGATCCAAAAACCCTAGTTCCGAAGTTTCTTCTTTCTCAACTCATCTTTTCCTTGGGTTTGATCTATCTAGGGGCGTTTCTAACCTAGTTCCTTCATTAAAAAGGTAGAGGAGAGTGAGGGCTTTCATTTAATCAGACATTGTTGGATTTGGAGCACTTTAACATTTGGGCAAACATCTTCATCTTCTTCTATTGGGTTCATTGCTTTGAGGTAGGGATTTCCTACTCCTTGTATACGGTTTAATCCTAAGTGTTGGTGTTACGGTATATGGGAGGGTGGTTTAGTAATTAGGAGAAATCTTAGGGTTTTGTCATAGATTAATTCATGTAATTAATTTAAAAAGGGGAATTGTGTATTGGGTTAAATTCATGAGATTTGAGAAATTGAGATTGGTTGATGTAATTGAATATTAAATCACTCATATGTGGATTTGATAATGTATATATATTGTGATATTTATTTCTCGCTTAGAAATAATCGCTTTTGGGCTATCGGTGGAGGATAGCCATTGATTGTTGTAGACCTTGCATCTTTGCTAGGTATAATCGAATTAAGTCACATTTGTTGTTGTTGAATTATCTGAACATTACTTGTATTGATTGTGTGTTGCATATGGCAATTTGTATGTTTCATTGCATATGCATGATGTTTGGAGGAGATAGGGGATGAACTCCACGGTTTAGGGAAGATAGGGATGGACCTCTAAACCGGATTTTGTTTGGAGGAGATAGGGGATGAACTCCACGGTTTAGGGAAGATAGGGATGGACCTCTAAACCGGATTTTTGTTTGGGAGGAGATAGGATGGACTCCATTAGCATCACTTTCATGTGTGCTTATTTATATTGAAGTGTTTTATTGATACAGCACTAAAATGTGTGTCAATTGGGAAGTATGGAAGTGAATTGATTATGATTGATATAATACCAACTCGTGTATTTGTTGTGATTAGGTTTAACTTGAATTGTTATTCCTGTGGAATTGGAAGTTTTGTTAATAAAAGATGAAACCCTGTTGAGTTATTTAGCCAGGTTCTGAGCCATAGATGAAAAGTAAGATGTGCCATAGACAATGTGTCATAGGCAATATAGACATTCATGTCTTAAAAAGTGTAACTGGATTATAGTGTGTTAACCATGTATTAGATGCTAATACTTTAGTTAATTCTTATGCTTGGTTTAGTATTTCTCTATTGGTGTGGCTCACCCTATATGGGAACTTCATTTTTTCAGTAATTGGTTCAGTACCACCAAGGACTTAGCTTGTGAGGAATTGAATTGGAAGACTTATTTTATTTTATTTTTTTTATTTATTTTATTTGAACAAAGTAAACTGTCAAGCCTAGGGCTTTATTTGTTTTGAGTTAGAACACATGAAGTTGGGTCCAAGTGTTGGCTTGGCAAGATGTAAGCCCATAGGGCATTTATTTGATGTTTTATTCCATATTACTTTGGTGACTTAAATAATATCTTGTTTTTCTTTTATTAATGCATGTCATGTTTGGGTTTAATTTTGAGGCGTTACAACTTGGTATCGAGGCGTCGGGTTTGAATACTTTGGAGTGCGTGGGAAGTGATTAGAATCACAATGGGTTCGTCTCGTTTGATAGAGACTTAGTGTAATGATTGCATGCTTATATGATAACATGTTTATGTGACTATGTGGGTATGGAATGTAGTTTCGGATGTTGATTGGACCCTTGAGTCTCTGAATGTCTTGTTGGAAAGGCACTTGATCAATGTTGTTTCCAACCGAACTTTAGCGACGTCTCGGACTGTCATTATCCGAGAATGAAATGTAGGTGCTTATGTGATTATGTGCTTACGTGGTGTGATTTATTGTTGTCCAATGTATTAGGGCCAAGTATTATAGTTTTGGCACATTATTTAGAGTGCTAACGTCTTTGTTTCCTTCATTAGGATGTCGGGACGAGGGCGAGGTCATGATGGCGTGGTAGGCGAGCTAGGCGAAGTGCCTATCTGGGAGGAGATACCGGCATTCAGAGGGTGTTGGCCAAGCCAATGTGGCCGAGCCAAGAAAGACAAGGTATGGGCGCTTTGGCCCAAGAGATAGCTGGAGCTTTTAGAGTCGATGGGCATTCTTAGGGCTCGAGAATCGGGCTCGGTAGTTGTGGCGGATCTGAGGCCTTCTTTTCGAAGAGGGAATTCTTAGGTCTCAACCGGACGTGTTTGTAGGTGATCCTAGCGAGCCGCTTAAAAGGCGCATTTAATGGCTCGGCGGAACCAAAACGTTTGAGATGCTTGGCATCGAAGACGAGGTTGAAGGTGACCTTGGCATCGTTCGGTGAAGGAGATCTTGGTCGATGGTGGAAGTTCACCAAGGGTCGTATTGGAGGTACGTGGAAGGCTTTTGTTGATGCTTTTCAGAGAAGTACTTGTCTCCAATTTGCTCAGAGAAGTTGAGAGATCGATTCGCCATCTTGAGCGAAACGATTTATCGATGGCGAGTTTGAAGCGGCATTCACTAGTCTGTCGAGGTTTGCACTGAGTTGGTGGCAACCGAGGCCGCCGCGTGAGTTTGAGAAGAAGTTGAGGCGTGGCCTCATCTTTGAGAGTTGTTGGGTCTATGATTAGGGATTTGGGCGATTGGTTGATGCAATGACCCTGCGAGATTATGATCACGAGGAAGGAAAAGCGAAAGGCTCCAAGAGGAGTCGGGATGGCGAGTGATGGCGGGAGGCGAGAGGTTTCACTCCTCGGCTGACCTCGAGTAGTTTTCTAGATCCACTTTTCCGGCCGAGTGCTAGTTACAGGAAAGGCGATCGAGAGACATTACTGTTTCAAGTGTGGTCAATTTGGGCCACAAGTCTCGGTTGTCCTCGGAGGAGGAGTTCAGAGGCGGCATCTTCTTGGCTCGATCTCGAGCGAGTCGAGTAGAGGTCACCGTCCTCTTGTTTTCAGTCTTGATCGGCGGGGCACATGAAGAGGTTTTGTCCACAGTTGGGTGCACCGGTGCCTCTTGGTTGGCGGACTCGAGTCGATGCCTACTCGGTCGATTCGGGCCTTGAGGGCCAACCAGGGGCTTCTTCGTCCCAATCAGGTACCTTGATCTTACTTTCGAGGGGTGAGCGAGTTGATCGAAGGTCATCTGGGCGTGTATCTTTATTCTTCGAGGATCTTATACCAGCTCCATCTGTGGTTAGAGGTACCTTCTTGTTTTGCAATTCGGTTGCTAGTGTATTGATCGATCTGGTGCGTCTCATTCCTTTGTGTCTCTTTGCATTTGCATCTATTTTGGAGTTGGAGTTAGCTCGATTAGCATCTCCTATTTGTGTAGTGTCGCCTCTTGGGGTGAGTTGATTTTGAAACAAGGTGTTAGGGGTTGTGATATAGAGGTCGATGATCATAGAATCCCTTTCTCTTTTGTAGTGATGCCCATGAAGGGCTTCGATGTTATTTTGGGTATGGATGGTTATCATCATACCGGCATTTATTGATTGCTACGTCGAGAGGGTAACTTGTTGTACTGATGGCGGAGAACGTTTTCATTTTACGGGGACGGGGTTGGTAGTGTTTTGCCACCGAGGTATGATCGCATGAGGCGGAGTGAGCTTAGTAGTTTACTTGCTAGTCTTGCGATTAGTGAGGATGTTGAGACTCGATTGTGTTACCAAGGGTGGTTTGTGAGTACTCGGACGTCTTTCCCGAGGATCTGGTCGATTTACCACCGATCGAGATTGAGTTCTCTATTGACTTAGTGCGATGCGGCGCCGATTTCTATAGCACCTTATCGTTTTGCCCTTGAGCTAGTTGAATTGAAGATTCACTCAAGAGTTGTTAGATAAGGGTTATATCCGTCCTAGTGTTTCACCGTGGGGAGCGCCAAACTTTTCGTTAAAAAGAAAGGGGGTGCTTTGAGACTTTGTATAGATTACCGGAAGTTGAATCGGGTGACGGTTAAGAATAAGTACCCGATGCCTCGTATAGATGATTTGTTCGATCAGTTGAAGGGTTCCCGTTGTTTCTCTAAGATAGACTTGAGATCGGGTTATCATCAGTTGAGAGTCAGGGGGGAGGATATTCCAAAGACGGCATTAAAATCTGCGGTATGGCCACTACGAGTTTCTAGTGATGCCGTTTGGGCTCACCAATGCACCAGCGGTATTTATGGATTTGATGAACCGGATCTTCCGAGCATTTTTGGATCGTTTTGTGGTCGTCTTCGTGGACGACATTTTGATTTATTCACCTTCAGAGGAAGAGCACGAGGAACCCTTGAGAGTGGTGCTAGACTTACTTAGAACCCATAAGCTTAATGCTAAGTTTGGGAAGTGTGAGTTACGGCTAGAAGAGGTGAAGTTCTTAGGCCATGTAGTTTAGGAAGGGGTGTCTGTTGATACATCCAAGGCGGAGGCGGTCAAGATTGGGCACAACCTAAGAGTGTATTTGAGATCCGCGATTTTACGGGATTAGCTGGGTATTACGTCGGTTTGTGAAGGATTTCTCGAGTTAGCTTCACTGTTGACTAGATTGACTCGGAAGGAGTCAAATTTGTTTGGAGTGAGACTTGTGAAAGGTCATTTCGAGTTGAAAGTTAGATTGACCACCGCTCGGTTTGATTATTCAGGAGAGGGTTGGGTTATTCGGTTTATTGTGACGCCTCACGAGAGGTGCAGGTTGTGTGTTGATGCAAGAAGGGAAAGTAGTAGCCTATGACTCACGTCAGTTGAAAATTCACGAGAAGAATTACCCTACGCATGATCTAGAGCTAGCAGCTGTGATATTTGCCCTAAAAATTTGGAGACATTATTTGTATGGTGAGAAATTTGAGGTATTCTCCAACCATAAGAGTTTAAAATATTTGTTCACTCAGAAGGACTTGAATTTGAGGCGGAGGAGGTGGATGGAGTTCATTGAGGATTATGACTTGAGTTGCACTATCATCGAGGAAGGCCAATGTTGTGGCGATGCCCTTAGCGTAAAATCTGTTGGTGGCGTTGCGATATAGCCATCCGGGAGTGGGAGATGTTGGGTCTTGTTGGGGAGTTTGATTTGCATTTGGGCGAATCCGTTGAAATTTCTTGACCTTGTTTTGATTGTTGCACAACCTACACTTGTGACTCGAGTGTTAGAGGCTCGGAGGGTGATCTTGAGGTAGAATCTCTCAGAAAAGATCTCCATTGGGAAGGTTGAGAAGGGTTTGACGGTGTATCCCGACTGGCGTGAGATACCGAGATCGTCTGTTTGTCTGGGAATCTTGCCGTGAGGAGGTACTCAGAGTTTCATCATTCGCGCCTTGCGGTGCATCCGGAGGTACTAAGATGTATCGGGATTTGGGCCGCCGGTTTGGTGGCGGGGTATGAAGAGATGTGGCGACTTTTCGTATCTAAGTGCCTTACTTGTCGACAAGTGAAGGCCGAGCATCGAGGCAGCGGGTTTGTTGCAACCCTTGCCTATTCTTGAGTGGAAGTGGGAGCATGTCACTATGGACTTCGTTGTGGGTCTTAGAAGACTCGGCGAGGTAGTGATGCTATTTGGGTTGTGGTAGACGGTTGGAAGTCGGCGACTTCATTCTATGCGTGTTAGAGATTCGGTAGATCATCTTGCCGATTTGTATGTTCGGGACATAGTGAGGTTGCACGGGGTCCCAATGGCGATTGTTTGAGATAGAGATCCTCGTTTCCTTTGCCGGGTTGTGGCGAGTTTGCAGAGTGCTTTAGGCACTAAGTTGACCCTTAATGCGGCTTATCATCCTCGGTGGACGGCGGTCCGAGCGTACTATTCAGATCCTAGAGGATATGCTTCGAGGTTGTGTTCTCGACCTTAATGGGTCGTGGGAGAAGCACTTGCCATTAGTAGAGTTTGCTTACAACAATAGCTTTCAGTCTAGTATCGGTATGGCACCGTTTGAGGCCTTATATGGCCGAGTGTAGATCTCGGTTTGTTGGGCGAGGTGGGTGACGACCTTTGTTGGGTCCGGAGTTGGTGAGAAACCACGGAGAAAGTTGAGCTTATCCGTAAGAAATTTGGTTCTGACCTGGTCGTCGAAATCTTATGCCGACCGTAGGAGGAGACCTTTGGTGTTTGAGGTAGGTGATCATGTCTTTCTGAAAATATCACCTAGGCGAGGTTTGATGAGGTTTGGGAAGAGCGGGAAGTTGTCCCCTCGGTTCATTGGGCCTTTTGAGATCCTTGATAGGATTGTCGAACCTGCTTATCGTTTAGCTTTGCCACATGATTATCCGGAGTTCATGGCGTGTTTCATGAGTATGCTCGGAAGTATGAGCGAATCCGTCACATGTGTTGGATTGGACTGAATTAGTTGTTAATGAGGATGTCTCGTATGAGGAGAGACCGGTCGGGTTTTGGATAGGCGGGATCAAGTTTTGCGTGGCAAGACTATCCCTTTGGTGAAAGTTCGTGGAAGCATCACGAAGTGGAGGAAGCCACTTGGGAGCGTGAGTTGGAAGTCCGTGAAATATCCGGATTTGTTTATTGATTTGTAATCTTGTACTTAGATTATATAATATTGCGGAACTTGAGAATTTTATATTTGTCTTGAGTTGGAAAACATTTAGAACAGTTTGATTGAATGTTAACATTTTGAAACTTACCACATAATGGGAGTAATGTGTTGTTTATACCATGAGATTAAATACGATATGGAATTTGTTAACATCGAAAGGAATAATGCATAATATTGATGCGAGGTTGAAATATATGTTGGTTTATACATATTGTGAGATGCCTCTTAATGAGAGATGAAGTGACCAATATTGGTCAAGATTGTTGATTATTGTTTTATATATCATTGGGAATTAAGAAAAACTTGTTTTTTTTACAAACTCATGCTTAATTCGGGGACGAAATTCTTTTAAGGGAGGTTATAGCGACCGGTCTTTCCCATTTGATTATTGTATCCGGACTTACGTTCGCGGATTCATTGTTATATTTGTTGTTCTCTAATTCCTCAATTGAGTTATAGGATGTGTTGGGCGTTTGTTTTGAGTTGGTTGGGTTGAAATCAAATCTTCTTTGTCGATTTTGAGTTGGTCGCTCGGCGAGGTTTGGTCGCCGGCGAGGTTGAGTTTTGTTTCTAGTGGCTCGAGCCAGATTTCTTCTTCGAGCGAGATTGCGTCTAGTATAGACCGAGAGCGAGTGTTTTCGCCGGCGAGCTTTCTTCGCCGAGCGGCGAGTTGTATGTTTTGAGTTCTTCGCCGGCGAGCATTCTGTCGCTCGAGCATGCTTCGTTGCGAACTGAAGCATCGAGTTCTTAACTCGGCGAGCTTTTCTTCGCTCGGCGAGTATTTTCTTAATGCAGTCGCCGGCGACCATGTCTTCGCTTCAGCGAGCCTGCCCGAGATTTAAACGCAGCAGCAGCTTTAAAACGCGTCCTTTTCACATTTTTGATCCAAAAACCCTAGTTCCGAGTTTCTTCTTTCTCAACTCATCTTTTCCTTGGGTTTGATCTATCTAGGGCGTTCTAACCTAGTTCCTTCATTAAAAAGGTAGAGGAGAGTGAGGGCTTTCATTTAATCAGCATTGTTGGATTTGGAGCACTTTAACATTTAAGTAAACATATTCATCTTCTTCTATTGCGTTCATTGCTTTGAGGTAGGGATTACCTACTCCTTGTATACGGTTTAATCCTAAGTGTTGGTGTTACGGTATATGGGAGGGGTGGTTTAATTCGGGAGAAATCTTAGGGTTTTGTCATAGATTAATTCATGTAATTAATTTAAAAGGAATTGTGTATTGGGTTAAATTCATGAGATTTGAGAAATTGAGATTGGTTGATGTAATTGAATATTAAATCACTCATATGTGGATTTGATAATGTATATATATTGTGATATTTATTTCTCGCTTAGAAATAATCGCTGTTTTGGGCTATCGGTGGAGGATAGCCATTGATTGTTGTAGACCTTGCATCTTTGCTTAGGTATAATCGAATTAAGTCACATTTGTTGATTTGTTGAATTATCTGAGAACATTACTTGTATTGATTGTGTGTTGCATATGGCAATTTGTATGTTTCATTGCATATGCATGATGTTTGGAGGAGATAGGGATGAACTCCACGGTTTAGGGGAAGATACGTGATGGACCTCTAAACCGGATTTTGTTTGGAGGAGATAGGGGATGAACTCCACGGTTTAGGGGAAGATAGGGGATGGACCTCTAAACCGGATTTTTGTTTGGGAGGAGATAGGGGATGGACTCCATTAGCATCACTTTTATGTGTGCTTATTTATATTGAAGTGTTTTATTGATACAGCACTAAAATGTGTGTCAATTGGGAAGTATGGAAGTGAATTGATTATGATTGATATAATACCAACTCGTGTATTTGTTGTGATTAGGTTTAACTTGAATTGTTATTCCTGTGGAATTGGAAGTTTTGTTAATAAAAGATGAAACCCTGTTGAGTTATTTGGCTAGGTTCTGAGCCATAGATGAAAAGTAAGATGTGCCATAGACAATGTGTCATAGGCAATATAGACATTCATGTCTTAAAAAGTGTAACTGGATTATAGTGTGTTAACCATGTATTAGATGCTAATACTTTAGTTAATTCTTATGCTTGGTTTAGTATTTCTCTATTGAAGCGTGGCTCACCCTATATGGGAACTTCATTTTTCAGGTACAGGTGGTTCACTACCTCCAAGGACTTAGCTTGTGAGGAATTGAATTGGAAGACTTATTTTATTTTATTTTTTTTATTTATTTTATTTGAACAATGTAAACTTTCAAGCCTAGGGCTTTATTTGTTTTGAGTTAGAACTCATGAATTTGTGTCCAAGTGTTGGCTTGGCAAGATGTAAGCCCATAGGGCATTTATTTGATGTTTTATTCCATATTACTTTGGTGACTTAAATAATATACTGTTTTTCTTTTATTAATGCATGTCATGTTTCGGGTTTAATTTTGAGGGCGTTACATACCATATTTATTTTATACAAGTTATGTTTTATAAATTATTATAAACTATATTATTATTTCAGTTACGTAATTTTATTTCTGAACCCTATTTCTGAAAAGGAAACCCGTGGATATATTTGTTTATATTTTAAAGAATATTTGACTATGACCTTATATACAATTATGTTTTGTAAGTACCACCACGGGAGTCCTATGCATTGGGGGACTTAAATAACCATTGGTCTCTGTTTAACCACTTTGTGGTCCTCTGTTTGTCATGGATCCATTGACCTCTGTTATGTGCGGAGCAAAGTGCTGTGCGGAGCTAAGTGCTACACTATTGTGGGAGCCACCTCTAGAATTCGTACGAGCCACCTCTTGAATAATTTCTGCCACTTAAATTATTTGTTTACCAAATTACCGTGGTTATGATTATTTATCTACATAATCTCAGTTTTGCTACTTAAAAAATTATTTGTTCCGACTAAGTTATCTTAAATGTTTTGGTCTAACTAACTATCCATGGTTATTTCGTGTCCCTTATACTCTTGGTATAATATTTCTCACTCTGTCATGTGCTTATAGCTGTTTACCAATTTTCAGGAAACAGTGCAATTCAGAAATAACTTTTGAAAAGTGTTAGACGCGGGGCTGCAGAATAGACACGCACAACACTTTTATGATATTTTTCTATGTAAATATTGACATTTTTGGTCAGTAAATTTTGTAATAAAAATAGAAATTTCAATGATTATTTTGGTACCCTCATTTAAATATTATTTCCGCTCGCGTTTATTTATTTGTTCAAGGATTGGCCGTAGGTAACTTCAGTTACTGACCATCATAATACTTAACCCTTGGGTATGGAGAGCGGGTCATGACACTACAGGTCCAACAAGATAAATGACAACAGAAATACAAGAATGGAACACTTCCAAACTCCCAGCAGCCACAGATTGTCCCTTCAAGAAAGTATTTTGCATGAGTGTTCTGCTATATTTGTAGCAGCACAAGCATGTTCAAAGCAAAATCGACAATATCCAAATAGCTCCTATTTCTATTAGCACCCCAAAACAAAACACCAAAATGACAAGGAAATGAGCAACAACCATATGAATATATAATAACAGCAGTTACTTCTCTCATTCATTAAAGAGAACATGAAGCACACACATATTAGGAGTAGAGTGCTAGTATACATATACACAAATGTCTAGTTATAATATATAATAATATATATATATATATACATATATATATATATATATATTATGAGTAGACTATTAACATATATATGTAGATATGTCTGTATATAAGATATAGTGACAGAATTAGATATGTTCTACTTGTCTGAAAGTCCACTTGTTTGTCCCAGATAAGCTGCTACCTGTGGTTGCTGGAGTAAGCTTAATGTAATATTCTTTTTCTTTGCAATTGATATTCATTGCAGCTAGTATTTCGATGCGGGCCTGCATATAAAATATAATTTTATTGTGTTAGTTTACAATTTAGAATATGTTAAAGTATGTGGATAATATTTTCATTCTATTCATATTTGTGGGCCCTCTCATTTTGATGATAAGGATAGTAGAACACTTGCCTTTGTGCTAAATTGGCTTAAATTTTCTGCAGAATGGCCTGTTAGTTTTTCTGCGTAAGCACCAAATATAGGGACTTGTAGAGTGCCACTATTGTTTGTTATTTATGTTCTTAATACGCATCTATATCAAATCAAGATATTCGAATGAAATAAGGTGAATAAGAAAATCGGAGCTCAATTTTTAAGAAATTTGAAATCTACAATAGGAATGAAATAAAATGAACCAAGAAATCAAACCGTTCAAGATTAATCATTCATTACAAAACCAGTTGGTTGACAAGGTAAGCATAGTTCAAGTAAATTTGATAATGCAATCTAATTAATCAAACCCACATGAGGTCGTGCTATTGTAGGCAAATGTATATAATGTTTAAAAAATTTAAATCAATTCGGAAATAGATATTTCATTTTTCTATGATAAATTTGATCAATTGAATAGATTACAATTGTCGAGTTAACTTAATAAATTTTTTTTAATGATATATGCAAAATGCTCTACAAAATAAGAATAAAAAATTTATTATTAATGTGGATGAAATAGTTAGGAAAAATTTGTAGTAAAAGTTATGCTAATGTTAAACTCTATTGAACATGAAGAACGCCTAGTAACATAGGAACACCTAATATTATACATTGGAGGAGCAACATTATATATATATATATATATCTATATATATTTTTTTGAGAAGTTAAATATATCATAATAATTATATAGAATGTAAGTAATTATCTCATTGTCTTTCTTGATGGACACTATTTTTTATTTGGTGCAACAAAACTTCGTCGTCATATTTGCAGTTGTCATATATTTCTTCTCAAGTTGAATATGTAGTTACTGCTAATGAAAGTTTGAGGGATGGCTCATGCACAAGGGGCTTGGACACCACCTAGTGTATTTAGTCACATTCTTAAATAAATCTACACTTATTGCTTCTAAATAACTATGGCATGCCATCATCAGGTTGGTTATTAATTGAGCTACATAAGATTTAATGTTTTGGCTTCCATACATTGGGTATATTTTATTGATGCTGTGTTTGTTTTGTTGTGAGATGATTGGTCCACCATGTGTTTGCAAATATGTTTGACTAACAGATTGAGATGTTTTGGCTTCCATACATTGCTCACCATGTGTTTGATCAAATCCTAAGAAAAAATTAGCAAAGCTACTGGCAGTGAAAGTTGTATGTGACAAGTGTTCTTTTGTGACTCACCAAGATTAATTCAAGAGGAGGTGGAAAAAAAATAAGGCATTGAATTTAATGAAATGTGAATTATTAAAAAAAAAATTCAAACGCAGTTGATTAGGAATGTGTAAAAATAAAGGGAATAGAATAATGTGAAATGTGAATGTGAATGGTTTAAAAAAAAAAAAGAATAACATGAAATGGGAATGGTTTAAGAACTAAATATTTGATAGCATAACTAAGAGAAAGATATCCTAAGAACTACAAGTATTCAAACATTTGAAAAACATCTTCGTTCAAGAACACATAATGTTGAATAGAGCCCAAAAAAAAAAAAAAAAAGAGGTCTGCAAACTCTCTTTAAAAAGAGTCTTGTGAATCAACTAAGAAATAAGCAAAGGATGAAAACCAACTTGAAAAACAAGTTTTGGACTTATAATCTAAAGCGGCTGAAAAATCCACTTAAAATCCACCTTGATGTTGAGAGAGAGAGAGAGAGAAAAAAAAGCAGGAAAAAAAAACCAACAAACCAGGAAAAAAGAGTAGGAAAAAACAAAAGGCAAACCAGGAGAAAGAAAAAAAGAAAAAAAAAAAAAAAACGTAGCAAATAGAGTTCAAACTTGAGAAGCTTTACTTATCTTGTTGTGGAATACCATAAAGTTGCACACAAATTTTCATGTAAATATAAATTCTGAGTTGGCATGTTTACATGGCTGTTTAGGTTTGTAGAGCTTATTAATATAGTGACAATTTGATGTCTACACTATAATGTGATGGTTGAGCGAGCCTATATTTGAACTTGTTATTTGAGCCAGTCTTTTTTAATTAATTTTCAAATTACTATATATTAATTTTTTTTTGTTCTTCATTGCTCTTAAATGATGTGTCATATGCACGTTATGATAAAAAAATCTTAACTATTTGTTTTTTCAAAATCAGTAAAAAAATTCATTACAAATAAGACAAACTATATCAAATTAGACAACTATACTTCAACAATACATAGTTCGAAACTCATATAATAACAAATTTCAACAATTTTTTTCAAAATCATTTAGAAATTAATCATAAATAAAAAGAAATTATATAAAATTAGACAATTGTAAGTCAACAATACATAACAAATTGATTTATATCTTGGTGTTGCTATACATGCATCTGCATTGCATTCTAAGCAATTGAATGTTGTTCCTATGTCGTCAATGATGCTTCGATTGCATTTGTTGCAAGCAATATACCATGGCCGTTGTGTTAACGGATCTGCACTGATTTTGCCTTTGATCCAAACATTGCCCTAATTGTCATAAACATAGTTGTGCATTTAATGTATATGTGCATGTATATATGTATATATGTATGTGCATGTGTATATGTATATGTATATATATATTTTTTGGCAACACATAGACTTGTTTTCAATATTCGATAATGTGAAATGCATTTGGAATATACCTATATATGTGTATGTGTATATGTATATGTATATATATCTATATATATTTTTGGGGGACACATAGATTTGTTTTCAATATTCGATAATGTGAAATACATTCTGAACATACCTATTGTGATGGCAAACTATTAATATCAACTACTTCAAAATTTTCAGAAGATGGTGTTGTGGATGTAGCAATCCCGGTTTCAATTCTTTTTTTTATGTTTTGCCACTTTGACTGGGCCGGTTGGGGGTCGAGGGGGCAGCGCCCCTTGGCGGGTCCAAGGCAAAGACTGGCGGGGTCGAGCTGCCCTTAGCTCATGAGTTCAAGGGCAATGGCGGGTTGAGGGGCAGCGCCCTTCAAAACAAAAATTCATAATGCATTCGAAGTTACTTGACCTATGTCTGAAAAAATACTGGGAGAACGTATTTCACGCTCGAGCATAGGGTTTCACATTTTGTGTTCAAAGGTTTCCACTTTATAAGCATTTGGACACAAAATGTTTCCTCTCTCAGCGATATGGGACTGCAAGAGTGGACGAAAGTGTTGTGCCAAACGACGTCGTTTGGTGTGTTTGTT
Organism: Camellia lanceoleosa; assembly: GCA_025200525.1. Taxonomy (NCBI): domain Eukaryota; kingdom Viridiplantae; phylum Streptophyta; class Magnoliopsida; order Ericales; family Theaceae; genus Camellia; species Camellia lanceoleosa. The sequence continues at coordinate 185,163,855 of CM045762.1, forward strand.
GGAAGTCCCACATCGATTACAAGATACAAGTTAAGGTGGACAAACTTCTATATAAGTGCAAGTGCAGAGGGTTAGCTTATCAGCTTCTATGGTTCTTTCTTGGTTTAATGAGCCATTACGAGCCGAGCTCAAGTTATAAATTTTAGTTGTGCCGAGCTGGATTTTGGCCATAGTTCCATTGGGATTTTGGCCATTGTTCCTTCGCCAAAGTTGTGTAATTTCTCGAGGGCTTTGTGGTGTGTGGTGGAGATCGAGGTTCATCTCTTTTCAACTTCTCCATTTGAGCTCCGAATTTGAGGTAGGGATTTCTACTCATTCTTATGTGTTTTAACATAAATGTTGAGTTATTTGTATAGATGATTTGATTTGGGAACTTAAGGTTGGAGATGTATAATGTTGAAAACAGGAGTTTTGTTCAATTGACTCATACCTGTGTGTTTTGGTTTTAAAAATGGAGATTATTGATGTTTTTGATAATATTTGAGCCTTTGGGTCAATATTGAGAAAAAGGAAAAAATGCCATGTTTGGGTATATTTGGGTCATTACTGTAATTAATGACAATTAATACGGAAAGATGAAATTGAGTTGGAAATAATAAAATCGACTCAATATGAGGTAGAATGGTGGAGTTGGATTCTTTAATCACTCACTTTGCAAATGTTGAGATTATATATATCTGTTGTAGCATTTATTTTCTGTTTAGAAATAACTGCTTTGGGCTATCGGTGGAGGATAGTCTTGATTGTTGTAGACAATGCATGATGATTAGGCAAACTAAAACTAATCAATTGAATATGTCATCGAATATAGCGATTGGAATAATGCATTAACTTTATGTATTAATTGATTGTATATGATCTACGTTTATATACATGTGTTGTGTGGGATGAGATAGGGGATGTACTCCACGGTTTAGGGGAAGATAGGGGATGAACCTCTAAACCGGATTTTGTGTGACATTGATACAGCACTACAATGTGTATCAAGTGTTGATTATGGAAGTGTTTAAATTGGTTTGATATAGCACTAAAATGTATATCGTTATCAATTGTGAAGTACAGAAGTGACTCCATGTTATGTTGATACAGCACCGAAATGTGTATCTTTCGTAAAGTATGGAAATAGTTTATGTATTATCGATACAGCATTAAAATGTGTATCCATCATGAATTTCGAAAGTGTTTTAAAGATGAGTCTTAATCTCATTAAGTTATTTGGCTAGGTGTTGAGCCTTGTTTTCAAACTCAAAGTTGAAAAAGAAATGGGAAATGAAATGTAACATGGACTTAATGTCATGAAACCAGAAATGTTTAATTTGAGTATTTATCTCAATTGAAATGAAAGTACTGTTGATATGAGATGTAATCTCACTTAAAGGGTATAGCCAGGTTCTGAGCCAGGATTATGAATTAAGAAATGGAAATTATTATGAAACATGGATACATTTGTCATGTAATTGAAATGAATTATGAATGGATATATGTGAGTCAAACATTTATCGAATGCTCATGTTTTAGTTATTGCTCATATTATGTTCAAAGATATCTCTCTGGTCATTAGCTCACCCTATACGGGAATATCATTTTCAGGTACAGGTGAGGTGTTACCTCCAAGGCAATAGCATGGATGGACTCTCAGGAAACAAGAGTTTCCTATTTATGCTTTATGTGTTCATGTTTGTTATTTGTAAAGCCAAGGGCTTAAGATGTACTGAGTGAGACTCAATTTGTGTAACCAAGCAATGTCTTGGAAAGATGATAGCCTATATGGCATTTAATTGCTTGTTAAACAGTGAACGCTGATATATGAAAGTATGTTGTTTCTCACATTTATTCCGCATATGAGTTATCTTTATTATAATATTTTGGGGGCGTTACAGTGGAGGAAGGAAGAAGTACTTCTTCGCTAGCACAAATTTCTTCAATCTTCAGTTGGCTAGTTTCTTTCCTGCATGTATCAAATGGTGTAGGTATTAGTTTATGTAGTTTGAAATTGGAAACTTAGAAATATTGTTTTAAATATACCAGATTTATAGAGCATGGAGTTCTGGAATACTGGTGCCGAAAATGAATTTAGTTGCAAAAGTAGTTGACAGGGAGCAGCCTATAAGTAAGACAATTGTATTTGAAAAAGTAAGTTTTATATAATGTTATGCTATTTAAACAGTAAATAACATAACATTTTTATATTTGTCTAGTTGGGAATAATATAAATATATAAAAAAAATTAAAAACAATAAAAAAATGTCACAAAAGACAAAAATAAACCAAAAAAATCACTAAAAAACCTGTATCCAAACAATGCCTACAAATTTGGAGGAAAAGTTGGTTGAGATTTGCTAAAATAGCAAGTGAACCATTAGAGCACCATTGCTATTTTAGCAAACACCATTAAAGATGCTCTTCTAGGTAAGTTTATGGGTGAATAGTAATAATGGCATCTTTTTCCTTTTTTGTTTGAAAAAAGAACTTGGCTATGCATATAGAGAAAAAAGACACAAAATGGAGTGAATAGTAGTGTAAAAGACCAAGAAGATAAAGAAATCAAGGAAAGATGTTCTAAACCTGCCCACCTAACCTGTTTTAATTTAGACAACTGCTCTAACCAGACCACACCAATAATATTAATAAGAGCAGTTATACATTTTAGGGGAAAATAAAAAGAAGGAAAATTGTAGTTTAGGCAAAGTGTTATACTTTATTTTTGTAATTTTAATTATAATGAGAAATTGAAATGTAAATAGAAATGAGAAAACTCCATCACATTTTGTATTTGAACTAATTTTGTCTTATCTTAGTGTGACAATTGGTGGAACATATTATTAATCACAAACTAAGCAAACAATAATGTATGCAAAGTTGTTGGGCAGAGAAGAAATGTTAAGTTACCGTTAAACTTTGTTGGTCTTAGCTTGGTAATGATAACAATTGGCTGCTATGTATGCAATTTGCTCACATTCATTGCTAGTAAATTCATCTCATGTTGATAGTTTGATAGGATACAAGCTGAAAAGAAGAAAAAGAAATAGCATAATACAAATATGTTATGCAATGCTTTTGTTTTTTTGTTTTTCCTTTTTATATATTTAGTGGTGTAACAGTATTCATTAAGATTTGGTTAAATTCATTTGAATTTCTATTCACTAACTTGCAATGAGCTTACGAGTCATCAAGGAATAGAAGATCTCGAACTTAAGCTGAAGTACCATCTATGTGCTTTGTCATAGTTCGACCTGGTAGAACATGTATGACAATTGCAACTACATCTGTCAAAGTTGAGTATGAGGGATTAGTTTGTTTGCTTTTTTGAATATATAATGAGATGATACCATCATGCGTAAATCATTTATGCGGACATGTTATCTTTTTCCTACTAAAATGTATGTTTGTCTCCAAAAATCTTGATGTGCTTGATATTTTGGTGAAATTGTATGGTTCCTTAGTTGGTGTTTCGATTGGCTCACTGATCTCCTCAATTGATAATCTCGAATTTAACAAGATCTGGATATTGTTATCAACAATTCTATGTCGAGGTTCAATATGTTTGATGGCACCATTTGAAAAGTAATATGATTTATGCACTTGTAATAGCGCACCAAATGTCGCAATGTCATCTCCAAAGCAAGTTGCTTGGATTCTAAAGCCCTGAGATTGAATAGTTACATAATGAGTAAGGAAATATTTGTACGTAAAATTGTATCTTAAGTAATCCGATTTCATTATAGTATAAAAAAATGTACCTTAGTGTCGGCCAGAATGAATCGCTGAATTGTTGTGCCAAATTTGGGAGTATATGGTTCTTGCTTTTCTACCACATGAGGTGGAGTTTTCCAAGTTCTTGTACGATCTGATAACTAGTCTATTGTCATCATGTTGTTTGCCATTTCTGTTGGAGAAAGATAATGATTTAGTAATTTCTTTTAAGCTATATTTGTGTGCACTGCAGTGTGTATACCTGTAATGTTTTTTTAAGAAAATCTTTGTACACAATATTTCTTGTTTGGTTATGTGAATGAATTCTTTGGTTGAAAGATTTGATTAGAACTGTTACGTTGGTACTACGTTGTGCTCGAGAAAGTGCGACATATAATTGACCATAAGAAAAAACACGTTGAGGAAGATATATGCCTACATTGCCTAATGCTTGTTCTTGAGATTTGTTAATTGTCATTGTAAAGCAAGATCGCACTGGAAATTGTTTGTATTCGAATGGGAATGGGAAGTTGTCTGTTTTTGCTGGTTGTAGTGGGATTCTAGGAATGAAAACAGGGCGGCCTTTGTAATGGCCTGTTGCAATTTTTGTGTGGATGACATTAGATTTTAGGGCTTTGCATATGAGCCGGATACCATTGCACATTTCAGCAGATGGATCTATGTTTCGAAGGATCATGATTGGACAATGTTCTTTTAAATGTAACTCATGAGGCGGTATCCCATTTGGGGTTAAGGAATGGAGGAATTCTAGTTGACAATTGTTTTAGTTGTCTTGTGTTGGCTTGTCGAAACTAGTATATATGCGTAACTCACCTAGAATCTCACCTCCTTGGAACTCACAGGTGAAGCATAACAATCCTCAGAAGAAACTTCCACCCCTTCCATGTGCAGGTGTTTTGTTTTTTTGTTGCGTTAGATGCAAAGGACCTGCTTGCTTTCACTCTTTTATATATAGGTTATAGATATCTAAGAGAGAGAGAGAGAGAGAGAGAGAGAGAGAGAGAGAGAGATAATAGGGGTAAGGTTAGAGACACCAAATCTTTTACCAAATAAATGACCAAATGTCTCACATGGGTGTGGGGTCTACTGTGAGATATTTGATCATTCATTTGGTAGAAAATTTGGAACCTATAGCATTTTTCATATTATTTTATTTGTATATTTAATATTATATGTTGAATAATTTATGTAATAATGTTTACAAGACTTCTTTATATAGGAGGAGAGAAACCTAAGTATGATAATCTTAAATATAGTAATAAATATAATAGGATATTGTGGAGAAGTAGTTTGGAAATACTCTTCTGATCCTGGGAGACGTTAATGATCTTCAGCTAGTCACCTGAAAAAGAATTAACACTCCGGTCGGGAGTGCCAGAATTAGCACTCCGACGGGCAAGTCAGTCTCTACACTCTGAATTACTTATATTTTAAGTTAAGTGTCGTAGTTCTCACATACCTTTCTTAGACTGTTGTTCCTTTATTTATACTCGTTCCAGGGCCTCAAGGCCTGGTCCACTTTTCGCTCACTATCCGCTTATTTATTCGGCCCCATAGTTCAATAGTTACTCGGCCTATTTATTGTATTCGGCCTCCTGATCGTGCAAGTTAGAGCCGAGTAATGCCTATCTTCTAGAGCGTACGCTTCTGATTCTGCTATTTATTCAGCTCCCACAATTGCCTCCCAAACTCCCCATTGACGGCAGTTAATTGGTGTTTTTGGTTTCGAATTTGAAAAGTCAAGAGAAACATAAATTAGGCGGCTTCACCTATCCCAATGTGAATGTCAGAACACACGCCTTTCGGTCATCATTATATGTTCCCGCCTCATTCATGCATCTTTTGCATTTATTATGATTTGAAACTCCAGTCTCTTCGAATGCATACTTTTTGAATATTTGAGCCTCTTGGATTGCCAGCCGGAATCCCTCCTTTGTATCTCGTCTTCTGCAACTTCTTCCTGTCTCTCCTTGTCTCCTTTGCCTCTCGTAAGTTTTCTTCTCTTCTCTTTGTAATCCTATTTTCCGTGTTCATTTTTGATTTAGAATACCCTTGAGTCCTTACTAGAATGGCTAAGCATTTGAAAGACCTCCTTTCCAAGGGTCGTATTTTTGGGTTCCGACGATATTTTTCTATCCCTGATGACGTCCATATATCTCTAATGACGGACAATACTCTTGATATGGAGAGTGATGACCAAAATACCATCGTTTTTCCTCTCCTATCCATTGCGGAGGGCGGGGTTCGCTTTCCCCTACACCCATTTCTTAGGGCCGTCCTCCGCCATTGGGGTCTAATTCCTTCCCAACCCAATGTGAATTTCTTTCGAATCATAATGGGAATCGTAGAATTGAACTGGCACCTTAGGATCAACCTTGGTATTCCGGCGATTCGGCACTGCTACGCTTTAGCCAAATCCTCCGGTCGGCTTGGGCGCTACTTTCTCAGGGCCAAGGACACCGACCATCACTTGGTAACCATGCTTGCCAGTTCTGGCAAACGAGTTGACGATGTAATGGTCAATGTCCGAGGCAACTGGGAATTCGCTGAGGGTGAAGATCACCTAGCCCCTATTCCCAGAAAGAGGAGTGAACCAGGTTGCCATGTAACTCCTTGTGTTTATTGATCTTTCTTTTATTCGGCTTTTTCTTCAAGTCTAATCCTTTGTTTTTGCAGGCAATAAGTTGAAGAAGATTCTGACCCCAGCTGACGACGCAGTCCTTGCGAAAATTAAGACCGCACTCTAGTATTTTGGCCATCCAAACGTACAGAAGCAAGGGAGAGCCGCCCATATACTTTTATGGTACGAGCCTACTTATACTACGTTCTCGACCGCGGACGACATTCTGATCCCATCCGGCGAAGATCACCTTCCGGCTCTTATCTTTCCCAGCTTTAAGACCCTTAGGCAAATTGGTTTCGAAGCTTCTGATTCGGAACAAGACGTAGAGTCGGTGGTCGAGGTAATTGCCGAACCAACGAAAGAGTTTGCTACGGAGGCCGAGGAGGTCGATGAGGCTCTAAACTTAGCATTTGAGACACCCGGTCTTAACCAGCCTAACTTACCATCCACTCCGGGTTGGGCGAAATTTTCCTTCGACGATATTTTTACAAATTTGGGAGACCTACCCGGTGCTTATTCTGAGGGTATGGCTGGGGAAAATCTAACGCAGATGGTGTGAAAGAGAAATGCCGAACGCATGGCTGCCTGACGAAAAGCCGAGGCCACCCGTTCTGGACCTGCCCTGACTGAATCTCCCGCACCCATTATTGTTGAGGAAACGGCTCAAGTTCATGAGGCCGAGGTGGAAAAGGTTGCCGAGCGGCCAGTTGCAGAGGAACAGCCGACTTCGAAAGATTGGGGAGAAAGCGTGCAGCCGAGAGCGAAGCCGTCTCCAAAGAGGGCCCCGCCGATAAAAGACCACGCTTAGAGGAGTCGGGTGTGGTCGCTCCTTTCGTTGTTGAACCAAAAATAAGGAACATGAAGATCTCCTCTGAATCGTCGGCTTTGAAAGATCCAGCCGTGGCGCTGAGCTTGGCTGCTTCAATCTCGTTGCCGACTGACGAGGCAGCCTTTCGCGCTGAACCGAATTTGGTGGCCATAGCATTAGCTGCCCAGTCGGCCCTTCTAGTAGGTGACTTCATCCTAACTCCTTGTTTTGATTTTGTTTGCATACGGTACTTCTTGGTATCTGACAATCCCAACTTGTTTTGCAGATGGTCAGAAGAAACGCTGAATTAGGCCGCCGCCAGCATGATGCCGTGGAAAGGATTGGCCGTTTGTAGTCCGAAGTGGACGATCAGAGGAGCAGGGCCGAGTTTGAGGCGATGAGAGCCACAATGGAGAGTGCGCAGGCCGAAGCTGAGAAAGAAAGGGCGTAGACTACTGACCAGCTCAGATCAGACGCCGAAGAGAGCGCAAACGCGAGTGAGGAATCGCTTAAGTTAGCCAAGGAGGCGCTTACCAAGCTGGAGGCCGAATTGGCAGAGTTGAAGGCGGCGAAGAAAAAAGCCAACTCTGAGGCTTCCAGAGCATTCGAGGCTGGGCAGAGCGCCGCTCTAAAAAACTATGTAGAAGAGGTTCCCAAGTTCAAAAATCGGGGATTCAAACATGGCTGGCTCAAAGCCCTTGCTGCCACTGGAGTGACATTGAACATGTCGATTCCATACGAGCAAGTGGACGTTGAACCGCTAGAGTCTGATCCCGAGGATTGATTTTGGGGATCAAATTATTTTTGTTATGTATTTTTAATTTCAATGTATGTTTTTTGTTAGTTGATTTTCATCTTTTTTGGATTTTCATATGTAAAATGTCCGCTGCTAGCGCCCAATTTATAAATGAAAATTTTCTATGCTCTCAAGTTATTGCTTGTATTGCTTGTTGTATGAGTACATAATTAGGGGAATCAGCAATTAGAATAAAATGGCATGATTATGTGAGAAGGCAAACTTAATAGCCGATTAAATTAATGGATCTGATTTAATCATAAACAAAATGAATTCATGAGGTGCCAAATAAAACGAACTTATGCATATTGTACTGATGAATGGATTCGTGGAACGGTTGGGGCACTCAAGCCAACTAGATTGATGAATCTGCCCTTGCCCCAGCTGGTTCATGATCGTATAACACCGAATAACCCGTTACTGATGAATATTGTGCTGATAAATGGATTCGTGGAACGGCTGGGGCACTCAAGCCGACTAGATTGATGAATCTGCCCTTGCCCCATCTGGTTCATGATCCTTAAATGCCGAATAACATGAACTTATGAATATTGTACTGATGAATCGATTCGTGGAGCGGTTGGGGCATTAAGGCCGACTAGATTGATGAATCTGCCCTTGCCCCAGCTAGTTCATGATCGTAGAACGCCGAATAATATGTTATTATGAATATTGTGCTGATGAATCGATTCGTGGAGCGGTTGGGGCATTCAAGCCGACTAGATTGATGAATCTGCCCTTGCCCCAACTAGTTCATGAACCTTAAACGCCGAATAACAGGAACTTATGAATATTGTACTGATGAATCGATTCGTGGAGCGGCTGGGGCACTCAAGCCGACTAGATTGACAAATCTGCCCTTGCCCCAGCTGGTTTATGAACATTAAACGCTGAATAACAGTGGTTAATGGGGCGATTGGGGCATATGACTCAGTCGGCGCCGGGCTGTTGACGTTTCAGTATTAATGAGATTGCCTTGGAGGTGCTGCCCTCGTAGGGAATAAATGGGCGTGCATTTCGTGAACGAGGGTCCTATTTATGTGCTCAGTCAGCAACTCAATCCAGTTCTTTGAGAAAGATTAAACAAGTGCGAATGTCAAATAGACTTTTTTTCAACAGCAGAGGGGAAGCGAGGACGCTAGCTAAGCTGGGAGGAGATATGAGTTGAAGTGGTGAACCTTCGCGCACGAGAAGCAAGGCTTCGAGGGATCGGGAGAGACACCAATCTCCTCATCGTCGAAGTAGGTCGCCCAGGAGGGACAAGCAGCCATAGGGTAGATCTCCTCAACCCCGTTCTGGAAGGGAATCCGACGCGAATCCACGCCCATTGAGTTTTGCGGTCTTCGTGGGGAACAGACCCATGACAGAGGCGGATTCGATCGTTCAAGATCCAAATGTGGCAGTTGAGTTCACTCGACAGATTTTTCCACCCAAGGTCCAGCAGTCGATGATAGGTCGGCAGGACTTCGAAGTGTTTCGTGAAGGCATTCACGGGGCGGTGAAGGGGCTGTACACCTCTTATGAAATCAGCATACATCTCTGCGCCGCTCGGCGCAATATAGAGCAAAGAAATGAACGCATTTGGAAGTTAGAAGCTCGCGTGGAGAAGGCCGAGCGTGAGCTAAGGAAAATCAAGTCTGCCGAGTCTCAATCAGCCAGCCATCCCAACCCGGTTGTGGAAGAGAAGGTGACTCAAAGGTTGATAAGCGATGCTATTGCTGATCGAAACACGGCTAGCATGTTCGCGATCGAGATTGCAAGGGCCGCGGCCTATGAGAAAGGCTTCTATGACGGCCGAAAGGTTGGAATTTAGAAGATCAATGAGAAACTCATCGAAAAAGTTTGCCGATGTGAAAACCGTGGGTTTAGGCACGACTGGATCAAGGCACTTTAGGAAGCTGATGCTCTCTAGGCAGCAGGTGTGAATTCAGCGTTGCTATTGTACCAATAGAATGATTTCTCCTTCTCCGCCTTCGAAATTGAGAAGAGTGATGATGAGGGAGCCGCCGAAGAGAAGAAGACCTTGTAATGCTTATGTAAAAATTATGTATTTATTGGCTGATTTTAATAAAACGCTTAATTTTCAATTTGTAGCGTACTTTTTATTTATGTTAGTACACTTGTTGCTAATCGATTTATCTAAGGACACATTTTACTTTGAATGTTCGCACATTTTAGACTATGCTTGTGCGACCTGAACTATCCCATTTTGAATAGATGCATATTTCAGTCTTTTGAATATGTATATTTTAGCCTTTGCTTATACGGCTTATACGAAGGCGCCTCGAATTCGGAGGTTTTTAATCGGCCCAAAGGCGTCATGCGCCGATGAGGCTCCGAATCCGGAGTCTTATCAGCCCAAAGGCGTCATGCGGTGATGGGGCTCCGAATCCGGAGTCTTTAATTGGGCCAATTGTGATATCCACGAAGGGCACTTCGAATCCGGAGGCTTTAACCATCCCAAAGGCGTCATGCGCCGATAGGGCTCCGAATCCGGAGTCTTATCAGCCTAAAGGCGTTAAGGGCGCTCCGAAGGGGTCATGCGCCGATGGGGCTCCGAATCCGGAGACTTTAATTGGCCAATCGTGATATCCACAAAGGGCGCTCCGAATCCGGAGGTTTTAACCGGCCCAAAGGCGTCATACGCCTATGGGGCTCCAAATCTGGAGACTTTAATTGGCCAATCGTGATATCCACAAAGGGCGCTCCAAATCCGGAGGCTTTAATCGGCCCAAAGGCGTCATGCGCTGATGGGGCTCCGAATCCGAAGGCTTTAATTGGCCAATCGTGATATCCATGAAGGGCGCTCCGAATCCGGAGGCTTTAATCGGCCCAAAAGCGTCATGCGCCGATGGGGCTCTGAATCCGGAGGCTTTAATTGGCCAATCGTGATATCCACGAAGGGCACTCCGAATCCAGAGGCTTTTATCGGAACACTTTTGAACTAGATCACATAGTGAGTAAACATGAATCTTTGCATAACAAAAGTGGAGTGTGTACATGGTGAGCCATTTAGGACTAATATCATTCCCCACAGGTCGGGTTTAATGATAGAATTTGCACAAGTGCGTTGAATTCCAAGGTCGTGGCAGACTCCTTCCTGACATGTCTCTGAGCCAATATGCCCCTACTCCGGCGATCGAATCAATCTGATTAGGGCCGTCCCAATTTGGACCCAATTTTCCATCCGCCGGCTTCTTGGCAGCTGGAAGTACCTTCTTCAGGACCAACTCTCCTGGTGTGTAGCGGTGCAACTGAACACATTGATTATATGACTTGGCAAGCTGCTGCTGGTACCGCGCCATGGACGCAAGGCCACAGTCTCTTCGTTCTTCGATTAGAATCAAATCCAAAGCCAGCATCATGTCATTTCGGCCCATATCAAAAACTTGCGATTTCAGGGTTGGGTGGCTGATTTTTAGGGATATGATGGCCTGGGTTCCAAAGCATAGAGCAAACAGCATATCTCCAGTGGATCGTCTTGGCGTAGTTCGATGATCCAACAATACACTCGGCAATTCTTCGACCCATTTGCCTTTAGCTTTCTCCAGCCTCTTCTTGATGCCGTCCAAGATGGATTTGTTAGAAGCTTCGACTTGACCATTGCTTTGTGGGTAAGCCGGCATAGAAAAGTAAGGCCGGATACCATACTTGTTGCACAGCTCTCGGTAAACGCCACAATCAAACTGGGTGCCGTTGACTGAAATTGGAGCTCTTGGAATGCCGAATCGTGTTATGATATTTCTCCATACAAAGCGCTTAACATCAGCATCTCGAATGTGAGTTAATGTCTCCGTTTCAACCCATTTTGTGAAATAATCTGTCGCGACGATCAAGTATCGCTTGTTCCCTGGGGCCCTTGGCAATGGTCCTACGATATCAAGTCCCCACTGGGCGAACGGCCAGGGACTGGTAATGGAGCTTAACTCTTCAGCAGGCAGATGGGTTAACGGGGAGAACTTCTTGCCAACGATCAAGTATCGCTTGAACTTCATCAGACTTGAAGTTGGCAAGACCCCTAGTGAATTCGGCCATAAAGTTGGCAAGCACCTGTCCCTTGATTGAGGTTCTAGGAAGAAACTGAATATCGTACTGGCCGAGTTCAAGAGCCCACTTTGAAACGCGTCCTGATGCTTCCGTACTACGTAGTGCTGATCGGAAGGGGTAATCTGTTAGCACTTCGATGCTATGCCCCTGGAAGTAATGCATCAGCTTTCTTGCCGCCATGACTAGGGCTAGGATGAGTTTGTCCAGCGGAAGGTAGCGTGTTTCGGCGTCAACCATAGCCTTGCTCACATAATATACCGGCCGCTGCTCCCCCAGCTCTTCCTTTATCAGTACGGCGCTGACGGCTCGATCGGAAACTGCAAGATACAAAATGAGCGAGTCACCTGCTGAAGGTGTTGTCAAGAGTGGAACTGATCGGAAGCAGGTCTTGAGGCCGTTGAAAATGGCTTCGCACTCGGTGGACCATTCAAAAGCCTTGCCCTGCCATAGTGTGTGAAAGAATTGTCGGCAGCGGTCCATGGAATGACTGATGAACCTATTAAGTGCGGCGGCCATCCCCATTAACTTCTGAACCCCCTTGACCGATCAAGGGGAGCCGAGTTCCAAGATTGCTGTGATTTGCCTCGGATTGGCTTCGATTCCTCGGTGGTTGACAATGTAACCCAAGAATTTGCCAAAGCTAATCCCAAACGCACATTTGGAAGCGTTCAGCTTCATTCCATATTTACGTAGAATGTCGAATGTTTCCTCCAAATCAGCTATATGATTCTGCTCTTCCTTGGATTTGACCACCATGTCATCAATGTATACTTCCATAATGTGGCCGAGTTGCTCCTTGAACATGGTGGTGAGTAGTCTCTGGTAAGTTACCCCTGAATTCTTCAGCCCAAAAGGCATAACCTTATAGTAATAAGTTCCTCTTAGGGTAAGGAATGCAGTTTTGTCTTGATCCTTTGGATGCATGGCAATTTGATGGTAGCCTCTGTAGGCATCGAGGAAGCTCATGCGCTGATGACGTGCTGTAGCATCTACCAGTTGGTCTATCCTGGGGAGAGGAAAACAATCTTTGGGGCAGGCTTTGTTTAGGTCCGTGAAATCAACGCAGACTCGCTAGGTCCTATTTTTCTTCTTCACAACCACAGTATTAGAGAGCCATATAGGGTAAGTTACTTCCCTGATTGACCCGGCGTCAAGCAACCGATCAACCTCGTCAACAATTGCGGCAGTGTGCTTTGCGGCTGATCGTCGGCTTTTCTGAATGATCGGCTTGTATGTAGGGTCAACATTTAAATGGTGTTGCAAAACAGACAGATCTACACCCAGAATCTCATATGGAGTTCACGCAAATACATTAAGGTTGCCGAGCAGAAAAGAAATCAGCTGCTGCCTATCGGCTTGATTGAGGAAGGCGCCGACCATAAAGAACCTGTCTGGGTTGCCGTTGATTTCAACTCGATCTAGGTCTTTAGTGGCCTTTTCATTTGGGAGCTGCCCAACATCATCAAGGCTTTGCCGATCTGTTACCTCAATAGAGTTCACTTGCAACTTCTTTGGTGTCTTTTGAGCAAGGAGATAACATGTTTGTGCCGATTTCTGAGAGCCACAGATTTGCTCAATGCCGTGTTCTATCGGGAAGTGTAGCAACTGGTGATAGATGCTAGGCATGGCCTACATAACATGCAACCAAGATCGCCCCATGATGAGATTGTACGGCGATGGCAGCTTGACGACCAAGAATTCCACATCCACTGTTCGGGAGCCCGTTAGAACGGGTAGTGTGATTTTCCCCAACGGGTACTCTGGATTGGCGTTGAAGCCGAATAGTTGATAAGGGGCCGGAGAGAGATCCGATTTGGAGAAGCCGAGTTTGGTAAATGTCTTGTAGTACATAACCTCCGATGTGCTCCCCAGATCAATGAGTACGTACTCAACTGTGAATCGGTTTACGCGTAACTCAATTACCAAGGGATCAATGTGGGGTAGTGTTACTCCGGCCAAATCTGAATCATCAAAAGTAATGTCTATAGCGATCCCGGGTTTACCCCTTGTTGTACAGTGATCCGGACATGTGTCCGTGGGGGGTTAGTAGTTGATTATTACCTGGTTTATATCCTTTCCTACTTTGTATTTGAGTTATAGGATGTGCTAGGCAGGTTTGTTACAGGTTGGTTGAGCTTAGGAACCAAAACTAGTTGCCCAGATTTTGGCCTGTCCGCTCGAGCGGATCTTTTGACGCTCGAGAAGGGACCTTGTTGTTGCTTGTCCGCCGAAGATTTTGGCGCCGAGCGAATACACCCATCCAAGATTTCTGTTTAGTGTTGGGCCTTCGGCGAGGATTGGTCGCCGGCGAGAGGTTGTAGTGACGCCGAAAGGAGTTAGGCGCTCGAGCGGGGACCTGGTATGTCGAGGTTCTGGGAGTGTGCATCCGCCGCTCGAGCGGGGTGACTCTTATTTAAAAGCGAGATCCGACTTTTTTATTACTTTTTCAAGATCTTTTCTCTCTCTTACTTTTCCAAAGAGTCATTTTCAGAGCTTCTCACTCTAAAACCGGCCCTTCTCTCTTAGATTTGATCTAGTATGAGTTGTTTGCTCACTTTTGGCCTTTACAAAAGTTGTGTTGATCGTCGAGGGCTACATTTTAATCTGAAAATTTTGGAATTCGGAGCATTTTGGTTTTGGTCTTCATCTCCATTGGAGCTCAAACTTTGAGGTAGGGATATCCTACTCCTCTTTATGAACTTTGCCTTTAAATTTTGGTATTTTGAGATGTTGGGGGTTGTTGCGTAATTTTGAGAGAGTTTGGGGCTTTTGTGTAATTTTACAAAGTTGGGGTTTTATTTATAATGGACCCATGAACGTATTAAGCTTAGAGAAATGGAATGAATGTGGAATCATTGATGAAAATGGGACCTTAAGGATTGTAGTGTTAACTATGGAAAATGCCCTAATTACATTGATTAATTTATTCGGATAATAAATTGTGAGAAATGAGGAATCGAAGTGGAAATGCTGAGAGTGGGAATATGTGGAAATTAAAGGATGTAGTTGAATTACTTATCACTCACCGAATTGAAATGTTGATTTATTATCCGTTTTGTGCATTTATTTTCCGTATAGAAATAACTGCTTTAGGCTATCGGTGGAGGATGGTCTTGATTGTTGTAGACAATGCATGATGATTAGGCAAACGAAAACTGATCATTGAAATGTGTCATGGAGTGTGACAGTTGAAAGAATACATTAATTTTATGTATTGATTGGTGATGTGTATAATTATTGTTTATATGCATTGTGTTGTGTTGGAGAAGATAGGGGATGTACTTTACGGTTTAGGGGATGATAGGGGATGGATCTCTAAACCAGATGTTGTTTGGGAGAAGATAGGGGATGGACTCCATAGATATAGCTCATATGCTTATCTAGTAATGTGTTGACACAGCTCATACGCTTGTCGTTGGAAGTGTGATATTGCTCTTAGGCATATCTATGGAAGTGTTGATATAGCTCATATGCTTATCTTTTAATGTGTTGATATAGCTAGTATGCTTATCTTTTATTGAAATAGGAAAATGTTTAATATGAGTTACTATCTCATATAAGTGGTTTGGTCAGGTTCTGAGCCATAGTTATGAATTGAGAATTGAAAAGAATGGAAAATGAATTGTAACATGGACTTGTATGTCATGGAACTGTAAGAGGATATAAGTGGATGTATCAGTGTTGGCCATCTATCAACTGCTAATCTTTTAGTCATTGTTCATGGTGGGTTTAGTATATTTCTACTGGGCTGTGGCTCACCCTATATGGGAACATCATTTTCAGGTACAGGTAGCATGCCACCTCCAAGGATATAGCTTGGGAGGCTTGAGGCGGATGGACTTCTTGATTGTATTTTTCTTTTTGGTGTATTACAGGTAGATTCAAGCCAAGGGCTTAATGTGTAATTAAGCTAGTGCTCTCTTTTTGTAACCAAGTGTTAACTTGGAAAGCTGTAAGCCCTTAGGGCATTTGCTTTTGTTGTTAACATGTAATACCTTTTGTAATGAAACTCTGATGAATAGAAGAATGTGGATCTTTCATATATCAATGAACATCTATATTGATGGGTTTAATGTTGTTATTTTGAGGGCGTTACAACTTGTTATCAGAGCGTACCGGGTTCGAATACTTTGGGTACGTGGGAAGTGATTAGTATCACAATGGGTTTGTCTCGCTTAATAGAGACTTAAGTGTAATGTAATGTGTTTTTGTGATAGCATGTTTATGTGATTATTTGGGTATGGGATTTGATTTCTAGGATATTGATTGGATTCTTGGGTTTCTGTGAGTCTTGTTGGAAAAGCACTTGATCAATGCTGTTTCTAACCGGAACTCTAGTAACGCCTTGGTACTGTCATTATTCGGGAATGGAATTCGTAAGTGCTTGTGTGTTTATGTGCTTACGTGGAGTGAATTACAGTTGTCCATGCATTAGGACGCGGGTGTTTAGTTTTAGCACATTTATGAATATGCTAACGTCTTTGTTATCTTTAATAGGATGTCAGGACGAGGTGGTAGGCATGGTAGGCCTAGGAGGCAGGAGGTGCCTTTACCGGATGACATTCCGGCAGTGCAAGAGGGAGTCGGTCAGGCCAATGTGGCCAAACCAGTGGGTCAGCAGGCTATGGGTGCCTTGGCCCGAGAGTTAGCGGTTGCTTTGGGTATTCTCAAAGCTCAGCATCAGGTTGCAAAGGTAGGGCCTTCTTTCTTGAAGAGGGAATTTTTCTGGTCTAACTCGGACGAATTTATTGGAGATCCGAAAGAGCCACTTAAGGCTGACGAGTGGTTGGAACAGATGGAGAAGACATTCGAGATGCTTGGCATCGAGGATGGGACTCTAAAGGTGACCTTGGCATCCTTCCAGCTGAAGGGAGATGCGGGTCAATGGTGGAAGTATGAGAAGGTCCGTGTTGGTGGTACTTAGGAGGCGTTTGTAAATGCTTTCCAGGAGAGGTTCTTATCTGCAGTTGCCAGAGAGAAGCTGAGGGATCAGTTTAGCCAGCTCAAACAGGAAGGTTTGTCAGTGGCCGAGTTTGAGGCTACATTTACTAACTTGTCCAGGTTTGCACCTGAACTTGTGGCGACCGAGGAACGCCGTTGCTATGAGTTTGAGCAGAAGTTGAGGCGCGGCCTCAAGTTGAGGGTTGGTGGGTCTTACATCCGAGAGTATAGACATTTGGTGGATGCTACAGCTCATATGGAGCTTATGATGCAGGAGGAAGATGAGGAGAAACATAGAGGCTCCAAGAGGGGTCAAGAGGGCCAGGGTGATGGCAGGAGACAGAGGGGTTATAACCCTCAGCCGTCTCAGAGTGGTCTGGCTAAGTCGACTTTCCCAGTACCGAGTACAGGTTCCGGGAGGGACAATCAGGGAGAGTTCACCTGTTACAAGTGTGGCCAGCTAGGTCACAAGGCTTCGGTTTGCCCGCAGAAGGGCGGAGGTCAGAGAGCTGCATCTTCTTCAGCTAGACCGCAGAGTCAGAGTTTGGGCAGGGGGCAGCCTTTGTCTTGCTATCAGTGTGGACAGCCTGGGCACCTGAAGAGGTTCTACCCACAATTAAGTGCCACTTCAGGAGCGTTTGGTTCTAGGCAGACACAGGGTTTTCAGCCAGCTCAGTCTGTGCAGGCCTCGAGCGCCAATCCAGGGGCTTCGTCGTCCTAGTCAGTGCAGCAGTCGTATACTCCTAGAGGTGAGTAGGTGGATCAGGCCCTCTGGCGCGTGTATCTTTATCACATGAGGACCTAAGTACCGGCTCCATCAGTAGTGAGAGGTACCTTTTTGTTTTGCAACTCGGTTGCTAGTGTATTGATTGATACGGATGCGTCTCATTCTTTTGTATCTGCAGCATTTGCATCTGTGTTGGAGTTGGAGTTAGCACTATTAGCATCTCCTATATGTGTAGTGTCACCTGTTGGGGGTAAGTTGATTTTAAAACACGGATGTAGAGGTTGTGATATAGAGGTCGCCAATCATAGGCTTCCGTTTCCTTTTGTAGTTATGCCCATGAAGGGCTTTGATGTTATTTTTGATATGGACTAGTTATCGTCATACCTGGCAGTTATTGATTACTACCGCCAGAGGGTCACTTGTTGTACCGTGAGCGGGGAGTGTTTCCATTTCTTGGGAGACCGGGTTGGTAGTGTTGTGCCACCGGGGTATGATCCGCGAGGGCGGAGAGAGCTTAGTCGTTTACTTGCTAGCTTTGAGAGTGGTGAGTGTGATGAGACTCAGGTTGTGTTGCCGAGGGTAGTTTGTGAGTACTCGGACGTCTTTCCCGAGGACCTCGTTAGTTTGCCACCTCACCGGGAGATTGAGTTCTCTATTGATTTAGTGCCCGGCACAGCGCCCGGCACAGCGCCGATTTCTATGGCACCTTACCGTTTTGCTCCAGCAGAGTTGGTTGAGTTGAAAGTTCAGCTCCAGGAATTACTAGATAAGGGCTTTGTTCGCCCTAGTGTTTCACCGTGGGGAGCACCGACCCTCTTTTCTAAAAAGAAAGATGGTGCCTTGAGATTGTGTATCGATTATCGGAAGTTGAATCGGGCTACGGTTAAGAATAAATATCCTATGCCCCGTATAGATGATTTGTTTGACCAGTTGAAGGGTTCCCGTTGTTTCTCTAAGATAGACTTGAGATCGGGTTACCACCAGTTGAGGGTCAGGGAGGAGGATATTCCGAAGACGGCATTCCGTACACGGTATGGCCATTATGAATTTTTGGTAATGCCATTTGGGCTTACCAACGCACCGGCAATCTTTATGGACTTGATGAACCGGATCTTCCGGGAATTCTTGGATCGTTTTGTAGTCGTCTTCGTGGACGACATTCTTATCTATTCACCTTTAGAGGAGGAGCACGAGGAACACTTGAGAGTGGTGCCTAAGTTGTTTAGAGCCCATAGGCTATATGCCAAGTTTGGGAAGTGTGAGTTCTGGCTAGGAGAAGTCAAGTTCTTAGGCCATGTGGTTTCCGGGGAAGGGGTGTCTGTTGATACATCCAAGACTGAGACAGTGCAAGATTGGGCACAGCCTAAGAGTGTGTTTGAGATCCGCAGTTTTCTGGGATTAGCTGGGTACTACCGTCGGTTTGTGAAGGATTTCTCCAGGTTAGCTTCGCCGTTGACTAGATTGACTCGGAAGGGAGTCAAATTTGTATGGAGTGAGACTTGTGAAAAGTTGTTCCAAGAGTTGAAAGTTAGATTGACCACCACTCCGGTCTTGATTATTCCGGAGAGAGGGTTAGGTTATGCTGTCTATTGTGATGCCTCACGAGAGGGTTTGGGTTATGTGTTGATGCAAGAGGGAAAAGTGGTATCCTATGGCTCACGTCAGTTGAAAATTCACGAGAAGAATTACCCTACGCATGACCTAGAGTTAGCGGCTGTGATCTTCGCCTTGAAAATCTGGAGGCACTACCTTTATGGCGAGAGATTCGAGGTGTTCTCGAATCATAAGAGTCTGAAATATCTGTTTTCACAGAAAGACTTGAACTTGAGGCAGAGGAGGTGGATGGAGTTTATTGAGGATTACGACTTCGAGTTGCATTACCACCCGAGGAAGGCCATTGTTGTGGCCGATGCCCTTAGCAGGAAATTCGTTAGTGGTGTAGCTAGTATAGCCATCCGGGAATGGGAGATGTTGGGGGCAATTGGCGAGTTTGATTTGCTTCTGGGCGAATCCGTGGAGGCTGCGGCCTTGTTTTCTGTTGTTGCGCAGCCTACACTTGTGACTCGAGTGTTAGAGGCACAGAGAGGTGACCTTGAGGTAGAATCCCTCTGAGAGAAGATCTCCAGTGGGAAGGTTGAGAAGGGTTTGTCTGTGTATCCCGATCTGAGTGTGAGATACCGATACCGTTTGTTTGTGCCAGAGTCTTGCCGAGAGGAGGTACTCCGAGAGTTTCATCATTCACGCCTTGCGGTGCATCTGGGAGGTACAAAGATGTATGTGGGTCGCCAGTTTTGGTGGCGGGGTATGAAGAAAGATGTGGCAGTTTTCGTGTCTAAGTGCCTTACTTGTCCGCAAGTGAAGGCCGAGCATCAGAGGCCAGCGGGTTTGTTGCAACCCTTGCCTGTTGCCGAGTGGAAGTGGGAGCATGTCACTATGGACTTCGTTGTAGGTCTTTCGAGGACTCAGCGGGGTAGTGATGCTATTTGGGTTGTTGTAGACCGGTTGACTAAGTCGGCGCACTTCATTCCTATGTGCGTGAGAGATTCGGTAGATCATCTTGCCGACTTGTATATTCGGGACATAGTGAGGTTGCACGGGGTCCCAGTGACGATCGTCTCAGATAGAGATCCTCGTTTTACTGCTAGGTTGTGGTAGAGTTTGCAGAGTGCCTTGGGTACTAAGTTGACCTTCAGTACGGCTTATCACCCTCAGACTGACAGGCAGTCCGAGCGTACTATTCAGATCCTTGAGGATATGCTTCGGGGCTGTGTCCTTGACTTCAGTGGGACGTGGGAGAGGCACTTACCATTGGTGGAGTTTGCCTACAACAACAGTTTTCAGTCTAGTATCGATATGGCACCGTTTGAGGCCTTGCATGGCCGACCTTGTAGGTCTTCGGTTTGTTAGGTCGAGGTGGGTGACGCACCTCTGTTGGGTCCGGAGTTGGTTAGAGAGACGACGGAGAAAGTTGAGCTTATCCGTAGGAGGCTTGTTACAGCCCAGAGTCGTCAGAAATCTTATGCTGATCGTAGGAGGAGGCCGTTGGCGTTTGAGATGGGTAATCATGTCTTTCTGAAGATATCACCTAGGCGAGAATTGATGAGGTTTGGGAAGAGTGGGAAGTTATCCCCTCGGTTTATTGGTCCTTTTGAGATCCTTGAGAGGATTGGCGAGGTTGCTTATCGTTTAGCTTTACCGCCACAGTTGTCCGGAGTTCATGACGTGTTTCATGTAAGCATGCTTCGGAAGTATGAGCCGGATCCATCGCATGTGTTAGATTGGACCGACTTAGAGGTAGATGAGGATGCCTCGTATGAAGAGAGACCGGTTCGGGTCTTGGATAGGCGAGATCAAGTCTTGCGAGGCAAGACCATTCCTTTAGTGAAGGTTTTATGGAAATATCACGGAGTGGAGGAGGCCACTTGGGAACGTGAGTTGGAGGTCCAAGAGAAATATCCGAACTTATTCGTGGATGTTTGAACATATGTTATATATATTGTTGTATTATTGAACTTTAAGATCATTAAATATGTCTTAAGTTGTAAAACACGGTGCATGTTTTGATTAATGAAAGTAGTTGGAAACTTGCCTCAAATGGAAGTTTGTGTAACATTGCATATGTTGAATTTATAATAGAAACTGAAAGGTATGTATTGTGAGATGCCTCTTGATAAGAGATGGAATGACCGGTAATGGATCGAGTTGTTGAATGTTGTAATATAACATTGTCTAAAATGGACAAAAACGTGTTTCTCAGAAACTTGTTCTTAATTTCGGGGACGAAATTCTTTACGGGGGGGAGGTTATAGCGATCCCGAGTTTACCCCTTGTTGTACAGTGATCCGGACATGTGTCTGTGGGGGGTTAGTAGTTGATTATTACCTGGTTTACATACTTTCCTACTTTATATTTGAGTTATAGGATGTGCTAGACAGGTTTGTTACAGGTTGGTTGAACTTAGGAACCAAAACTAGTTGCCCAGATTTTGGCCTGTTCGCTCGAGCGGATCTTTTGACGCTTGAGCGGGGACCTTGTTGTTGCTTGTCCACTCGAGCGGGGGTTTTGGCGCTTGAGTGGGGAATACACCCATCCAGTACTTCCTGTGTAGTGTTAGACACTCGAGCGGGGGATTGGCCGCTCGAGCGGGAGGTTGTGAGTGACGCTCGAGCGAGGAGTTGGGCGCTCGAGTGGGGACCTGGTATGTCAAGGTTCTGGGAGTGTGCATCCGCCGCTCGAGCGAGAGTTTGGCCGCTCGAGCGGGAGTCTGTGAGTGGCACTCGAGCGGGGGTTTCCACGCTTAAGCGGGGCAACTCTTATTTAAAAGCGGGATCCGACTTTTTTATTACTTTTTCAAGATCTTTTCTCTCTCTTACTTATCCAAAAAGTCATTTTCAGAGCTTCTCACTCTAAAGCCGGCCCTTCTCTCTTAGATTTGATCTAGTAGGAGTTGTTTGCTCACTTTTGGCCTTTACAAAAGTTGTGTTGATCGTTGAGGGCTACATTTTAATCTGAAAATTTTGGAATTTGGAGCATTTTGGCTTTGGTCTTCATCTCCATTGGAGCTCAAACTTTAAGGTACGGATATCCTACTCCTCTTTATGAACTTTGCCTTTAAATTTTGGTATTTTGAGATGTTGGGGGTTGTTGCGTAATTTTGAGAGAGTTTGGGGCTTTTGTGTAATTTTACAAAGTTGGGGTTTTATTTATAATGGACTCATGAACGTATTGAGCTTAGAGAAATGGAATGAATGTGGAATCATTGATGAAAATGGGACCTTGAGGATTGTAGTGTTAACTATGGAAAATGCCCTAATTACATTGATTAATTTATTAGGATAATAAATTGTGAGAAATGAGGAATCGAAATAGAAATGCTGAGAGTGGGAATATGTGGGAATTAAAGGATGTAGTTGAATTACTTATCACTCACCGAATTGAAATGTTGATTTATTATCCGTTTTGTGCATTTATTTTCCGTATAGAAATAACTGCTTTAGGCTATCAGTAGAGGATAGTCTTGATTGTTGTAAACAATGTATGATGATTAGGCAAACTAAAACTGATCATTGAAATGTGTCATGGAGTGTGACAGTTGAAAGAATACATTAATTTTATGTATTGATTGGTGATGTGTATAATTATTGTTTATATGCATTGTGTTGTGTTGGAGAAGATAGGGGATGTACTCCACGGTTTAGGGGATGATAGGGGATGGAGGTCTAAACCGGATGTTGTTTGGGAGAAGATAGGGGATGGACTCTATAGATATAGCTCATATGCCTATCTAGTAATGTGTTGACACAGCTCATACGCTTGTCGTTGGAAGTGTGATATTGCTCTGAGGCATATCTATAGAAGTGTTGATATAACTCATATGCTTATCTGTTAATGAGTTGATATAGCTAGTATGCTTATCTTTTATTGAAATAGGAAAATGTTTAATATGAGTTACTGTCTCATATAAGTGGTTTGGTCAGGTTCTGAGCCATAGTTATGAATTGAGAATTGAAAAGAATGGAAAATGAATTGTAACATGGACTTGTATGTCATGGAACTGTAAGAGGATATAAGTGGATGTATCAGTGTTGGCCATCTATCAACTGCTAATCTTTTAGTCATTGTTCATGGTGGGTTTAGTATATTTCTACTGGACTATGGCTCACCCTATATGGGAACATCATTTTCAGGTACAGGTAGTATGCCATCTCCAAGGACATAGCTTGGGAGGCTTGAGGCGGATGGACTTCTTGATTGTATTTTTATTTTTGGTGTATTACAGGTAGATTCAAGCCAAGGGCTTAATGTGTAATTGAGCTAGTGCTCTCTTTTTGTAACCAAGTGTTAACTTGGAAAGCTGTAAGCCCTTAGGGCATTTGCTTTTGTTGTTAACATGTAATACCTTTTGTAATGAAACTCTGATGAATAGAAAAATGTGGATCTTTTATATATCAATGAACGTCTATATTGATGGGTTTAATGTTGTTATTTTAAGGGCGTTACAATGTCTATGGCTTTATAGGGTCGTTTAGCCGGGGTGAGTTAATTTTGAAGGTCTGGATTCGACTAAATCGTATGCACCGCCGATGACGTTGGCAGGCTGTATATCATGTGGATCACGCCGAGCAGAGGTGAATCCTATCTCAAGGCTATTGCTTTGGTTAGGTTGCCTTTTTGGACGTACTGTTGTAGCTGGCCATCTTGTACCAATTCCTCTAGGTGATCCTTCAGTGCATAACAACTCTCAGTATTATATCTATGGTCCTTGTAATACTCACACTGTCTATCTCGTCTTCTCGTGTCGGGAGGTCCCACCATTTTCAACGGCCATTTGAAGAATGGAAGGTGTTAGATTTTGGACATAACTGCATTGATAGGCTCTGTCAACTCCGTAAAATTCTTGTTGGCGCGCCTCGTGCACCTGCTGTCAACTTGCAATTGTTCATTTTCTCGATGGAAGCATTGGTCGCTTGATCGCGCGAGAATCTCATCTGTTGTCCCGTTTGGCCCAATGTCGTGGTTCAGGGCTCAGAGGTGGTACAAAATTTATTGGCTGAGCAATTTCAGGAGCTGTCTTGTTAGCCGTGTTTCCGGCTTTAACCCATAAAGCGTCATCTTCCACTTTGCAGTGTTCTTCAACTTTTTTCATCAATGACCAGACCGTCTTAGGGGGTCGACTAGTCAAAGAACTGTGGAGAGCACTGTCAGGATGCAAACCCATTTTGAAGGCGGTGACGGCCATGGAGTCGTTGCAAGCGTCATCAACAAGATTAAAGCACTCCCAATAGCGCGCCGAATATGCTCTTAATGTTTCTCCTGGCTGGATCTGCATTGCCCAGAGAGAGTCGGCTTATTTTGGCTGGACCTCGTTGGTGATGAATCTGGCCCTGAAGGATTTCTGTAATTGATGGAAGCTTTTGATCGAAACCGGCTCCAGTTTATAATACCACCTAATAGCCAATGGTCCCAAATTGCTGGGAAATATTCGGCACATAAGGGCCTCGTCGTCTGCATGCAATGTCATGGCTTGCTTGTAGTGACAGATGTGATCGATGGGGTCTGATTTTCCATCATAGAGAGTAAATGACGGAGTTTTGAACTTTTTGGGCAGAATCGCCCTGGCAATCCGTCGTACAAAGGGATCATGCTGGTCTTCTTCATCTAAGTTGTTTCGTCTGCGCTTATGCCTTATACGTGGACTCTCTTTAGAGAAACTGGAAGTTTCAGATCGACCCTTCTTCTTGGGCTCTGGGGATAATGAATCGGAGTCGCTATCAGTGTCTTGTTGTTGGGCTCGAGATCGTCAACCACCAGCCCTCACAGGTCATTTCGGATCTTGGCGTACAGCTTGTTTGGACTTCGCCACTTCCAAGGCCAAATCCTGATGGAGACGTTCGCTTTTAGCAATCATGTTCTCCAACCTCTGTTCGTTTTGCTTTGCTTGTTCCATGATCGCTTACATTGCCTCATGCTCTGAAGTCGAGGGTGAGGCGAAGTTCAAAGCGCGTCTTGCGGGGATAGTCTCTGGTCCAAGCATGTTTGTTGGAGTGAGTTCGTCTCTCTACGTGGTTTCATCAGTGACTATCGGAGGGTCTTCCGTTACGTCCGCCATGGATGTATTTGAGTATTCTCACAGACGGCGCCAATTGTGGAGAAATGGTTTGGAAATACTCTTCTGATCCTGGGGGACGTTAATGATCCTCAGCTAGTCACCTGAAAAAGAATTAACACTCCGGTCGGGGGTGCCAGAATTAGCACTTTGACAGGCAAGTCAGTCTCTACACTCTGAATTACTTGTATTTTAAGTTAAGTGTCATAGTTCTCACATACCTTTCTTAGACTGTTGTTCCTTTATTTATACTCGTTTCCAGGACCTGGTCCACTTTTCGCTCACTATCCGCTTATTTATTCGACCCCATAGTTCAATAGTTACTCGGCCTATTTATTGTATTCGGCCTCCTGACCATGCGGTTAGAGCCGAGTAATGCCTATCTTCTAGAGCGTACGCTTCTGATTCTGCTATTTATTCGGCTCCCACAGATATGTATAATAAACAGAATATATAGTTATTATATATTTAACATTATGCATATCTTTTCGTAAAAAATTAAAAATTACCAAAATAACATGCTTTGAAATGATGCAATAATAATGTATGGTCAAATTCATAAAAATATGAATAATATTATATGTATCGATTAATATATTAATAGATAATTTACGAATAATGTTATTTGCACTGATTAGTGTACTAATTGATAATGTGACATAATTTAAGAAGTTTTTAGTATTTATAATTTGTATAATGAATGAAATCAATAATAATATCATTATTAGTATTAGTACACTAACTGGTACATGTAAACACCACCGATAATTTATCGCCTTGCATAAGAATAGTATAATTTACCGCCCTGTAGCGCCACCGATAATTCATTACTCCTTGTTTATTGTTCTAGATATGATTGTTCGTTCATTTACACTTACAAATAGCTTGCCAGGTAGTCCTTACAATTTGGTTAATACACTGACATAATATTCAGAGGCTTTTCCCAAACTGAGCCGATTTTACATGGTATTTCCCAAACTAGGTCTACTTTTGACGGAATTCCCAAACTAAGCTAAGGCGCTATTACAAATAGCGCTTTTATTGTTAGGAGGCAAAAATTTGATGTACAGTAAAATCGTTATTCCAAATTGCGAATTTAATTAGGAAAACGCTATTATGAATAGCGCTTATTACACGAAATTTTTTTCCGATATAAAACGCTATTTCGAATAGCGCTTAATTTGGGGTGAAGGTTTGTGAAGAAAACGCTATTTCAAATAACGACTTCACTGTGCATTTCATTTGTGAAGAAAACGCTATTACAAATAGCGATTTTACTGTAGCTAAATGAAAACGATTTTTCAATTAGTGTTTTTAACGGTCTTATAAATACAAAGACCCCCCCTCATCTGCATTCACATTTTTGACACTTCGATTTTTTCGTCTCTTCCTCGATCCATCTATCTCAAACTCCATCTCTCACTCTTCATCTCTCACTCTCACTCTCCATCTCTCACTCTCCATCTCCCTCTACTCTCAGACTTACTCGATCTCGCTCTGCTTCGGGTCGCTCTCGCTCTCCCTCTGCTCTCTGCTCTCTGCTCTCACTCTCCGTCTCTGCTCTCTCTCTCTCAGTGGTATGACAGTTAACCCTAATTTTATGTATTTATTTTTTGTGTTTGTGAAAATGTGAATGTGTTTTAATTTGCTGTGAATGTTAGGGTTTTATATGTGAATTAGGGTTTTATCAGTGTGGTTAAGAAATTAGGGTTTGGAATTTTTTGA
Source organism: Camellia lanceoleosa (assembly GCA_025200525.1). Taxonomy (NCBI): domain Eukaryota; kingdom Viridiplantae; phylum Streptophyta; class Magnoliopsida; order Ericales; family Theaceae; genus Camellia; species Camellia lanceoleosa. Next base: position 185,190,842 of record CM045762.1, read on the forward strand.
AATCCGAAATCAGGGTTTGGAATCATTGAATTTGTGGAATTTTTTATGCTTTTGAATTTTTGAATGTTGCTTGTGAATTGAATATTTGGGTTTGGATTTTTTATGCTTTATCAGTGTGGTTATGAAATTAGGGTTCTAATGATAATTGTTGCTCGATTGTTCACACATCCTTTTAGGATGACATTTTAGGGTTCACATTATTAAGAGTGCTAAAGCTTGTGAATTTTTATGCTTTTGAATCATAAATCAGGTTTGAAATTTTTAAAAATTTTTGAATTTTTTAAATAAATCATAAATATGAGAATTGAGAATTGAAAATTGGAATTATGAAATTCATAAATTCATAAATCATAAATATGTTAATGTCATATTATGAAATTGATATAATCGAGATTTAAGAATTGAGAATTGAGAATTGCAATTATGAAATGTTTATATTTTGAAATTTGAAATCAGAAATTGGAATTTTGAAATTATGCTTGTGAAGCAAAATGTCTATATTTTGAATTCTGAATAAACCAACTTATATTTGTTGAATTGGAAATTGTTTTTTTTTTTTTTTTTTTTGCTTGTTAAGAGGAATTAAAAGGAAATTAGGGTTTGAAATTAGGGTTTTAAAAATAATTTTCTTTAATTAAGAATCGTGATTAAAAAATCCGAAATTCATATAATTGATAATTGTTAATATCATATTATGAAATTCATGTAATTGAGAATTGTTGAATTGAAATTATGAAATGTCTATATTTTGAAATTTGAAATCAGAAATTGGAATTTTGAAATTATGCTTGTGATTTTTTTTTTTTTTTTGCTTGTTAAGAGGAATTAAAGGGAATTTAGGGTTTGAAATTTGGGTTTGAAAAGTAATTTTGTTTAATTAAGAATAAAATTAAAAAAAGTGAAATTCATATAATTCATAATTGTTAATGTCATATTACGAAATTCATGTAATTGAGAATTGTTGAATTAGAATTATGAAATGTCTATATTTTAAAATTTGAAATCAGAAATTGGAATTTTAAAATTATGCTTATGAATCAAAATGTCTATATTTTTTGAATCAAATTATGCTTCAGAAATTGTTAATGTCTATATTTTTTGAATCAAAATGTCTAATTTCTACTAAATGTAATTATTTAAAAAAAAATGTTTAATTTTGAATGTATTTTATTAAAAAAAATATTTGCATTTACTTCAAAATAATAAATGAAAAGATCATGTTCTCTCAAATAAAAGATCATGTTCTCTGAAATATTTAATTTTGACTCTATTTTATTCAAATTAAATATTTTTATTGACTTCAAAATAATAAATGAAAATATCATGTTGTCTCAAAATATTTAATTTTCACTCTATTTTATTTAAATAAAAAAATTTTGGTTTAATTTCGTTTGGTTTATTTCACTATCTTTGGGGTCAGCACCCAGAATATGATTAAAATTTAATGAGCTGAATTTGTAATACATATAATAGCATTATAGTACAAATTAAAATTTTCTCAGAAAACTTACGAAAATTTGATAAAGTTTTTGAAATGGGTATTGAACGAAGTGACTTATCGCCATTTCTGCTTTGTGACTGTCCACCACCATTGAAAAGGAAAATCTAAACATTATATTTTAATAATTTTTAATTTTCAATTCAGATAATTAGAAGTCATTATTAGACTAGTTATAGTATATGCATGAAAAGAGTCTTAAACTATTTTAATTAATAGTCCATTGCAATTTCGTAGGTAAGAAGGAAAAGAAAAAAAAAATCGCACTTTCATGGGTAAGCCTGCGTTTCGTAATACCAAATAATTGGTACGGATGGCCCCATAGATGACTCATGGATAATTATCCAAAAGTTAGCCCATATTTCACTGTATTTGGGGACAGGGACCCAGAATATGATTAAAAAATTTAATGAGCTGAATTTGTAATACATATAATACCATTATAGTACAAATTTAAATTTGCTCAGACAACTTAAGAAAATCTGAAAAAGTTTTTGAAATGGGTATTGAACGAAGTGACTTATCGCCATTTCCGCTTTGTGACTGTCCACCACCATTGAAAAGGAAAATCTAAACATTATGTTTTAATAATTTCTACTTTTCAATTCAGATAATTAGAAGTCATTATTAGACTAGTTATAGTATATGCATGAAAAGAGTCTTAAACTATTTTAATTAATACTTCATAGCAATTTCGTAGGTAAGAAGGAAAAGAAAAAAAAAATCGCACTTTCATGGGTAAGTCTGCATTTCGTAATACCAAATAATTGGTACGGATGGTCCCATAGATGACTCATGGATAATTATCCAAAAGTTAGCCTATATTTCACTATATTTGGGGACAGGGACCCAGAATATGATTAAAAAATTTAATGAGCTGAATTTGTAATACATATAATAGCATTATAATACAAATTTAAATTTGCTCAGACAACTTAAGAAAATCTGAAAAATTTTTTGAAATGGGTATTGAACGAAATGACTTATCGCCACTTCCGCTTTGTGACTGTCCACCACCATTGAAAGGGAAAATCTAAACATTATGTTTTAATAATTTCTAATTTTCAATTCAGATAATTAGAAGTCATTATTAGACTAGTTATAGTATATGCATGAAAAGAGTCTTAAACTATTTTAATTAATAGTCCATAGCAATTTCGTAGGTAAGAAGGAAAAGAAAAAAAAATCGCACTTTCATGGGTAAGCCTGCGTTTCGTAATACCAAATAATTGGTACGGCTGGCCCCATAGATGACTCATGGATAATTATCCAAAATTTAGCCCATATTTCACTATATTTGGGGAGAGAGACCCATAATATGATTAAAAATTTAATGAGCTGAATTTGTAATACATATAATAGCATTATAGTACAAATTTAAGAAAATCTGAAAAAGTTTTTGAAATGGGTATTGAACGAAGTGACTTATCGCCACTTCCGCTTTGTGACTGTCCACTACCATTGAAAAGGAAAATCTAAACATTATGTTTTAATAATTTTTAATTTTTAATTCAGATAATTAGAAGTCATTATTAGACTAGTTATAGTATATGCATGAAAAGAGTCTTAAACTATTTTAATTAATAGTCCATAGCAATTTCGTAGGTAAGAAGGAAAAGAAAAAAAAAATTGCACTTTCATGGGGTTCTCCCCTCTCCCGACCCTTACATGTTGTGGTATCGGCGACATACACACCTACTTGTTGGTAATCCGAGCCACCTGTCTGAGGCCGGATATCAGGGAGTTGGGCCTTCCCTGGAGGCATTGGTGAGTATCATAGTATATGTCAGATAATTGTTAATATCATTTCCGATTATTTGCAGTGAACTATAACCTAATATATCTGATTTTTTGTTCAGGTGGTTCGAGTTGGGAGGTCATATCACTTGGCTGAGGACGCCATTTTCAGACGTGATGGACAGCTTGGTCTGCAGGCCCTTGCAAAGATCCGAGAGTTATTGTACAAGGGGATCCAGCATACCCATCGGGTAGATCGTCTGCATTTTGGGGACTACTTGTACACAAGGCAAGAGGCTGCCTGCACACATCGGCCCTCCGCCCACGCCGTGCCTCCCACTTCAGCCACCACAAAGATGTCATTGGACTTCAGGCACCCCACCGCATGATACCCCATACATTTCTCCACATTCCCCACACGTACATCTTACCCAACATGATGACCCTGACCCTAATTGGACACCGCCCTGGTTCATGCATGATGTTGTTACCCCACCCACCCAGTTACCACCTGCTTTTCTGGGGAGTACTTCAACCACGCCCCGGTTCATGCATGATGTTGTTACCCCATCCACCCAGTTACCGCCTGCTTTTCTGCGGAGTACTTCGAGCGCGCCCATGAGTACACATGATGCAGTTCTCACTGACATCTCCCACGTTGACGATGAGGCCAATATTGAGCCCCCCCCCATAGTGCGAGGGAGAGGCCGAGGTTATGGTCGTGGGGGACGTCGCGGCCGAGGTCGGGGTGCGGGCAGAGGCAGAGGTCGAGGTCCAGCTGCAGATCGTGACACAGTTGCACCAGATGAGGGAGTTTCACAACACAAGAAGATCCGACCGCACGCACCGACAGATCGAGCAGATGCAGGAGAGGGGGGGTCACAGTCACAGGCTCCACAGGTAGTCAGTGGACGACCACATGCAGGGGAGGGCGTGCTAGATATTCAGAGAGTCTACCGCAGGAGACCGATGAGGGAGGTCCACGGCCGGGGTTGTAGGACTGGGGGCAGGTTAGGGCATTAGCGGTTGTGATATGGTTTTTGTAAATCAAACTTGTACAGCTGATGTAAATGTGTCATACTTATTTATTCGCAATTATAATTTCGCAATTTTTTATTCTTACTTATATTAATGAATCACACAAATCTCTTTCATATCTCTACCGCTTTCTCATTATCTGTAGTCTCTGCATTATTTATAGTAATTTACGATTTCTCCTCAATTTTACAAATTGAGAACCATTTTTAAAATTGAAGTTTAAATAAATTTGAAGAATTAAATTATAAATCCTAAACTCTAAAATAAAAATAAATAAGGTAGCGTTTGGTAACGTTTACGTTTTTGGTTTATGCCTACAAAAAAATTAAAAATTGATTTTTGTTTATTTTTAGAAAAACATGAATTATAAACGCTTTTGGTTTGAACAAAATGTTTAAACAATCCATAAAAACATAAAATAAAAAATATGTTTGTTCATGCCTAAAAAATGTGTTTGTTCAAGCCTAAAAACAATTGAAATACAAGACCTTCATTCATAAGTCGAGGATAAGCATTACAAATTCATTACAACATAAATGGTTTGGTCATTCATCCAAACAATTTCATTCATTATCATCATCATCTGACATCTCAATATCAGATTCATACATAACATCCATGCTCCATGCGTAGTACTGGTGTGCATCATCCATTAACCCATCTTCGGCACGCTCATTTGCGGTCTTCATTAGTAAGGACCTTTGCAAACGTTGGGTCATGCAATTAACTTCGTCGCGGATACGATGCAATGCCCTTTGCAACAACTGTGGAGTGTCAGTTGGCATACGCATGGCTAACCGGCGAGGAAATTTAATATTAACTTCACGACATAACTCAACGAGAACGTTTGCTCGAGTTATGCGAAATTCCCACTCAGCTCTCATGGTATTGACGGTGCCACATGAGTAACGCAAATTTGGATTTAATGGGTATTCAAATTCATCTCCATCTGCAACCCATTGCTGAGTATAGATCAATCACCGTATATCTCATGATGATATTGCTGGAAATATCTATAAAACTATTGTTGTGGTATGATGCGATATTTATACCATATATACACATAGTAGCTGTATGTATGAAATTATTGTAAACAACTATGACAACTATGCATCAGAGTTGTCATGTCAACTTTGATGACCTGAACAACTACGCATCAACTTGATAGGAGTCGTCACTTCGAATTTTATGAATTGCATAATTTATTGTTATTTGAAAACAAAAAGTAACAAATTTGTGAAAAAATATTTCAAGAAATTAATAAATACATGAAAATACAAAAAATGTACTAAATGCTTGTATTTTTTTTTAATATATTTTTGGTATTTAGTGAATTTTTAAAAGATTTTGTTTAGAATTTTTTTACTTTTTAAGTGTATTTGTGTTAGGTGTGTCTTAAAAGTAAAAAAAAATTGCTTAACATATTAAAAAAATTCAATAAAAAAACAAACACGAAAATTAAGAAAGTAGAATTTTCTAAAAAAAAAAAAAAAAAAAACAAGCAAGCTGATCAACCGACTAAACGTCTGAATTAGTCAAATTTGTCTACCTGAAATTGTTTTAACAAAATAAATGTGAAATTATATTTTAAAAATGCAAAACAAACACCACGCTCGTAAAATTGGGTGAAAATGTAATTGACAATATAACTGAACACAACTTGAATTTTCACTACAATATTGCATTGAAATATACTTAGAATTACTAAAATATTTTAATTGATTATAATATTTTGTCTCAACCAATTTATGAGCATTTCCTGTTGGATCACATGCATGCCACTGACCTTATACAGTGCATTCGGCTGGCAGGACTCCACTATTGTCAAGTCATGAACTTTGAGGTGGGCCTGTAACATCGGCTATTGTGCCGCAGATGGTGTCAGCCTGGCTACTGTAAAAATGTTTTTACCTTCTTTGAAATGGAAGTTGAAAATTAAGACGTTGTTTGGGATGATAAAAAATAAGTGTATTTTTTCCTCACATTACAATATTTTTCTACAATATATTTTTCTACCCATTGTTCAAACCACTTTTTGTACAATATTTTTTACTTTGATGTATTTATTAATTTGTTATTTTTTAACAATTTTTTTTACTTTTTAGGTGTATTGTAATGGTTATTAATTTATTGTTATTTTGTTCTGACACCCCTTCAAAATTTGTATGAATTGCATAATTCGAATCGGCACAGTAGGTAGGTATGTGACTTTGTGCAGCAATGCAGTGATGCATCTGACTTTGTGCAGTGATATGGTGATGCATGTGACTTTGTACAGTGATGCAGTTATGTATGTCACTTTATGCAGTGATGCAGTAATGCATGTGACTTTCTGACTTTGCCATGCTTCCTCACATTACGTGATGCGTGTGACTTTCTGCAGCACAACTTACATGCTTTGTTTTTTCCTCACATTTCAAAATTCATCTAAGTCACATTGAAACGACTGTGAAAACAAGCAGAAAATGCTATTATGTTGGTGAAAATAAACATGATGGACGGTTGTGTAACAACAATGAAAATTGGATGACTGTGAAGTTCATTAAGTGTAAATAAGATAAAATATAGACTGCAAAGTTCCAATCGTGTTTACATATGAGGTGACCATTTTATTATTTTGGTGAAAAAAACAACGATAGTGTTGTAGGTCGAACTGAGTTGGACGGTTGTGTATTTACTTGCACTTTGTTTCATAGTTGTTTATGAACAATATTACCTTAAAACAAAGAAAATTAAAGCCGTTGTTTCATTTTTTGATTTCATTTATAATTTTTTTAAAACACCTATATGTACTGAAATCGTCAATTCCAAGTGACTACTTACTGTAGTACAAAAGTAAGCATGACAAAATAGTTTCATGTGGCGATGTGACAACTCACTGCATTTTGTTTTATTTGACAACTCAATGCTCGAATATGAAGGGATTGCATTGTGATTCTCTAGCCTACAATCCGAGCAATTTTATCTGACAACCACGTCCGTGACTACATCACAGGTACACAAAGTCACGGGTACTCAAAATTACATGAAATGAATAACATAAAATAATATCACGTGTATATCCATAGTGCCCTACCACGCATTATCGTCACCAGATCATCTGTAGTTAACCCTCACTATGATGTCTATAAATACCCAAGTATGATGTTTCTTGAAGTCATAACAATAGTAATATATCTACAATTACTATTATTATTAATTTTTTAATTTTATCAACAATGTCTTCAAGAGGTGCAGGAAGTTCACGCCGGCAAAGAAATCCGAAAGTGTGGCTACTACCTCCATTTACGTATGACTACAAGAGCGAAAAGTACTCGAGTCCGAATGATTATTATGCTGGTATCCGAGCAGAATGGGCATTTAGGGTAACGGAGCTACATAACTTTGGGGCACCGGTACCTCATCGTTGTTCATTAACCATGGCTAGACGAAATGTGAGTGACTATGAAAAAGCAGTTAGCAGAATTAAGAAAGAGAACAACAGAATGTTGATATGGAGATGTCGACATTTCATGCTTCAACTAGCCACCGAAATGGCAGAAGCAAGCAACAGAGATTTGACAGTGACTGAGCGAAATAATGTCTTAAACAATGAAAAATATCTCTCTGACTACTACATGTCAGATGAGGAATAAGAAATCAAATACCGTTATCTGTCATATATGTTTGTATGTACGTTGTGTCGTATGTTCGTTACTGGAGTGTAAGACAATGTTGTTGTTCATCTGACGTACGAATGTATTTCAAGTATTTGGTTTATGAACCTGAAGTTTATGAAATAACTACATTTATAGTAATTTACAGTTATTAGTTCATGACTTTCTTTATTGAATTGCAATGAGTTCAAACACATAAAACAGAACAGGTAGCTCGGTGAAAAACTTCCCTTCACTGCGGCTGCTGAAATAGGGATCAATTTACAAAGAATTTCAATCTCCATTAGGAAAGAAGAAAGAGTCACCTTCCAATTCCTGAAAGTCCAATAAAAATGATGACGTTGGTAATGAATGAAGGGTTGACAGAAAACTAAACTCAGCGAAACGAACTACCGCCTTCAATAACACATAAAACAGAAAACATAGGTCAGTGAAAAGCTTCCCGTAACTGGGGCTACTAAAATAGGGATCAATTTACAAAGAATTTCAATCTCCATCAGGAAAGAAGAAAGAGTCACCTTCCAATTCCTGAAAGTCCAGTAAAAATGATGACCCTGGTAATGAATGAGGGGTTGACAGAAAACTAAACTCGGTGAAACGCACTACCGCCTTCAATAACACATAAAACAGAAAAGATAGGTCGGTGAAAAGCTTCCCGTGAATCGGGCCTCACAACACGGATCCTCTACGAAAGAATTTCAATTACCATCGGGAAACAAGAAAGAGTCGCATTCTAATTCCTGGAAGTCCAGTAAAAATGATGACTCTGGTAAGGAATGGGGGGTTGACATGAAAGTAAACTTCGGGGGCTGGACAAACAATCTGAAAACCAAGTGGTTGGTCCAGTTGGGGGACTAATAAAGTTCAGACAAACGAACTACCGCCTTCAATAACACATAAAACAGAACAGTTAGCTCGGTGAAAAGCTTCCCTTAACTTGGGCTGCTGAAATAGGGATCCTCTACGTAAAGAATTTCAATCTCCATCAGGAAAGAAGAAAAAGTCACCTTCCAATTCTTGTAAGTCTAGTACAAATGATGCCTCGGGTAAAGAATGGGGGGTTGACAGAAAACTAAACTTCGGGGGCTGGACAAACAAGCTCAAACCCAAGTGGTTGGTCCACTTGGGGGACTAAGTTTACAACCCAATTGGTTTTACTTGATTTGGTTGGGATGAATCACTAATCTGAAGAATTATACCCAAACAGATTGTTTTCTGTACATTTTTCAAGAAATTGACGATTCTCTTAGTATAGAAACTAGAATTTTAATCAGTTCTGATGACGCTAATTTGTTAATTTTCGGATTTATACCCAAACAGAACAACACTTCCGAAATTACTGTGTAACACCAGTTTTGCAGACAGATTTGAATGCACCAGTTTTCTAGACAGATTTGAAGGCACCATCATATCCACCATTATTTTTAAGTTGATTTCAAAAGTTGAGATTGTAAATGTTTCCCAAAATATTACAAATCGAATATTCAAAAGTTGATTTTAAAATAATTCCAAATGACAACAGAAATTCAAATAGTCATACTTTTCCCGTTGATAGAAATAGTACGTCGTAACAACGAATGATGCATAGCTAAGTGAAACACAACATTGCCTACATAAGCTTCATTTTTCCAAACATTGAGTAGTCAAATCGTGGAGAGACTTGTCATTGCGAAGTCATGTCACCTGGTGCACAGGCTTTGGTTTTGTCCATATTTTGCTCGATTATTTGATACACAGTAACAACTCATCTCTTATTGATATATGTGGAATTCTCAATTCAGGAACTCACATGGCAACAGTGAATTCACTGATTTACCTTATAGTGAGCATGCCCTTATTTTCTCCGTATATGCAGATGGATTGTCAAGTCATCTGACTTGGTGCACAGGCTTTAGTTTTCTCGATTTTTTGCTCAATTTTTTTATTACAGTGACAATTCATCTCTACTGATATATGTGAGATTCTCAATTCAGAAAGTCACATGGCAACAGTGAATTCACTGATTTACCTTACAGTGAGCATGCCCTTATTTTGTCCGTATATGCAGATGGATTGCCAAGTCATGTGACTTGGTGCACAGGCTTTGGTTTTCTCGATTTTTTACTTTTTTTTTTTTAGTACAGTGACAACTCATCTCTTATTGATATATGTGGGATTCTCAATTCAGAAACTCACATGGCAACAGTGAATTCACTGATTTACCTTACAGTGAACATGCCCTTATTTTCTCCGTATATGCAGATGGATTGTCAAGTCATCTGACTTGGTGCACAGGCTTTCGTTTTCTCGATTTTTTGCTCGATTTTTTTATTACAGTGACAACTCATCTCTACTTGATATATGTGGGATTCTCAATTCAGAAAGTCACATGGCAACAGTGAATTCACTAATTTACCTTACAGTGAGCATGTCCTTATTTTGTCCATATATGCAGATGGATTGTCAAGTCATGTGACTTGGTGCACATGCTTTGGTTTTCTCGATTTTTTGCTTATTTATTTTATTACAGTGACAACTCATCTCTTATTGATATATGTGGGATTCTCAATTCAGAAACTCGCATGGCAATAGTGAATTCACTGATTTACCTTACAGTGAGCATGCCCTTACTTTGTCAGTATATGCAGATGGATTGTCAAGTCATCTAACATGGTATACAGTATTCGCTTTACTCTGTTTTTTCATTCTAGTGACAACTCATACCTTGTTCGTATATGTGGGATTGTCATGCAGAGGCATCTTCTTAAAGCTGTTCATAACCAACTATATAAACGACTAAAGGTGAAGACACAACCTTATAACTCATTTCACCCTACGAAATTATCATTCATTTGTTTTAAAAAATTAGCATGTCTGCATGGTTCATGGGAGGGTGTCACGACCTAAACCCTCAATGGGTTTAGCATCGTAATCCGGCAAAGAATCCTAGATTACCAAGGCCTGCTAATAAAGAATACTGAATACAGAGTACAGGGGCCTGGGGGAAGCCAATACAGTAAATAAATAATGTCCAATGAGCTGTGACAGTTTGTATGCAAAAAGATTTCTTCATACATATATGCAACCAGTGACAAAACAGTATGTACATATATACAATCATTCAAAACAGGGACGTAATCCCTACTCAACAGTACAGTAAACATTCGGTCTATACAATCCATTCGATTATTACAAAGCAGTAAGACAGTGCAGGAGGGGGAAATACTAAAACACCCCTAAGCCTTAGCATGATAGGCTCGGAACCTCGCAGTGAGGCACATAGGCTAGCTTGACAACACTGGAGTAACCCTGACGCTCCTAGCCGCGGTCTGATGCCTGTGCACCTACATATATATATATATATATATGAGCAGTGAGCTAAAGCCTAGTGAATAACATAATGCGTAAAGGGGTTTAGAATGGATGTCCTTACGGTAATGAAAACAGTTCATTAAACAGTATATCTGTGATTCAGTACAATAAGTCATATGTGGTACATCCATTAGCATAACAGTACAGTAAGCAGTAGGTCTTAAAGACCGAACAGTGATGATGGCCATCGATCAGTAAACAGTAGTGGTTCCAACGAGGGAACCGACAGAGATCTCTGTAAAGAATAAAGAATAAGATGTGATGGGTGCTAAGGATGCCACAAATGCAGTTGAAATAAAGGACATACATTCATTCAGTAATCAATATCGATTCGAAGAACAGCCTGCTCAAGATTCAAAAGATAATCATTTGAACATATCTTTACACAATTGTTACTCACAGAGTTCTGGGCTATAGTAGGCTAGAGTGTCTCCTCGAAATGCCAACCCTAAACAGTTAACAAATTGAACACACACTAAGTGTCACAGTTGGGAAAGATAATAACTTAATCCCTAAATGTCTCGGTGTGTTCTACATCTATATCCTCATCAAGATGTCTTAAACTAGGCCTAAGAAAGCCTAGGATGGGATAAGGATGCAAAGATGTGCATGTAAAACATTTTTAATTTTCGAAAACAGGTTCCGCCGGCCGCAGTTTCGCCGAGCGGACATGCAACAAAATACCGCCGGCGGCAACTAACCCCGCTCGAGCGTACTGTAAAAGTACTGGATGGGTGAATTCTCCGCTCGACTCCGGCTCGAGCGAGAGACACAAGGCCCCGCTCGAGCGCCAACTTCCCCGCTCGAGCGGACTGTAGACAAGGCCAAAGTGCTGGGAGCTTGATTTCCCCGCTTGAGCGGCACTTTCCTCGCTCGAGCGGACGATCAAAATTTGGAAAACCCATATTCGAACTCCAAGTTCAAAACCAAGTTTTCAAACACCAAAATCGATCCTCTTGGGCCCATTTTCTGAAAAACCTTTGTAAACACATAGAATTACATGATTTGAAGCTCAATTTGAGAAATCAAAGCCCAAGGGTGTTTAATTTAAACTCAATTTCAAACCACTATTTGATGAACAATCTTCAAACATGACATGCATGAATTTCAAACCAAATTAAAGCTTCAAGGCTTGCTCATTAGAGCTCATTTCTTCAAAAACATGGTGATATCATGGATTATGGTCAAGAGATGGACATGCATGTAAGATTTCCATGAAATCAAACTCAAAACTCTACAATATGCACATGCATGCAACAATTGAGCTCTAATTCAACATTATTAGACTAAAACATGTCTTAGCTCTTTAATCTAGCATGAGCCATGCAAGAATGAAGCTTAAACACAACAATGAGAAGGTGAAATCCTTACCTAAGTCTTGAATTAGAGGTATGGAGGGTTAATTGACAATCTTCACTTCAATTCTACTAAGTTCTTAAGCCAAAACAAGATGAAATCAACTCTCTCACTTCCTCTCTCTCTAAATTCGGTGGTGAGTGACAAAAGTGGCTGATGAAATGTGTTGTGTAATGCAAGATAGAGTCTCCAAGGTGTGTAGATAGTGGCCACTACGTGGCCTAATTGTAAATAAGTTCAATTCATGTAATTTAGCTTATTTTAATCCGATTTAATCATACCAAATCACATTTTAATTACATACACCATAAAATCACATAAATTATGGCGATCACAAATCACTAATCAATTTCTGGTTCGGCCGCCGATAAGGCCTTCAATTTACAGTCTAAACATATAAACATGAACAGATAATCACACAGTCAACAGATAGGAAATGCATTTAAACAGACATCTGATCGATCAATCGTGTCTAGATCTCAATCGGTCGATTCGATTCCAAGAATTCTATTACCAATCGTAATCGATCTCGGTTTAATGTAAATCAAGTTAATTCAAGAATTTATCGATGCAGTATGAGGGTTGTTACAGTCTCCCCTCCTTATAAGAGTTTGGTTCTCCAAACTCGAATTACCTTCATTCTGGAAGAAAACAGGATTCAGTGGAAACAATTCGGGATATCTCTTTGCCATATCATCTTCCCTTTCCCAAGTGGCATACACGCCACTATGGTTTTGCCAGTCGACTTTCACTAACGGGATCTCTTTGTTTCTCAGTTTCTTGATCTGTCTGTTTACAATCTGTATAGGCCGTTCCTCGTAAGTATAGTCATCACTCAACACTACCCGAGTAGGCTCAATCACATGGAAAGAATCCCGAAGATAATCTCTCAACATAGAAATGTGGAAGACGTTATGCATATGCTCCATTTCAGGAGGGAGCGCAACTTGATACGTTACCGAATTGATTTTCTCAATCACCTCATACGGCCCGACATATCTTGGCGCTAACTTGCCTTTGACTCCAAAACGAGTCTGGCCTTTCATTGGTGTCACTTTCACAAACACGTGATCACCCACTTCATATTCTCGGTCCCGTCTTCTAACATCTGCATAACTTTTCTGTCTGCTCTGTGCCGTTTTCAGTCGCTACTGTATCAGTTTTACTTTCTCAGTTGTTTCATAAACAATCTCGAGCCCAAGCAAATGCACATCTCCAACTTCTGCCCAGCAGATCGGAGATCTACATTTTCTGCCATACAATGCCTCAAAAGGCGCCATACCAATACTTGAATGAAAGCTATTATTGTAGGCAAATTCAACTAAGGGCAAATGACTTTCCCAATCTCCCTGAAAATCAAGGACACACATTCTTAGTAAATCCTCCAGAGTCTGGATGGTCCTTTCTGACTAGCCATCTATCTGAGGATGGTAGGCACTACTCAGTCTCAATTCAGTACCCAATGCAGTCTGTAGGCTTTGCCAAAACCTCGATGTAAACTTCGAGTCCCAGTCAGAAACAATAGACACAGACACTCCATGCAATCTAACAATTTCATCAATATAGAGTATAGCCAACTTGTCCGCATTATAAATTGTCTTGACAGGTAAGAAGTGAGCAGATTTAGTCAGTCTATCAACAATAACCCAAATTGAATCTATACCTTTTCTGGAGCGAGGCAAACCAACGATAAAATCCATCGTGATATGCTCTCATTTCCATTCCGGTATGGGTAAGGGTTGCAGTAAGCCTGCGGGTCGCTGATGTTCCGCTTTGACTTGTTGGCAGTGAAGACATTTTGATACAAAGTTAGCAATTTCTTTCTTCATTCCCGGCCACCAAAAGTTCTGTTTCAAATCCTGATACATTTTCGTATTCTCTGGGTAGATAGAAAATTTTGAATTGTGGCCCTCTTGCAGAACTCTTCTTTTCGCCAAAGATCGTTTCATACGTAGTCTTTCTTGGAATTTCAGTACATTATTTTCAAATTTGAATCCCGGTCTCGGTTTAGTTTCCCTTTCGTCGATGACCTTCTTCAAGAAGTCATCCAGCTGCTGTTTCTCTTTAATCTCTTCAATCAGTGCCGGTTGTGCAGAAATGGCAGCTATTGTCCCACCTTGTTCTCGCAAAACAATTTCAATTTCAGACTTTTCAAGGTCACAAAGCAACTCTTTCTGTCCGGTAAGTAAGCAGGCTAAGTTTCCAATCGATTTTCGACTCAATGCATCGGTAACGGTGTTGGCTTTTCCCGGATGGTACAGTATCTGTAAGTCATAATCTTTAATCAGTTCCAGCCATCTCCGCTGTCTCATGTTCAGCTCTTTCTGGGTGAAGAAGTATTTCAGATTCTTGTGGTCGGTATAAACTTCACATGTCACCCCATACAGATAGTGACGCCAGATTTTCAGTGCAAACACTACTGCAGCAAGTTCCAGATCATGGGTTGGGTAGTTCTTTTCATGTGGTCTCAGTTGTCGGGAAGCATAGGCAATAACTCTCCCATTCTGCATTAAAACACATCCCAAACCCTTATGAGAAGCATCACTAAATACAGTATAACCATCCGTACCTGAAGGTAAGGTAAGAACTGGTGCAGTCACCAATCGAGTTTTCAATTCTTGAAATGCTAATTCCCTTTGGTCAGTCCAGTCAAATGATGTCCCCTTCTGTGTCAGTTGAGTCAATGGTAAGGCAATTTTGGAGAAATCTTTGACAAATCTGCTGCAATATCCAGCCAATCCCAAAAAGCTTTGGACTTCCGTCACATTTGTTAGTCTAGGCTAGTTCACTATAGCTTCAATTTTCTGTGGATCAACAGAAATTCCATCTTTGCTAACAACATGCCCCAAAAACATAACATGATCAAGCCAAAACTCACATTTAGACAGTTTAGCATACAGTTTCTGTTCTCTTAGGGTCTGTAGGGCCAGTCTCAGATGATGTTCATGTTCCTCTATACTTTTGGAGTAAATCAATATGTCATCAATAAATACAACAATAAAGTCATCAAGGTACGGTTTAAAGATTCTATTCATGAGGTCCATAAATGCTGCAAGTGCATTGGTAACTCCGAAAGGCATAACTAAAAATTCGTAATGTCCATACCTTGTTCGAAATGCAGTTTTATCAATGTCTTCTGGTTTAACTTTCAGTTGGTGATATCCAGATCTGAGATCAATCTTAGAAAACACTTGAGCACCCTGTAACTGATCAAATAAGTCATCAATACGCGGTAATGGATATTTATTTTTCACAGTTACCTTGTTCAATTCACGGTAATCAATACACAGTCTCAGTGAGCCGTCTTTCTTCTTTACAAACAAAACCGGTGCACCCCACGGTGATGTACTAGGCCTGATGAACTTCTTGTCTAACAGTTCTTGTAGTTGCACTTTCAGTTCTTTCAGTTCAGTTGGAGCCATTCTGTAAAGAGCTTTCGATATCGACTGTGTACCCGGAATCACATCAACGGTGAACTCAATCTCCCTGTCAATCAAATCCCCGGGCAGATCATCTAGAAATACATCTGGGAATTCTCTGACTATAGGAATACAGTTCACATCAGTTTTAACATTATCATCAGTAGATACAGTCAGTACGGAACACAGATATCCCTTACACCTATTTCTAATCAATTTAACGGCTTTCACAGATGAAATCAAATACGGAGGATGTACTACTCTAACCCCATTAAACACAAATTCAGGTAAACCAGGTGGACGAAAAACAACTTTCTTTGTCACACAGTCAATAGTAGCATGATATTTTTATAACCAGTCCATCTCCAATATTACATCGAAATGATCAATGTTCAATGGCAGTAAATCAATAAATAGATGCATGTCCCCAACAATGATTTCACATACAGGGTACATATATGCACATGGCATGGATCCCCCAATAGGTGATGATACAGCTAACAAGTAATTCATGGGTTCTAAGAGTCTATTCAGTTTCCATGAGTAAGTATGCGATACATATGAGTGTGTAGACCCCGAATCAATCAGTACATATGCATTTTGAGCACAAATAGAGAGGATACCTGACACGACGGTTTCAGTATTTTGCACGTCTCCCGGTACTAGGGCGAACACTCGGCCTTACCTCATAGGCTCTTTCCCGGTAGCTTTGGGGTTAGGCATTGGTGCTACAGTTGATGCTGCGGCGCTGCCTGCAGCTCTACTATTGCCTGGAGCGGTAGAAGGGCAATCTTTCACCATGTGGCCCACCTTGCCACACCTGTAACAAGCACCAGAAATTTTATAACAAACTCCCTTATGGCTCTTACCATATTCAGAACAGGGCGAAAAAGAACGGTTTCCTTAACTAAAAGTAGTCGTTGACCCGGTATTCTGTTTCTTATTTGATGGGTTATGTTTGCCCTTCTTAAACTTGAAACCCTGCCTTTTACCACGCCATTCAGACGTTGGTGTTTTAGTTTTCAATGCTTCGATGTTTGCCTCAGCCATCAAAGCCCGGTCAAGAACATTCACATAGCTCGGTAATTTCAAGACATTTATTCTGTCAAGGATTGCAACATTCAGGCCACTTTCGAACTTCCTGGCCTTCTTGTAATCGGTGTCCACCATGTGCGGTGCATAATGGGCATGTTCGGTAAATTTTGTCTCATATTCTACTACCGACATGGTGCCTTGTTTCAGTTGTTCAAACTCAGTTACTTTCCTGTCTCTGACACATTGCGGGAAATACTTTTCAAAGAAGGCTCCTTTGAATTGAGCCCAAGTCATTACGGTAGTTTCATCACGGATGAGCATCCACCACCTTCTGGCCTCTTTTTGGAGGGTAAAGGTGGCCAACAGTACCTTGTGTGCTTCAGAGCACGGAAAGACTTCAAATAATTTTTCAGTCTCTAAAACCCATGCTTCAGCTTTTAACGGTTCAAGGCCTCCCTGAAAGGATGGCGGTTTCAACTTGCTGAACTTATGGGTGAGAGCAATAATATCCCCATCATTAGCATTCACATTTTGTACATTTACATTCTGTTCTAGTACAGCCGGAGGAGGAGGTGGGGGCTATTGATTTAGTTGTTGGTCCAGTCTTGCAGTTATCAGTTCCATCATTCATTCTAGTCTGGCCATTCTGGCCTCAGAGGGTGAGGATTCAGTTTCATTTGCAGTGCTTGCATTATCCATTTCACTATAAGCAGTTATAACAGTTATCAACATAGGCAGTCATTCATGTAACAGTTTAACACATTAGCATATATTCAGTCATATCGTAACCACACACTTTTCATGCTCATGTAATGCCCTAATCACCTTCTAGGACACCCTATAGCTCATTTGGACACGTGTGTGCGGTATAACTCGTGGTTAAGTATCGCTCTGATACCACTCTGTCACGACACAAACCCACCCCTATGGGTTTAGCATCGTAACCGGCCAGTAATCCTAGATTACCGAAGGCCTGCTTAACAGTAATACAGTAATACAGAGTACAGGGGCCTGGCGGAAGCCAATACAGTAAATAAATAATGTCCAATGAGCTGTGACAGTCTGTATGCAAAAAGATTTCTTCATACATATATGCAACCAGTGACAAAACAGTATGTACATATATACAATTATTCAAAACAGGGACTTAATCCCTACTCAATAGTACAGTAAACATTCGGTCTATACAATCCATTCGGTTATTACAAAGCAATAAGACAGTGCAGGAGGGGGAAATACTAAAACACCCCTAAGCCTTAGCATGATAGGCTCGGAACCTCGCAGTGAGGCACATAGGCTGGCTTGACAAAACTGGAGTAACCCTGACGCTCCTAGCCGCGGTCTGATGCCTGTGCACCTACATATATATATGAGCAGTGAGCTAAAGCCCAGTGAATAACATAATGCGTAAAGGGGTTTAGAATGGATGTCCTTACGGTAATTAAAACAGTTCATTAAATAGTATATCTGTGATTCAGTACAATCAGTCATATGTGGTACATCCATTAGTGTAACAGTACAGTAAGCAGTAGGTTTTAAAGACCGAACAGTGATGATGGCCATCGATCAGTAAACAGTAGTGGTTCCAACGAGGGAACCGATAGAGATCTCTCGTAATAAGAATAAAGAAATGAGGTGCTAAGGATGCCACAAGACAGCTTGAAATAAAGGACATACATTCATTCAAGAATCAATATCGATTCAAGAATCGATTCAAGATTCAAAAGATAATCATTTGAACATATCTTTACACAATTGTTACTCACAGAGTTCTGGGCTACAGTAAGCTAGAGCGTCTCCTCGGAATGCCAACCCTAAACAGTTAACAGATTGAACACACACTAAGTGTCACAGTTGGGAAAGATAATAACTTAATCCCTAAATGTCTCGGTGTGTTCTACATCTATATCCTCATCAAGATGTCTTAAACTAGGCCTAAGAATGCCTAGGATGGGATAAGGATGCAAAGATGTGCACAGAAAACATTTTCAGAATTTTCAGTGAAACAAGGTTCCGCTCGAGCACAGGTTTCCCCGCTCGAGCGGACATGCAACAAAGGTACCCGCTCGAGCGGCAACTAACCCCGCTCGAGCGTACTGTAAAAGTACTGGATGGGTGAATTCTCCGCTCGAGCGAGAGACACAAGGCCCCGCTCGAGCGCCAACTTCCCCGCTCGAGCGGACTGTAGACAAGGCCAAAGTGCTGGGAACTTGAAATCCCCGCTCGAACGGCACTTTCTCTGCTCGAGCGGACGATCAAAATTTGGAAAACCCAGATTCGAACTCCAAGTTCAAAACCAAGTTTTCAAACACCAAAATCGATCCTCTTGGGCCCATTTTCTGAAAAACCTTTGTAAACACATAGAATTACATGATTTGAAGCTCAATTTGAGAAATCAAAGCCCAAGGGTGTTTAATTTAAACTCAATTTCAAACCACTATTTGATGAACAATCTTCAAACATGACATGCATGAATTTCAAACCAAATTAAAGCTTCAAGGCTTGCTCGTTAGAGCTCATTTTTTCAAAAACATGGTGATATCATGGATTATGGTCAAGAGATGGACATGCATGTAAGATTTCCATGAAATCAAACTCAAAACTCTACAATATGCACATGCATGCAACAATTGAGCTCTAATTCAACATTATTAGACTAAAACATGTCTTAGCTCTTTAATCTAGCATGAGCCATACAAGAATGAAGCTTAAACACAACAATGAGAAGGTGAAATCCTTACCTAAGTCTTGAATTAGAGGTATGGAGGGTTAATTGACAATCTTCACTTCAATTCTACTAAGTTCTTAAGCCAAAACAAGATGAAATCAACTCTCTCACTTCCTCTCTCTCTAAATTCGGTGGTGAGTGACAAAAGTGGCTGATGAAATGTGTTGTGTAATGCAAGATAGAGTCTCCAAGGTGTGTAGATAGTGGCCACTAAGTGGCCTAATTGTAAATAAGTTCAATTCATGTAATTTAGCTTATTTTAATCCGATTTAATCATACCAAATCACATTTTAATTACATACACCATAAAATCACATAAATTATGGCGATCACAAATCACTAATCAATTTCTGGTTCGGCCGCCGATAAGGCCTTCAATTTACAGTCTAAACATATAAACATGAACAGATAATCACACAGTCAACAGATAGGAAATGCATTTAAACAGATACAGTCAGTCAATCAGGTCTAGATCTCGATACCGATTCAAGATTCCAAGAATTCTATTACCAATCGAATCATCTCGGTTAATGTAAATCAAGAGTTAATTCAGTAATTTATCGGTAAACGGTAGGAGGGTTGTTACAGAGGGAGTGGGAATCGCAGAGGTGGTAGGAACTTCCAAAGGGGTGACAGTTCATGACGAGGAGGGGAAGGCGAAGTGGCGAGGCTGAAGATGAAACACCATTTCCTTTGTTAGAGGCCTCTTGTGCTTATCATGATAGGTTTGGGAAGCGACATTTTGTCATGCCCAAGTACTATCGAGATCCATGTGGTTTGGTGGACCCATCAGATAATCAAACAGGATATAGTTTAGCAAACGCTAGACTTCTGAAGTGGCCCGTACTATTTATAGAGTGAGTGCAAATGGAAAGATTATGTCGGGAAAATCGACTGAAGGTGCCAAAAGCACGTTCCGTTGAGATCCAAAAGGAAGATCCTGATAATGTTGATCGACTATGTAAAAGACTACAACGTGAGATTTCTCAAATGCGCCGTAGGTTAGCTCGCGATATGCAGCTATACATAGTGAAGAAGGATGCACAGAAGAACAGAACAGAACCAAATGTTGCGGCTATCATGGAGGATCCTAAGCTTGTCTCTGACGCTGAGCTTTCGGATTGTTCAGACTCTGAGCCACCTGCCGATTTAAGCGTGAATTAGGTGTTAATGTCTACACTTCGGCAATATTAGGTCATGCATTAATATGTAATGTCTGTTTTAGAGTCAGTATAACTGTTATGTTATGTTTATGTTTATGTTTATGTTTATGTTTATGTTTATGTTTATGTATTGTGTCTGTCAAATGTTGCGGCTATTAATATGCAATATTAGGTCATGAATTACGTGTGTCTGTCTAACTGTTATGTTTATGTATTGTGTTTTCTGAATTACGTTTTCACATTCTAACCCAAAACAAAGACAAAAGGATAAATATATATGTATATTTAAATGAAAACAGCTTTCGTGAAGTCAAAATTATTTTCTGAATAACATCTTCTAACTCAAAACAAAGACAACAGAAAAATTAAAAAAAAAAATTTTACATGAAAAACGACTTTAGTAAAGCAAAAAAAAAAAATTATTAATTACATTATCACCTTCTACCCAAAACAAACACAAAACAATAAACAAAAAAAAAAAATTACATGAAAACAGCTTTAGTAAAGACTAAAAAAAATTTTGAATTACATTTTCTAAACCGAAACAAAGACAAAAGAGAAAATCAAAAATGTAACATGAGAACGGCTTCAGTAAAGCCAAAGAAAATTTATGAATTACATTATCACCGAAACAATGACAACAGAAAAAAAATATTTACAAAAAAAAATTAAATATAATTTAAATGAACAGTGAAAGTGTGGTTTCAATCCATGCTTACAATAGTGAACAATAAAACCATGACTTTTGTAAATGAACATGATTGGCTTAATAATATCTAAATGAATATGATTTTAAAATTATATATATGAAAAATATTATGTAAAATAAATATACGAAAAGAGGTTTTTATCATATTATGTAAAATTTCTGAATTACACCATCTAAACCAAAAAAAAAAACAAATTTTAACATGACAATGGCTTTGGTAAGCCAACAAAATTTTATGAATCACATTATCACCAAAACAATGACAACAGGAAAAAAAACAAAATGTTAAACAATAATCTACTTACCAAGGAAGAAATGGACGGTGCAGTGCAAACGCTATTTAGAATAGCGTTTTCTTCACAAATCAAATCAGCAATGAAATCGCTATTACGAATAGCGTTTCCTTCAGAAACCAAATCCACAATAAAATCGCTATTTCGAATAGCGTTTTATTCCCAAAAGCAATGCACAAGTAAAGTCGCTATTTGTAATAGCGTTTTCTTCACAAATGAAACGCACAGTGAAGTCGCTATTTTCAATAGCGTTTTCTTCACAAACCTTCACCCCAAATTAAGCGCTATTCGAAATAGCGTTTTATATCGCAAAAAAATTTCCTGTAAGAAGCGCTATTCATAATAGCGTTTTCCTAATTAAATTCGCGATTTGGAATAGCGATTTTACTGTACATCAAATTTTTGCCTTCTAACAGTAAAAGTGCTATTTGTAATAGCGCCTTAACTTAGTTTGGGAATTCCGTCAAAAATAGGCCTAGTTTGAAAAATACCATGCAAAATCGGCTCAGGTTGGGAAAAGCCTCTAATATTCATAAATTTCAAGTGCACAAATATTGATAGGAAGAGAAATATATATATATATATATATATTTGTGTATATGTATTTAGATGTTGAGGAAAATATATAAGTTTTATCATAACTATTTTCATGAAGGTAGTGTTTTTTTTTTTCCTCAAATAATTTATTGTAAAAAAATATAGGATTGTACATTGCGAAAAAGTTTAATTTATTTGTGTCTTGTAAATTAAATAATTAATAAGAATTATATTGTTTTTATTTTATTTTTGTTAATCCATCTTTTTCATGAAATATTTTTCTGCAGTGCCATATTCTTAACAACTTAAAAGAAAGAAATTATTTATATATTTTACTTTTTATGAGTGACTGAATATATATATATATATATATTTTATTAAAAACATATGCATTCTTTTCTCATTTCTTTTGCTTCTCTTTGTAAATTAAAATAATCCAAATATAACTTGGAAATGGTTAGATGAAAAAAATATATTACAGAATGATGAAAAATCATTAAAAATATATATATATATATATATTCATTTAAAAATAAAATTTCTTACATACTTTTATTCCTTTTTTGTCAGTAAGTATTTTTTTGTTTTTGTTTACAATAGTTAAATAAAAAAATAAAATAAAATTTCTCACACACTCTTTATTCTTTTCTCATTTAGAGGTTGTTTGAAAAGAAAATTAAAAATTAAAAAGTTTAAAAAAAAATAAAAATAGTACGAAAAGTCAATCCATTATTATTATTTTTTTGGCTAATTACTCTAAACGTCCTATAGTTTGGAGTTTGTATTATTTTGATCCTTAATTTTTTAATTGTGACATATTTAATTTTAAATTTTGAATTTTATTTTAAATAAGGACAATTGAGTATACCATTGCTCAATTTCAAGGGCTATGTCATCAATTTGATAAAATATAAACTAATTTGATAAAAATAAATGTCAAAAAATATTTTTAAATTTTTAAAAATTGTTTCTACCCATCAATGATAAAATTGTGTAAAATTAATAAATATTTCACACATTTATTTATTTTACCAAATTAAGTTTTATTATAGATTCGTTTGCCATTGGCTTTTTTAGCCAACTTTTTTGTATTTGGGCTTTTTTAGCCTCATTTAGTTTTTGTTTTGAGACTTTTTTAATGAGAGAAAAAATTTAATGATTATGGGTACAAAGTAATATTTTGTCTTATTGACTTATATAGCCTATTTTTTCTTTTTGTGATTATTTAGCTTTAAAATGCTATGTGTTTGGATGATGATCATGTAATGGGTGATTATTTTTATTTTCTTTAAATTAATTTCTATTTTTCTTAAGAATAATGTTTGAGAGCTCGAAAATCCTCCCCTCCTAATCCCCCTAATGCCCAAAACGACGTCGTTTTGAGCATTAGTTTTTTTTTTCTTTTTTTCTTTTTTTTCCTCCATTTTTCAGTCTGAAACTGAAACTCAAAGGGGAAGAGGGAGAGGGAGAGGGAGAGAAAGAGAGAAGAAGAAGGAAGAAGAGGGCTGTGAGCCTCGCCGCCCGCCGTCGTCGCCTCACTGCCAACTCGTCGTAGCAGCAGTAGCAGCAGCTCCAGCTCCGACCGCCGTCTCCGCCTCCGCCTCCTCCTCCTCCTCTGAATATTATGCCCCTTCCAGTCCCTCCTCCTTCTTCTCCTCCTCCTTTCTTCCTTCTTCCTTCTTCTTCTTCTTCGTTCATTCTTCTAATCTGCAAAAAAAAATAAAAATAAAAATAAAAATAAAAGAGCAAAAACGGCGTCGTAGTGGGATTCGGGGGATTCGAGCTACGTAGCTTTTGAGCTACGTAGCACTGTTGTTTTCTAAAAGTTAAATATGACTACAACTTTGATATTATTATTAAACCAATCCATTAAATCAAAAAATTCAAAATTAAAAACATTTCATATATTAAATATATCGATTAGACATTAAATAGCAACCACCCATTATATGATCATTATCCAAACACATAATAAAAATTAATTTGATAAAAAAAAATAAATGTGTAAAAGATTTATCAATTTTACTCAATTTTATTTTTGGTGGGTATAAATAATTCTTAAAAATTCAAAAATATTTTTTTGACATTTGTTTTTGTCAAATTAGCTTATATTTGATCAAATTGATGACTTTATCCTTGAAATTGAGTAGTGATATCTTCAATTGTCTTTATTTGAAACAAAATTTAAAATTTAAAGTCAAATGTGTTACAATTAAAAAGTCATGAACTAAAGTGACACAAATTTCAAATTATAGAAACTGTTAGTATAATTTGTATTTTTTTTTACAAGTGTTTTTCATGAAAAAATCAAAAAAATTATTTTAAAAATCAATTCTCCAAATGATCCTTATTATTTCCCCTCTCTCCTTTTTTTTTTCTTTTTTTTCCCATCAAAATGGTACTTTGTCTTTGTGAGAGCATCTCCAATCTAAGTATGAGATGCTTCATCATTTGATAAAAAGTACTAAATGAGGCGCTCCAACTTTTTTATCAAAGTCAAATAAAGGCATATGAAAGAAGTCTTTCATCTTTTATCAAAAATTTAAATTTACCATTGGGCTAGATATTCTCTGGGATATCCACCAACAATGCTACATACCACTAATTTAGTATCTCTAACCCACTACTGAGATGGAAAAGGACAAAAATAAATAATAAAAAAAAAATAAGACACAACAAATGATGTGACAGTGGATAGGATCCACTACCACATCATTAGTGATAGCATTAATTAGTGCTCTCAAGTATTATTATTTTGATAACTTTTTAATTCATGTCCAAACAACCTTTAAGATATCCACTCGAACAATTGGAGACTTAGGCCTCGTTTGGGAATAGATTATTTTAGTAACTTTTTGACTTTTTACGAAAAGATGTGCAGAAAAGTAAAGAGGTGATGTGACAACTTTTAGTAACTTTTTGACTTTTTGACTAAAATAGCTACTCCCCAAACGAGGCCTTAAAAAAATCTAATGAAAATTTTAACTTTAACATTAGAGTAAATAGTATCTAATCAAATTTTTTATCAAAATTTTATTCAAATTTAATAAAATTTTTAATTCACCGACATGGTTTACTTGTAATCATTGGTGAATATACTTCTTTCTAGTTATTAACCATAAAGCCAAACTGATCTGAATTCAAAAGAACTCGGACTATCCGTGAACCCGTTTTCAAAACTCCAAAAACTCAAACCTGCTTTCTAGTTATTAACGTAGTTCGTTCGTTACAATGCGAGGACATTTTCAATAACAATAATAAAAACAAAAACAAAACACACAAAAAAACAAAATAAAAAATCTCTTTCCTTCTCTTTCTCTCTAGAAACCGTTTATTTTCTCTCTCTTTATCGATCCATCTCTGTTCTATTTGCAGTGATTGGTCGAAGGTATTGCTTCGTCACATTTTCATAAACAAAATCGCAAAAATCAAAATCAAGTTCGTTCACTCTCTCTCTCTCTCTCTGTGTGGATCCATTTCTGTTCTGTTGTATATACTGACTCATATATGTATTGATTGATTGAAGATACAGCTTCGTGATCGGAATCAATGGCTTCCGAGCAGTTGATATCTTTCTCTCTCTCGAAACCGTTTATTTTCTCTCTCTATATGGATCGATTTGTGTTGTGTTGTGTATACTGACACTGCTAGCATCGTGATCGGAATCAATGGCGTCCGAGCAGTTGATGTCCGGTGGTGGACCTCGGTACGTTCAAATGCAGTCGGAGCCATTGCCGTTGCAGTCGTCGACGTCGTCGTTCTTCTTCTCCTCCTTCTCGCATCAATGTCTGGAATCAACTCGAGTTTTCGATGAGTTGCCCAAGGCCACAATCGTGTCTGTTTCTAGACCTGACCCTGCCGACATCAGCCCCATGCTTCTCACCTACACCATTGAATTCCAGTACAAACAGGCATGATCTCTGAATCACTCGCCCTTTCAAATTCATGTAATTGTTTAGGGAATTATATTATATTCTGCAAGCCGAAAGCTTATGTAGAGTTTGAATTTTAGGATAAAAGATCATAGCTTTTTGGCAAATTCAATCAGTGATGAGCATAGGAGTTAAAATTTTCAATTCTGATCTCTCTATAATTGTCAGCTGATTACTTCGAATTTTTTTAATGGTTAACTAGAAAGAAGTGAATTCTTTCAGAATCTAGAAAAAAAAAACGTTTTTTTATTTTTATTTTTAGAAAACCAAACCAAATCAAGTCACATCAAATGGGATCGGTTACATAAATCCTGCTTCTTCACTTGACTTTATCCAGGCTATTTGGTAATCAAATTAAGGAGATTCATTACTACACTAGTCTACGTCAATCTAAATCTATCCTTCCCCTAATCCTTCCATCTACCATCATTGTATTGCATATCTTCACTATTGACTCTGTTAATCTCCATTGTATATAATCAAACCATCTCAATTTATTCTCTCATCACTGTATGGTATCTTTTACCACTGTTTCTGTTGGTCTCCATTGCATATAATCAAACCATTTCAATCTATTCTCTCTCAACTTATCTTTTATCTCACCCATTTCCGAATATACTAATTCCTAACTTTGTCTTTTCTAGTGTTATCACACATTCACCTTAGCATTCTCATCTTAGAAATACTCATCTTATCTACATATTATTTCTTAGTTGTTCAATATTTCGTCCCATACAACATCACTGGTCTAATAGTCGTTCCATAGAACTTTCCTTTTAGTCTACTGAGCGCTCATTTATCGCACAGTAGCCATACACACTCCACCAAAAGATGAAAATATTCCTTTTCCTGTTGGCTGGATTTATTTATCAGAGATTAGAGATGAGCTATAGATTTTGAATGAGTGAAGATCATCTGAATTACGAAACTGGGAAGTCAACATCAATTAAGCCAAAATGTATTTTACCTTTCTGTACTGGTAACTGGTATATAATTGTTTAGGGAATTATATGCCCACATAAGTAGCTGCTTGTGGGTTGTATATTGACATGTGAATTAATCAATGGAAGTTCTTATGATGCAAGCTGAAATCTTATGTAGAATTTGAATTTCAGGATAAAAGATCATAGGTTTTTGGAAATTTTAATTAGTGACGATGATCGAAAGATTAATTAGGGATGAGCAAAAGCGTTGAGTTTATCTACTTTGAACCCTCTAGAATTGTCAGCTGATTACTTTGAAATTTATTTATATTTCCAGAAACTAGGAAAAATGAATAACTAAGAAATGAAAAAAGAATAAATAAGAAAATTGGCAGAATTTTGATATATTTTCCTCAATTTTAGTGGATACAAGAAAGAGTCCCTGGAAAAATATGACATTTTTCATTTTCATACGGGTTGAATTTATTAATTAGAGATTATGAGCTCTAGATATGAGTAGTTTAGCATCAATTAAGCCAGAATGTCCTTTACCTTTCTAGATAGTACTCCGACTAAGTACATGGTAGTGCCGTCATGTTAGTTATTCTTCTCAGGGATGGATGGTTATACTTTCTTTGCCTCCATAGTTTGGTGACAGTGACTAACATTTCTCTTTAAATTATTTCACTAGTTCAAATGCAGTTGGAAATTAATGCCTACATAGTCTGGTGACAGTGGACTATCATTTCTCTTTAAAATTAATTTACTAGTTCAAGTGGCCTTTGGAAATTAATGCTTACGTAGGCTGGTGACAGTGGACTAACATTCCCCTTTCAAATGAATTCACTAGTTCAAGTGGCTGTTGGTGAAGAAAGCTTCACAAGTATTTTATTTGCACTTCGCATTGAAGAGGCGTGCATTTATTGAGGAAATTCATGAAAAGCAAGAACAGGTGTGTTTAATTTGGTTTTTGTCCCCGCATTTTTTACCTTGTAATCTCATGTAATTCGTGTCAATTTTCTAATCTTTGATGTTGTTTTGTTGTCAAAATGCATTTTTTTGGGTCTTCATGTTATCACGTTACATGGTTTTACATTCTTCTTATTGACGGCAAAATCTTTAAGGTTAGAGAATGGCTGCAAAACCTAGGAATAGGTGATCACACAACAGTTGTGCAAGATGATGATGAACATGATGATGAGACTGTTCCTTCACATCACGATGAAAGCACTAGAAGCAGGTGACCATTGATCACATTAGTTGTTTAGAATCATTGAGAAAGCACAAAATATATCATTTCCACTATAATTGTAATAGTTCTTACAGGTGGTTTTTTGTTCAGAGATGTTCCATCTAGTGCTGCTCTTCCAATTATTCGACCAGCTCTTGGAAGGCAGCACTCCATATCAGACAGAGCAAAGGTTGCAATGCAAGGATACTTGAATCACTTCCTCAGCAACATCGATATTGTGAACTCTCGAGAGGTATGCTAGGGGTCTTCTATTTCAGAGATGGTTGATGCTTCTTTACTGTGGTTATAGCTTCTAGTAGAAATTCAGATATATGTGAATGATTCTATGAAGTTGCAACTGTGTATTTGGTGGTGCTTGTATTAGAGCTGAAGTTTATTTTGCACTGCTGGATGTTGCTTTGTAATGTGTTTTTCAATGTGGGAAGTCTTGTTAACAACTAATGCTATTGTTAGCCAAAGACCATGTTGCTTTAGAGCTTAATTTAGTCCAGTATGATCCCCCTTGCATTTACTTTATGTTAGTGGGCTGAAGGGTTTTTCCTTGTGAAACTTCCACTTATCAGGCTAAAACACTGACTGCAGATGTTATGCTGCAATTTACACTCGTATGCAATAATTAACATGAATGCAGCTGGAAGACAAACTAAACAAGGCAAGATGTATCTTGGTTGATGGCCTTCTTTCCATCCCAGCACATCTGAGGGTGGATTTTTTCTTACTGATTTTACAGTTCCAATTTCACTGCTTTCTCTCCTTTCAAGCATGTTTTAGCCCGAAAGGAGAGACGATGCAGTGATTGTATGGGTTTTATTTTGGAAACCTTTCAATTGGAGTGTGTTCTGAATAAACCAAACTTAATTTGCCAGTCTTAGTTTAGTTTGCATTGGTTAGTGTCCTCAGTGTTGTGGTGGTTTATCAATGTTATCATGTACTTCCTGTGGCAGCTATTGGTGGGAGTTTTGTGATGATAAATGAGTGATGAGAGAGTGGTTCTACAACTAGGGTGGATGGCCGTAGAGCTTTTTGATGAGACAATGGATAGTGATGAGGGTTTCACCCCCCTCCACAGAGAAGTAAGAGTTTAAGTTGCTTGATTTGGTTGCGTCATGAGGAGTCCGGGGTAGTTGTGTGAGGCCTTCAAGGAGACTTCTTGCTTTAGGGGTGTGCTGTCTCTGCAAAATAGATGGTTGCGTATTGTTGTGGGTGTAGGCAAGTGGTGCTCAGTTTGTGTTCCAGAGTGGAGAGATCTGCTATGTGTTCCCAGTCAGAAGCCAGGGATTGGGGTTTGGTTTTTTTTTTTTTTTTCCCCAGGTGGGGGAGATGCATATATATATGATTGGAGGGACCTCTGCAATTGGCATGTGAAAAGAGTAGGGATGATTGTGATGTGGAGGTGGATGTGGAGTTGATGAGGAAGACAATGAAGTATCTGGAGAGATGTTTGGTGGGTCAGGTTGGGAGCTGGTTGAGGAAGATCGCTAGTGTGATAGAGATCCAATTATGGGTAAATCAGAGATGGGGTTTTCAGCTGAGGTCCAATTTTTTTTTAAAAAAAATTTCAGTGGGGCATTCTGCCTCTTCATATTTCCTTCAAAGAGGAGGCTTCAAGGATTCTCAATTAGTGATAATGGGTCTTTGAATGGAAGCCAGTTTTCCTCGACTGGTGGTCCCATTGTCATTAGAATTGATGTTTCCAGTGGTGTGCTTTCATCTATTTTACTCATCTTTTACTACTATTATTCAATCACTCTGTGATCAATAATACTGTGCTTCTTTCATGCGTATCTTTGTCAGTTTCCTCATTTTGTTGCTTCAGCTAACTGTTGAACAGTAACCCTATCTCCAAGCTCTTTTGTTACATCCTTTTAATAATTGAAGATTTGCAGTCAATTGATTTTTTTATGTTTGATAGGTCATTTTCTTTGTTTTTATATGTAACCCATGAATTATGTGAAATGTATTTCTGTAGCTCATATCTGCATATACATGTCTTCAATTTTGGCAGTAATCTCCAAAGGTCACTTGGTCAATTCTCACAACTTCATCGTTTGGACCTTCATTTATGAAATTTGATTCTCCTGGGATTTTTGCTGTATAATTTGTAGGAAAATTTATAGAGAAAGGGAGAGAGACTAAATATGTATATTTTGATCTATTTTAATTTGTTTACAAGAGTTCTCTTTTATAGAGAGAAATGGGGGATACAATAGAGAGAAATGGAGCATTATACCATAATGGTAATGGAGCACTAACTATGGTGCACTAACTATAGTGGAGTAGGTGTAGGATTTGTTACATTCAACAGCCCCCCTCAAACTCAAGGGGGTTAGGAACTAACCAACTTGAGTTTGGAGAGAGTAACAAAACAGGAAAAATAAGCTGACAAATAAAATAAAAAGTGGATAGGAAACACTGTATGGTCGTGTCAGACCGATGTAGAAAACAGTTTATGGGGTCATGTCGGACCGTTGTAGAAGATAATTTATAGGGTCATATCGGACCGATGTAGAAAACAGTTTACGGGGTCATGTCGGACCGTTGTAGAAAACAGTTTACGGGGTCATGTCGGACCATTGTAGAAGAGAACCGAAATCAATGTCGGAACAGTTTACCGAGTCTTGTCGGACCCATATAGGAGCTAACCGGAATCAATATCGGGACAGTTTACAGAGTCTTGTCGGACCCATATAGAAGCTAACCGGAATCAAAGTCGGGACAGTTTACAGAGTCTTGTCGGACCCATATAGAAGCTAACCGGAATCAAAGTCGGGACAGTTTACAGAGTCTTGTCGGACCCATAAAAGGCGTGCCCAATCTTATCAAAAGGCGTGCCATCAAAAGACGTGCCCGACAGCCATCAAAAGTCGAGCCATCAAAAGGCGCGCCGATTTGTCGTCTGGCGTTGAGAGGCGCGTGATACGCGTGTCTGCCTTGCCTATTTATACCAAGGCGAGGCTGCCGCTTATGCAGAACAAAACATCTGCTGAAAAAACCTCTGAAAACCTCTTCATTTTGCTGAGAGAGATACTCTGTAACACTTCTGCCCAGAAAATGGCTTCTTCTTCCCGTTTCGCTACCCAGAACATAGCCTCTTCTTCCCGGGGTCTGCTCACTCTCTTTCCCGACCTCAATGAGTGTACAAGAGAGATAACCGGGGCAGTTGCCCTGGAACCGCAACCAATCGCCCCTGGACCAAGCCCTCCTGGTTTTGCGCCGTTGAACTATCCGATGGTGGCAGTTGAGCAGATAATGGCTGCTCAATCTGATATTGAGGCCAATTATTATACATTAAGGTCATGTGTTGAGACCATGACTGCGGTCAACAACCTGTCGCACCGGCTTCAAAGTAGAACAACTGAGGTGCAGCAGGTAAAAGCCCAACTGACGCTGCTCCAGCGTATGTATACGGATGCCCGAGCAGAGATATATGTGCTGAAGGCAGAAAATAAGGAACTGAAGCGGAAGGCCACCGTGATGCTCAGATTTGGAGGTCCGCCATATGTGACAGTTGAGGAGCAACGGGAAGTGAACGTGCTCGGCGGCGTGGGAAACACGGAGGCAGCACCGGCAAGGGACGCCCAAGACAAAGGCAAGAAGAGAACAGCTGAAGAGGCAAAGAAATAAGGCCGGTTTTTGTTGTGGTGGTAGTAGGTTGTGTTTGGAGATTGTTTGGTTTTTTTTTTTTTAATGTAAAATGGTGATCGAGTTTGATCCCTGGTATGAATAAAATAAAGTTGGTGTGCAAATCTGAATGGTATGAATTTTATTTGAAAACAAAATTAAAAATAATCTTATGGAGGAACAAAGCAATAACAGCACCTTCAAATTCAGCACCACGACCACTGTTGATAGTTGTGGGGCTAAATGCTTTCCAGATTATATTCCCACAGACGGCGCCAAGGAAAGATTGTTGGCTGCACATAGAATGTATGGCAACAAGTGGGCTATGATAGCAAGGCTATTCCCAGGGAGGACTGACAATGCAGTGAAGAACCATTGGCATGTGATAATGGCAAGGAGGCACAGAGAGCAAAACACTGTGTATAGGAGGAGGAAGCCCTCTTCTTCTTGTTCTCCCAAGGGATTTGATGGTATGATAATGATTAATGGTTACAACAACCACCTCAACAAAGCATGCAGTGAATCAACTATCTCAAGTGCCAACATTGATGAATCTGGATCAACTTGCACTGATCTCTCTCTCACTCCCTCCTCAACCATAGTGCCTCATGGTTTTGGTTTTGTCTCTAGGATTGTCAGTCCAGTTCTCCAGCACCACCAGCCCTATGGCCTCCAGATGGGTTCAGCAGGAGAGAGAAAAGTATTAACAGTGGGAAATGTGGGACTTGACCAGTTTTGTAGTGGTGGCAATGTGGTCTATCATGGTGGGCCAATGACAAATGTTGTGGTGGATGTGTACCAACCTGGTAACTCGAACTCAAACTCAGAAGTCTCTGCCTCTGAGTCAGTTGCAAACAACAACAACCAGGCCAATAATAATCCCTATAGAGAAAATGAGAGTGGCAATCTCAATTAGGCCTTCATCTCCAACAGATGATACATTCCACAGAGAAAGAACCCTTAACAAAGGGCAGCAAATACTACTGCACCAGCAGCAGCAACAACAAGAGCAAGATCAAGAAGAATAATTTGTGGCAACGGAGTGAAGGTATGTGTAGAGGTCCAGCGGGCGGCCAAGACGAGGCTGCCGCCCGCCGGTGAAGCGAATTTATTAGGTTCTTAAACCCGCTTTGATACCATGTAGGAAAATTGATAGAGAAAGGGAGAGAGACTAAATATGTATATTTTGATCTATTTTAATTTGTTTACAAGAGTTCTCTTTTATAGAGAGAAATGGGGGATACAATAGAGAGAAATGGAGCATTATACCATAATGGTAATGGAGCACTAACTATGGTGCACTAACTATAGTGGAGTAGGTGTAGGATTTGTTACATTCAACATAATTGAACCTCTTGTATTTGTTTTCATTACTATTCCATTTTTTTATATTAGTCTTTCATGGCAAGCATTTTAATACTGTAGGTTTGCAAGTTTTTGGAGGTTTCTAAGTTATCGTTTTCACCGGAGTATGGCCCTAAGCTAAAAGAAGACTATGTAATGGTGAAGCATTTACCAAAAATTCCAAACAATGATGATTATAGAAGATGTTGTGCATGTCCTTGGTTCAATTGTTGTAATGACAACTGGCAAAAGGTAACACGATCCTTATCTCTGAAAATTACCATGCACATATATATGTCTGTTTCATTAAACTTGTATGTTTTTATGGAGGTTGATTCTGGTGCTTCCTAAGTGCTTTTCTTTCCCTTTATATACATTGATAACTGGTTTGAATAATTGGAGAGGACAATTATTATTTCTTCTCAGTGGTATATGTTTCTATGATCAATTTTTTTACCCCCCAAATCAGTTGGGTCAAACTAATGTGAATGTTGCAGGTGGTAATAACTTTGTTGGCCTGGGATGTCTGTCTAATTTATTTTTAGAAGAAGAATCTCAGTTTTCTGCTGGTGTACCAGACTTTTTACTGGATGATACTGACATGTGCGTTAATCTTATAAATATCATAAATTCATAGGATACCACTTGGCAAATATTTCAAGGCAGAAGTTGTGTTCTCGGTGATAATAATAACTACTTGTTTTACATTGTTTTATTTTTTATTTTACCAAAAGCACATGGGTAGTAACTTTCTTGAGTTAAGTGGCTTGATTGTAGAATCAGAATGGCACATAGAAATTGTTTGGTGCACAATGTAGAAAAGTCTTCCAGTCATCCATTTGGGCAGCTTGTGAAATTGACAGCTTCCTTAGTTGGGAGCATCAAATTCGCAAGCAAGAATAATATGATGGTAGACCATAATTGGGTCTGGCAGACTGTTCTTATATGGTCCATCTGCTAAGTTGGTTCAGATTAAGTAGTTTTGAATTTCAAACATAAACTGACTGATTTTTGTACACACATCACATTTGTGAATAATATCAATTGCAAATGATGGTTTTGCATTCTTTGTCCCAAGTGTGGTTGTATATGTGCATGTCATTTGACTTGAGATCAAAAGAAAAAAAAATCTGGGACGTCCCAAATTGGATACTTGTTCCACCCTAGTGAGCCTTTTAAGTCCCCATCATTTCTCCAAGACTTATGACCTTTTGGTGGTGGTGTGTGGGTTCGGACTTCTTTGATCAAAATGTTCTTGTGAGTGTCTTTGATATTTACCTTCAAGATTAAAAGAAAGAATTGTGTCCCTTGTCATGTCGGGTGGCTGTCCTGCCACAGTTAGCATGTGTCTTATTAACTCTCTTTATCACTCCAACAACTAGACCCTTTTGGAGGTAGTGAGTGGGTTTGGAATTCCTTAACCCGGGTGTGGTGCTGATTCTGTGTGATGTAACTTTGATCTTTGATGCTTGAAAGAATTTATTTAATTGCTTAATATTTGATGGTGGATAATGCAGATTGCAGACAATTCCGGTTCTTTTAAAATTCACATTATTCATAGTTACATCCCTAGGGATGTGACAAGAGGACTACGTATCAATTTATTGGGTTGGGCAAGTCAAGGGTCCTTATGTAAGTCCTCCAAGAGCACTTCAATTTTTCCTGGCCAGATCTCATACTAAGTAATATTTACCTTAAATCCTAGAAGACGTGATGAAATTATATTCTCTTTCAATATTTGTGATCTTTTTTATTTTCCAGTTCTTAGAACCTATTTGGCCGTTTAAATAGGGACTCAATTTTATGCAGGCTCTTAGGATGGTAGTTATAAACTAAGTAAACTTTTTGTTTGGGTGAGTACTTTTGGACATTTTAGTTTTTGTAACTCAAATTGATTAAAGAGGAATGACACGTTGATTAAAGGCCAAGTTGTCAGTTGGATGACTCTTATTCACATTCCACTTGATCAAGGAAGAGAATGGCTGGATTTGAAATTTAAATAATTGTTATTTTTGTTTCCTTTTCTGATCTCTATTGAACAATAGTTTCCAACTTAGTATTTATCTACATGTATCATTGAAGTTTACCTTAAAGATAATTAAAGGAAGAGAATGGCACAAATAAAATTCATATGCTGAAAATGTCGATAGACCACACCATTGTTCCGACTCTTCAATTTTTATACCCTTCCTTTTTTATCTTGCTTCCCCCGCCCCGCCTTTGATCAGTTAGGTTTTTTTAGAAATGGACTAGAAGCAAGGTTTCGAAAAACGATTGTGGTCACCGTAACGGTTGTGGTGGCGCGATTGTGGTTACGGAGTGTAAAGGCCGTAGCGTAACGGTTGCGATAACCGGAATTGTGAATTTTTTTATTTTTCGCAAAATTTGAAAAAACTTACTAATACACATTTTTTTTTCCAAAATTACATTTATTGGGGTTTAAAATAGATTTTGATCAATTTTTGTTAGTTTTTAAGTATGATCCAATATATTTTATATTTTTAAATCACTATAAAATGAGCTTTTTACATTTTATTTTAATAGTTAATGACTTTAAAAATAATTAATTTTAAATGTCTACAAATTATTTTTTACCAATACCTGAACTAACTAAATAAAAAATATTTACAATTATTAAATGAAATGATTATAAAAATAAAAATTGTGCAATAAACAAAAATTATTTTTGAGCTACTGATTTTATTTATTTTTTTAGAAGACATTTTTTTGGCAACACATTACAGTAACAAAATAAAAAATATTTACAATTCAATATTAAATGAAATAATTATAAAAATAAATACAACTACTATTTATATTACATGCTAATGTAATGAAATAAAAAAATTTTAAAAATTATAAAGAAAAAAAATATTCATAGAAGATTTTTTCTTTGGGCTTGGATCAATGGAGTATTCGTTCTTCCTTTTTTTTGGAAAGTTTTGTTTTTTGTTTTTTTTTTTCCGGAAAAGGAAGCTATTTAGAATATTGTAAAAGTATGTAACGGTATGTAACGGGCCATTATGATACCGCTATGGCCATTACACAACACTGAAATGGCCGTTACACATGCGAATTTCCGTCACACCGCAAAAGTGAATGTAACGTGTAGCGCCGCCTACCACCGCAACCGTTATGTAACACCGCTTTTTGAAACCTTGACTAGAAAGTTGTTCAGAAGAGTACTGTCTTCCTTACAGATATATGGGACAACCAATTATAATGAAGGTTGGACCTGGATGTTAGGGGTGTTCGTGGATCGGTTTGGTTCAGTTTGGCACTAATTTTGGAACAACCCAATCATGATCGGTTCCAAGTTTTTAGATCTAGAACCAAACCAATCATGCACTAGAACCAACCCGAGCCAACCCAATGTAGCTCAGGATGGTTCGATTTGAAACCACGGTTCCATTATATTAAAAATAATTGAATCAACATTGTCTTATGATTTGTCTACCTTTGATTTTGCATCAACATTTTCTTATTCTTCCAAGTGCTTTAAAAATTCAGATTGAAGAGATTTCACATGTTCACCACAACTACTATCAATGGGCTTATTAACTTCCATTTCATTTGACCTTAAACACATCCTATTTAAAGAATAACTTGAAGCAGAGTCTAGAATTTCATAATGCACATACATACGGTTCATGAGTTCTCTTATTCTCCATACTAAATCCTTTACCTTGTTAGTAGGCTAAATCATTTAACTTGAAAAGCAGAGTCTATTAATCTTAGACCAATGATCCAAAATTTGTTCAATTGCACAAACTTCATGAAAATAGGAATATGAAGTAAAATACAAGACCATGGTAATATAAAGACATGTCAATATAAAAAATAAATAAAAATTTTAAAATTATATATACATATATAGGTTCAGTTCTAGGATTGGTTTAGTTTAGACAAAGTCTAAACCAAGAACCAACCCAATCCTATCGGTTTGACAATTTGAAGACTCGGAACCAAACCAATGCACTAAAAAACCAAACCAAACCAACCCAAAGTGGTCCGTTTGGATCGGTTCTTCAGTTCTCTGGGTATTTCAAACTCCCCTACTAGATGTAATTTAACTACTAACATATTCCCTTGTATTCTACGGGATCACAAGCATTTGCCTAGTGGTCATGGAGAGGGCACTTAGGCTTTAGGTTCGAGTCCATGGAAAGATGTTGGTCTGCATTGTAATTTAACTGCTAACATATTAACATCTATCTTATGCCCAAAAAAAAAAGAAAAGAAAAATAAGAAATAATTACCATGATCCTGATCTCTCTCTCTCTCTCTCTCTCTCTCTCTCAATCTCTTTGATTAAGTCCATAATATTGTTGAACAATCTCCTTTTACATTTTCTGCTTTATTGCTTCATGACTGACAAACCTTGAAATATTTTTAATTTTTCTTTCTTTTCTTTAGTTCCTTTAAATCCATCATATTACAGTGTTTGGATAACAGAAAATTGTGCCCACAAGAATAAGAACTTTTGCATCTGGGTGATATTATATGGCATGGGGCACAAGTGGTCCTATTTTGGCATCCTGTTATTGTTAGTCTTCTAATCCAACTTTTTGCAACTAAGTTTTCAAATTGTAGTTGATGTTTTTTTTTTTTTTGTGTGTGTGGCAGGTGTGGGCTGTACTGAAACCTGGATTCTTCTCCCTTCTAAAAGATCCTTTCGATACAAAGCCGTTAGATATAATAGTCTTTGATGTACTACCAGCCTCAGATGGGAATGGAGAGGGCCGAGTGTCATTAGCAAAAGAAATAAAGGAACCTAACCCTTTACGCCATTCATTTAAAGTAAGTGGCGTCCTTCTTCTTCTTCTTTTTGTGGAGAACTCAACGTGCAGATTCTTTGTTATGTCCATAGGATTTTTGTTCTTTACTCTTTTTTTTTGGTTGATTAATCATTGTTGTCTGCTCTAATTAAAGGGATTGGTATTTCTGGCATATAGACGTTGAAAACTTATGCACATCCTAGTGACATAGGTAGTCCTGGTAAATCAGTTTAAACATATGTAACTTTTCATACAGAACTAGAGTCCAAGTAACCATCCGAGTGAGATTTAAATAGATTTGAACTGCTATACAAAATGTGTTTGATATATCACCACAGAGCACTGGGTTGACAGCATAGCTTACTTAGATTGCAGAATCCTTTGCTGAGGAATACAGCTGGGCTCTAAACTTGAAAATTGTCAAGTTACAGCAACTTGTGCTCCCAAATTATGTAAAGTACATCTAGTGGTTTGTTTTTTTGTTTTGGTTTAAATATTTCTGAAACAAAATCAGCTAATCCTGATCTTCTTGTACTCTATCTGGGACCTACAACAGCTTTAGAAAAAAATAAAGAACTTTTGCTGGAGTTTTTATTGCCCTACCTGAGATCTTTTTCTGATTTACCGATGTAGAAAGAAGTGACCAGTACTGGTGGCTGAAATTTTGTAAACTATTAGGCAATTTTTGGTCTTGACTTTACCTTTACCTTTTTATTTGTGATGTTATAGTTGATGTGAAATTATATATCTGGTTAAATTAACTTCAAGTCTGCAAAAGGTCACATTCTGACAATAATGGGAAAATACAATAGGTGTCTTGTGGGAACCGGAACATACAGTTGAGAACTAAAAGCAATGCTAAAGTTAATGACTGGGTTGCTGCAATTAATGATGCTGGTCTTCGGCCTCCTGAGGGCTGGTGTCATCCTCACCGTTTTGGTTCTTTTGCTCCTCCACGGGGTTTGACTGAAGATGGTAGTCAAGCTCAGTGGTTTGTAGATGGCCTAGCAGCATTTGAAGCTATTGCTTTGGCAATTGAGGAAGCAAAGTCAGAGGTATATTTCTTGCAGCCATAGTGTTGCCAAATTATAATCAAGTACACTTTAATTTTCCAATGTTGACTATAGAACACTTGTTGGATGATTAAAAGTTGAATGCCAGATATTTATCTGTGGCTGGTGGCTGTGCCCAGAACTGTACCTCCGACGTCCTTTTCAGGCTCATGCATCCTCTCGGCTTGATGCCTTACTGGAAGAAAAAGCCAAGAAAGGTGTTCAGGTACACTAGTTCCTGCAAATGATTTTTTGGTTTAATACTGCATTTTTTCATCTGGATTGATCATACGTTGTTTGGGATACCTTTTTGTTATTGGATTTCTTACAAAATAAGTTGTAAAGTTTCCATTGTGATGATTGGTTCTGAGTTTTTTCTACTAATTTGATATCTTTATAATTTGATAGTCGAACGGATCCTTTACTTCTGCCGTCAAATTACTCTATTGATTATTGGCATCTACATGATAGAAAACATTGTTGAAGATCTTTGTGCTATCATATCATGTCTTGTTCATGTAGTGTCAATGAGTCATTAAAATTTACATGGGAAAGGCAGTACATGTAGTTGAATACTGCTCTGTGTTTCCTTATTTTGAAAGAAAAATATTGGAATTCAATGCACTTTTTATTGAAATCAATACACTTTTTAATTGTTTTCAGCTATTTTCAAGACACTTTTACCTCAATCCCAATATTCAACAAGGGACAAGTTCCCGGGGGCACTCTTTAGCATTTGTCTTCAAATTTTGGAGGCATCCAAGAAACTGTAGGAATGTGTTTATGAATGTCCAAGAAGTGTATCAGTGCCTAGCATAGACATGGCTCCTCTATAGAAGGGTCCATTCTACTTAGGCCTCCATCCAGATAAGCGACTGAAGAAGGAACTGATGCGTGCTGTGCCTCATCATGTATTTAATATTATTTTAAGATGGTCGATTGATCTATTGTTTGTGACGAAACTACATCAATCTCTAGCATGCTTGAAGCTCAAAGATTTAGGTTAAATAGTTTGTTATTAAGCCCAACAAATTTATTATCTTCTACCAAATTGGAGAAGATCTTTTACTTTGATTTTAAATAAATTGTCAAGCCCTCAAGTCAACCCGCTATAAATTTGTATGTTCTTTGCAACATTGGAGAAGATTTCCCTTTTTGTTTTAGGGAGAAGCTGTCATGGCCTCGGGTCCTTTCTAGAAGAATATTTTGGAATTTGCACTTGGTTTTCTTCTTCTTTAATTTGCATACACAACATTTGTGTGCAACCATCTCAATTCATTGTTACAATCTATTTACATGTTACTGCATGATTTGTTTTCATCGAGCTTCACTATTTCCACCGTATTTTTAACTCATGAAAATAATTTCTTCCAAAGTGAATCTATGTTATTGGCATTGATGTTACCATTTACGACTAAAATCTACATTGGTCCACTTGGATGTATGTTGATTTTGATCAATTTATGGTTGCAGATTTATATACTTCTATACAAAGAGGTTGCTCTTGCTTTGAAAATCAACAGTGTCTATAGTAAGAAAAAGCTTCTCGGCATTCATGAGAATGTCAGAGTACTACGTTATCCCGACCATTTCTCTAGTGGTGTCTATCTATGGTATGCAGTTTATAAGGAACCCTCCGGAAGTTCTTCCTGATTTTGTGATTTGGAATTTTTTATTTCTTTCAATTGAAACAGATTTTGCAGCTGCTGATAATCATTTTTGGCTACCTATAGGTCCCACCATGAAAAACTTGTCATTGTTGATTACCAGATTTGTTTTATTGGGGGACTAGATCTTTGCTTTGGACGTTATGACTCATT
The DNA here is from genome assembly GCA_025200525.1 of Camellia lanceoleosa. Classification (NCBI taxonomy): domain Eukaryota; kingdom Viridiplantae; phylum Streptophyta; class Magnoliopsida; order Ericales; family Theaceae; genus Camellia; species Camellia lanceoleosa. The sequence continues at coordinate 185,232,084 of CM045762.1, forward strand.
TGAACACCAAGTGGGTGATTACCCTCCCACGGTTTGGCCTGGGAAGGACTACTATAATCCAAGGTATGCTCCTCCATCTCCACATTAGGATCCTGATTCAGAAAGTCCAGTGGAGAATTCTCAGAAGATCAAATAGGATATGTTATGCCTGCTCAGCTGTATCTTAATTTGTTTAGTTGACAGACTAAGGTTCTGTATTCTTGAAGTTCCTCTGAAAATTTATTTAAGACCAAAATAATGAAATTTCAGGAGAGCAGATTACTATTGTTTTATACTTGCATCAGAGTGACATAAGTATGATTTTTTTGTCGATATAAAAGTATTTGCCTATGCTCTCCATGTCTCCTGATCAGATGGGTTAAATTAATCTTTTGTCCTGGAGTGATGGTAAATAAAGTCTCTTCTCTTGAAAACAGCCACTAGCTAGCATTTGTAGTTTGCATATGGCAATTACTTGTGACATTTTTTTTTTTCTTTTACATAGTTGCAAGTTGTTTAATGTCTTCTAATTTCAATTTCCAAGGGAATCTGAACCTAATTCTTGGGAAGATACGATGAAAGATGAATTGGATCGTCAAAAATATCCACGTATGCCATGGCATGACGTTCATTGTGCCCTGTGGGGACCACCCTGTCGTGATGTTGCCAGGCACTTTGTTCAGCGTTGGAACTATGCTAAGGTTGATCTTTGGTGATTACTGTTATCGTTCTCCTGTTACATGTTTGATATTCTTGTAGTCTTAATCATCACCTATTATTTCAGAGAAATAAAGCTCCAAATGAGCAAGCAATTCCCCTGCTCATGCCTCAGCACCACATGGTTATTCCACATTACATGGGTGGAAGTGAAGAGATGGAGGTCCAAACCCATGTTGGAAATGATCATAAAGACATCAGAATGCAGGATTCTTTTTCCTCTCGGTCATCTTTCCAAGATGTCCCTCTGCTATTGCCTCAAGAGGCTGATGGGCTGGATACTCCTACTGGAGACCCAAAATTAAATGGCTTGGCTAGGACTTGGGATTTCCGTTATCAGCCAAGTAGGGGTAACAGAAGTCCTTTCTCTTTCCGTAAGCCCAAAATTGATCCTTCAACATCAAATCTGCCAATGAAAGGCTTTGTGGATGACCTTGGTACTTCAGATTATCAGCATGAATTGCCTTCAGATGCCATGATGCTGCCTGGCATTAGATCTTCAGATAAAGAATGGTGGGAGACACAGGAACGAAGTGATCAAGTTGTTTCCGCTGATGAAACTGGGCAAGTTGGTCCTCGTATTTCATGTCATTGTCAGGTGGGTTGTAAGTCTTGAAGTTGCCAGACATTTCTTAAGTTCAGTAATGTTGATCTTATTAGAGTTTCTGATAGACTGTGCAGTTATCCTGTGGGATTGATGTTATCAGTTATCTCCTCTCCATTATAATTTTTTCATTCAACAAGTTGAAGAAATTGTTTTACTTTGTTGATCAATTCAACCAAGCATTCATTTGATTCTATTTCATATTTTAATCAGATAATAGTGTAAATTGTCTAATTAAGAGCTTCAAAATGAATGATCTTGGGTAGAGATGTCTACATTAAAATCTTTAGGGAGGTTTGTGATATATAAGAAGAGAAATTCACATTTCAGAGGTTTCTTTTGCTTATTCGAATCTCAGTTTTGAATTTTTGTGAATTGTAGTTACCCACACAAAAGAAGAAAAATAAGAAGAGAAACACTACCCAAGTGTTTCTGGAATTAAATCAGATCTATGCAATGACAATATTCCACTTTTATATTCTTCTTCTTCTTCATTTTTTGTTTGGTATCTACATCACATATGTTGTGTACAATAGTTATTTAGCATTTCATATGCATTTACAGGAACCGACATATCCTTGGATCCTATAGTTTGTCTATTTTATAATGATTCACATTATCTAAAAAAGGAACAAATCTATCTTCAATATTTATGTCTTTGAGTACCTTTATTGATGTTGCCATTGGATTTGCTAGTGACAAAAGCTCCGGAGACAACTTGGAAAGCTATTTCAAGTTGATACAGATGGGCTGAGGCTTAAAGTTGGGTAGAAAAATAGAATTTAACATGCTATTAGTTTCATGCTTTTACAGGATATCGAGGAAGTTTACTTGTCTGTGTGTTGGATGAGCATAGTAATATAATTGATTTATACAATAAGATGGGAATATTCTGATCTGATGGAAGTCCTTGGACAAGCATAGTTATATAATTGCCTACATCCAATCCCAGACTATATAATAAATACATATATGTTGCTTAGCAACTCACATGTCCATTTTATTTTGTTTGTTATATTTGTCTTTGTATCATTTTTAATCATCACCTCTCATTTTCAGATTATACGGAGTGTCAGCCAATGGTCTGCTGGAACAAGCCAAATTGAAGAGAGTATTCATAATGCTTATTGCTCTCTAATTGAAAAGGCAGAACACTTCATCTATATTGAGGTATATAATAAGGATTTTCATCGTTCATACTGTAATAATTTTTGTGAATTTATTATGTTCAAAATCAATGGTTTAGCAATATAAATAGAAGGACTCAAAGAACTCCACAAAAGAGATTTTAGTTATTGAAGAAAAAATTGGAGAAAAGAACAGGAAAAGATTATGTAGTGCACTATTCTTGAGAAGCATAGCCACAGAGATAATTTTGCTGGTATCTGAAACTGTCTTCTTCTTAGTACTAAAGTGTTAAATTCATTTAGGTAAAAAATGTAATGGAGAACTTTTTATTAGAAACTTGAGATTTTTTTTAGTATGTAACATGTCAAGTTGAAATTCATAATAATGCTTATCCACAACTTGAATCCATTTCTTTCCTTCAGGTAGTACAAACGTAATTATCTGAAGAAAGTTTTATTACATGAGAAACAAAGTGGCCTATATGCTTTAACTTTCCACGAGACAATTTATAGTTGATTCCATATACCTGACCTTATGCTACATATTATTACCTTGAAATTAGGAATGTTAATGATTAATCTTGGTTCTAACTTCTAATCATGAGCAATTTCTTAAATTGAGTTTTTGCTAGAGCAAACACATTCCGTTATCAAATTTTTCATCTTAGGTTTGGTTTCTGATCTTTGTGTGAAAGGTCTGTTCTGCAGCATGCCACCAATGAATTGGAAATGAAGAAAAAAATGTTATGTGATCATCATTACTATCATCATCATAGTAATCTTGCAGTCTGCCTATTACTCAGTCCATCCAAGTCTATTATAATTGCTGTATTTTGTTGTTTATATTGGCTTCATCGTGGGGTTTTGCATCAAGGAGACTTCCAGAAGTTTCAATTCACTTTTCTTGTTTCTGACAATTTCCTTTTATGCACGGGCCACATATCTCCAGAACCAATTCTTCATCTCAGGTCTTTCGGGAGATGAGGTTATACGGAACCGCATACTAGAATCATTATATAGGCGTATTATGCGAGCATACAATGAGAAGAAGTGTTTCAGGGCTTTTATTGTCATACCACTTCTACCTGGCTTCCAGGTAATAACACTTGGTGATTTGCTTTCAATGTCAAATTTTAGGTAGTTACTCTGTTTTCATAATAAGTTTTTAACAGGGGGGCGTGGATGATGGTGGTGCAGCAGCTGTGAGAACCATTATGCATTGGCAATATCGAACAATTTGCAGAGGACACAATTCAATATTGCATAATCTTTATGATCTTCTTGGTTCTAGGATGCATGATTACATATCGTTCTATGGCTTAAGAGCTTATGGCAGACTTTTTGACGGTGGTCCTGTGGCAACCAGTCAGGTGTTTATAGCTTTTTATTTTGAAAATCTATGCCAGAATGTTTGATGTAGCTTTTTTTTACAGTTTATGAAGCAAAAATAACTTAAATAAGCTGAAAAAAGCTGATTATTGGAAAGCAGTGGAGAAGTGCTTTTAACTTCTGCTTTCTGATTATTAGCTTTTAGCTTACTAGAAGATGCACCAAACAGGTCTATTGTCTGCATTTACGCACCTTACTGCTTATATTTTCCTTGTCCTTGATCAATCACAAAAGGGGTATATAGGCATCACTTTCCAGCAACCTTTGGCCCTGCACCTAGAAGTGTAATGCAGAAAAAGCTTTGGCGTGTATCACATAAATATATAATCTCATTTTGCATTCTTATGTTTCTGCAGATATATGTGCATAGCAAAATCATGATAATTGATGACTGTATATCCTTGATAGGATCAGCTAATATAAATGACAGGAGTTTACTTGGATCAAGAGATTCTGAGGTATCAACTTAAACTTTTGGATCCTTTTTGCATTAATGTTTTCTATTCTTTGGCCAGCTATTTTAAATTGCAGAACCGGATTATATCATAGTTGATTTCATAATGGAGCTCATTTATTTTTCATTACCCTTTCTTTCAGAAACTATATACATGAGCTCTGAATTTGAAGGTGAGGCAAAGAATTTCTGTTTGGGAATTTGTAGTTTTTTTGGGGAAAAAAATAATGCTCGGTTCTTAATATAAGCATGCAAGTTTGAAAATTTTGCATCCGTGGATTCTCTTTGTTCCTCATTTTTTTTTTTTTTTTTTTTTTTTTTGTGAAGTGAGCCATTGATGCAAGCTGCTGAACAGTTCAGATTTTTTTTACCCTTTAAAATTTACAAATTAATAACTAAAGTAGTAGATACAATTATTTACTTTCAGATTGCTATGCTTAACACACAGAATTTTGTTGTTATTTCTGACTTCCTGAATTTTTCCTCCATTTGGTCACAACCAATCACATTATTAGCAACTCTAAACTTCTTGACAAACTACAAATCTATCATGATATGCTCCTCATTTTAATGTACAAATCTCCATCACTTTTTTGTAGTAGTTTTTCCTAGTTGTTAACAAAAATGTTGTCGATTCAGATTGGTGTACTTATTGAAGACAAAGAATTTGTTGATTCATGTATGGGAGGAAAGCCTTGGAAGGCAGGAAAATTTTCTTCAAGTCTTCGCCTTACGCTATGGTCTGAACACCTTGGTCTTCCAGCTGGGGAGGTTTGTACATCTAACAAAACAAATTTTTTTTTTTCATAATGACTACAGCCAAGACAGGTTAGTGAACGAGAGACTAATGAATGCTTGTGTTAATCTTATACCTTGCTGACTGCGTATTATTCTTTTTTATTCAGATTAGTCAAATAAATGACCCGGTGGTTGATTCAACTTACAAAGACATATGGATGGCAACGGCAAAGGTGAGGATGATAAAATGTTTTAAAACTATTTTTTCTTCAGGCTTGAGACTTGGATGAAGAAGAAAAAGAAGAAAAGAAAACTGTATTCTGCACTTTTTCTTTTCTTTTGTGTGTGTGTGTGTCTTTTAGGTAGGGGAAGATTGAACCCCATATCCAGTATGGCTTTTAGAAATATTATGGTTATGTTTGGATATTGGATTTGTGGAGGGAAAAAAGAAATGAAGTAGAAACTATTTCCCTACACCACACCACACACACACACACACACACAAATCAAAGATAAAACAATCTAAGCCTTCTAAACGGCAAAGGTGAGGATGATAAAATGTTAGCTTTGAGTCAAAAACTTGCTCAAATTGCCATTCTCATTATTTTCATGGACATGACGACCAAGGATTTAAATTCAGAGAGATAGAGACAGAGAGAGAGAGAGAGAGGGAGGTTTAAGGGAAGATTGAGACCCAGATGTAGTCAGGCTTTTAAAAAAATATTAAGGTTCTGTTTAGATCTTGAATTTGTGGGGGAAAAAATAAATCAAGTAGAAGCTCTTATTTTCATTTTTCTTTTTTTAAAAAAAATAATTTTCTCTGTTTTTTTTTTTTACTCCCACAAATTTAAGATTGAAACACAACATGCAAGTCTTCTAAATGGAGAACACAAATGTTTTAATAGTTTGAGTTTGCTCGTGAGTAAAAAAGCAAGGGCTTTGCGAAGAAGGTTTTCTATATTTATCTTTTGCATCTATATTCCTATGGTATGATAACTAAATACGGATGTTGTATTGACAGACGAATACCATGATCTACCAAGACGTCTTTTCTTGCATCCCAAATGATCTAATACATTCCAGGTACGATTTTGCTGCCAACGTCCTCTCCTATTTCCCTTTTTTCTCGGTTTCTAATGCATACGCATCCTACCATCACATGCAGAGTTGCACTGAAACAATGCACGACATGCTGGAAGGAAAAACTCGGCCACACTACAATTGACTTAGGAATAGCCCCAGAGAAACTAGTATCATATCAAGATGGTAATATCAAAGGCACTGATCCCTTGGAGAGATTAGAGTCGGTAAAGGGACATCTCGTTTCTTTTCCTTTGGATTTTATGTCCCGAGAAGATTTAAGACCTGGGTTCAGCGAAAGCGAGTATTATGCTTCTCAAGTATTTCATTAGGTATGATATACGATCGAATGAAGCCAAAGCCCCGTTGTTGTGTCTAAATTTGCTGAAACGGAAAGAGAGTAAAAGAGAAAAAAAAAAATTTTAATCATCATAGAAATGGTAAATATCACGGAAGGCCATTAAAAAAATTATTTTTCGCTGCAAAAGCCCTGTTGAGTGAGGCGCTTGGAGGTGTATAGAAGGAAAACAACTGGGTAGTGGTTCGAGTGTCAGACATTCGAGCTGAAAATGTGGCATCGGAGATAAGGTTTCGGTGACAAATTTGGATATTTAAGTGTCCAATTTGCAGTTAAGTTATTGTTTTGCTTCTATTTGTTTTTTCCTTCTTATATATGTTCATGTAATTTGATTAATCACACTATTGTATAAAACTCATTAATTCAGTATTTTTATTTATGTTATATTTTTGATATATGCTTTACATTTATAAGCTTTGATGTATGTTGATAGGTAGTGATTTAAAAAAACTTCAAAGAGAAATAATGAGGTATTTTGGGAATTAAGGTATAAACCTCAAAATTGTCAATTTTAAATTGGAGATTGTTAGCTCACAACTTATTTATTTATTTTTTATTCAAAATCCTTCCTCTCACCTAATTTCTCAATAAGCTGAACAATTTTTTTGATAGTGTCACATATTCAAAAATTGAAATTGTTTACTCTCTTAAAACTAGAATAATTCACCTTCGATTCATCTTTTGCATAATTTTTGAATTTATATTTTGGGTTTACTAGATGACAAATTCCAGAAGTTTTTTGTTTTTTTTACAAAGAAAAAAGAAATAAAAGTCCAACGCAAAGGTTGTAATGTATGTTAAGCTTTACAGTGGGTTTAGATTGAGAAATTTGATGAGAAAAAAAAAAAAAAAAAAAAAAAGAAGAAGAAAAAATTAAGAGAGAAATCTCATTATTTGTTTGAATAATTAAGGAGATAAAAAATAGTAAAAAATTAAGAGAAATGTCGAAAAATAACTTCTTAAAATTCATTTTTTGTTTCTTAGTAAGAAATTAAAATTAATCTTTATAAAAAAAAATTCTAATAATTAAATTACCCATTTAAATATAAAATAAAATACATATATTCTCTTTTATTTATTATTCATCTAGATAAAATAATAAAAAAATAATTTTTCTCATTTATACAGTAAACTATGATCTTAAACACACTATTAATTTTGGGGAGAATAACATATCAGTATATATCTTGAAAAAAAAAATTCAAATTAATAATAAACTTTACAAACTTTAATTATTAAGGGCAGAAACTTTTCTATGCATTAGTAATTATTTTTTTGAAAGTACAAATGATTTGTAATTTTTTCATACAATTATTTCAAGAAAAAATATATAAAAACAAAACAAAAACTATGAATTGAACAGAAAGTGAGAAAGAGAAAAATGGAAGTGAGCAAAGGGAAGGGCTCTCTGGAACTCGCCGAAACAAGCCTTCATCGTAAGCTCTCTCTCTCTCTGATCAGTGAGCTCTAAATTCCAAGCATGTATGTAGTAATCTCTGTGTGTTTGTGAAAAGATTTGTGTTCGAATGTGATTTATAAGTAGTTTAACATGCTTAGATTGGGATAGTTTCTTCAATTATTCAGTTTTTGAAGTAAACCCTAATTACTCTGAATGTTGGTGGGCTTATCTGAGAACTCTATACTATGCCTACTAAATTTAAATTCATTTGGGACCAATTCTTGATCCAAATTACCCCTTTTCAAAACTGCTTTGTCTATTATCAACTTGTGTGGCAAAGTCTGAATTTTTTTAAACTTCAAATCCATGTACCAATGTAGCATTTCAGCCATGAAATGAATTTGGGTATTATGGTTAGTCTTACATTTTCTCTGTGAAGATTTTTTTTTTTTGTTTTTTTTTTTGGCAACATTCCCCCAGTTCACTTTCTTGAATAAGATGGAATGCGGGTTCTTTTTCAAAAACTTTCATATTGTTTTTTTAATGCATTTGATTGTGTGGTTCGTTGTTTGCAGGAGAGTTATTGGATTCGTCTTATTTGTGACTCACTGGTGCTTCAATGGCATCATCTGCAATAAATGCCGGTGCCCTGGTGACTTTACAAGAGCTGAACTCTGCTTCTCCACACTTCAAGCAAGGGGCCTCACTTCGTGTTACTGGAAAGTGAGTAATATATTGCTCCACCACTTAATGTCAGCCATTGTTCAATCTCGTGCATGTTTGTTTGTCTCTTTATTTAAAATTTCCAAGGCATTCTTTAGTGACAATTAGGGTTGTAAACAAGTCGAGCTGAGCTTTGGAGTGTTTAAGATCAGCTCACTACAAATTAGCCAAGACAGCTCGGCTCCTTTGCTGCCCTAGTAACAATAATTTAAAATATGATAACCAATCCTTACTGCAGAGCTCCTGCCTTAGGTTCCATTTATCTTAGTGAATGGAAAAATTTTCATTTCTTTTTCTGGTAATAAAGAAAAAAGAAAAACTGGGTTTAAGGCTATCTGATGGCATATAAACTAGTTTACTAGAAACTGGCCAGTTGATTTATCAAACACTTGGGGGTTGTTTAGATTTACTACATAAGTTGAATAGGTTTGCAATGATTTACTAAGAACTTGCACTCAGAGATTGACATCACCCTAACTACCAGAAGAAGCTGGCATTAAGGAAATTCAATCTGCTTGTTTAAATGCTATTTATAGGAAGGAAAAAGAAAGTAGAAGAAAATAACGCCTCATTTGAAATGCTATGTAGAATGCAATGAATGGGTTCCATATCTGAGTTGATAGAGATTGCATCGTTCAATTCTATTGCAATTTGAAAATGTTTACTCATCTTATGTTCCCATTAGGCTGCAAGATTATTCTGTAGAGACTGCACTTGCTGTAATCATCGATGGAACTGCCTCCCTCAAAATTGACACCCAGCATTTAAATGTCAATCTTCGAGTTGGATCTATCTACCAGTTCATCGGAGAACTCGTCATTCAACCCAATAATGAGGTAAGAGATGTCCAAAGTGCAATCTACAAGAGTGCTAGCCTACATTAGAGGAAATTTTGGCAGCTAATATGCACAATTTGTCCCTTACATTCCTCAACTGCACTATTGATCTGAAAATTTGATTATGACTTGAGGGTGTGCTTCTGCTTGTGTTTCACAACATAGTTGTTGATGATCAATGGTTACTGTTAACTGTGCTGTTTCAGGGAATCTTGAAGGCACGAGTGGGTAGGAATGTAGATGGTATTGACCTCGACCTCTATCACCAGTCTCTGAAGCTCTTGAAAGAGTTTATATCTGATCAAATGAGTAATCATGTACCATAGAACTGTGTGCGCGTGAATGTTTTGGTTAAGGCGGAAATGATAATTCAGAAACAGATTTTACTTCCTATGCAAAAGATTTGTGATATTGTGGTGAACTGACCTTTTTGTGAAATTGGAGTACGCGGCACCCTAATTTTACTGCTACAATCATGATGTTCTTCAAGATGTGGAAATATGGTGTTCAGCAAGAGTTGATTGAGTTACCAAGTTGTTTGTGAATGAGAATTTGGTACCATCCTCCTTTTTTTTCCCTTTTTATTTTATTATCATTTTTTACTATCGATTGTATTCATGTCTCCTGCTTTAATTTTACCAGAATGGATTAAGCTTGTCTGTAGTGAGATTATTCCAATGATGTTCAGTGACAATTAGATGCTGCTGGTGCAGACATGTTTCTGTTATGATTGAATAGATTGTTTTTGGTTGCTGGAAATGATCCCAATTCAATAGTAGATTGCTTCAGTTGGAGGCTTTGGCCCGTTTGTTAGGGTTTTCGTTTTCTATTTTCTATTTTCATTTTGCAGAAACACACCAGACAACTATAATCTTTATGATACTTGCTGTTTGCATTTGTTTTGGGATTTAGAGGGTTGGTTTCATCAATGAGTTATTTTGGTGCATACAATTTGCCTTGGTTGAATTGAAGCTCCTATGCAATGCAAGTAAGAAATGTCTAAAGATTTGGGCAAAGAAAGTTACAGGAAAAATCAAGAGATGTTAGTAAGGGCTGGTTTGGGATCTACTAAAAAAAATAAAAAGTCAAAAAGTTATCAAAAAAGCCAAAAAGTTACCTTATCTCTATGCATTGGACGGCAAAATCCTGTCTGAATTTGCAGAGGGTAAAATTACGTTTCTGCCCTTTCTTTTTGTTGTTGCATCTGAGTCGAATATATCACAAATATACACTATCAAAAAGCCCCTTTCCTTCTCCAACCTCCATTTGCAAGAACGGCAAGCAAGACAAAAACCCTTAGTCGGTTGAACAAGTCTAGTCTGTCAAAGACACACCGCCCACTGTCGGAGATCTGTCACACCCTTCACCTTGCACCACCGCCACACTGCGTTGCAAAGCGCGAACCTCGACGCGATCACTGGCAAAAACCAACAACAGGAAGGACCATCCCTCGTCCAAATCTGCACCACCACAGACCAGATCTACACTACTTCGGCCCGTATCCCCCAAAGAACAAGGTAACATCTCTTCCACGCCATTGATTTTGGGCATGTGAACCAATTCTGTACATTTTCCCATTTTCAGCGATTTGGTAGGTGCAAAGAAAATCTTTGATTTTTCCTAAACCAATTTTGTACATTTCCCCATTCAGAACCGCTATGGAACTCGAAAATGAGCCCCCCGAATCACCCGAATTAATAACTCTCTCCATTCTCACACTTCCACTTTCCAACCTTTTATTTTCTTTACCTTCTTCATCACTCTATCACTCTCTCCTCTCTCCTCTCTCCTCTGTTCCTCCACTTTCCTTTGTCTTTAATGGCTGCCCCATAACCTAACTCCTCTATCATACTATATGCGTGGGTCGATGTTTTAGCCTTCTAGGTCTCTCTCTTTTTGGTCGGTGAAGATTACCCACAAAGCCCTTCAAAAAATTTGTAGATTTTTTCTTCTGGGTGTGATGGTTTTGGGTATTTAAGGTTCTGTAAAGCTTTTGTTTTCTCAGATACCCATTGAGAAAATATTTTCTATTTTGACATTTTTTTCTTCTTTTTTTTTTTCTCCTGGTTATGTGATGATATGCTTGTAATGTTCAGAATTTTGATTTGGATATTTCACAAAGCTTGAGTTTGTTGGGTCTTTAAATTCTCACTTGATGTGTCAACCATTTGGGTCTGTTTCTTTTTTGCTTCTTGAAAACATCTAGAAAACAAATTGGAGATTAGTGTTTCAAAACAATTGGGGCAAATTGGGGCATCATCACTGTATATTTGGTGATTCAATAGAAGGTTTAAGGTTGAAGATTTGACATTTGAAGGAAATTTCTTGAGTCAGTAATGGTTACTTGTTTCTGGCATCATTAGTGTATGGGAGGAGTTGGCTCCAGTATGAGAGGGTGTGACATTAATAGGACGATAGGTAGTTTTTAAGTAAAAGGAAATAGATGGCAATTTTAACTACTAACAGACAAATATATCATTGGTAATTTTTTTAACTAAAAGGAAATGGATGGCAATTTTTTAAATAAATATTGTTATTTACCATTTTCATGCTGTTACAATGTTGCTTTTTGACATATGCCACAATTATTGTTGCATTGTAGTACCGAAATGGAGCACTCATAATCGCAATCGACACCTTCGAAACATTTGCGTAAGCGTGGTAGTAAACAGTCTCAACCGCAATCCGCAAATGTGCATAAAGCAAATTGGGACTCTGACACGGTGCGCATGTTCTTGCAACTTGTTATCAAAGAGTTGGACTCAAGTTTCAAGGGCAGCTTCCATACAATGACAATGCATGGATACAGGGCTGTCGCCAAGGCCTTCGAGGAGCGTACACATAAGGTCCATGATGTGAAGCAACTGCAAAACAAGTACGCGTTACTGAAAAAGGATTGACAGTCGTGGTCATGCCTGATGGACAGCAGGCATGGGCCAACCGGCATAAGTTACAATTAAGCAACTGGTTTGATACAAGCATCCGATAACTAGTGGGCCCATTATGAAAAGGTAACAATTCCATATTCTTGTTTGTAACATCCAACGTAATAGTCATGCATATGTTACAATATATATTTTTAAAAATTCTTCATTAATATTTTAATGTGACCAAAAACAAGAACTAAACCTAGTTAGACACTTACTTTTCACCAAACTACCGTTGTTATACTTGCCAAGTTGCCTATCCGTCTCTCTGTCTCCCTCCCTATGTATGACTGTTTTGTGAAATTTTTTTAACTGTTTTGTGAGTTTCTGTGGGCAAGTACTTGACTTTCACTGCCATTTCGTACTCCAAATTGCATTGGTGTGTGTTTTACTGGCGTTGAACCTATGTGGTTACCTGCACACCTATTTTTCACTCCAAACAGGTTGCTTATATACTTTGGTAAGTTGGCCAAGCAAGATTCATTAACAAATCTTTGTGCCTCCGGTTGTTGTGTCTTGGTGTTTTATGCTTATGAATGTGAATGGACATGTACTAGTAGTGCATGAGTAGACACCAATTTGTTACGTCACGTTGCTTTGGGCTTATCATTCAGTCTTCAAATAAACTAATTTCATTTGCGTAGTTGACAAAAAACGCCCACATGTTTGTTTGTTTCCATTCCCTCCCTGACATCTTAAGCACCTTCCCAAAACCCTTACATTATGTCACTATTGTTTTTGTGTTATCTTACCTTGATTGTTTATGTCATGGAGATGATTTAAAACTCATTTGCAAACTCATCCGCTTACCATAGCACATTTTTTTTTTTTTTTTATAACAGTGTTTACCACTAGACGAAGAAAAAAATTTCTCAACTAAATGCATGCACCACAAAAAAACATTACTACTTAGTAAGACATTCAAAAAAAAAAATTGACTAAAAGTAAGCTGACTCAGACTGTCATAAAACAAGCCGGAGTTCATTTTATCATATATTAGGTATGAGCTAGAGTCCAATCAAAATCTTTTAGCATCCTGAGCTTGAGTTGAGCATGAAGGTGTTTACTTTGGATCATTTCCTTTAGCTGCATTATGAGCCATTCTACAGAATATGTATTCTACAAACAATGATATGTGAGGCCCACCACATTTTATACAAGAAATTTGTAAAATATACAACATTCCCAACCTTTGCAGGTAAGCCTAATAGACTAATCAAATCCAACAACACAGATAATGGACTAAGAAAGTCTCTTTTGAAGACATAATAAATGGTATAATGGACTTGTTCTATGTCTCGTTCTGCAAGTAGGTCGAAGCACATTGGAACAGACTTTTTATGCAACATAAAATTTCAATGGAACTATTCGAAACTGTCAATAAAAGCAACCATATTACATAATTGTGTCACGATAGATGATTGGTAAGATAAAGTATAAGGAAATTAGATATGACAATTACAAATGTCATATGTATGATATAGCATAGCACTGATTAGAGGGATAGTATACGAAATCAATGAAGATAATTTGGCAATGCAATCAAGTCACATCACTGCAATAATTCATGCAAGAGACCTACCAAAAATATAAGGTGTTACTCATCTATATTGATAATGTCCTCCTCATGTGATCCATAATATTTGTAGCTGACTAAACCTATGACATAAACATGCATCATGGCTATTGTGTTTCTCCTCCTTCCTTGTTTTAAGTTATGTTTACGTGTTTTGGTTTTTCCCAAATTGACAAGAATGCACTGAAGTTCAAAACAAAACCGTTAGAGCATATGGACCTAATGCAAAGGGTGTACGAAGGTGCAACGGCAACCGGGAAATTTGCATGGACACCAGGGGCAACGTTCAAAACTGTCGCCACCGAGGACAATCCTTTGCTAGTAGACGAAGAAGACTGCGAGGTGTGACAACCTTCACCTCTGATTAGTGTTAATTTACGATTAAGCATGATAAGTAATCGATTAAGATGAAATCCTAAATTGATTACATGAGTGTGTTATTTTAATTGCATTTCTATCTGTTTGTTACCGAATGATCTGTTCATGTTTTAATTCCGAATTGCAAATTGAAAGCCTCATCGGCGACCGATTCATAAATTGATTAATGTTATATGCTAATTAGGATTTATATGATTTTATGGTAGGTTTAATTAAAATTCGATTTGAAATGATTAAATTATAATAAATAATGTTAAATTACTTTAGCTTGGGTTTATTACAAGTGTGCCATTAAGTGGGCTCATACATTGTTGCACACCTTATACACATTTTGACTTGTCATTTTTCCATCTTCAAGACCCAAACCGTGAAAAAGAGGGAGAATAGGGGAAAATTGATTTCAACAAGAGTTTTGCTTGAATTTGAGAGGAAATTAAAGGAGTTTTGGAGATTAGTTCATCTAGCTCAAGATTTTAGTGTCCTAAGCCCAATTGAACACCTAAGGTAAGAAAACCAAGTCCCTAGTCTTGAATTTAAGTTGAATCACCTATGATTTCAAGTGAATTGAATTATGAGATATGAGATTTAAGCTTAAGAAACATCAATTCATGCATGCATGTCTATATCATGGAGTTTGAAGTTAGTTTGCATGAAGTTCTTCCATGCATGTTCATATTGTAGTTGTAATCTACGAATTCATCATGTTTTTGGAAAGAATGGCTCATTTGATCATGTGTTAGAAGCTTTAAATTCAAATAAACACATGCATGGCATAATTACATCATGTTCTTTTATTTGAAGATGAATTGGTGTTCAATTGTCATACTTTTGGGCTTTGATTTTATAAAATGATCTTCAAAACATGTTGTACTATGAGTTTCTAAGTATTTTCCAGAAAATTGGCCCAAAAGATTGAGTTTTGGCATGTTGGATTCATGGTTTGAGCTTTGGAAGCAGATCTGGAAAATCCAGAATTTGGCTTTCTCGCTCGAGCGAGAGATTCCAGGCTCGAGCGACCACCTTTGTTCTCAGACTCTCGTTCGAGCGACGGAATGCTAGTTCGAGCATAAATTGCAAGCTCTCAGGTTTTTGCGTGTGCGGACGCATGCTCGAGCGACGAGACCTACACTCGAGTGAAGAACTGTGTCTCATGCTCGAGCAAGCATCGAGCGAGCATCGAGCAGAGAATTTCAGCAACCAGTACTTTTTATATTTTTGCAGACCGCTCGAGCGAGGGAGTCTACGCTCGAGCGACCTCTCTGTTTCAATATGCTCGCTTGAGCGTAGAAAGCCACGCTCAAACGAGACCCCTGTTTTCAGCAAGTTTTGAAAAATGTTGTTAAGTATATTTTTGCATCCTCATTCCATCTTAGGCATTCCTAGGCCATATTTAAGGCATTATAGTGAGGATAATGTTATAGAACCACACCAAGTCAAGTTATGGGCTAAATTATTAATCTCGAGTGTGTAATTTAGTGTGTGTTCGTTCTGCAACTGTGTAGGGTTGGCAGCCGAGGACGCTGATTAGCCTGCCTATTGCCCAGTAATCTGTGAGTAACAATGTTGTAAAGATATGTTCAATTATAATTATTTTCCGAACGATCGACTGTACTGCCTTCTGAAGTGACATTGTTTACTGAATGAATGTTTGTCCTATTTTATGAACTGTACTCGTGGCATCCATAGCAACTTACTATTACTGTTACTGCTACTGTTACAGAGATCCCTATTAGTTCTAATCTTTGGAACCAATACTGTATACTGTTTTGATGGCCATCAACTGACTGTTCGGTCTATTAAGACCTACTATACTGTTCTGCTATTGGATGTACCACGTATAACTACTATGGTTCCTAAACGACTATTATGACATGAACTATGAATCACTGATTGATTTACTGATCTACTAATGCATTTGATTGTTTTAATTACTGAAAAGACATTCATTCTTAACCCCTTTACGCATTTGTTATTCACTGGGTTTTAGCTCACAGTTTATATATGTATGTAGGTGGCCAGGCACCGAATCGAAGCTAGAAACGTCGAGTTAAGCTTATCTTTTGTCCAGCGAACCATTGTGCCTCACTTCGAGGTTCTAAATCTGCTCAAGCCAAGGCTATTTTTGGGGTGTTTCAGATTCACCCTTTTGTCTCTATTAGGTATCGAATGTATAAGACTTGGTTGTACAGTTATGGTGTAGGGATTGGATCCCTAACCTGCATATTATGTGTATCTGTTATGTATATATATATGGTTATGAATGTGGATTAGTCCATAAAAACTTTTTCCTATTCAGGTTTTCACAGCTCATTGGACACCTTGTTATTACTGTTTGGCTTCCGCCAGCCCCTTTTATACTGTATTACTATTAAAACTGTCATTTAGGCCTTCGGTAATCACGAATTACTGGCCGGTTACAATACTAAACCCTTAGAGGTGGGTTTGGGTTGTAACACGAGGACAGCAGTGGTTTGCCCTCTTTCTAGCCATCCGCGCAACATGAACACACTGTCCACCACACTTGTGCGCAAGAGGAGGACACCCCGGTCACTGTACATGCTGCGTTATCGGCAATTCACGCTGAAGACACACCTACGAGCGGCGAGAGCAAACGCAAATTCAGTCACACAACACACCCACAACGGAAAAAATGACAGAGTGAGAAAGCATCACTCTTAGCGAGTAGCATGGAAAACCTTGCGTCTTCATTTAAATTACAACAATAAGAAGTCTGCGTGCATCATGAGTATGGAGATTCGACGCAGGATTGCATTCACAAGTGTATGGCAAGGTTGTACTCTCTAGAAGGCTTGGACCTGCAAGACCCACTAATTGTTTTCGGTTTGACGCTAATGGACAATCCGGCAAATCAAGCAATATTGTTGCAGATTTCGATGGACGCGGCAGTCATTACTTGGCTGTGAATAAAAAAGTCCCAGAATATAGGTGGCCCATCAGCGCCAACTCACGGCCTCGGAATGACTGGGTGGTTCTGACGGCTTTAGTCACCGGAAAGGGTCCATGTTTCATTACTGTCCTGCATTAGTTTTCTACCATGTTGCTACCTCCTATGTTTGTTTTACATTTTTTTTCCCCTGCCAACAACCCGTGAGTGTGTGCATTTTTTTTTCTTCCCTTACAAACAGATTCGACAATGGTTGTAGGCTTTATTTATTACGGAATCGGTGTGTGATGTGTTGGATGTTGTATTACTTTTTATGCAGCAGGCACGTGATTTGCTGTGTGTTTGTCAACTTGCTTTAATATTGTCTATTTGTGAGAATCTGGACAGGTGCTACAATTGTAGAGCAAAGCTTTTTCATTAGGTAGGTTGCTTTGTGATGTAATGGATGTATCCCTCACATTACTGCAGCAGCCACGTGAACACTGTTGTGTTTGGCAACTTGCTTGCAACGTCTCTACTTCAATTATGAGAATCTGGACGTGTAAAAATTCCTTTTTCAATCAATATGTGCGTACCTTGTATGTGATGGACAGCTTTTGTTCTTTTACATTTGCAAAATCAGTTTTGTTTCATGTGTAAACGAATATGAATTGCTTATATTTTTTGTTTGTTGTTTATTTGGTGTATAAATGGTTGTCTCAGTTCATAAATGCTTTTCGTTGTGTAAAAAAAATTGTGAAATGAAGATATATCCAATAGTAGAAGAAAATATTAAACAGTTCTCCAAATTTATTAGTGTACAAAATGAAGAAATTGAAAAAATGAAACCATCATTTTGTTCAAATTGTAGAGCAGTTCTTCAAACAGTTCTTGAAAACAATTAGAATATAAAAAATGAAACAATTAATTACAACGTAGAAAAGGAATTGAATATAAAAACTGAAAATTGTATAAAATATCAAATTATAATGATATTTGTATTAAAAAATTTGTTGGCCCACATGTTATTGTTGACAATTATTTTGTGCGCAATTTTGTATTGTGAACACATTTTTTTATTTTATTTGTTTCAACAAATTAAAATATTGACTATAAAATATGAAAAATAGGTAGAGAACACAACAAATATGCAACAAAACAAAATGAAATTGTGTGAACACTGTTTCACAAAAATCATACCAGAACAAGCTGTCCAGTTTATTATCATGGCTGCATAAAATATAATTTTGTGAACATTATTAAATTTTTTTTGGTTCTCACAAAAAAGAGAATCAAACATGTAGGCACCCTTGACAAGTTGTTGAATCCCTTACATCACAAAAAGCTACGCACATGAAACAAAATGGCCCCCACAACCTTGCCCATTATATTCTTACCCTCTACAGTGTTTTTTTCCTTCTTAGTTCACGGTGTGGTTTTCTCTCTCTCCCTCTCTCTCCATCTACCCAGAACTCGTTTATTTCCTTGGAAGTTTTTCAAGTTTTTCACATTTTTCGTTCTTACATTTCCAAATGGCGAACGACGCAGGTCCGAGTCATCGCATGCAACATGGTATATCTCGGGAAGCTATCGATGAAATTGCAAGGGAAATGGTGGTTGAAACTGATCACAACTTGGTAGAAGCATGGAGTAGTGCGGCAAGATATTATTACAACCATTATCACAAAGTCCCTCGAAATACATCAATACTTTCGAGACGTTTATGGATGTTTGAGTTGTTTAACGGCCACCAGGGCCAGTTTGAAGATGCTGTCAGTATGTCACAACTAGTGTTCTTGTTGTTATGCGATGCGCTTCATAGTTTTGGGTTGACGTTGCCGCAGCGGGAGCATGGCGTTCCGCTGGAAGAGAAGATAGCCATTTTTATTTGTGCATTGCAGTGTCTATTTTGGAAAAATTTACAAGAACGGTTCTAACACTCAAAAGAGACATTGTCACGCAATTTTCATGAGGTAATGCAAGTTATGATACCGTTTACATTGGTTCATAGTAAGAGTCTTACGCCCGAACAAGTACAACAAGGGGGCCATCCAAATTTACGGTCGCAGCAGCGATACCAGCCATTCAAGGTGACAATTTCCATTAAATGTGCAAATTTTTTAAAACTTCTAAAAAAACCATGATTAAGTTATGTTAATTTGTAAGAAATTGGTGCGTTGCGTAGGACTACATCAGTGCATTGGACGGGACGCACGTGATGGCTCGTGTCTCGCAAGAATACGCCACACCATACTATGGCTGGAAAGGCGTGCCGACACAGAATATAATTGTCGTATGCGACCTTAATTTGTGCTTCACATTTGTCTCTATCGATTGGGATGGGAGAATGCACGACAGCCAGGTTTTACATTACGTGACAACCTAGCCGAAACATCGTTTCCCGCACCCCACACCAGGTAAAAAATATTAAACAGAAATATGAATATGTAGAAAATATAAATATAAATATTTTCAATAATGTATTTTCTTGGCAACAAAATTGTGAAAATTATTGTCTTTTTTTATTTTTTTATTTGTCAACAAAATCAGTTGTCTAATGTAGTTTATTTCCCATTGTTCAAAATTTTTGCAAACAAATTAAAAAAATGAAACAAATGAAAATGAAAAGTTTTGAAAAATAATTAAGTGGTAAATAAGAATGTGAAAATGAAAATGAAATGAAACAATTTATAATTTAAATTAATAAAAAAAATTGGAAATAGAAATGCTATTAATGAAATAGAAAGTAATTAGAAATATAATTTCGTAATTGGAAATATAATTTTTCACAACAAAAGAACTTCACAATGAAATAGTAATTGAAAACAAAAATGGAAAAAGAAAAATTTACTAACGAAATAATTGACAACTCTTCATTCTTATAAATTGAAAAAGAATTAATTATTATAATTCGCAGAAAATGTTGTAATTAGAAATATAATTTTGCACAACAAAAGTAATTGCGAAGAAGAGTAATTTAAAAACAAAAGGTCTTAACAAGAACAATTCATTATTAGACGAACAAAAAACCGAGACAAGTTAATTGAAACATAATTTAAGTGGTAAATAGTAATTGAAAACAAAATTGGGATAAGAACAATTTTTACTAATGAAAATGTAATTGTCATAAAAAAAAAATTAATTATTATAATTCACAAACAATGCTGTAATTGGGAATATAATTTTTGAGAACAAAACAAATTGGGAAAAAGAGTAATTGAAAACAAAATTGGGAAAAAAATAATTTAGTAATGAAATTATTCAACAAATTTATTATTATTAACAAAAAAAAAAATTACGAACCAAGACAAGTTAATTGAAGAATAATTTAAGTGGTACACAATACTATCAAATTGAAAATGAAATGAAACACATTTTGCAGGAAAACACTATTTGGTGGATAGCGGTTACAGCAACAAGATAGGGTACCTAGCCCCCTGCAAGGGGTATAGGTATCACCAAAATGGCCATCGAAATCAAACACCGCAAAATCAGTTTGAAATGTTCAATAAGGCACATTCGTTACTGCGTAGTTGTATCGAACGGACATTCGGTGCCTGGAAGTATAGGTGGGAGGCATTGCGGAATATGCAGAAGTTAAGTTTTTCTAATCAGGTTACGTTTGTATGTGCGTCGATGGCGTTACATAACTTCATACGCCGACATAGCAAACTTGATGAGGTCACGATAGCTATCCCAGACAGTGACGATTATGTGGCCCCCCAAATGCTCAACCACGATGAATACACACGGGTTGCTGATGTAATGGAGGAAGGGGACTCCGACCCTGCAATGGCCGTTGTAAAAGCGAACATTACGAACGAACTTGTACGGCAAGCGCACCAATAGGGGCGAATTGGAAATACAAGAATATTGGTTAAAGGTTATTAATATCTGTAACTGAGATTCATATTTGTAAACACGTTTGGTTTTAATAGTTTCATGTCTTTCAAAGCGTAGACATTTTTAACAAATTTTATTTTTAAAGGAAGTATTTCCACTAATTAACATATATAAACATGGGGGAAGTTTTTGAGATATCTTTTATAATAATTTGTTCTCAACCTGGCATAAAAAAATTATTTCTAGCCATTGGTCAGAAAAAAAACAAAATCATAAATGTAGATACCCCATTTTTGACCGTCCTCAAGACTTGGACATCATCGTTTGAACACTCAATGATTATCCATGCTTGTGTTCGTTTTGAGTTTCAGAAGGTCTCGACTGCGCGCCTTGCCTTGGAACCTCTCAACTTGTTTGTTTTGTGCTTGGTTGTGGACCAAGAGCTTGTGGTTTGTTTCTGAGGGAAAAGGGTGGCTTGTTGGCCAGCCCTCCAACCCATCGGCTAGGCCTCATGCCTATCGGCCTTTCCTTCTTCCCATCGGCCATCAGTGATGGCCGATCGACACCATTTTTGGCCGGTCTGTACTCTTTTTGGCCGATCAGCCATATCTTTTGGCTGAGACCTTTTTATCTACTTTTGCAAATATTTTCTTGCCAGTTGTGACAGCTGGTGAGCACAGATTTCATCCTCCATACACGTGTATGGAGGGATTGAACCAAGCCTTTAGCTTGTCCAACAAGCTTAGGAATTGAATTTCTATAAGAAGGGAGGCCCCTCTCCCTTTCCAGAGGTTCTGAAAATTTGATATACAAAACATATATCTCTCTCTATATTTCTTCCTCTCTCTCTACATTTGCACTTGTTTGTGCTCAAAAGTGTAATTTCTTCACACTTTTGCACTAAAGCACCTACTCAAGCACCATCGCTTTGTTGCTGAGGTACTAAAGGACCTTGTTTGGACTTTCAAAGTTTATTTTCTTTGGCTCAGAAGTGCTGGTTTGCTGTGGTTCTTCAATGGTGAGTTGTTACCCCTTTTAAGACTTATTTTTCTTAAGTGTTTGGCCCCTTTTGCATACTGTTTTAGGCCTTTCTTTTAACTGAAAAAAGTTCTAATTTTAAGTGCTTAAAGTGTTTGTTTAAGGCCTCTTTGGTGTTGGGGGTGATCTACCCCCTTTTGTGCCTTGTTTGGCTTTGTTTTGTGTTATCATTTTAAGCTATTGGGATCACCTCTTTTTGGCCTTCTCACCACTGAAAATCAGAGAAATTTCAGTGGTGGAAAGTGTGCTTTGAGGTCCCAAATAGGAGGGGGTCATTCCCTCTCCTTGTGTCTTGGTTGCTTGCCTTGTTGGCTCATCAAAGTAGCATGTCTTTCTAGAATGTTTTGGCTCCATCTTAGCATGTATTAGACCTTATTTCAGCATGCCTTAGCTCTGTTTTGGGTTGGTTTGATCACTTGTTGCATGCTTCATGTACTTGTAGTGCAATCCTCCCTATTGCCTTAACATACCTTATGTTTTAACCCATCATTCTAGCATGCTTTTGGCTCCACTCCAGGAAGCTTTTCTTCATGTTTTACCATACTTAAGCTCTATTTGAAGTTGTTTTAGTCATACATGCCTTGCTTTGTATAGCCATAGTGCATTATTGCTCACTAGCTTTGAGTTTCCAAGTCACTAGTATGCATTGCTTGGACCATTCGCATGATCTAGCATCATTTTGTATGTGATTTCAGAGCATATGCATGACCATCATCATCTTGCCTTTCATGCTACCATTTCAGAGCGTTTTGGCCACTATTTTGGCATGCATGAACTCTGTTTTAGGTTGGTTTGGTTGTTTGAGCATTGCATTGTATAGCCTTAGTGTTGTATACTTCACTAGCTTTAATGATTCAAGGTCTCTTGCATGCTTCATCTGTGACATGTGCATGATTTGGCATCATTTAACATGATATTTCAGAGCATATAACATTGCCATGTTCTCACTTCTTTCACTCTTTGGGTGCCTTTAAGGGTTATGCATTATTGCCTTGTTTGTGGACTAATGTGTATGCATGCATGCCTAGACTTTTGAGCCCCCATCTCAGTATGTTTTGATCTTTGTTTTGACCTAATTGAGCTCTGTCTATGGCTGGTTCAGTCATTTGTGCCATGAATTGCATGCCTCTTGTGTAGTCCCTCTTGGTGGCTTTGTGCCTTAGGCCCTCTTGCATGCTACACTTGTGTGTTTATGTGATTTGGCATCATTTAACACTTGATTTCAGAGCATATATTGTTGTCACACTTTCATGTTTTTCACTCTTTAAGTGCCCTTGAGAGTTGCACCTTAATGCCTTATCCATGAGCCAATTGGCATGCATACTTGTATATGCTTTTGGACTTCATTTTTAGCATGTTTTGGCCATTGTCTTGGCATGCATGAGGCTTGGTTGAGGTTGGTTTGGTCCATTGAGTGTTGCATTACATAGCCTTTGTGCTGTGTCATTCATTAGTTTCAATACTTAAGGACTCTAGCTTGCCATGCTCATTGTGTTTGCATGTTGTTGCATCACATGATGTTTAGCATGTTGTTAGATAGCATGTTGGTTGCATGTTTGTTGCATTGCATTGTGTTTGGATTGTATGTTAATCCAAACACGAGAAACGAAGGACGTTTCATACTTGAAGTGATGAAACGCGCCTCATTTCTCGGTCACCAACACCTTTGACCATACATGATAAGGTGGAGATTCATTGAGTCTTATGTGGTATTTGTGTGCATGCATTGACATTGATTTGTGCAACTCGGCCTCTTCGGCCATCATGCATTGAGATGCGTGATTGATGGCTCGAGAGCCTAGCACTACACTCCTTTGAGCTTTAGACATGATAAGGAGTGTGATTGCACATACATTTTCTTGCAAATATACTGCCATGCTGTAGACATCCCATTTTTGACCGACCTTAAGACTCAGACGTCACCGATTGAGCGCTCGGTGATGTTGCATATTGTGCTCATTCAGAAGTCTCAGAGTCGCGTGGCGCCTACCTCCGGACTTAGAACCCTCTTCAGGCCTTGTCTCGGTTTGCGAACCAAACTCGGTTTTCTCTGTTTTTCTTTCACGAGGGAGGAGAGGTCCCGTAGACTATCTCTCAGTGGCCGTGGGCTACATTTCGTGCCCGTAGGCCATTTTGCCCATTTCGGAGCCCGGTTCCCGGTTTTCGGAGCCGTTAGGCCATGTGCCTCGGTTCGGGACCGTCTAACCATCTTCGATTCCTTCAGTTTTTGGCATACATCTTATTTACTCCCTTTCGAGGGACACTGGGGTCTGAGAGACCCACTTCGTGGCCGAATGCCATTTTCGGTGCTTAACAGCCTATTTTCGGGACCCCGAACTGCGTGTTTTGGCCCCTGAGCATTCGTTTTGCATCGGTTTTTGTTCATTTTTGGCAGGTACCTCTGTTTTATCATAAGGAAGGTCACTGGAGGGTGGGAGGCCAGCAATTGTCTCAGCAACCAGTTATATTCCTCCGGCGCCCCTTTTTCTCACTTCCGAGCCAATGTTGAACACCCTAGGGCCATTTTCTTCGAGCCAAAACCACATATTTGTGTTGTACACACATGGGAGGACCCTAAAAATAGCAGGCCGGCCAGTAATTCCTTTTTTCATTTTGAAACCCCTCTTAAAAGTGGCCTATTCTCTCTCCTGTTTTAGAGTTGTCAATTTTCAACCACAGGGTTGTGTTGAGGACACATGGGAGGACCCTAATCTAGCATGGCCGGCCATTAATTCAACATGCCCATTTTGCCCTTTGGCCGGCCGGCCATAGGGGGTGGCCGGCCGGCCACCTGCCACAAAAATAGCTGGCCGGCCCTGATCCCCATGCTGTGTACTTTACAACTGTATGACTTTTTCCCCAAAAAAAATCTGATTTCGGGGGATTTTTGTAGAAAAAGGGAACTTAATCCCTAAGCTCTAGACTTTTCCCTCACTTGCGCCTCCTTCCTTGCATCCATACAGCAGCTTTGGCTCTCCTTGAAGGCTTAGAACACTTGCTTGGAGGATACATACACATATCTCCTTCAATTTCTCCAAAAATCTCAAGTTTTGGTACCATTTCTTCATCATCATCAAGCACCATCATCACCACTCCATTTCCAGCAGCAATGAGAGGTTCTCAGAGGCCTAGAAGCAACATTACTCAAGCCAAGAGGTAGAAAAGAAGCGATCTTCAAGGGTAAGTCTCCATTTTCCTCTTTTGTAGCATTTTCTTGCTTCATTTCTTAAGCCTACTTGCTCACTGTTTTGGGCTCCGACCTTAACTGAAAGGGTCCTTCTTTTGAGCTATTATTCATGTTTGTTCAAGGGATCAACCCTGTTTGAGCCCTCCGTTTAGTACTTGCTTCAATACCATCTTGTATGCCTTTATTTTGCATGAAATTTCTAGCCTATGAGTGATTTGTTTTCGAGCATAATATAAACTGTAAGTGGGCCTATTTTGAGCCCCTCTTCAACATTGAAGAAGGGCTCAACCCTTTTTGGTCTCCCTATCTTGCACTTGCTTCATAATCTCTCCTATTTACCGTAAATTTGCATGATTTGTTTGGCCTATGTGTAAATTGTTTTGGAGCATGTCATTAACTGTGAGTAGGCTTATCTTGTGTCCCTCTACAACATTGTAGAAGGGATCAACCCTGTTGGGGGTCTCCATGTTATACTTGTCATTATACCCCTCTTTGACCCCCATTCTTGCATTCTTTTTTAAGCTTATCTAGCTTCTATTTTCGGCCATCATCAGAGCTGGAAAGAGTCATATTTTGATCTTATTGACATATTTCATTAAGGGTCTTTTCTGGTTTGATGAATGTTTGGGGTACCTCATGTTATAGCCTTATGTATCCTAGTTCTTGCATGACATTTTTAGCATGTTTTCATACTGAGTTGGGGGATGTCATCTACTGTAAATGTTCATATTTTTAGTCCCTCATCAGTGTTTTAGAAGGGTATTTTGCTGTTTGGGCATTGCATGTATCACTTGCTTCATAGCCTCCCTTGTGGAGCCATTTTTGTATGCCATTGTTGCCCTATCTGTGCTTGCTGTTTGGCCCTTTTTATGACTTAAAAATGCTTGTCTTGGGGCTGCCTTGCTACTGTATTTTCATTCCATGTCTATATTGTGCATGTTTGGTATAGCTATAGGCCATTTCGAGCGCCTAATATCGCATTTCGGGATCATTCCATGCTTCGGGTGCACTTTGGCCATGTTTCGGAACTGTTTTCCCCCACATTTCAGTGCTGAAATTCCATTGGCATGTTTGCATATCTTTTTCTATGTCATTTCATGCCTTAATGCCATTGCCTTCTTATGCGTGTCTGCAGCACGCATTTCGAGGCACTTCATTTTCATCCGACGGCCTCTTATGTGAGTGTGGTTGAGGCTCACTCATGTTAGTGTAAGACCATTTTGCATTCTGTATGCCATTTTTAGTCTTATTGCATTGCGTATGTCATTGCCTCGGTTTGCGTGCCTGTGTGCACGCATTTCGAGGCATCTCATTTTCATCCACCGGCCTCTTATGTGAGTGTGGCCGAGGCTCACTCATGTTAGTATAAGTCCATATTGCATTGTGTATGTCATTTTAGCATCATTGCATTTCGTATGCCATTGACTCGGTTTGCATGCCCGTGTGCACGCATTTCGAGACACTTCGCTTTTATCCGACGGCTTCTTATGTGAGTGTGGCTGAGGTCCACTCGTGTTAGTGTAAGTCCAATTTGCATTGCGTATGCCATTTCATGCCTTAGGATCATCGCCTCGGTTTGCGTGTCCGTGTGCACGCATTCCGAGACATCTCATTTTCATAGTATTGTGCATGCTAGGATTGTATTTTAGTTGCATTCATGCATATCATGCATATTGCATAGTGTTCGGGATAGGAGTTAGCCCGGGCACGGGAAACGAGGCGCGTTTCGTACTTCGAGTGATGGAACGGGTCTCAATTCCCAGGTCACCGATACTTCGGATCATCCATGATGGAGTTAGGTCTAGTTGTATTTCCATGTGCATTCATCCTATATTGAGTTGTGCAATCCGACTCCTCGGCCATCATGCATCGAGATGCGTGATTGGTGGCACGAGGATCGAGGCATGCATATATTTGTGAAATACATTGCTATGCCCCTTTCCTGCTCTCTGTTGCAGCAAAATGAAGAATCAGCAACTTTTCGGAATCTGGCACGCATTTCGAGAAAATGTGCAAACAGAGGCTAATTGGGGCATCCTAGTGGATTTCCGAAAAGACAACCCAACATGCATCAATTCATTATCCAGAGCGGAGTCAAGGCAGTCCCTGGCTTGCATGCCAGTTTACAGCTTTCTTAGTTAATTTGTTAATTAATTAGGAATTTGTATATTTATTTCGGACTGTAATATTCTTTTATTTCGGACTGTATTATTATTTATTCGGACCCTCTGCGCGAGGGCATAATTGTAATAAGTGTGGGTAAGTGTGATGTATGTCTTCCAACCCCACTTCTTTCTTCCCTTTTATTTACCCGCTTATGATGGTTAGATATAGGGCATATTTCAATTAGCATACAGTATGACAGCATGTTTGCATCATTCATCTGTTTTGCACGCATAGACTACTCATCATACAAACTGCATTTGTATTTCAATTCCAAATTGAACACGTGTTAGCTGTAGCATTTCACATGCCATGTTTAAAATAGCCGAGCCTGCTATAGTTTACATCTTTGCATGTGTTGCATTAGACATTTCAGTATGCTTAGGTCCATGCATGGATTTTTAACAAGCTTCTGTTTTGGCTTGGAGTACTCGGTGAGTTTTATGCTTTAGCATCCTTGCATGCGTGTGAGTGACTGCCATGAAAAGCATGCTTACCATGAGGCTAAATGCTTATGTGATATAACTGCCTTGAATGCCTGTGGGTGGAGGTTGAGTTATTTGAATTGGGACAATTCATCAAATGTTTGTTTTAAGCCCACTAGAAAGTGGCAAAACCATTATTCTCCTAAGCCCACCCGAGGGTGGCAAATCC
Source organism: Camellia lanceoleosa (assembly GCA_025200525.1). Classification (NCBI taxonomy): domain Eukaryota; kingdom Viridiplantae; phylum Streptophyta; class Magnoliopsida; order Ericales; family Theaceae; genus Camellia; species Camellia lanceoleosa. Next base: position 185,260,138 of record CM045762.1, read on the forward strand.
GCGTCTTAGCCTACCTGCGGGTAGCACCATCAAACCATTTTCAAACAAACAAACATGAAATGTTTTGTTCCAATTCAGGCGACCCAGTCTATACTTGTATGCTGTGCGCATCACATAATAACCTAGGCTAATAACCGGAATAAGAACTCACAATGTTTTCAAAAACAGATATCATGGTTAGTAGAGGCCGGTCTTTGATCAAGGCGGGGTGCTCACGAAGTGACCTTCCCCAATCGTACCCAAGTTCCCGAGCCGAGGCAACTTTGGTGATGACGGACACGTGGCCTTTGGCACCGAGTCAGGGTTTCCTAAATTTCCCATTATAAAATATTTAGGTGGCGACTCTGTATCTGGCGAAGCAGTCCATGTTTGGCATTTCTTTCAAAAAATCTGTTTTTCTCAAAATCGATTTGCCGAATTTGGACTCTTTGGTTCAAGATTAAGAACCGTGACATTTGAGTCCTTGAACTGTAGTGACCCAATATCGAACCAAAACGGGGGGGACTCGCACTCCCTTTCCCCGGGATGCGTTCGGGGACGTCTACACATGCCTCTATTAGTGCTCTGTTGCAGCAAAAGGAGGAATTTGCAGGACGCAGTGGCCGACCGACCATCAGAGCTGCCGATTGACAACTTAATCTGCCGATCGGCTATAAAAATTGGTCGATAGCCATAAACTTTGGCTGATGATCATTCCTCTTAGTCGACCATCCTTCAGAATGTTCATAAGGTGGATCAGAAGCATCTTAGAAGTTGACACAATTTTCAGAAAGTCCAAAAGAGTGCAAATAGAGGCATCACGAGGCACGGTAGTGGATTTCCTAGCGAAGCCGACCAAGCATGCATATCTCCCTCCCCTCGAGGCCATTTTAACTGCTTTGTGTAGTTAGTTAATTTGCTGATTTCGTAATTAATTAGTTAATGTATTTAGTTAATTCATTTCATCTTTGTAATATTATAATTAGCTTAGTATAGTTAGTTTCAATTCGGTTTGTAATTAATTAGCGTAGTGTAGCTAGTTAGTTGATTTATTCGGACCCTCCGCCGTTGTGATAAATATGCGTGTGTGTGATGCATGTTTTCCAACCCCCATTTCTTTCTCCCTTTTACTTACCTGCTTTCGATGGTTAGCTTAGGGCAAATTTCAATTAGCATTCTTATGCTTGCATACGTGCATCCATTCATCCGTCTTGCATGCACCGGGCTCGGCGTATCATACAAACTGTATTGTATTTCAATACTAATTTGAATACATGTATCAATTGTTGCATTCACATGACATTCTAGAATAGTCGAGCCTACTTAGTTGCATTTTGCATGTGTTGCATTAGGCATCTTAACATAGTTAGGATCATGCATTGATTACTAACTGGCTTCTTTTTTGGCTCGGAGTACTAGGTAAGTTTTTACGCTTTAGCATCCTTGCATATGTGTAAGTGACTGCCATGATAGTATGCTTGCCATAAGGCTAACTGCTTAAGTGTTTAACTGCATGAATGCCTGTGGATGAAGGCTTCATTGCTTGAATTGGAACAATTTATCAAAATCATGTTTTAAGCCTACTTGAGGGTGACAAATCCATGACTTACCCTACTTACGAGTAGCATTTTCAAACCATTTTCAAGCAAACAAACATGAGATGTTTTTTTTCCAACTTGAGCGATTTAGTCTATACTTGTATGTTGTGCGCATCACATAGTAATTCTAGATTAATAACCGGAATAAGAACGCATGTGTTTTCAAAACCAACATATCATGTTAGTAAAGGCCGATCTTTGATCGGGTGAGCGGGGGTGCTCATTGCATGACCTTCCCCTCTTGTACCCAAGTTCCCGAGCTGAGGCAACTTTGGTGATGACGGACACGTGGCCTTAGGCACGAGTCGAGGCTTCTTAAATTTCTCAAAAATAAAATATTTAGATGGCGACTCTGAAATCTGGCAAAGCAGTCCATGTTTGGTGTTTTTTTTATTAAAATCGATTTTCCAAGACGATTTGCCGGATATGGACTCTTTGGTGATTTATCAATCTTACATTGCACTTTGTGAGGTTAGATTCAAAACCGTGACATGAGTCCAAACTGTAGTAGCTAAGAACCACAATTCGCGCCCTCGCGCACGGAGCGGAGTTCCAGGCGGTCTACAATAAAATAAAATAAAAAAAATTCATGACTGGGCATGTACGTGGTTTATTTTTTTTTATTCACATGTTATAATATAAGTTTCAAAAAATACAGAGCAGACCTGTAATAACAACTCAAACAAAATAAGAAAAAATAAAATAAAAAAGTTATATTCCGTACAAGTGGAACACTGTGTGTCCGTATTCCACTCGTTTCCAATTTTCGGACAATAATGGAACAATTGCAACCTCTGCTTGATATGCACGAAAAACAAGAAAGTCACTTTCTCTTCGTCCAGCTGTGTCAGTATGAAGGGTAAAATAGTCATTTCTGTTGTTCTAATAACATTTTATTACACATTTATTCACAAAAAGTCAAAAAGTTAACCCAAACCTCTATAATTTTTTTCCTCAACTTTTTAGTCCAAAAAATAAAAAATACACTTATTTAGAACATCCCAAACAACCCCTAAGTTTTAGAAGTTTTACATTTTGTTGAAAGTGTACATACCTTAAAAACAAAGATTAACAATACAAATTAAGAGGTTGTTTGGGATGTTCTAAATAAGTGTACTTTTTGACTTTTTATGAAATATGAGTTAGGTTTGAAGTGATGTGGTAGAGAAGTGATGTGACTTAAATAGGATAGTAACTTTTTGACTTTTTGACTTTTTCAAAAGATGCCAAACTTAGCCTAAATAATGTATAATCATTTTAAATTCATTAATTAATATTCATAAGTAACAAAATGATTGTAACCCTTAAAAAAGCTTTCTTAATTCACCTACAATAATATATCATGTTACATATTAATTTTTAATTTATCATAAATTCAATCATGTAACACCAGTGAATTGTAAATTGTATATTGTGATTGCTAACAGTTTTTAGTAACAAAACCCATTGAATAATGTGGGCGGGCGTGAATACCTAGAACTTAAATGCTTCGTAATTTAAGGTCTTAAGTTAATATTTTTCCAATCTATCTATAAAAAAATAAAATAATAATAATAATAATAATAATTTCCCATATTAAATATGCTATGCTAATGACGTAGTGTGGTTATTACAAGCCACTCAAATTTATATCTTAAAATAAAGTGCTTAATGGTGTCATGTTTATCTAGTTTGTTTGACTACTTATCATCCCAAAGATATTCTAATCAAAGGCCGGCTAACCAATTGCCTTCTTTTGGCAACACCCATTGGCCATAAACTAAAAACAAAGTACCCACTCTTTTGTATCTAATTATAATTTGACAATTTTTTAAAATATATATTTATTTTTTTATGAAAACTATAAATTGAAAATGTTTGATGTAACATTGTGAGCCACATATCCTTAAACCACTAAAAAAAGCATAGTGCTATCAAACATATTTTATGCAAAAATTATTTAACTTAGGGCAATCATTTCATTCTCAAACAAAAACCCTATCACTTAAAACTTATAGTTTTTAAAAATAAAAAGTCTATTATCCTCGATTTTAAGCGGTCGTTTGGAATGATCTAAATAAATATACTTTTTAACTTTTTATGAAATATGAGTTGAGTATGGATTGAGTTTGAAGTGATGTGATAGAGAGGTGATGTGACTTAAATAAGATGATGTGATTTAAATAAGATAGTGACTTTTTGACTTTTTTAAATTATTACAAATAAGGCCTAACTCAGAAACTGACTCGTAAAGTTTAAATCTATGGTCCATATTCAAAGTTGTTATTATAGGTCATAATGTAAACAAATCTTAATCCTTAATCGTTAATTTTAAATAGATATTTGGGTCTCAATTTTTGAGTTCCCAGAACTGTTTTTTAAAAATTCTACATTTACATCATCTAAGGTTTTGTGGGTTGGTGGTTAGAGTGTAAAACAAATCAAATTACTTGCGTTCGACTCATTAAAAGATGGTTTGAGATTAACTCATTATGTAAATAAATCAAATTTAAATACATTTTAAAATTTGTAAATTTTTTTAATCAAACTTGAATAATCTATTACTTAACTCAGCTCAACTTAATTATATGTCAGTTCATGATCAGATCGATTAAAACTCATTTAAGATTTATTCAAAAGGTGAACAAATTAAAATGTAAACACATTTCTAAAATGATTAAATTTTCAAATTAAATTTAAATAATTTATTATTCTACTTTTTCATAGACCTATTGATGACTTAGCCAAATGGTGAAGACATTGAACAGGTGGCTTCCTAACCCTTTCACCCACCACTTCCAAAGTTAATTATTTTGATGAATTTAGAATTTCTCATGTTCTCTCCTACATTAAAAAATTTAAATTCTTGTATGAAATTTTATGTGGACAATTTTATAAATATTTACAATTGACTATTTTGATTACCATATTTTATTGCCGCTCTTTTGCACCCACGAAAATAATTTACAATATCTAATGTCCTAGATTAGATTATTATATGCCACATACCAACTTTGTCCATATATCATTCTAGAGCTTTCATTAGTTCATAATTAACTTCCAACAGTGCTTAATCATTAGTACTTTGTTATTGTTGTGGTTAATGGGCATACCCTCATTGTCCATTTTGCCCCCTCCATCTACTATTGTTCGGCAATTATAAGGTTTGTTTGTTTTCTTAGCTAGGTTGGGTGAGATTATTAGTAAGAGAACTATTAGTGATGAGACTAAGAAAAATTATAATTATTTGATAATCAGTGAACTACCAATAGTTCATGTTTGTTTTGAGAGATAAGAGTGATATTATTTATGTAAAATTCTACAAATACCCTTGTTGCATTACTATCAAATTTGAGCTTATACCAACTAATAACTGCATTACATATTTTAATATTAAAAAAAGAATTAATATTAAAAATTATATTTCATATATATATATATATATATATTTGGTACTATTTTATTTTTTTAATATAATTTTGTTTGGTATAAATACTATTATCAAATGATGGAATAATTAAAAAAAAAAATGATAGAAAAAAGACCATACTAATCAAGTAGAGTAAATAAATTAAGTAGAATAATAGAGGGGCAAAATAGTAAATCCCCCTCTAATTCCGAGGGATTGTTTTTCTAATGAGTGCTACTATTAGCACCTCATAAATTATTTTGGACCCCCCAATTTTTAGTTTTTTTTTTTATTACAATAATAACCTCAAATAAAATTACTACAAAGAACATCATTAATTTTGGGACACTCCATCTTACAATTAAACCTACAGACCCACTACATCATGAATTAGGGTTTATAAGAGCACTCACCTCCATCACCACCCATCTATCTTTTCCAAATCCCACCTTCAAAACCTACTAACCCTCAAAACCTTAAAAACCTTTTGGCGGCAATATTCTGGCGATAATAGTGGCAACCATTTGATTACCTACACTTTTCCAGCTATGACAATAAGTGAAAATTTTTCTGGTAACTACAACTCCATAAGATAAGAGAAGTACAATAATAAAAGTTTAGAGGAAGTTCATAACTTTGATATTGTTCTTAGCTCAAAAAAGATTAACCTTGTGAGGGTAAGTTTCTTCAATAAAATGGCAAAAATAATAAAATATGTTCATTATTTTTCGAGACTGAACTCCCGAACATATGATCGAAATTCAGGAACACAGGCATGAACATTGTTTATTTGTTTGAGAATCGGTAATCGAACATTGATTTTGAACTTTTTGTGATCTGGGATGAGTCCAGAATGAAGAAAACTCGAAGAACTAAACCGTTTTAAGAACTGGGAATCGAAGATTTTAATCTCCGAGAAGTGATTGTATGATAAGGTTGGTGACAATCATAGACAAGTTTTGTATTGGAACATCCCCTGAAAGATTATTGTGGCTCAAATTAAGAGCTTGGATTTGAGAACAATGAAAAATATCAAATGGGAAGTTGGTTAAATCCGCAGAGACAGTATTCTTCTTCTTCTTCTTCATGGGTTTTGAAAAGGATGAGACTCTTCTTCTTCTTAGTGGATTTTGTTAGGATTTTTTAGAATAGAGGTTTTTTTTTAGTATGGGGGGGTGTGCATTCAATAGGTGGAATATTTAAAGATAATTTTGGTATTAATTGAGGAGAAAAAATAAATTTTAAGAGTTTCAAACTTAATAAGTGTAGGTTCAAAGAAATAGAGAGTTCAAAATAATTTATAGGATGCTAATAATACCACTCTTTTCTAATACCATCTCCCATTAGGGACTACTAATCCCATCCATGAATGCCTATCATAGTCTCAAGGTATATTGTGAATCATCTTCTCCATTTTGTAAACAAACACAATATTAGTGGACCGACATCCATCTTAATCCAATCTCTCCTATAACCCAAAACAAAGAAAATGAGCTTTATAGTTAGAATTTGTCGAGTCTATCATAAATCTTATTTTAGTGGCTTCGAGTTGTTTATGGCTTTGAATCATTTATCTTATAATTTTTTGTATGTAAATATTCTTAAGAAAAAAATTAAATTGAGTTAATAATTATAGTCATATATTTTCATAAACAAAATAAAGTGAATTAATGTAATTATAATTACCAAATCAATATAATTTTTTTTTAATTTTTATTTATTTTTATGAATGATCTCTTTCATAGGCCTACATATGACTGATTTATATTCCCATAAAATATCCCTATAACAAGGCTCAGGACACCCTGACAAACCCAAACTACACGTTGCTAGTCTACATAGTAGATTAGTGTGAATCTAATCCCTTAAGGCATGTTTGTTTAGAAGAGATAGGGAGGGAGGAGGGGAGGCAGCACAATATCATATGATGTGAGACTAACATATTTTTTTATCTCTCTACCAAATTAGATTTAGCAAATAAATCTAACAAACATATTTTTTTATCTCTCTACCAAATTAGATTTAGCAAATAAATCTAATCTTGTCCCATACTATAATCTACCATAACCAAGCATGACAAAAGAAATCCTATATCTCTAATATTACATATCCTCCCCAAAATCATATCCAATAGAGACAACCAAACAAACAAGAGGGTATTAAGGTAATTTGATATTCATATTTACGCACACACATACGTACGTACTCTGCTCGGGGGTTTATAAGGAAGAGAGAGACAAAGAACAGAGTGTGTAAAAGCCACCTGAAAAAACCTTTTGAGTCTCTCTATCTAAATCAGTTTGCCACGCCGGAAATTCGCCGGAGTTCCGTAACTCTAACTGAAAAAACAAAGGTGTGTGTTTTGTTCCTTAAATCTCTACTACACACACCGCACGATCGTTGATTTTCAGTTTTGTTATTTGATTCTCTCTCTCTCTCTGTTCCCTGTTTTCTTAGCAACCAAACAAAAGATTTTCAATACCCTTTTACTTCTTCCGCTTTGGTCTGAAAATTAGAGAGAAAAAAGAGCATTTCTTTTGGAAATTCATGTGGTAATAGATATATATTTACTGTTCTATTCTGTTCTGTTTGCTTGGTCTCTAAGAAAATGAAAGAGAAGATACCAAACTAGATATACACTGGTTTTTTGTTTATTTTGTTTCGAGAATTTTTTTTTTCTTTATATTTAAATCACATTTATTTGGCTTAATTTAACTGATTTTGTAATATTTCGAACCCTATTCCATATGAAAACATAAGATTAGGAATTTCATTTTCATTCCACTTTTATTTGTTTCTCAGCAATCTTTAATTTCATTTTTTTTTTTTATTCTGTGAGTGTGTGTAGGAAAAGCACTCAAAACCTTGGAACCTTTCCACTTCTATTGTTTGAGACTCAATTTGGTTTCGTTTTCAAAACCTGCTTTCTAAAAATTCAAATACACGAATTATTTTCATATTATTTTCTTCTTCTTCTTCTTTTTTTTTTTTTGGGTGCAAAACTAGTTTTTGAAAATATAAAAACATCTTTTTGGTGCTTATTTTCACCAAATTAGTTTTTCGTGTTTTTCATAAAACAGTTTCCAAAAACGAAACCAACATCCAATGAGAATTCTTTGTATGCAAAATATAGAATTCCAGATTTTATTTTTGTATATTGAAGTATTGAACTTAATTGCAGATGGTACAATTCTCAGCTCTATTCAATGGTTTGGCTAAAAATATATTGGTTAAGAATGGAAAGAAAAGTAGGAGTGATGTTGGGAGAGAAGCTGCAGATGCATTGGCTAAAGAAGCAAGGAAGAATGACTTGATGTTGAGTTCTTCGGGCACCATTAACGGCGAACAGTCTGATAATTTTGTGTCGGTTTTCTCTAAGGGAGGGAAGAAAGGGGTGAATCAGGATTGCCTTGTTGTGTGGGAGGTAATAAACCATATGTTAACATTAGTAATAATAACTATTTGCGTTACATTACTCTGTTTGTTTGGGTACAAAACATTTTCTCAAAAAGATTTCTAAAAATCGGTTTATGCAATTGTTAGCTTTTTGTAAGACGAAATACGAAAGTCAACGGAAAAAACTTAACTGGGCTGAAGACGTTTTCAAATTAAGTTTTACCAACACGAACACCGACACCCCCACCAGTATCATCGTTGCTTCCACTACTATTACCACTCACTCCACTGCCACCCCCACCACCGATACAATCACTAATACATTAGTTTCAAGGTTTCAACCGAACATGAGAAAATTCTGCCAAAAATATTTTTAAAGCCAAAGTAAAGGTAACTAAAGTCTGAAGACAGTAGCAGTGGTCCCTACTAGCACCACCACCACTAATATAACCACTAGCATATTAGTTTCAATGTTACAATAAAACATAGGAAAACATTTTCTATGAAATTAGTTGTTTTCTACCAAAACAAATGGAGCGTGAGAACCACAATCAGGACATGTCAAAATAATGTAACCCTTGCATTTTTGTTGGTACCATCAGTTCCAATTGATGAACATGAATTGAATGACAGGAATTTGGATGCCAAGAAGACATGATCTTTTGCGGGATCTTTGATGGCCACGGCCCCTGGGGTCACCTGGTCGCAAAAAGGGTTAGGAAGTTAATGCCATCGTCTTTGCTTTGCAATTGGCAAGAAACCCTTGCTCTAAATTCACTCGACCTGAATTCAAGCACCGAACCAGACAAAAGCCTTCATCAATTCGATATATGGAAGCAATCTTATTTAAAGACTTGTTCTGCCATTGACCAAGATCTAGAGCAGCATCCTGGGATTGATTCTTTTCACAGTGGTACAACGGCTTTGACAATTGTTCGACAGGTAATGAGAAATGCCAATCGTATAAATTTTTTGGGATGAGTGATGTATATGCTTGCATTGGTACATTGTTTTGTTCTTCTGGTTTTGAATATGAAATTAGTCTTTGAGTTATAATTGTTTTTGGTTCTTCCGGTTTTGAACATAAAAAGGGGATTTCTAAATCATTCTGTTAAGATGATTAGTTAATAAGTTATACTGTTGTCCTCTGAAATTGTTGTTGGTTTTGCTTACTAAATTTGAGGGATTTTTTAAGGTTGTGTATATATCTTTCAAGTTGAAAATAGAGACATTTTGATGTTTTTCCGATTTGATGTTTCTCAGGATGATCTCATTGTTATAGCAAATATTGGTGATTCTCGGGCTGTGTTAGCCACCACTTCCGATGATGGCTGCTTGGTACCGCTTCAGCTTACGGTTGACCTTAAACCCAATTTGCCTCGTTAGCTCTCTCTCTCTCTCTCGCTGAGTGTGCGCACATTTACTTACAAGTGCTTGTGTTTAAGGATTTTAACTCGTGTATTCACAAATGCAGAAGAGACTGAAAGAATAAGACAGTCCAAAGGGAGAGTGTTTGCTATGCTTGATGAGCCGGGCGTGTACAGAGTCTGGTTACCAAACGGGGAGGCACCAGGAGGGCCGGGACTAGCAATATCAAGAGCCTTTGGTGATTATTACATAAAGGGTTTTGGCCTTATTTCCGAGCCTGAAATTACACAAAGAAATATCACCTGCAGAGACCGGTTTGTCATTCTGGCAACTGATGGGGTACGTACGCACTTATCATTGGTGATTCAAAACTTTTACATGAGCACTCGATATGTAACTTTCTCATTCTTAGAGGAATGATTGATGTTTGTGGTGGTGTTTCGGGCCTATCACTGAACTATATGGTACATAATCTTTGCTTACATAGGTATGGGATGTTCTCTCCAACCGAGAAGCAGTGGAGGTTGTGTCTTCAACACCAGAAAGGGAAGAATCGGCTAAAAGATTAGTCCAACATGCGATTTGTGCTTGGAAACGTAAGAAACCGGGTATGGCAGTGGATGATATCTCTGCTATCTGCCTCTTCTTCCACAATTCAACATCCTCTCAGTCGGTTAACACCATCAAGCTTCCATAGCAGTCCGACATGAGAGAGAAGCAGTTTAGCTGGTCACTGAGGTTGGCAATTAAGTTGTTATCTTAACAGCATTTGATTGTATATTCTTTCTAGACTCTCGTTGTAGAGTTGAATGATAGATGTATTGGTGACCAAATCCCCCTATCATACTTTGTTTTTAGTACAAATGATGTACCAAATATTTGTAAGATACAAATGAAAATGACCAACATATTTATATCACTTGTTGAATTACTTACTTTATAGAGAAAAGAATCAAGGGTTGATAAGAAACAATTACATTTTTTTTTTTTATTCTTTTTTTTTTTTCCTTCCTCTTTTTATAATATGACATAAGTGTGAAACAAAATCTCACATAATTTAAATACGAATGTAATGAGTAGTATATGAGTCTCCTATAACAATTATTCTAAGAAAGCAAAAAAATATATATATATATATTCTGATAACATAATGTGATTCTCACTTTTATTACAAGTATAAAGCGTGAAAAATAATGTGTCTGTAATCTTATTCTTATAAAAGTCAAAATCCAAATCCAAATCCAAAACTCAAAATCTCCTAAAAAAATTGTGCTAAGAAGACACGAGTTTCATATCATGTAAAATTACTATATGCACTTAAAAAAGCTTTCTTCACCTATGTGGTGTTTTGGGAAGTTGGTAAAAAGCTGGTTTTTTGGCTTTTTTAGCTTATTTTGTCTTTTTGTGAGAAAGTTTTGTGAGAGTGTTTTGTTTTTTGTGGAAAAGTTTTGTGAGAGGTGATGTGACTCAAAATTAGTAAAAAGCTGGAAGCTGGCTTTTTACCAGCTTCCCAAAATGGAGCCTCCTAAAAAAAGAAAGGAAGGGAATAATAATGTGTGATATCCCACATCGAAAACTAGAAGAATGAGAAGGTTGGAGTGGGCTTATAAGTAGACAATTAGAGCGAATTACGCACTCAACCCGTCCTGTTGGGGGTGTTAGATGACTGGTCAATGATCGTATAGAGAAGGCTGGTCGTGCCAACACCTACATTTGACGAACACATCAATTACAAAAGGCGAGTGGGTCCACTCTACTTTTAGGTGGGCTTGCCCGTCAATTTTTGGAAGCCCCTTATCTTCTTGATTGGGGGCCCACTATCCTAATGACCAATTACTAACGATTTACTATTGCTGCTCATTGAGGGACGGATTTAAAAGAAAAATGTATGAAACGATATAAAATATTGATGTATTTTATTTATTTATTTATTTAAAAATTTCTCAATTAAACGTGTCTACGAAATTTTTAGTGAAGTTAAAGAGTGAATAAAATTAATATAAGGGATTTTTATTGATAAGTCTAATTTAGAAGTGTTTTAATCCAAGAAGTCCATGAAGGAATTTTTTAACCCATTTAGTCCCATGTATGTATAGTTTTATTCCATAAAGTCCATTTTCTTAATTTACACTATTTTCTTGGACACTTATGTCCTTATATTCAATTTTGATACCCTTATAAATATTTTTTCAAGGATTAGCAATTTAATGATGTGAAAATTTATATTTTAAAATTCACATTGGTAGAAATGTAAAATTGGCCTGTGGGATACTGAAACTTGTCGAACTTGAAGCCCATTGTTGACAATGTGAATATTCACATTGACATGTTAACATTCACATTAATAGGAGTGTAAAATTGGCCCACGTCGTGGTGGCGAAACTCATCATGCTGTAGGCCACCGTCTCCGTTGACAATGTGAATATTCACATTGACATGTTAACATTCATATTAATAAGAGTATAAAATTAGTCCGCGACCCATGGGCTAAAGTTCGACGGCGGCAGATTGACAATGTAAATATTCACATTGACATGTTAACATTCACATTGATAGGAGTGGAAAATTAGCCCGGTCGTGGCTACTCAAACCCGCCCATGGCGGTCTGCCAAGGCTTATTAACAATGTGAATATTCACATTGACATGTTAACATTCACATTGATAAGAGTATACAATTAAAATTGGCGGTGACCCGGCGGCGGGCCAAACCCGGCGGCTCGTTGACAATGTGAATATTTACATTGACATGTTAACATTCACATTAATATTGTGTAAATTGGCCCGTGGCGGCGAAACCCTGCGGTACATAGGCGGTATGATCCAACTCAGTTGACAATGTGAATATTCACATTGACATGTTAACATTCACATTAATAAGAGTATAAAATTAGTTCCTGCGGCCCATGGTGACGGCATTGTTATTGACAATGTGAATATTAACATTGACATGTTAACATTCACATTGATAAGAGTGTAAAATTGGCCCGACCATGGGCGGGCGAAGCTCAACCGAAGCTGGCGGGCTTGGCGGGCGTGACAATGTGAATATTCACATTGACATGTTAACATTCACATTGATAGAGTGTAAAATTAGCCCGCAAAACGCCCGACGGCGTGGATGGCCCGAGGAGCTTGGCGACTGTTGACAATGTGAATATTCACATTGACATAACATTCACATTGATAAGAGTGTAAAATTGGCCCGTGACCTCGGGCGGGCGAACTGCCTGGCCCGTTGGCAATGTGAATTGTCATATTGACATGTTAACATTCACATTGATAGGAGTGTAAAATTGGCCCACAGCTCGTGGGCGGCCCGAAACCAGACCGTAGCTCGAGACGGGCTTGGCCCGACCCGTGACAATGTGAATATTCACATTGACATGTTAACACTAACATTGATAGAAGTGTAAAATTTGTCCGCTGTTCGAAGCTCACCCGCAGCTCAGAGTAGGCCCGGACCCAAACCCGGGCCGCCCATGGGACGCGAGTCAATTTTACATTCTTATCAATGTAAATGTTAACATGTCAATGTGAATATTCACATTGTCAACAGGTCGGGCCGGGCCCGACTCGGGCCGCCCACAGGCCGTGAGCGGGTTTCGGGCAGCCATGGGGCACGGGTTAATGTTACACTCTTATCAATGTGAATGTTAACATGTCAATGTGAATATTCACGTTGTCAACTTTCGGCTAACGGCGGCCAGTTTGCCCACCGTCACGCCAATTTTTAATTATCAATGTTAATGTTAATATGTCAATGTGAATATTCACATTGTCAACGGGCCGACCCGGGCCCGCCCTGGGCAGCGGGCGGGCTTCGGGCCGCCTACGGGCCACGGGCCAATTTTACACTCCTATCAATGTGAATGTTAATATATCTTTTAACCTATCAAACAGTGGTTGACAGATTTTCCTAAGGTCTTGATAGAAGTCAGCAATGTAATTGAGGGAACCTAGGAACCGTTGTAATTGAGTTTTATCAAGAATTTCATCAAGAAACTTAGACGCAAATTCAATAGAGCGACTAATAGGAAGAATAGTATTATGATGAATATCATATCCTAAAAACCTTACTTTAGTTTGAAACAATTTAATCTTAGGAGCAGAAATGACGAGACCATGACTTTTAATTGTATAAAAGAATGCAGTTAAATGTTTCCAATGTTCACTAATTGATTTGGAAAAAATTAATATGTCATCAATGTAAACAATTGAAAAATGGCTAAATGGGTTGAATATATCATTCATGATGTGTTGAAATTCACTAGGAGCATTTTTTAATCCAAATGGCATGACATTCCATTCATATTGACCAAATGGTGTATTAAAAGCAGTTTTATATCTATCTTTAGGGTGAATTTGGATTTGCCAAAAACCACTTTTTAAATCAAATTTACTGAAAATAACAGCTTGATTAAGTCTTTTAATTAAATCTTTTTTATTAGGAATAGGATATCGAATCCATTCAAGAACAGCGTTTAATGGTTTGTAATTAATAACTAAGCGAGGAACACCTCGTTCTAATTCAGCATTTTTATTAACATAAAAAGCAGGACAAGACCATGGTGATTTACTTGGACTAATTATTCTATTTTTTAATAATTCATTAATTTCTTTTTTACATATTTCTAATAAGTCATGATTCATTTGAATAGGTCGGGATTTAGTAGGGATCTGTTTTTCATTAAAACCTTTAATATATGGTAACGTAACGACATGCTTTTTCCTATGCCAAAATGCAGTAGGTAAAGATGAGCAAACAGTTGATTCAAGTTTTAATTTAAATTCATTAATTTGAGAAATGAGAACTGGATCAGTTAATTGTTGATCAATTCTTTTGTAATTAATTTCTTCTTTAAGAAAATTAATATGTCGAGCTAATCGATTAATAGTATGAGTAATAGAACAATCTTGTAATTGATTTAATTCTAATGGTTCAGGTGGAAATAAGAATTTAAATGTGACAGGATGTCCTAAAACATGAGTAGTAATGCCTTCAGTGGAAGTGGTGAATGGATATAATAATGAAATAAAGGGTGTACCTAAAATTATTCTATCAGTCATGTTTTTAACTAACACAAATGTAGTTTTAAAACAAACATTATTTTGGATGAACATGTACTTTAGGTAATTTATATTTAATATGCATTTTACTACCATTAGCAGAGGTTAATTTCTCTTGACATTTGTGATAATATTTAGTAGGAAGTAATCCTTCTTGAATGCAATTTAAATCAGCACCAGTATCAATTAATGCAACTAAGTCTAACTCAAAATCTTCAACTATGATTTTAATTCTGGAATACCATTTTTGCATATAAATTTTGTTAAGTAAATTTAATCTTTTATCTTCAAGGTTAGTAGCTTGAGATTGGGATCTATTATCAAAAATAAGTTTATCGGGATTTGTGTGATCAGATTCAGAATCAGAATGGGTGTCAGATTTCTGAAGTGATTTTGGATTAGGTTGAAAATCATTTAAGTTTTGTTTAAGTTTAATATTAATGATTTCATTTTCTAATTTATTATCTTTATTTTGGAGTTCTCTGATAGTTTGTTTAATTTGATTTATTTCAGATTGTAAATCTTAAAGTGTAACTTCTTTAGTTTTATTTTTAAATTTTTCTAAAGTTTTAGTTAAACTAATTATGGGTTTATTGAATTTTGGTTTAGTATCTTTTTGAAGTAATAAATTTCTTAATTCATCAATGTATTGTTGTTTTAATTGAGGATCATCTAATTTACTAATTAAATCAATTAAAGCAGATTCTTCCTGAGTATGTTTGGTTAGAACAGAGATTTGTTTAACAGGTTTACAACAAACATCTGTACATCCTAAAGTAATTTGATTATGTTGGTTATCAGAATCAGATTGATCATTATCAGAAGGGGAACTGGATGTAGATGGAGGAACAGAAGAAGAACCATTATCAGATTGATTTAATTGTAAGATTTCAAATAATTGAATTTTGGATTCTTCATTAATTTGAAGTTGGTTAACTCTATCTTTGAGTTTTTGTTTTTCTTTGCATTTATTAGCATAATGACCTTTTTGACCACAATTATAACAGGTAATATCTTGATTAGATTTTGGAGATGATTTAGATTTATGATATTTCTTTTTAGGTTTAGTATAATATTTGTCATTAGATTTAGAAGGTGAATAAGGCTTCTTATATTTATTATAATACTTGGATTTATAATTTCTATGTTTTGAATATTTATGTGATTTCCTACGAGAGGGTGCAACGGAGGTAATCCATATTGTTCACAAAAATTGCCTAATTCATATTTAGCTTTATGTTTATCTTTAGAAGCTTTTTGACTAAGTTTTAAATCAATACACATTTTTAAACCTTCTTTTTGAATAGTACTAATTATATCGCCATATGTTAAATTATCATATTCAATAACACTAGTAGGTTGACTAAGAACATCTCTGATTTTGTGAGCAAATAAACTGGGTAAGCCATTAATAAATTTTTCTTTCCAGAATGATTTAGTACAATCTTCTCTTAACATAACTCTAGAGGTAAAGACATCTTTATACCATCTAAAGTCACTTAATGTTGGACATGTAAGATTACTAAGTTGATCATGTATGCGAGAATAAATATTAGTTGGGGTACCAATGAAATGTCGAACAATAGTATAGATTAATTGATTAATACCATCAGGATGACAACAACCTAAGTTTTCATCAAAAATAGGTAATCCTTGATCATCAGTTTGATTAGCATAAATTATGGATTCTCTTTGATCTTCAGTTAAGTATTTTTCCCACCAAGATTTGAGCGTACCAGTAAAACCAGTAGTAATCAAAGTAACAATTTCAGGTTGAGTATATTGGGGATAGTTGGATAGATAACTATTGGAGACCATAGATAAATGATTTAATTTTTGAAGGATTTGATCTTCACTTAGACCATCAATATTCCATTCGTATAATTTTTTAGCAGAAACAGAAAATTGGTTATTAATATTATTTTCTTCAAATTGTAAATCGACAGGAGTAGGTTTATTATACCAATTCTTAGTTGTTTGGGGATTAACTTTTGGATAATGGATTTTTGTAACTTGGAATTGTTGAGCTAATTGATTTATCTCATGATCGGTGTCAGATGGAGTAGAATTAGGGTCAATATCAAATTGTTGATTTAGAACAGTAATTCCTTTATCCTTAGAAGGTGAAGGAGTATCAGTGGTAGATAATTTGTTAAATAATTTTTCAATAGCTTGGACCGTAGAGGATTGATCATTTGTAACTAAACTAGTTCGCTTTGAACGATTAGTAGGGAGATTTAACAAAGGTGCATCTAAAGGTTGTTTATTAGATGAAGTAGGAATAGATTCTAAATTAGTTTCAATTTTATCTAATTGTTTACCAATTGTATTTAAACATTGATTTGTATAATTATTTTGTTCAATAACTTTTTTAATCTCATGATCATTGCCAGGTAATTTAAAAGGTGAAGCAGGAAGTTCAGTACCTTGTTGATTTAAGATAATGTTTTCTAATGGAGGATGACTAGAGCTAACTGTAGTGGTAGCAGAAGTTTTCCATTTATGTTTTGTAATGGTATTTAATTTTTTGTAATATTTATCAACATATTCAAGCAAAGGTAATTCAAAACCATATTGAACCATAAAATCATACCATTCTTGGGAAATTTGAGACATTTGAGTGGAATTATATTTAGCATAATAAGCATGACGTTGAGTGCGATTAGCTTTTGATTTGAAATTGATAAGTAATTGTTCAAGATTGGGAGTAAAATGTTTGCGCATTGTTAATAATTGAGGATTAACAGGTGGTGTGAATTCTTCCATATCGGTTTGAGTTGGAGAATTTGTTGAATTAACTTCTTCTTCAGGGAAGTGAGTATGTGTTGAATAAACAGGCTTACTGATTTGGGAAGTTGTGGAATTATCAATTCCTTTTAATTTATTTTGAGTTGAAGGACCAATATGTGGACCGAAATGTATTTGACTATTTTTTCGGAATAATGGGGTAGTAAATATTTCATCTTCAGTTTCAATTTCACTAGGGACACTAGATGTACTATGTCGAGAAGATTGGCTACGATTAAATTTAATATGAACAGAACCATCATTAAATTGACGGATATCTTGGATATCAGTTATGGATGATTGTTGTTGATTATGTTTGTAATGTTCATTAACAGTAATCCATTCATCAGGTAACTCAACATTTTTCCATTCAATCATTTGTGGAACATTAATATGTGAATCAGTACTACTACTTTGTATTAATAAAGTTTTATCTTTAGGTGATTTATGTAAAGCATGAACATTTAAATTAGTTTTCATACATTTATAGTGAACACGATAAATTAAAAGCAATATTATGAGTTTTAGTCATCATGTTAGTAAATGAACCATGTAATTGAATATTTAATGTTAAAGCATGTAAAATATTTGGATCTTTTAAACTAAGTGTAAAATCGGAAAACAATTAAAATGTCTTTGGACCTTTATGAAGACCGTTTCCATCATACCCATTAAACTATCATTGTAATTAAGAAAACGAGCATCACGTAAACATAACAAAACAAGTATTTTTACCTTGTGGAGTTAATGGTTTAATACCAACTTGAATTAATCCTATATGAATAAAATTGTAATCATTTTTAAATATCTCTTAATAAGTTGAGCATCAAATAATTGTGAGTTTCCACAGGTTTTTCCAAAGCATAAACTTGTTCCATAGTTTTAACATGCAAAGTGAATTTAAAAGTATTCTGTACAAAAGAAGTTTTATAAATTTCTTTGATTGGTAATTTTGGTATATTCCAGTCTACATTAATTGGATCATTTTGTATTTCAACATCTTCTTCATTAATTACTAAACCGTGATTAGGTATGGAAGGTAAGGTAGTTGACCTAGAACTGACTGATGAGTTACTTCTAAATAATCGACTCATTGTTCTTTCTAATTAATCAGTTTTACAATTATCTTAATACATACCCTATTCTTGTCTAGTTATCACAGACCAAATTGGTTTAATACAGACCCTATCCTAAATGTACACACTGCCTAACTCTAAGGACTTACTCCGGACAGGAAACGGAAATGGGTGATATAAACCAGGTGGATAACAGACTGATCTCGTGGGTGATTAAGATGGAACCGAAAACTAGATTAATCAAATAAACAATAGGAACGATTAATTGGAAGAAACTAAACAGTTAGAAACAGGATACAACATAACCAGGGCTCTGATACCATGAAATATGTTAAAAAAATATGTAAAAAAATATGTTAAATCTGTTAAAAAATATGTTAAATCTCTTCCTTGTCTTGGTATTCCTACTGAAAATTTATTCAAAATCATTCAAACTGACGCTTTTGATAGTGGTTATGGTGGTATTCTGCTCCAGCAAGTTACTCCTCAGTCACCTGAACAAATTGTTCGTTTTCATTCTGGTGTCTGGAATACTGCACAATTAAATTATAGTACTATTAAAAAAGAAATTTTATCTACTGTTTTATGCATTCAAAAATTTCAAGATGATATTTTAAATCAAAAATTTTTACTTCGTGTTGATTGCAAATCTGCTAAATATGTTTTGAAAAAAGATGTTCAAAATCTTGCTAGTAAACAAATTTTGCTCGTTGGCAATCTATTTTAAGTATTTTTGATTTTGACATTACTTACATACCTAGTTGTCAAAATTCCCTTCCTGATTTTCTTACCCGGGAATTTTTACAGGGGGGTAAGGGATGAGTGCTACTCCACATATTTCTTATGTTAAAACCCAAATTACCCATTACCAAACCCTGATCCGACAAGTTAACCGCCGCATTACCCGTCTTAAATCAACCCGACTTACTACTAAACGAGCCCAATACATCAATCATCAACAGTTACAAGCTCGGCGTGTTTTACGTCATAATTATTACAATGATTTGTTCTATTACCAGAATTATTTAGATCTTCTTTCTGGTTGCTAGTCTTTGTTCCATATTTCACAGATGTCTCGCCCAAGGCCTCCTTCAAAGGCTTTGGTTCCCTCTTCTGGTTCCAGTAAACCCAATCAACT
Organism: Camellia lanceoleosa; assembly: GCA_025200525.1. Taxonomy (NCBI): domain Eukaryota; kingdom Viridiplantae; phylum Streptophyta; class Magnoliopsida; order Ericales; family Theaceae; genus Camellia; species Camellia lanceoleosa. The sequence continues at coordinate 185,279,936 of CM045762.1, forward strand.
CATAGTTCCTCCTCCTTTGGAGTCAGTTCATCCATCCAAATCTATTGACCTAATTAACCGGTACCATACTCTTGGTACTATTCACCGTCCTGATTATTCATCTGCATTGGCTAATGATCCTTTGGCCTCTAGCCAATCCGTTTCAGTTACTCCACTTCCAATCAACCAAATTCGCCCTTCTCGAACTGAGTACACCAAATCACATGTTACAAACTTGTTCTACAAAGAACCCAGTCACCCTAAAAGTCAAACCATTAATGAAATTGCTCAATTCCATTTTGGCTCTGGATGTCATTTCATTTCTTCACCGCCAGAGAAAAATCTCTCCTATTACAAAGATATCTACTCAACCATCATTCCATCTTGATTAAACCCATTCAGGATCGAACTTATGCTTATAAGATCCTATACTATTCACTCTACATTCATAATATTGTCTCTCTTGCAGAATGGGGAAATCCTAATCTGCTTCGAGATTTACCTGGTCACTCTATTCAATATAATTATCATGATTATGTTGATGCTTGGTTCAAATTGTTCTTGTACCAAAATGAGTCTTTCAGTCACTCCTGGTTCATTTCCTTTGATCAAAAATTCAAATCCAAGTTACCAACCTGGTTTGTGAGATGGTGGACACATTATGGCGCCATTTCAGAAATTCTCCCCAGTTCCCTCAATGAAACAATTGCTTATTTTGCTGCTGTTTACCCATTCACTGCTCATCAGAAACAATTTCTTATATTGCTCAATTTTATATCCAAATACAAAATTCCATGGATATTTAAATGGCATTATGGGATTGATGATAACATAATTATTCGACAACACTCAGTCAAATGGTGGGCTAAGTTCAATGTGTCCAGAATTATTGAAATTGTTCATGAGGAATTTCCTCCTGATCAATGTGCTCCAACTCCTGCAATAGTCAAAGCCCAGCAGAACCCAACTGCTGTAATCAACCAAGGAAGTCAGCCCAGTCTTCCCCCAGTCAATCTTGGAAGCCCCTCTTCTAGTGGCTCCAAGCCCAGATCATCCAAATCCAAATCCAAAGTTCCTACAATTCCGGACCAGCCCAAGGATCATTCAAGGCCCAAGTCAAAATCCAAATCAAAGGCTAAGCCTATTTCACCTCCTGTTCAGCCCACAGCTAAATCCAAAGTCAAGTCCAAGCCCTCCCGTGATGAAATGTTCCAGATGGCTCGGCAACTTGTGGATCGAGCTCAGGCCCAATCAACCAGTTCTAATGATTCAGAATAAGGTTCAGCCCAATCTTCTGAAGGATCAACTACTCAATCCATTCCATATGGACGTCCCGAGTTTCAAGATGCTCAGGATCCATATACCTAATCAACCTAGGATTCTTTATAAATACAAAATTGGCTTCAATCAATACTCTTTTGAGAAAAGCTGCCAATTTGTATTTATTTTGATTCCTTTATTCACATGCTTCACCGAAAGTGATGAATAGTAAAAGTTACTGTTCACTTTTACTGTTCACATCACGATTTGGACAATTAACTTTTGTTAAAGCTGCTCAACTGTTCAATCAATCAGCCGAAAGCAACCGACAGCTCTGCTCCGTCTCCAATGCTGCCAGCTGCCTTCATCATTCAGCCAATTCACATGCTGCATAGTTACTTTTATTTTCTATATATTTGTAATCAAATGTAATCACTCAACACCTTCTTCTTTCTACAACCCTTCTGATTGTAAGAAAAACCAGAGTGCTTTGAGTGAGGTTTACATTTTCCCGTTCTGTTCAACCTATTTAAAAGATCCTTACAGATTACAACCATTGTAAGTGCAAGTTATTTTTCTGTATTTAATTTAAATGTTTTAATTAAATGTTTTTGGTTTTGTGCATTCCAATACTGTCTTTGTTTAATTTGGTTCATATTTGATTTCGTAATCCATCTCCTTCATTGTTTGTTGCTGCTTCCGCGTTCATGGTATCAGAGGCCCGGTTATGTTGTATCCTGTTTCTAACTGTTTAGTTTCTTCCAATTAATCGTTCCTATTGTTTATTTGATTAATCTAGTTTTTGGTTCCATCTTAATCACCCACGAGATCAGTCTGTTATCCACCTGGTTTATATCACCCATTTCCGTTTCCTGTCCGGAGTAAGTCCTTGGAGTTAGGCAGTGTGGACATTTAGGATAGGGTCTGTATTAAATCAATTTGGTCTGTGATAACTAGACAAGAATAGGGTATGTATTAAGATAATTGTAAAACTGATTAATTAGAAAGAACAATGAGTCGATTATTTAGAAGTAACTCATCAGTCAGTTCTAGGTCAACTACCTTACCTTCCATACCTAATCACGGTTTAGTAATTAATGAAGAAGATGTTGAAATACAAAATGATCCAATTAATGTAGACTGGAATATACCAAAATTACCAATCAAAGAAATTTATAAAACTTCTTTTGTACAGAATACTTTTAAATTCACTTTGCATGTTAAAACTATGGAACAAGTTTATGCTTTGGAAAAACCCAGGGAAACCTGTCAATTATTTGATGCTCAACTTATTAAGAGATATTTAAAAAATGATTACAATTTTATTCATATAGGATTAATTCAAGTTGGTATTAAACCATTAACTCCACAAGGTAAAAATACTTCTGTTTTGTTATGTTTACGTGATGCTCGTTTTCTTAATTACAATGATAGTTTAATGGGTATGATGGAAACTGGTCTTCATAAAGGTCCAGTACATTTTAATTGTTTTCCTGATTTTACACTTAGTTTAAAAGATCCAAATATTTTACATGCTTTAACATTAAATATTCAATTACATGGTTCATTTACTAACATGATGACTAAAACTCATAATATTGCTTTAATTTATCGTGTTCACTATAAATGTATGAAAACTAATTTAAATGTTCATGCTTTACATAAATCACCTAAAGATAAAACTTTATTAATACAAAGTAGTAGTAATCTTGATTCACATATTAATGTTCCACAAATGATTGAATGGAAAAATGTTGAGTTACCGATGAATGGATTCTTGTTAATCAACATTACATACTTAATCAACAACAATCATCCATAACTGATATCCAAGATATCCGTCAATTTAATGATGGTTCTGTTCATATTAAATTTAATCGTAGCCAATCTTCTCGACATAGTACATCTAGTGTCCCTAGTGAAATTGAAACTGAAGATGAAATATTTACTACCCCACTATTCCGAAAAAATAGTCAAATACATTTCGGTCCACATATTGGTCCTTCAACTCAAAATAAATTAAAAGGAATTGATAATTCCACAACTTCCCAAATCAGTAAGCCTGTTTATTCAACACATACTCACTTCCCTGAAGAAGAAGTTAATTCAACAAATTCTCCAACTCAAACCGATATGGAAGAATTCACACCACCTGTTAATCCTCAATTATTAACAATCCGCAAACATTTTACTCCCAATCTTGAACAATTACTTATCAATTTCAAATCAAAAGCTAATCGCACTCAACGTCATGCTTATTATGCTAAATATAATTCCACTCAAATGTCTCAAATTTCCCAGGAATGGTATGATTTTATGGTTCAATATGGTTTTGAATTACCTTTGCTTGAATATGTTGATAAATATTACAAAAAATTAAATACCATTACAAAACATAAATGGAAAACTTCTGCTACCACTACAGTTAGCTCTAGTCATCCTCCATTAGAAAACATTATCTTAAATCAACAAGGTACTGAACTTCCTGCTTCACCTTTTAAATTACCTGGCAATGATCATGAGATTAAAAAAGTTATTGAACAAAATAATTATACAAATCAATGTTTAAATACAATTGGTAAACAATTAGATAAAATTGAAACTAATTTAGAATCTATTCCTACTTCATCTAATAAACAACCTTTAGATGCACATTTGTTAAATCTCCTTACTAATCGTTCAAAGCGAACTAGTTTAGTTACAAATGATCAATCCTCTACGGTCCAAGCTATTGAAAAATTATTTAACAAATTATCTACCACTGATACTCCTTCACCTTCTAAGGATAAAGGAATTACTGTTCTAAATCAACAATTTGATATTGACCCTAATTCTACTCCATCTGACACCGATCATGAGATAAATCAATTAGCTCAACAATTCCAAGTTACAAAAATCCATTATCCAAAAGTTAATCCCCAAACAACTAAGAATTGGTATAATAAACCTACTCCTGTCGATTTACAATTTGAAGAAAATAATATTAATAACCAATTTTCTGTTTCTGCTAAAAAATTATACGAATGGAATATTGATGGTCTAAGTGAAGATCAAATCCTTCAAAAATTAAATCATTTATCTATGGTCTCCAATAGTTATCTATCCAACTATCCCCAATATACTCAACCTGAAATTGTTACTTTGATTACTACTGGTTTTACTAGTACGCTCAAATCTTGGTGGGAAAAATACTTAACTGAAGATCAAAGAGAATCCATAATTTATGCTAATCAAACTGATGATCAAGGATTACCTATTTTTGATCAAGGATTACCTATCAATGTGAATGTTAATATATCAATGTGAATATTCACATTGTCAATGGGCCGGGCCGGGCTCGCCCCGGGCCGCCCATGGGACGCGAGTCAATTTTACACTCTTATCAATGTGAATGTTAACATGTCAATGTGAATATTCACATTGTCAACAACAATGGCCGCCCGGCGTGGATGGTTTCGGCGACCACGAGCGGACTAATTTTATACTCTTATCAATGTGAATGTTAATATGTCAATGTGAATATTCACATTATCGTAGTCGGTAAGACTCGCTGTGCGTACCACGAGTCATGGGTTTACCACAGCGCCGCTAATTTTATACTCCTATCAATGTGAATGTTAATATGTCAATGTGAATATTCACATTGTCAACGGGCCGGGTTGGGCCCGGCCCGACCCGGCCAGGGCCCGGGCTTCGGGCTGTCCACGGGTCATGGGCTAATTTTACACTCTTATCAATGTTAATGTTGATATGTCAATGTGAATATTCACATTATGAACGGGCCGCCTCCGGCGGGCTAAGCCAGTCGCCCTCGAGTCAGGCCAATTTATACTCCTATCAATGTAAATGTTAAGTTGTCAATGTGAATATTCACATTATCAACGGGCTGGGCCGGGCCTATTTTTTTTGGCTTGTGGGCCGGTCCGGCCCGACCCGAATTTTTCCGGGCACCCACGAGGATCGACATGGGCCGAGCCCCTACACATTGACAATATGAACATTCACATTGACGGTGTGAACATTCACATTAATTATGTCACCAATAGGACTTATTGAAATATGAAAAAATAATGTGAACTAAATGGAACATAAGTAGATGAAAATGGTATTTTGGTCTTCTTATCTCCAATTGGACCTAATGGAATAGTAAAAAAAATATAGGTTGGATGAAATAAAGCTCTTAGAAAATGGATTTATCAAAAAAGCTCCCTTAATATAAATGGCATGAAAGGAAGATATTATTTTTTACTTATATAATTAATATATGTTTTTATAAAAAGGTGTAATTTAGTATAATTATGTGTTTAATGTATTATTTTTTATTTATATAATTAATATTTTTTTTATAAAGAATAATGATATATCTTTTTAATTTTAGAATTTTAATTGAACTCTAATGAGGTGGTATGAATAAAATAAATAAAACTAAGGTCAAAATATCATATCACAATGAGATTCATTCCTATTAAAACTCATTAGAGCTCCTAATCATTTTTCTTTTATAAAAAAGTATAATTTAGCATAATTATGTCATAAGGTTTAATGGAATTTTTTGATTCGAGTAATTTATAAGATTTTTGGAAAGATACATTTTAGATCATAATTTGAAAAGGAAAATACAATAAGGTAATGATTTGAAAAAGGAAAAGAAAAATGTATGATTTGAAAAAGAAACAGAATGGGCAATGATTTGAAAAGAGAATACGGATAAAATATAATTATATTTTATTTATAGTTACTATGCACTTTTTTCTACCCATAATCATAATCTAAATACCAGTTCCCAAAATCATAATTTAAATACCAGTTAACTAAGGATAAGTCAGGTCGGGTCATTTCGGATTTGTATTATAATTAACAATAATAAATAAACTTTTTATTATTGTGTTATTTTGTGTCCATCACTGTTGCATCTATAAACATAATAGAAAAATATTTGTTCATAAATAATAATACTAATTTTTTTTTTTTTCTTTTTTGGTGTGTTTTCCGCTAAAACAAATGGAAGTTTTTGACTTCTACCTCTCCCTGCCAATTATTTACAACTGGTGCTTTAGCAACGGTTGATGGCATTCAGAAAAGCAATTAGCTAAATGACAACAGAAAACATCATGGTATTCTCATAAAGAAAGCATAGGTTAACTTAGGAGAGAATTGTTTGAAGGTTATCACAGCATCAGCAAAAGAAACCCTACTTTTCAATCCAACAAATGACCAACCAATCTTCAAATCCATCTCTTTACCTGTTCTAAGGCTACCCTATCCAGAAGACAGATTCACAACAAAACATTCCTCCCCAATCTTTGAATTTAGATCTCAAAGGGGAGTGACTAAATTCAAGTATGAATTTCATTGTAATAAACATGCAATTGCAGCTTAAAAAGTGAAATTCGTTAAATAATTGACTGTAATTTACTCGAAATATGCTTACAAAACTTCCACTTCCTTTCCCAACCAAAATGCAAAACTCTCGGATACACTTTTGGTCATTCAAGAACACTAAGGGAAAATGACTTTTTTAAGTAAAAATGATACAAAGGTGACTCGGCCATAGACCCAAACAAAGCTCACCGTGCTTGTTCAATTGAGGTGCAGTTTTCCTCTTACTGCATTTACTGACTTCAATCTTCCTTCGCTGACAGCTTTTTCTCGGGTAATTTAAGCATACCACTGTCTATTAGGGGCTGCAGTTCTTTTTTAGCCAGCTCACGTACTACAGAATCTGAAGATTCCAAGAATGCACAAACTACCCTAGAACTGTGTACACAACAAGAGCACCGTCAGAAATTGCCCATTCATATTTATGCTATGATTGTTTCACAGGAAAACATTTCCTGGCAAAAAACATTTTTCAATGTTCTCCTATGTTTGGTTGCGACTTGGAAACTACTATACCAGTGGTTAGAGGTGGTGGTGGTGGGGTTGTGGAGATGGAGGTTGAGGCGGAGGTGGTGTTGGCGGCAGTGGCCGTGGTAGTGATGGGGGTGTTAGAGGTGGCGACAGTGATGGTGATGGGGGTGGTGGTGGTGGTGGTGGTGGTGGTGGTGGTAAGGTGGCAGTAGTGACATTGTAAAACTTTAGTCCGAAAAACATTTTTCAACTTTCAAAAGTAGAAAACATTTTCTGCCCAAATGTCCTTGTTTTCTGTTGAATTTCGTTTCCTATCCTACCAAATGTCAGAAAATATAGAGAAAAATGTTTTTTGCCAAAACAATTAAATTCACCATGTTCAGAAAGCAGCAAACAACAGTATCTAACCTGTGACCTTGGGCCCACATTTCAGATTTCCCTTTTAAGGCTTTCTTCCATAGGATGGAAGCGAAGGCAGGGCAATCTAAAACTAGTCTTCTAATTGTCCTGCTAGAATGGAAATTTTCAAGGAGATGCTCTTCTTCTGAGTCCTCTAATTTAGACTCTGCAACAAGTGATGCTATAGCTCGATGCAAGGCATCCAAATTTGTATCCAATGTTGAGAGGAGAATGCCACCGGCACCCCCAGTTGCAACCTACATGAATTAACAACGTAAAAGTTAAGCAAGGATCTGCCAATAAAGAATAATTCTAGAGACCAAGAAATAAAGTAATAAGGAAAAAAAATGTATGATACAAATTTATTTTAAGTGTTGGCCCCGCCATATAAAAGTTGAATCTAAACCATAAACTATTTTTCTTGATACTTTTGTGTCTGAATTCTTGGTCTCTAGCATTGCTAACCAAAAAATGAATCAAATCCTAACATAAAGAATACTGATGAGCTGACATGGATTTTACACTACAATTATTACTTCTTGGGGATTACATCACAACCAGAGAGATCACCTTGGACTTAATCAACAAATCAACCATAACTTTAGGCAATCAAGAACAAGGAAGGCAGTGAGTGAGGGAGAAGTGAGAAACGTTGTGTATGAAAAGTGAAAGACCAAGGTAACCCTTTTTTTGGTGTTCCACATAAAAACCTCGATATCTGAATTATGTAACAAGGTAACTCTTTTTTGTTGGTCTATTGAAGCCTGGACCACTTTTTGAACTCTATTTTGGACTCGTTACATAATTTAGATATCAAGGTTTTATTGGTGGAAACATTGCATACTTCATATGTACTTGGTTGCACAGCCTTTTGCACCTTTTATTGAATTTCTACTTTAAAAAATGAATAAAAACACAATTCCTGTTGCAGCTAATACACTGAACAAATCCATGGAAGATGATTAAACTTCACATCAAGATAAAATTATTGGTAGTAAAAGAGATTACTACCTCATAAATGATCTCTTTCCCAAAATTGGAACTAAGTAATTCTCCTGCACTCTCAACGCACGCATCAATGAGACTCTACAAGACATGCAAGCAACCAAGTTAACATCTCAAACCAGTTTTAAGTATAAGTCATAGTTAATGTGAATAACATATAACCAATATGTTATGGCTGAAGACTGCAACTAAGTGAAAGTGAGAAATTCTTCTTAAAGATGTGCAAAAGAAACAGTGAAATTACCAACCTCAGCAAGACCACTATTGACCAACAACTCTTGTCTTCGAACCAGATGATCCTTTTTCCCACCATCAATTAAGTCAGTGCTCTCACCAGAGGTTGTACTTTTGTTAGACTCAGCTATAACATCCTCTGTGCCACTGTTCTCTTCACCATCTTTACCAACCTCTAAAGTTTTCTTCTTCTTATCTGAGTCAGAATTTAAGTCCGATTCACCCTGATAAAGAGGGAAAACTTCAATCAAGTTTCAATGCAGCTGCATTACTTGTCTGAGATAGTTCAAATGTTCAACAAAAAGCTAAAGAGATTTGGATTTTGCCTTGGTGCAGAGAGAAGGAATAGTAAGATTCAAAGAAACCAGATCATCAGGACTGAAATAGCGGGGATAATTGGGATGAAGTAGCTGCAATAATGGACGCCTTCCATTCTGAAATCAACAAAGAAACCAACTTAGAAGAATATCTATTTGATAAAAGAAATTGAAAAATACAAAGATAGTTTACCCAGAGCATAGCTTTGGTTAAGGAATTATTCCAAAGAGGGGACATCAGAGATACCCTCTAGAAGCTTTTTAATAACCATATTAATGTAATTATAGCTAACCAATCTTCCAAAGAAAAAAAGATCAGTCACTTAGAAGTAAGAGAATCAGAATGATAGGCATACTGCTTTGGTAAGCATGCCATGTATGAAAAATATTTGTTAGACCACCCTTCCTATTCAATGTTACATTGCAATTCCTTTCAAATGTTAATGAGATAGAAAGGCACAAGAACAGTATAAACCTTTTCCAGAACAAGCTCCTTCAACATTGTTTGAAGCTCACGAATGACAACCTGTAAACAGGAGTAATCTTAAAGAGAAAAACCCAAATAAAAAACGATACACCATCAGTTAAAAAGATAAAACAATGATAACAATGCTGAAGAAACCAACCTTCGTTACAAGTTTAGTGTCATCAACAATTGAAAGGATGCAGGCAAGCACCTGTAAAGAACTTAATGTAAATGGTAGGCCAAGAATTTTACATAAATTTTTTTTTAAAAAAAAAATTATAAAATTAGGCTAGAATCGGAAAAGAGCAACAGAAGAATAAAAAGTGCATCATTGAATCAGGACAGAAGTGGAACAGATGAACCCCACTAATTGTTAGATGGTGCAAATCAACAAATAAGATAATAACTGGCTGAAACTATTCTCAATTGTAATTACAGTTAAGATAGACTGTGATCCACAATTGAAATGTAAGTTAAAATTGTCACTTCTTCACCAATTAAAGAAAACAATATAATGTGTAGATGGAGAGGAGAAACAATGGACTTGAAGGATTCATTACAGGAAGGAAAAAAAAAAGAAAAGGAAAAAAAAGAAAGAGTAAAGTCTAACAAATTTAAAAAGAGATCCTCACCATACTCCCAAATTGATCGTGAGCTATCTTGCCCACGTGACCTTTCATTCCTTTGATGATTTTCTTCCTCTCCTAAAACAAGAGAAATATCAAAGGGCAATTCAGGAGTCCACAAACATCACAATCAAACCCAAAAAGGACAAGGTCACATTGACGGAAAAAAAAATTCAAGAATAAGATACAACCAAGATCAATCTCAACAAACCTTTGCACTCCCATGCTTGATACAAAGCATCGCAATCCTAGATCCCTCCCTGGTATGGATCATTCGAACAAGTAGTGGACCCGACAACTGTTGGATGACATCTGCAGCTGAGGCCTTTAAACAAACTTGGTTTAGAAACAAGAGGACCAATCGGGAGAGAAAGCCTCCCACATACCAAGTAGGCAAGAATGCTTTGTCAAAGGGATATATTATTATACACCATTAGGGTGCATGTAAAAAGGTATGCAATACCTTGTCAGCAATGCTGAAGTATTCCATCAATGCCTTGTGTATGATAGAGTGGTCCACTATTCCTTTCTCCAAAATTGGTTGGAACAAAGAACTCATGTATCGTAAGACAGAAGCCTTTTGCAGACCCAGTTTAGAAATTACATCTACTAACCTGAAGACACCATTAATAACCAAGAAAATATAAGAAAACCAACACATTCTAAAACTCTTGCATATATCACATTGACTATAATTTACATAGTTCATGTAAAGATAGTGTAGAAAGAAGACCAAAGGAATGTTACCACTCCAAATTCCAACATCTGCATCACATCATTGATAAGTTGCCAATTCTCATAAAATATTGAGGCAATGACACCACATTCCCAGCCAAAAACTCAAAAATGTAGATTGGACAATCTTTACATCAACTTACAGACAAATTATCTTCTTGTCTTATTCCACATTATGAAAAGCAAGTGTCATGTAGGAAAAGTTTTTTGGCCCTTAAGTAGTTACACTTATGTCCACACATAAATGTTGTTTGAAAGAAACATCCAGCTTTGAGGATAAAGAATAATGCAGAAAATTTTCAAGAAAACAATCTCCTGAAGTATTGTGCAAATATCAAGAGAATACATGAAACCAATATGCAGGAAAGAAAACCCACATACGCTGAATAATAGTAAAACTTCTATTTTTCTTTCTTTCATAAATCTTCAGAGGAAAAGAATTTTATACAGCTGATAATTTACCTGCTTTCTTTCATTGACACCAAATCCTTAAACAATTGAAGCTCGGTAGAATACAATTCCATCAGAAGAGCTTGTTTTTGAGTTGCATTTCCCGACTGATATGCATGCTCAACAACTGCAACAAACTAAATAGTATTAATCCTGGAAATTTAATACATGAGCTAGAAGATCAGTTATACTGGATTCAACACTGTGCTGGTGCCATGTGCTGTGTTATAATTCTAGCCCTCTCAAATGCCCTCACCCAAATGGCCTAGGCATATCAAAAAGTAACATCAAATAGCAGGTTAAGCAAAATTGTTTCTTAAATAAATAGGAAAAAATTATTATTAAAAAGAAAAAAGAACTCATAATTAGGGACAAAAATAGTTTTAGCATACCAACAGAGCCAACCATATGTCGAAGAAGAGAAGCAACATGCCCATGCAGGAAGGAAATAAACTCTGCTAACTGATTCTTTGAAGCTGCAAACAATAGAAAAACATATATGAACCACCTCTCAAGTAATGCACTTCAGTGGTTCTATTAGTAATTAAAATGAACCATACCATTATCTAACATCTTCTTTACCAGATGGACTGCATAAGTATTGCATGCAAGAGTGAGAAAATGTGGCCGAAGCTCCGCAAATACAACATCCCTTTCAGCTTGTGAACAGTACTTAACGCAAGTCTAAGGTTGAAAAAATAGAGTTACCACAGGTTAATACAATCAATAAAAGCTTCATATACCGATGTCATCAGAAAGAATAAGTAGAAACCTGCAGAACGCGAGAAGAAACATGAGAGCTTGCAATTTCAGGAATCTTCCCTTTCATCTTCTGTATAGCTTCACTCACCAACCTTCAGACAAATTTAAAAAATATTGTATTATAGCATTTGATTTTAAAAACATGATGAAGGGAAAATGTATCATTCATATCAAAATACACACTTCGATCTATCTTCTTTGGCAATGTTACGCCTCCTCATCTTTTCCCACAGTGATGCAAGCTCCTATTGAAAACCAGAAATTGACTTAGACAACAGGCATCACACAAACTCACTGAGCATGTGTAAACAGCTCAATCAAGTATTGTGGCTTCCAAACATGCTGTAAAACAAAACACAATCTTCAAATGTTTTGAAAGATGATGGCATGCATATGAACTTGGATCTCCAGAAGCATCAAGCGTTGAGTTCACCTCATGTTCCTCATATGAAAAGTAACACCTAAAGTCAAATAACAAATAACATATATATGATGCACCATTTCCATATGCACAGCCATAGAACAAACATTGCCAAAGAGGGAGAGAGAAATAAAAAACCAAGCAGGGGGAGCCATACTATATAGCAGTGGCCACAAACAATTGCTACATAAAAATTTAGGAATCATTTGCTTAAACTACAAACAAAATCAAAGGTAGTAAAGACTACATGTTTTAGCAGTTGCATAGAGCACAATCACTGCGATTGTGATTACAGTAACCTCTTCTGTTTCATCGAGACATGTGTATGACAAGATGAACGAGGCCGATATATTCATGTATATCAATGAAAATTCCATCCAAGAGGTGAGAGAGGACACAACTATTCATTATTTGAAAACAAATTTTATGTAATCAGCAAAACAGCCAAAATATTACGCTGCAAATACAACAGCCATGGTTTCTTTCAACAAACATTTACAAAATTTACTAGTACTCAGTACACACTAACACGCATCATTTGACCCCATAAGTTACAAAAATTTTAAATTGAATAGAGATACAATGCTAATGAAGTACATGCTACATACTTGTTCAAGAGTGTAATGTGGCTTCCTCTTCTTCTTCCTAGCCTCTGCTAGTTCCTGCAATAAATCAAAATGCCAAACACAAAGAAAATTCACATACCATTCATCATTGTCTATCAAAACCGCTTCTCAAAGTTAACATAAGCAACCAAATATTGAGAAGATAAATTAACTATATATGTACAGCAAACAACTTAGCAACTACGAAATGTTGGGTCAGAAATAAAGATATAAGATAAGAGCATCTCCAGTCCTTCATCAAATGTTCATCAAATTTGAATTTGATGAAAATTTAAAAAGATGAAGCATTATTGGAGATGACTATTTTTATCAAATTTGATGAAAATGAAATTTTGGAATAAAAGGGGAATTTTTAAAAACATCTTGATAAAAATTTGATGAAAGGATTGGAGTAGTAGTTCATATCCAATCAAACTTTTACTCAAATTTGGAATCGAATTTGTTGACAAAATTGGTGAAGGGTTGAATCAAATAACCGTACTAAACACTAATCATGAACAAAAATTACACAGCTCTTCCAAATTCACATACAAAAAAGACCCATCTTCACAAATAATCAAAAAAAGAAAAAGATTTAACCTTTGCTTCCAAACGAAGTTCGCGCTTCGTTTTCAAAACATTTTTCTCTCCACCGGCCTCTGATTTCGCGAACGGCGGCTTCAATTTGAAAGGCTGTTGTTTGGATGATTTGAAAGGTTTCTTTGGGTGAGTCGAAGACAATTTCACCTTCTTCGGATTCGATTTCTCTCCCTCATGTTTGGATGATTTGAAAGGTTCCTTCGGACCTTTGTTTGGATGATTCAAGGGTAATTTAGATTTCCCTCCCTCATATTTGGATGATTTGAAAGGTTTCTTCGGACCTTTGCTTGGATGATTGGAGGAAAATTTCACTTTCTTCGGATTCGATTTCTCACCATCCTCGGGTTCTTTAGCTGAAAACTTCTTTCTCTTCTTCGATTCGGTGCTTCCTTGTCGTTTCGCCGCCATTGATGAGTCAGTGGAGCTCAAACCAAAGCCTCTCTCTCTCTCTGCTTCTCGACTGTGCTGTGTTGTTCTCTTCTCTTCTCTTCTTCTCTAGGGGTTTGCGAGGGTTTTGTGTTGTTTGGCCCAATATGGAGGCTGGAAAGTTTGACCGGGCTTGCTACAGGCCCATTGGGCCTTTCTTTCTTTTTTTTTTTTTCCCTTTTATTTTGACAAATTATCTGGTAGTCATATTTAAAAGAAGAGAAATCTGTTTAGTCCCACAATCTTTTTGATACTCTCAAAAGTTTACTATGTATTTTTTTTTCTTTATTTTCCTCTATGCATTTGTTCTTCTCTACCATTGCTTCTTCTTTTTTTTCTTTTTCTAATATATAGTCACCGACGACTCAACCACTATTAATTGGAATTCACCGGTAACCACCGACCACCAACTCCTGACTTCACTCTCACCAACGGTGAATGAGATGAGTTTTCAGCAAAAAAGATTAGTAGAGCTACTCAAATTTGATATAGATCTACTCAAATTTGATATATAGATCTACTCATATCTATATCAGATCTAAGTAGATTTACATGAGATGCGACAAAATCTAAACAAAAACTAGTTATTAGAGTATAATTTTCTCTTTATATCTATTTCTCTTCTTCGATCTCTAAATTTTTCTAAATTTTCTCTGTTATACATTTTTGTTTTCTTATTTTAATAGAGAAAATTTTCAAATTCTGAACAAGTTGTTTTCAAGTTTTAGTTATTGGCGGTGAAAATTGTAAAATTTTACATTTTTTTTTTTTTGTGCTGAAATGAATCATGCTTTAAAACTGTAAAATTTTACAGTTTCATAACATTCTTTAGAACTGCAAAATTTTATAATTTCATAACATGTTTTTCAATTTGATTAATAAGAATAAATGATTAATAGAATCACATTTTGAAACTGTCACATTTTACAATTTCAAAACTTATTTTTCAGTTTGGTCAATATTGGAGATTATTTGCTTAGACGTTACAAAAATTGAAAAATAATATATATTTTTTCCATTGTTGTTGTTTATTGTTGTTATTTATTTTTTTCTTTCAGTTTATCAAATATTTACCACATTTTGCTACATTTTTCTTTATAATTTCTCCATTTATTCCTTTTTCTTTTGGGCAATATTTTGGACATTCCATTGAGTCTCCAACGATGTTCTTAATGTCCAACGAATATTCTGGACATTCCGGTTGTTGGAACAATCTTCTGTGTAAATAAAATAAATGAAAACTAAATCAAACAAAATAAAATAAAAACTTATAGAATTTATTTTGTCGAACCAAATAAAAATTAAAAGACCAAGTCGAGTGTGTGACACTCTATCCTTAAGACAGATTCGCCCCGCTATGGTGTTTACGGTTGAGTAGCGTCTATCTCTCAAGATACAATGATCTTCACAAACTTGTAGTAGGACTCCACACAAATTTGTACGGCGAACTAGAACCTTGTGTTCTTATACTCTCTTTATTTTATCTCTAAAACTAGAATGAAGATTAAAATGCAAAGGAGAAAATTCTGGACAGCAATATAAAAATTACAGACTGATTTCCGGATCCCAAAGACTGCTAGAATAGTAGGCATTTATAGGCAAAAAAGGTCCTGTCCAAACAGGTGCAAAAGAAGTGAACAAGTGAAACAGATTTTGAACAGATGCTGTTTTGAATTCAAACAGATTTGCTGCCAGGTTTTGAATCTGTTCGGAAGTAACAGATCTGTAACTGCTGGGCAGTTAAAACCGAACCTGCTGGGCAGTTTTTCAGTTTGAATCTGAGAGGAATTTCGGACAGAAGGAGACTTAAATGTTGGACAAAAATTGGAATTCAAATTTGAATTAAATTCCCACAATATTTTTTGAAAAAATTCAAATGAATTTTGTCCAAAAAATTAGTACAAGAACCGACCCGACCCACAACCCACACCAGCGCCCGGCACGGCTTGGCCGGACGGCAGCGGCGGCGCGCGTGTCTGGTGGTTTGGGCTAAGATTCACTTTGTCCATAACTTCTCCCTTCTACAAACTTGGGGTGTCCCTTGGGGCCCAACCCAAGTGTTGTAGGCTAGAGCTTAAATACTCAACAAAACTCTCTTAAAGTTTCAATGTGGGACAAGCCTCACAAGGAAACCCACATTAAAAACTTTAAATGTCCATTCCACGAACCCGAAAACGGCGTCATGTTCCTATTCACTCATAAATGGTTTTGACGAACCGTCTTTATCGTGTGACTTGTCACGCAGCAAGGACCACTTCGCCTCTTCGGACCCTTCCTAAAAGACGTTTGGGGCCCACTCAATTTTGGGCTCAAAGTTGGCCCAAAATATGCCTATATTAAACCATTTTTCCAACAATCCCCCACATGAATGGAATTTGACGGAGAGAAAATGCAACAACATGATCTAAATACAGAGAGTACATAAATTGGAAATATTCTGCAAAGGATAGGTAGCTTTTGGCTTTGAACCTTCCCTTGTGAGACACTATCGGATTTACTAGCTAACTAGTGAACATGATGTTTTGAATTGTTCAGCCGTTTGTATAAACCAAGACAATAGAACTCACATAGTATATTATGTTCATTTTGGCCCTAAACAACCTGGTCTTTCATAAGTGCTCTAGAAAATTGCAGCCTTTCAAAAATCTCATAGAATCGGCCCAGTTCACACTCATATAGGTGATTCTTATGAAAAATATTCTGCCATACTCCACTAGGTTTACCTAGATATAAGAATCATTAAAATTTTACTTAACCTAAAACGCTGCAGACATCACTATTTCATCCTAGAAATGGGTAGGAGTTAGACTCCCCAGTGATCCTTCTGAGTCATACACAACTCGGTTATCCATTTGAACCTAGATCTTGGGATCTCCAGTCAACTAGGTTGGGTTGTCGTTGTGGTAACTCTTATTTAATAGGCTTTAGTCTTATTGCCCTCGATGAATTCTCAACTAGCTCTCCTGCTAACCCTTTGGTTAGTGGATCCGCTATATTGTCTTTAGACTTCACGTATTCAATGGAAATAATTCCATTAGAGAGTAGTTGTCTCACGGTGTTATGTCGACGACGAATGTGTCCTGACTTACCATTATACATATGACTCTGTGCTCTACCTATTGCTGATTGACTATCACAATGCATGCATATAGCAGGCACCGGTTTTGGCCACATTGGAATATCTTCAAAAAAGTGGCGAAGCCATTCTGCTTCTTCCCTAGCTTTGTCTAAAGCTATGAATTCTGATTCCATAGTAGACCTAGTAATACAAGTCTGTTTGGAAGATTTTCAAGATACAGTCGCCCCACCAAGAGTAAAGACATACCCACTGGTGGACTTCGAGTCTCTAGTATCCGATATCCAATTTGCATCACAATATCCTTCAAGTACTGCCGGATATCTAGTATAATTAAGCCCAATGTTACGAGTAAATCGGAGATATCTAAGAACCCTTATAATTGCTTTCCAGTGTTCTACTCCTGGGTTACTCGTATATCTACTTAATTTACTTACTGCATAAGCTATATCTGGGCGAGTGCAGTTCATCAAGTACATTAAGCTTCCAATAATTTGGGCATACTCTAATTGAGAAATACTTTTGTCACGACCCAAACCCGCCCCTAAGGGTTTAGCATCGTAACCGACCAGTAATCCGTGATTATCGAAGGCCTAAAAGACAGTAGTAACAATAGTACAGTATAAAAGGGGATGGCGGAAGCCAAACAGTAATAAAAAGATGTCCAATGAGCTGTGAAAATCTGAATAGGCCGTTCTTCATAAGTGTAATCATCACTTAACACCACATGGGTAGGCTCAATAACATGGAAGGGATCCCGAAGATAATTCCGCAACATCGAAATATGAAAGACATTATGCATGTGTTCCATTTCAGGAGGAAGCGCCACTTGATATGCCACTGGATTAATCTTTTCAATGATTTCATACGGCCCGACATACCTTGGTGCTAGCTTACCCTTGGCTTCAAAGCGAGTCTGTCCTTTCATTGGTGTCACTTTAACAAAAACATGATCACCCACTTCATATTTCTTGTCTCGTCTTCGGACATCCGCATAACTTTTCTGTCGGCTTTGTGCGATTTTAAACCTTTGTTGAATTAGTTTCACATTTTTTGTGGTCTCATGTACAATCTCGGGCCCATGATCAACCCAATTTCTTACTTAAGCACATTAGCACATATACTCGTATCGTAACCACACACACACACTTTCACATGCTCATGCAATGCCCTAATTACTTCTCTAGGACATTCTATAGCTCATTTGGACAAGTGTGTGTGGTATAACTCATGCGCTGATACCACTCTGTCACGACCCAAACCCACCTCTAAGGGTTTAGCATCGTAACCGGCCAGTAATCCGTGATTACCAAAGGCCTGAAAGACAGTAGTAACAATAGTACAATATAAAAGGGACTGGCGGAAGCCAAACAGTAATAAAAAGATGTCCAATGAGCTGTGAAAATCTGAGTGGAAAAAGACTTTTATGGACAAAACCACATTCGATCATATACATATACACCTATCAGATACACATAGCATACAGGTTAGGGACCTAATCCCTTTACCATAGCTGTACAATCAAGTCTTAAACATTCGATACAAAACAGAGACAAAAATGGTGGATCCAAAAACTCCAACACAGCCTTGGCTTGAGCAGACTCGGAACCACGAAGTGAGGCACAGTGGTTGGCTGGACAAAACATGAGCTTAACTCGACGCTTCTAGCTTTGGTCCAGTGCCTAGCCACCTACATACATATATAAAACTGTGAGCTAAAACCCAGTAAATAACAAATGTGTAAAGGGGTTAAGAATGAATATCCTTTCGGTAATTAAAACGGTCATTTGCATCAGAAGATCAGTTATTCATTCAATGTTTCATATTTCATGTCATATCAGTCATTTAGAAATTCATAGCAGTCATACGTGGTACATCCAATGGCGTATCAAAGACAGAGAGGTCTAGATAGACCGAATATCGATTGATGGCCATCATACAATGAAATGATAGTAGTTCTAAACATTGGAACTGACAGAGATCTCTGTAAGAATAAAGATGGCGAGAATAACGATAATTGCTATGGATGCCATGAATACAGTTCGTAAGATAGGACAAATATTCATTCGATAAACATTAGCGTTTCAAAAAGCAGTACAGTTAATCATTCGGAAAATAATTGTAATTGAACATAGCTTTACAACATTGTTACTCACAGATTATTGGGCTATAGGCAGGTTAATCAGCATCCTCAGGTGCCAACCCTACACAGTAGCAGAACGAACATACACTAAATTACACTCCCGGGATTAAACACTTAGTCCCTAACTTGACTTGGTGTGGTTCTATAACATTATCCTCATTATAATGCCTTAAACATGGCCTAGGAATGCCTAGGATGGGATAAGGATACGAAAATGTACTTAATAACATTTTTTCAAAATTTGCTGAAAACAGGGGTCCACGCTCGAGCGTGGCTTTCATCGTTCGAGCGGAGAGCGGACATACAGACAATGAAGCTCCGCTCGAGCGTAACTTTTCACGTTGGAGTGGACTGCAAACTTTTGAAAAAGTATTTGTTGCATGTTTTTCACGCTCGACGGACGCTCGACCTCTGCTCGAGCGTGATACTCAGACCCTCGCTCGAGCGTGAATTCCCTCACTCGAGTGGACTGCAAAACACATGAACTTTTGGATATATGCATTTCACGCTCGAGCATAACCCTCGACGCTTGAGCGGAAGTACATGTACTCAGAGTGTACACTTGAGCGCGAAGTTTCCCGCTCGAGCATGGATCAAATTTCTGGAATTTTCAGATTTGATCACCAAACTCAAATCCAACTTTTGAAGCATCAAATCTCATTTTCCTGGGCCAAAGCTTGAGGAAATACATGAAAACTTATAAAACAACATGTTTAGAAGCTCACTTTATAAAATCAAAGCCCAAAAGTATGTCAATTGAACACAATCTTAATTAAAACTTGAAGAACAATGCAAGAACATAACATGCATGAGTTCTTATGAACTCTAATGCTCCAAAATATGATCAAATGCAAGATTGGACTCAAAAACATGGTGAATTCTTGGATCACAACTAAAATATGAACATGCATGTGTGAATCCCATGAAAACAACTTCAGAATTTCCTTGATATGATCATACATGTATGAATGGACTCTCAAATCAACACTTTAAGCTAATTCTTGACTCCAATCACCAATTTTTCCATGAACCATGCATGTAACAACTTAAATTCATAATTAAAGGGATGAATTTCCTACCTTAAGTCTTGAATTCCAAGTGTGGTAGCCCAATTTTGCAAGTCCTCTTCAATTCCTCTAAATTCAAGCAAAATTTCTTGTTGAAATCAATTTCTTTCCTAATCTCCCTCTCTCTCACATTTTTGGCAAGAAGGTGGATGAAGAATGGTGTGTCAAACATATGTAGAGTGTGAAAAGAATTGGTCTTGAATTAACCCACTTAATGGCAATTGTGTAAATGACCTGTATTCAATTAATCTAGCATTATTTATTCTAATTTAATCATTCCAATTTGAATTTTAATTAAACCTACCATAAAATTATATAAATCTTAATTAGCATATTACACAAGTCAATTTCTGAATCGATAGCCGATAGGGCTTTCAATTCGCAATTCGAAATTAAAACATGAACAAACCA
The DNA here is from genome assembly GCA_025200525.1 of Camellia lanceoleosa. Lineage (NCBI taxonomy): Eukaryota > Viridiplantae > Streptophyta > Magnoliopsida > Ericales > Theaceae > Camellia > Camellia lanceoleosa. The sequence goes on from CM045762.1 coordinate 185,300,768, forward strand.
TTCTGTAACAAACAGATAGAAATACAATCAAAACAACATACTCATGTAATCAATTTAAGATTTCATCTTAATCAATTACTTATCATGCTTAATCACAGATTAACGCTAATTAGAGGTGAGGGTTGTCACACTGGTGTCATTAACAATTCAGAATATATTTTTGTGGAATTTTTCAGAAATTAATTTTGGTTTTTAGAAATTATTTTCTGAGTTTTCATTAATTAAAATTCTGTTTCAGTATTTTAATTATTAAAGTGTTACAGAAATTTAATTTTCTGTGTGAAATTAATTTGGTTAAATAAAATTTTATTTTATTCCAAATTAATTGGAAAATAAAAGTTATATTCTTATTTCTTTTATTTTTACAGAATTTAATTATGTGAATTTGGATTAATTTTCTATGTAGTATAAATTCTAATTATAATTTTGTTTTATAATTTAGAATTGATGGCTACTGAAACTAATGCCCAAACAAGTACTACTGTGGTAGCTGCAATTGCACCAACCCCCTCTCCTATTGTGACAGTACCGGTAAATCACGGTGAGAAGTCAGAAAAGTTCTCAGAAACTGATTTTAAAAGATGGCAACAGAAAATGTTGTTCTATCGTACAACTCTGAACCTGGCTCGTTTCCTCCATGAGGATACTTCTATTTTGAAAGAGGATGAAACCGACCGGCAAGTGGTTGCTGCAGTCGATGCTTGGAAACATGCTGATTTCCTTTACCAAAACAACATCTTGAACGGACTTGACAACACATTATACAACGTCTACAGTCCTGTCAAGACAGCAAAGAAACTTTGGGAGTCTTTGGTGAAAAAATACAAAATGGAAGATGTTGGCTCAAAGAAATTTGTGGTTGGCAAACTCCTGGATTTCTAATGGTTGATTCAAAAACTGTGATCAGCCAAGTTCAAGATCTCCAACTCATTCTGCATGACATTCACGCAGAAGGCATGTCTCTCAGTGAATCCTTCCAAGTTGTAGCCTTAATTGAAAAATTACCACAAGGCTAGAAGGAATTCAAGAACTACCTTAAATACAAGGGCAAAGAAATGTCTATGGAAGAATTAATTATGCGTTTGAGGATTGAGGAGGACAACCGTAATTCTAAAAAGCTGGCTTGTAAGCATCCTATAGAGTCTAAGGTAAATGTGGTGGAATATATTTCAAAAACCAATAAACGAAGGTCTTCTGGAGAAAGTTCATCACAAGGCTCTAAAGGAGGGGAAAATAAAAAGTACAAATTTAATGGCAAATGTTACATCTGTGACAAAGAGAGACATCGGGCCAAAGATTGTCGTAGCAAAGGCAAAAGCAAAAGAAGAACAAGCAAGAAGCCTGCTCAAGCCCATATGACCGAAGTGGACAATATTTCCAATGGTGTAAATGACATCAATCTTTCTGCAGTTGTTTCCGAGGCAAATCTTGTCGGAATTCTTAAAGAATAGTGGGTGGACACTGGTACTACTCGCCATATCTGTGCCGACAAAAAGATGCTCACATCTTATTCTACAGTGGACAATGGTGAACAACTTTTTATGGGCAACTCCTCAACTTCCAAAGTTGAAGGACAAGGGAAGATTGTTTTGAAGATGACATCTGGAAAAGAACTCACTTTCAACAATGTGCTACATGTACCGGACATTCGCAAGAATTTTGTTTCCGGATCTTTGTTAAGTAAGAATGGGTTTAGGCTAGTATTTAAGAGTGATAAATTTGTACTTACTAAGAATGAGATGTATGTAGGAAAAGGTTACATGTCTGATGGCCTTTTCAAGATGAATGTAGTGACCGTTATATCCTCAGTTATTAATAAAAATACATCTTTTTATTATTTGCTTGAGTCTTCAAATTTATGGCATGGTAGACTAGGACATGTTAATTATGGATCTTTGCGTAGATTAATTAATATGGAATGTTTACCTAAATTTGATATTGATTCAAATCATAAATGTGAAATTTGCGTTGAGGCAAAATTATCCAAAACTCTTTTTTATTCAATTGAAAGAAGTTCGGAACCACTTGAATTAATTTATAGTGACATTTGTGATTTTAAGTCAATTCAAACAAAAGGTGGGAAAAAATATTTTATCACTTTTATAAATGACTATACTAGATATAGTTATGTTTATTTAATTCGAACCAAGGATAAAGCTTTGAAAACTTTTATTCAGTATAAGAATGAAGTGAAAATCAACTTGGTAAGAAAATCAAGAAAATTAGGAGTGAAAGGTGGTGCATATGAATCACCTTTTGGTGAATTTTATAAAAAAATATGGAATAATTCATCAAACCACCGCTCTTTACTCACCTCAATAAAATGGAATTGCTGAATGGAAAAATAGGACTTTAAAAGAAATGATGAATGCCATGTTAATAAATTCTGGATTACCTCAAAACTTGTAGGGGGAAGTAATACTTTCTACTAATTATATTTTAAATAGAGTACCCCGAAAGAAAGTGAATCAAACACCTTATGAAATGTGGCATGGTAGAGTACCATCCTACAAATACTTAAAAGTGTGGGGGTGTTTGGCTAAAGTGGCTATTCCTAGTCCTAAAAAGACTAAGATAGGTCCTAAGACCATTGATTGCATTTTCATTGGTTATGCCAAGAATAGTAGTGCATATCGGTTTTTGATTTATAAATTAGAACATACTGAAATGCATGTAAATACTATTATTGAGTCTCAGAAGGCATCTTTCTTTGAACATGTGTTTCCGAATAAGATTGGACAAGAGACTAGTAATAAGAAAAGATCTTTTGATGCTATTACTAGTAATGATCAAGAACAAAATCAAGAACAAAAGCAAGATCAAATTGATGAAGAGGAACCTAGGCATAGTAAACGTTCTAAAACCTCAAAATCTTTTGATCCAGATTTTTTAACATTTTTGTTAGAAAATGAGCCTTTAACTTTTAAAGAGACTATGTTCAGTCCTAAAGCTCTTTTATGGAAAGAAGCTGTTAATAGTGAAGTTGAATCCATCTTGCAAAATCATACTCGGGAATTTGTGGATTTGCCACCAGGTTGTAAACCTCTTGGGTACAAGTGGATTTTCAAAAGAAAAATGAAAGCGGATGGATCAATTAACAAATACAAGGCAAGACTTGTGGTCAAAGGATATAGACAAAAAGAAGGTCTTGATTACTTTGATACATACTCACCAGTTACTAGAATAACATCCATTAGAATGCTAATTGCCATTGCATCTTTATACAATCTAGAAATTCATCAAATGGATGTGAAAACCGCTTTCTTAAATGATGAGTTAGATGAAGAAATTTACATGGAACAACCAGAAGGGTTTTTTGTTCCAGGAAAAGAAAAGAAAGTGTGTAAATTGGTTTAATCATTATATGGTTTAAAACAAGCGCCAAAGCAATGGCATGAGAAATTTGATAAGGCAATAATGTCAAATGGATTTAAAATTAATGAATATGACAAATGTGTTTATATTAAAACCACAGACAAAGGTTATGCCATTGTATGTCTTTATGTAGATGATATGCTCATCATAGGTAGTAATAATGATATGATTAAAACTACCAAGAAAATGTTAAATAAACATTTGACATGAAGGACATGGGCATTGCTGATGTAATTCTTGGTATGAAAATTACCAAAACATCATAAGGATATGCTTTGTCACAATCTCATTACATTGAGAAAATATTTGACAAATTCAACAAAGATGATGATCATCTTGCTGGAACACCTATAGATGTTAATTTGTTTCTATCTAAGAATGTACAGGAAAGTTGTGACAACCCTCACCTTTGATTAGCGTTAATCTGTGATTAAGCATGATAAGTAATTGATTAAGACAAAATCCTAAATTGATTACATGAGTGTGTTGTTTTGATTGTATTTCTATCTGTTTGTTACAGAATGATTTGTTCATGTTTTGATTTCGAATTGCGAACCAAAAGCCCTATCGGCGACTGATTCAGAAATTGACTTGCGTTATATGCTAATTAAGATTTATATGATTTTATGATAGGTTTAATTAAAATTCAAATTGGAATGATTAAATTAGAATAAATAATGCTAGATTAATTGAATACATGTTATTTACACAATTGCCATTAAGTGGGTTAATTTAAGACCAATTCTTTTCACACTTTACATATGTTTGACACACCATTCTTTATCCACCTTCTTACCAAAAACGTGAGACAAAGGGAGATTAGGAAAGAAATTGATTTCAACAAGAAATTTTGCTTGAATTTAGAGGAATTGAAGAGGACTTGCAAAATTGGGCTACCACACTTGGAATTCAAGACTTAAGGTAGGAAATTCACCCCCTTAATTATGAATTTAAGTTGTTACATGCATGGTTCATGGAAAAATTGGTGATTAGAGTCAAGAATTAGCTTAAAGTGTTGATTTGAGAGTCCATTCATACATGCATGATCATATCAAGGAAATTCTGAAGTTGTTTTCATGGGATTCACACATGCATGTTCATATTTTAGTTGTGATCCAAGAATTCACCATGTTTGTGAGTTCAATCTTGCATTTGGTCATATTTTGGAGCATTAGAGTTCATAAGAACTCATGCATGTTATGTTCTTGCATTGTTCTTTAAGTTTTAATTGAGATTGTTTTTAATTGACATACTTTTGGGCTTTGATTTTATAAAGTGAGCTTCTAAACATGTTGTTTTTTGAGTTTTCATGTATTTCCTCAAGCTTTGGCCCAGGAAAATGAGATTTGATGCTTCAAAAGTTGGATTTGAGCTTGGTGATCAAATTTGGAAATTCTAGAAATTTGATCCACGCTCGAGCGTGCACTCTGAGTACATGTACTTCCGCTCGAGCGTCGAGGGTTATACTCGAGCGTGAAATGTATATACCCAGAAGTTCATGTGTTTTGCAGTTCGCTCGAGCAAGGGAATTCACGCTCGAGCGAGGGTCTGAGTATCACGCTCGAGCGGAGGTCAAGCGTCTGTTGAGCGTGAAAAACATGCAACCAGTACTTTTTCAAAAGTTTGCAGTCCGCTCAAGCGTGAAAAGTTACGCTTGAGCGGAGCTTCATTGTCTGCATGTCCGCTCTCCGCTCGAGCGATGAAAGCCACGCTCGAGTGTGGACCCCTGTTTTCAGCAAATTTTGAAAAAATGTTGTTAAGTACATTTTCGCATCCTCATCCCATCCTAGGCATTCCTAGGCCATGTTTAAGGCATCATAATGAGGATAATGTTATAAAACCACACCAAGTCAAGTTAAGGGCTAAGTGTTTAATCCCGGGAGTGTAATTTAGTGTGTGTTCGTTCTGCTACTGTGTAGGGTTGGCACCCAAGGACGCTGATTAACCTGCCTATAGCCCAGTAATCTGTGAGTAACAATGTTGTAAAGCTATGTTCAATTACAATTATTTTCTGAATGATTAACTGTACTGCTTTCTGAAACGCTAATGTTTACCGATTGAATGTTTATCCTATCTTACGAACTGTATTCGTGGCATCTATAGCAATTGATTGTTACTGCTACTGTTACAGAGATCTCTGTCAGTTCCAATGTTTGGAACTACTACTGTTTACTGTATGATGGCCATCAACTTACTGTTCGGTCTATCTAGACCTACTGTACTGTTCTGTTCTGCCATTGGATGTACCACGTATGACTGCTATGAATTCTAAATGACTGATATGACATGAAATATGAGACATTGAATGAATAACTGATCTTCTGATGCAAATGACCGTTTTAATTACCGAAATGATATTCATTCTTAACCCCTTTACACATTTGTTATTCACTAAGCTTTATCTCACAGTTTATATATGTATGTAGGTGGCTAGGCACCGGACCGAAGCTAGAAGCGTCGAGTTAAGCTCATGTTTTGTCCAGCCAACCGTTGTGCCTCACTTCGAGGTTCCGAGTCTGCTCAAGCTAAGGCTGTGTTGGGGTGTTTTGGATCCACTCTTTTTGTCTCTGTTTTGTATCGAATGTTTAAGACTTGATTGTACAGCTATGGTAAAGGGATTAGGTTTCTAACCTGTATGTTATGTATATCTGATAGGTGTATATGTATATGATCGAATGTGGTTTTGTCCATAAAAGTCTTTTTTCCACTCAGATTTTCACAACTCATTGGACATCTTTTTATTACTGTTTGGCTTTCACCAGCCCCTTTTATACTGTACTATTGTTACTACTGTCTTTTAGGCCTTTGATAATCACGGATTACTGGCCGGTTATGATGCTAAACCCTTAGGGGCGGGTTTGGGCCGTGACAACCAGTATATTACTACTAGTTGTCAAAGAAAATAGACAGTATATTACTACTATCTGTCAAATAGCATATAATCACTATTTGTTTTTCCAACCAGAATATTATTTTGTAAATCCACAAAAAATAATTTTTGTAAAAGAAAAAAGGAAAAAGGGAACAAATGAAAAATTCTGTAAACAGAATAATTCGAATCTGCTTAAGATTGTTGGAACAATCTTCTGTGTAAATAAAATAAATGGAAACTAAATCAAACAAAATAAAATAAAAACTTATAGAATTTATTTTGTCGAACCAAATAAAAATTAAAAGACCAAGTCGAGTGTGTGACACTCTGTCCTTAAGACAGATTCGCCCCGCTATGGTGCTTACTGTTGAGTGGTATCTATCTCCCAGGATACAATGATCTTCACAAACTTGCAGTAGCACCCCACACAAATTTGTACGATGAACTAGAACCTTGTGTTCTTATACTCTTTTTATTTTATCTCTAAAACTAGAATGAAGATTAAAATGCAAAGGAGAAAATTACATGCAAGAATATGAAAATTGCATCGATTTTCGGATCCCAAAGACTGCTGGAACAGTAGGTATTTATAGGCAAAAAAGGTCCTGTCCAAACAGGTGCAAAAGAAGTGAACAGGTGTGAAACAGATTTTGAACAGATGCTGTTTTGAATTCAAATGGATTTGTTGCCAGGTTTTGAATTTGTTCTAAGTAATGTTCAGAATCGCTAAGCGATTAAAACCGAAACCTCATTAGGCGCTTTTTCAGTTTGAATTTGAGAGGAATTTTAGACAGAAGGAGACTTAAATGTTGGAAAAAAATTAGAATTCAAATTTGAATTAAATTCCCGTAATATTTTTTGAAAAAATTCAAATGAATTTTGTCCCAAAAATTAATACAAGAACCAACCCGACCGGACGGCGGCGCGCGTGCGCGTGTGTGGTGGTTTGGGCTAAGGTTCACTTTGTCCATAACTTCTCCCTTCTACAAATTTGGGGTGCCCCTTAGGGCCCAACCCAAGTGTTGTAGGCTAGAGCTTAAATACTCAACAAAACTCTCTTAAAGTTTCAATGTGGGACAAGCCTCACAAGGAAACCCACATTAAAAAATGTTCATTCCACGAACCCGAAAACGACGTCATGTTCCCATTTACTCATAAATGGTTTTGACGAACCGTCTTCACCGTGTGACTTACCACGCAACAAGGACCACTTCACCTCTTCGGACCCGCTCCAAAAGACGTTCGGGGCCCACTCAATTTTGGGCTCAATGTTGGCCCCAAATATGCCTATACTAAACCATTTTTCCAACACCGGCTACTTCCAGTGACGTTCAGAACACTTTGGCAATACTCCGGCGACTTCTTGATGATATTCAACATTCTGGCGAGTCTCTCGTAACTGTCTAATAGAAGTCCGACAATGGTGGGATAATTTATAATAAAAAAAAAATAAGGAGTTTTTGTAACAATTAAAAATATGTAAGACTAATTAGTACAAGTATTTTGTTTTGAAATTAGATAAGTTTTAAACTTTGTGTATGGGACTTACTGGTAAGTTCTCCTTCTTTTCTTTTCTTTTTTTTTTGTTTGAGCAATTAAAATCATAAAAACTATATATATTTTTTGGGAAATTACAAAAAAAAAAAAAAAAACTTAGGGTTTGGGTCTTGTAACAAAATAAATTTGATTTTTTAATTTTGTCAATTTAAATTCTAATATTTTATTTGTTTTCAATTTAAATTATTTGTCTATTTTTGTTAAGTGAAACTAACTAAAAAATATATATATTGGCTATTAAACTCAATAGAATAGAATATTTTTATTTTTTTTGTATGCATTTATTTTATATATAATGGCTAAAATATCATTTCTTTTAAAAAAAATTAATTTTACTTAACAAAAATAATTTCATTAATGAACATGGTTTGAGAATTGATCTCTTGAGAAAGTAGCCCAACCAAGACTTCAAGATTCTAATTAAACCCTTTAGGCTGTGGGGACTCGAATGATCTCCAACCATGATGGGATTTTTATGTTGCTTCGTAAAGCTGTAATAGGAGCGGACAATTGAACAGCCCGGAATTCCACTCTAATGGGTCAACATTTCCCATATTGCGATAGGTTTTAGCACCTTTGCTATAGAAGAACCTCTTTCCAATGCTGAGCAAATGATTTAAATTGAAAAAATAAATAAAGAAGTTATGACTTAAATTGATAAAATTAAAAATTTTGGTTTTTTTTTTGGGGTAATTTCTTCCATATTTTTTTAATTACATATCAACATGATGTTTTATTCACTGAAATTCTCTTTATTTTTATTATAAATGGGCCCTATTATACTAAAATACATATTATATATATTTCTTATAATTTAATTTTGTATATATATATTTTTTCAAAGTTGTTTTAGGTTGAAAAAATAAAATGAAAATGTTAAATCTTGGAGCACTGTAATCAGTGTCAACTCCAAAAAAAATTTGTACAAAATAATTTAGAAGTTATTTCTCCCCTTGAATTATGTTGGTACAATTTCAATTGAATGAAATTATTCATACACATGTTTAATTATAACTCGATTTAATTTCTCTCATTTTCAAATAAAAATAAAAAGAAATTACTAGATTGACTCCATAATAGTGTTTAAAAAAACTAGGGTGACCTTAAATAATAAACAGAAAGACTAAATTAGCTGCTATAAGATTGAAATAGCAACAGTTACTTAAGATTGTTTTTGAATCTTAAATTTATGAAAAATTATGGAAAGGAAAAGAAAACAGTTTATTTGAATGCTATTCTTCATCATACAGAAAATAAATAAAGTTGAACATAGTTTTACTATGTTATTACTCACTGATTGGCTGCATGCATAAAGCAGCAGACTAAACAAATGGTTTATGGCGTGTGACCTACACGAATACATAACAAAAACACACTTGAAACACCGATTCGAATTACACATAACTTACTTTCTTTGCTCTTAGCGTGTTTCTAGCCTTTAACCTCATTATGAAGTCTTAATCATGGTCTAGGAATGCCTATGATGGAATAGGGATGCAAAAATGCACTCGAATTTTTTTTTCAAAACTTGCTGAAAACAGGGTCTATGCTCGAGTGTGGCTTTCCTCGCTCGAGCGGACATGCAAGAAGCGAAAGTTCGCTCGAGCGTTAAATCCTCGCTTGAGCGGACTGTAAATTTCAACAAAAGTACTGGATGCATGAATTTCACGCTCGACGAACGTTCGACCTCCGCTCGAGCGTGAGACTCAGACCTTCGCTTGAGCGTGAAGTCCCTCGCTCGAGCGGACTGTAAAACATATGAACTTCTAGGTACATGTGTTTCATGCTCAAGCGCGTCTCACGTCGCTCGAGTGGAAGTGTACGTACTTAGAGTGCTCGTTCGAGCATGGAGTCCCCTGCTCGAGCGTGGATCAAATTTCTAGAATTTTCAAATTTGATCTTCAAGTTCAAACTCAAACATTAAAGCATCAAACTTCATTTTTCTGGGCCAAAACTTGAGAAAACACTTAGAAACTCATAAATCAATATGTTTAAAGGATCATTTCAAGATTTCAAGAAATCATGGCCCAATGACATGCCAATTGTACAAAATTCAACTTGAAACTCAAGAATAACTCAAGAACATGACGTGCATGCAATTCTTTGAACCAAAGCTGCTCAAAACATGATCAAGTGTTACCAAACAACATAAAACTCATTGTTTTCCAGAAATTAAAATGAATACAAGACATGCATGAGGAAATTCTTTGAAAACACATTTAAAACTTCATGAAATGTACATGCAAACACAAATTTATTCTCAATTCCAATCTTTAGCTCAATTATTGTATTAATCAACTTAACTCTCTTGTTTTTATGCATTAGAGTCTAGACTTCAAGGCTATAAGACAAAATTCTTACCTAAAGGCTTGAATTTACAAGAATGAAAGTTGTAGCTCCCAAATTCTCTTTAATTTGCCAACAATTCTAGTAATCCTTCTTTCCTCTTGCTTTTGATTTCAATTCTCCTCTCCTCTCTCTCTCTCTCTCTCTTTCTCTCACGTGTGTGTATTGTGGGCTCAAGGGTGTAATCAAAATAGATGAAAAGACATGAGTGGGTTCATAAAAGAAATGGCGCCTAATTAGTTTAAGTCATAGGCAACTAAATGGGATTAAATTAATCTTATTTAATCGTTCCGAAATGAATTTCAATTAAACCTACCATAAAATCCTATAAATTTTAATTAACACATAATTCAGATCAATTTCCGTATCGGATGCCAATAAGGCCTTTAATTCGCAAATCGAAACTAAGACAAGAACAGATCTTTTTATGCAAAACAGATATAAACACAGACAATGCAACACACATGCAATTTAATTCAGAATTCATCCTTAATTACTGTCAGGCATTCTTAATCATGGATTAATGTTAACCATGAGTTGGGATTGTTACAATAACAGTATAACTATGTCTAATATAATATTTGATATTAAGAATACCGAATTATTTATAAAAAAAAAAAAACACATGCACAAAAATAATAATAAACAAATAAACAAATATTCTTTTTAAAAAAATTCAAACCTAATACTCTTAGGCCCTGTTTGTTTGGAGAGTTAGAGAAGAGATTGGGATTGGTAGTGAGGTGGGACCCACTAATATTGTGTTTGTTTTGAGAGATGGTGAAGGAATTGATAGTGAGCTTAGGATTCGGATGGGCCTTCCCAAAGGGATTCGGATGGGCCTCAAAGACTTGGTATTAGAAAAATAGTCCAGCGGACTAGAATTTTTTTTTTATTTTATTTTTTACATGTTGGGCATTTTTTTTAAAACATTAATGTTTAATGTTTTTGTATTTTTTTATTTGTTTTATTATTTTATATTTATTTTATATTATCAATCCCCTACATTCTACCTCTGAAAACAAACGAGGCCTTCGAATACTTACATAGCCCAAAAAAAAAAAAAAATACTTACAATAAAAAAGATTTGATTTACATAAAAATAAAAATAATTACAGTAAAATAGATTTGATATAAATTAAGAAAAGTAATAGTCTATTTTTTTCCCCAAAAATCTAATAACATAATGAAACTTTTTATTTTCTTTTACTTTTTAATGAAGAAATTAAAAAATATAATTAATAGTGTACACACAAAATATCAAAATACAAACCCATATCCTTGGAATACTTACAATAAAAAAGATTTGATATATATAAATAAAAATAATAAACTATTAATATCAAAAATAAAATAATAAAACTGCACCAAAAAAAAATTAAATCAAATTTTAATACTGATATTTTAAAAGAACAACAAATTTTAAGAATGCTGAACTATTTTTTTAAAAACACACATAAAATTAAGAAAACAAAAAACTAATTTTTTGAAAACACAAACACAAATTTTTTTCAAATATATAAACCCAAAGCTCTTAAAACACTTATAATCAAAGAAAATTGGTATATACAAAGAAAAACACTTATAATCAAAGAAAATTGATATATACAAAGAAAAATAATAGTAAGACCTATTAATATAAAAAAAAAAAAAGTAAAAAATAGTATAAAAAAATTTAATGTTTTTAATAACATTGAATCCTTTCTTAAAAAAAATAAAAAAAAATAAATAAATAAAAATACACACACAAAATTTAGGAACCCAAACAAACAATTTTTTTAAAAACTACAAACCCAAGTCAATTTAAAATTACAAACCCAATACTCTTATTAGAACACTTATTGTCAAAGAGATTTGATATATATATACAAAACAAATAGTGAAACAGATTTTAGATACACAAAGAAAGAAAAATAATAATCAACTTGTATTGTATTTTTTTTTTTTTTTTCTCCCCAAGGAACCTAATACATAATGGGAAATTTTATTTTCTATAAAAAGTATAATTAATAGTACTACACAAAAAAATATAAAAATACAAACCCAAAACACTTAAAACACTTAAAATTACAGGGATTTGATAGACACACAAAAAAATAAACAATCACAATGAAACAAATTTAATATGCACAAAGGAAATCAACCATTATAGTTTAAAAGATTTGATATACATAAAAAAAAGGGAGCTTTATTCATAAATCCCATTTCTAAGACTTTTATACCATATAACCCAAATCATTTTTTATTATTCCATTAGGTCTCATTCAGTGTAGTAAGACCAAAATATCCTCCTTCCATTTCTCCCGCGCATACTCCATTCTGAAAACTCAACCGTTCTTATTCCATCTCTTCACTCTACAACACATTCATTCCCTAAAAAAAACTCATCATTGGCACCAAAAAATTCCCAAATCGTAACCCTAGATTTCACATCGCCTCACCACCGTCATCCACCACCGCTAACCATTGCCGGCCACTGCTATTCCACATCAACGCACCACTGCGAAGGTTTACATCGAAAGGATTGGGGTTTGTTCTTCCTAGGTTCTCACCGACCGTCGATTTACATATCCCATCCACAATGAGGACCAAAGGTAAGCACCATCCTTCCATCCTTTGTTTTTCAAACAATGATAATATAATCTAATTACAAATGTTTATGTTTACATTGCCCTTGTTATTATTGTTGTTTTTTTATTTCATTTTGTAATGAACCCCTTATTTTCTGTAACAACCCTCACTCTACTCTAGTCATGCTTGCATATATTACATGATCTTGTCTTGATATGCTGCATTTTGCAAACCTTGATTTGTTTGCTTAAGTGTTCTTGCATGTTTTGTACCTTGTTTGGTGTGAGTTTAACCGAGGTCATCTCAAGCCTAAGTCGCACCTTTGAACCTCTTGTGTCTAGGACCATCTTGGAATCTCTTTGGTTGACCTCCACCATCACCTAGGCGTATTAGCCGAGATGTTATCATCTAGGCGTCCGAGATCCTTAATCCTTGCACCTAGAGATCTTGTTCTGGGACTGGAATGACCTAGACCGAGGTGTGGCACATCTAGGCCGAGGTGTGGCACAGCTTGGCCAAGTGTTATCCTTCTTAGCCGAGATCATTGAGACCTTACTTGCTAAAGCCTATGTCCTTAGCCGAGATCATTACGTGTCGAAGTGCTTTGCTATCTAGCTTGTTGAACACACTTTGTCATAGTCTTGTCCTTTTAATTAGTCACATTTTTGAAGAGAGTCAATCAGCCGATGTCACGTGTCCCAGCAGAGGGTTAAGTTAGTGACTGTCGAGAAAACACATCATTTTTGTATCACATCTTTGTCTTTTAGAGAGAGAGGCTCTAGGAAGAAGAAGAAGAAGTTCTTGAGAGAGGAAGTAGACTTCCAAGCTTGATCTTTGGAGTTTGAACCGTTAGATTCGAGTTTTGAGGTTAGAATCTTAAACTATTCTTGTTGTTCTTATTGATCATCTAGCTGCATTGCATGATCGAACCTGTTCTGCACGCCATGCATTGATTTAAAATTGGTTTTAGAAAGAGAAAATAGTGTTCATATGTTCTTGAAGAAAAGTCTTGTTTTGATCCGAAAGTTTTTATCAAGAACCATGTTTTGTGTTTGTTCTCGTAAGATCTTCAAGTATGGGTACCCAGGTCCATGTTTTCGAACTCATAGCATGAAATCTCAGATTTTGTAACAGCAAGTTATGATCTTTGCATTCATCTTCGTCATGTTCATGTTCTTCATGTTCGTCATGTTCTTCAAGAAAGGGAAACCCAGATTTTCCCGACTTCATTCCCTTGAATGCGGCCCTCGGACCACACCTCGGCAAGAAGGTGTGGGACCTCGGCCAAGACCTGGTTGGTGCCCGTTATGTTTTTCCGAAAAGAGAAACAGTGTTTTGTTTTGGTTCGACTTAGTTTTGAAGGAATACCGAGATCATTTGCATTCATGTAAAGCTTGTTTGATAATGCATTCAATAGACCTTGCCATGTGTTTGTAGGACTTGGACTCTCGCTTGACCCCGACGTTTGAAGAACTATGTGAGTGGTATTTTTAATAAAGCTATGTTATCATGTTTTGATAAGCTTTGCTTTGATTTGTTTTGAAAAGTATTTGATCAAGCATGAATGATTATCCCTATTTTGTATATCAAGCATTATCTCGTTTTGATGACAACCTTGAAAGTCCGTACGTGCTAGGGGACTATAAGCATTTGTAGCACAACCTTTGAAAGTCCGTACGTACTAGGGGACTATAAGAATTTGTAGCACAACCTTTGAAAGCCCGTACGTGCTAGGGGACTATAAGCATTTGTAGCACAACCCTTGGAAGTCCGTACGTGCTAGGGGACTATAAGCATTTGTAGCACAACCTTTGTTAATGTCATCCCTTGAAACTTGAAAGCCTTGAAAGTCTTTGATTGATGAAACTTGAAAGATTTGTTAAATGAACTTGATTCATCCCATGTATTGTTACAAGCTATGATTATGTATCGTTTTGTTAAAGATCTCGGATATAATTTCTGCAAACCCTTTATTACTTGTACCATTCACTGAGTATCCAAGCTCACCCTCTCTATATATATGTAGGTGATGAGCAGGATGGCGACGACGCCTAGATGTGACTTACAACTTGTTTTGGATTCGCATTTTGTAGCATTTTGAAGATCATGCTTCTTAGCTTGCATTTCATTGTGTTTTGTTTATGATGGCTTGAGAAGCCTTTGGGTCAAGATATTAATCGATTGATTGTAAAACCATATTATGTATGTCATTTCATTTGATCTATGCACAGCTCTTATAGACCACTTGGATTTTAATTTATTGCTTCCGCATTTGTAAGCCCCATATGTAATACTCTGATTGTGTGTGAGTTTTGAAGGTTGGCCTTCGGTAATCTCGGATTACTGGCCATCACGGCACCATTCTACTAGGGGCGGAATGGGGTCGTGACATTTTCATTCTCTGTTTTTTTTTCCCTCTGTTAATGTTGGTACTGCTAATTGTTGATGTCCATAGAACCCCTAATTTCCTCCCAAATTGAAATATGATAGAATATGATGTAAACATCATATTGACAACTGTACAACATTTACAGGGTGATCAACTCTGATGTGAATATGGTGTAAATATTAACATTGATGTAAATATCTACTTCAATGTCAATATTCACATTATGAATATAATGTAGATATTCAACTTTTAACATCAATGGAATATGATGTAAATATTTACAGAGTTGTTGGTATTGTTGCGTGTTGATGATTATAAAGCAATTAGAGCTCCTAATCTTGGATGGTTGTCAACCACCTTTTAGTTCAATGTGTATTCCATTATACATAATCTGTACAATATTTAGAAGGTGATCAAATATGATGTGAATATGGTGTAAATATTCACATTGATGTAAATATTTACTTCAATGTCAATATTCACATTATGAATATAATGTAGATATTCAACTTCTAACATCAATGGAATATGATGTAAATATTTACAGAGTTGTTGGTATTGTTGCGTGTTAATGGTTATAAAGCAATTAGAGCACCTAATCTTGGATGGTTGTCAACTCTTTTTTTGGTTCAATGTGTGTTCCATTATACATAATCTGTACAATATTTATACAGTGATCAAATATGATGTGAATATGGTGTAAATATTCACATTGATGTAAATATCTACTTCAATGTCAATATTCACATTGATGTAAATATCTACTTCAATGTCAATATTCACATTATGAATATAATGTAGATATTCAACTTCTAATGTAATCACCAATGTATATATTTGCATTCCTTTCTATCCCTCTGTTTTTCAATCAATGATAACATAATGTAATCACAAATGTATATATTTACATTATTATTGTTGTTTTTGGATTTGATTTTGGAATGAACTCCCTATTTTCACTGTTTGTCCATATTGTTTATCTTCATTTTTTCGTTGAATATTACATTCATTTGTTATTAATGTTGTTTGTAGTTGTGATTTGGTAATGAACTCTCTAGTTTTTCCCATCTATCAATATTGGTATTGTTGATTATTGATGTCCATAGAAACCCCAATCTTCACTCAAAAATATGATGGAATATGATGTAAATATTCACATTGTGACATCAATGGCAATATTCACATTATGAACATCAAAGGCAATATTCATATTATGGTTGTCAATCCTCTTTTGGGTCAATGTGAATTCCATTATACATAATGTCAATATTTACATCAGATTGTTAAATATTGATAATGACTTGTTTGTCTTAAATTGTCATGTGTTATTGTTTTGTAATACATTTGTTATCTCCTTCCTTGTGTCAATGTCAGACTTGTTGGTGTTGTTTGTTGTTGATGGTCATGAAATAATTACAGTCCAAACTTTGGATGGTTGCCAACCTTGATTTGGTTACATTTGAATTCTTGTAAGCATGCTGTAAATAATAACATCATATTGTTTCACTTGTTATTGATTAACATCAATGTCAATATGCACATTTTGAACATAATATCAATATGCACATTATGACATCAATGGCAATATTCACATTATGAACATAATGTCAATATTCACCTTCTGACATTAATGGAATATGATGAAAATATTTACAGAGCTGTTGGTATTATTGCTTGTTGATGGTTATGAAAAATTAGAACCCCTAATCTTTGATGGTTGCCAACCCTCTTTTGGTTCAATGTGAATCCCATTATACATAATGTCAATATTTGCATCAGATTGTCAAATATTGGTAATGACTTATTTGTCTTAAATTGTCATGTGTTATTATTTTGTAAAACACTCATTATCTTCTCCCTTGTGTCAATGTCAAACTTGTTGGTGTTGTTGGTTGTTGATGGTCATGAAATAATTATAGACCAAACTTTGGATGGTTGTCAATCCTATTTTGATTACATCTGAATTCTTATAGGCATGTTGTAAATAATAACATCTTATTGTTTCACTTGTTATTGAGTGACATCAATGTCAATATACACATTCTGAACATAATGTCAATAATTACATTCTGAACATAATGTTAATATTTACATTGTAACATTATGTTAATATTTACATTGTAACATTTTGAACATAATGCCAATAATTAAATTCTAAACATCATGTTAATATTCACATTGTAACATTCTTAACATAATGTTAATATTCACATTGTAACATTCACATTGAATATTCGCACGATATATTTGGCTATGAACATTCACAATCAAATATATAATGTAATGATGTGAATATTAACATCATGTATACATCGTGTTAGTTTAATATTTATAATATGTTATTATTCCATATTTCATCTGTTATTTTCCTCCAATTTTTTGGTTGTTATCCTTGTTGGAATTGTTGATCATGATTAAATGATTTGAACTCCCAAAATTTTGTTCATTTTTCAAACACATGAACTAATGACATGATATATGATCCATGTGATTGTTCACACCATTTATTTGATTTTCATTGTTTTATCCTATGTTGTAGAGTGTTCATGTGAATATTAACATCTTGGTTTTGCTCAATGCAACCATGGTCACATTATTCAACTATTCACAGCACATATAGTTTGCACTTGCTATGATTTACCATTTGTGACCATTAACAGTAAATTTGTTTCTAATTGAACAAACAGATGTTGCTCATAGATTTCATGACAAAAGAAAAAGAGAACAGTTCCTTGTCAAAGACAAACTTAAATAAATAGCCAAACCCCCGAAAGTGAACATGAAAAAGGTCAACTACCGATCTAACATCATTGGGTTAGTGAAACTGATGACGAGCACCAAGTTCTCGGATCCTCAGCTAGATTGTTTGAAGGAAACGCCATTTTGGTAGTTGTTTGATGTGTTGAGGATTGGTAAAGTTGACCTCAACAAATGCATGAAGTTCAACGATGTCATCACATGCGTGCTAGAGACGTACAAGGCATCAAAAGACACATTTTACATCGGCGAGAAAAATATGAATATAAATTTCACATCATTTGCGATTTTGTAAATATTAGAATACATTAGACAAAAGAACCATATTTAGTTATTTTGATTGTACTTAATAAGATACAATGACATGTTGTCATAATATTTGCTACTAGAAAGTCAATGTTAATATTCATATTGGTTTATGTTGTCTTATAATTATGTACACATAACCATCGGCTTAGTGTAACCAAGTTAATTTATTTGATGTTTTATTCGTGATATTAACATTCACATCAATAATCTAATTGTGCATAAATGTACACTTCATGTTTGTGTACACATAGAAATGATGGTTTGTGGTTAATGCAATGCTGATGTAGTCATATTTTTAGAGATTAAAAAATCGATGTAAACCTTCACATTGTTGTCAACTGTTTTACAATTGTGTACACATAATCATTGGCTTAATGTGATATGTGGGCAATGCAATTTTGATTTAAACTTTAATATCATCATTCCATATTAGTAATTAATACTTTGAAATCATAGTGCATTTATCTATATTCCAAAATTCATGTGAACCTTCACATTCATATGTCTTAGTGTGAATATTCACATCATGTTTGTATTCAAAATGAAAGTTGAGGCTTGTGATTGTGTAATTTGATGCAATACTGATGTGAACCTTAACATTACATTGTCACAGTGGTAATGAACACAACGAAAACATATTCATCATTCAATATTATATGGGTGTGTGACTAATATTAATATCAATTGATAACACAATGACAAATTTTCAATTTAAATTAATGTGAATATTAACACTGATTAATAATATGAACATTTACATCATTTTTATATCAGACACATTACCAATCTCAAAAAAATCATTGTTACATTGAAATCTAATAACAAAGAATCAAAATCAATTACAATAACAGAATCATATTCACTAACCCAAGCAAATATCACTAGAGATGTGAATATTCACTTGAATATGGATATAAAAACAAAAGCAATGTGAATATTCACATGAATGTGTTTAATATTCACATGATAAATTTTCAATTCAAATTAATGTGAATATTAACACTGATTAATAATATGAACATTTACATCATTTTTATATCAGACACATTACCAATCTCAAAAAATCATTACTACATTGAAATCCAATAACAAAAAATCAAAATCAATGACAATGACAATAACAAAATCATGTTCACTAACCTAACTTTTTGTCCAAAACACCCCTGCTTCGTTTTTGAATGTCTCTTGCCATTCAAACCAATAGAATCCGAAAATATAGGAGTACTCCTAGGCAAAGTGAAAATAATTCCACAAAAATCCTATATTCCATAGGTGTGAAATCGTCTCATCATCTCATCGTTTCATCACCCTAACTCCTTTATTGTCTCCTCTACGTCGTCGGTCGTCGGAATCACCATTGTCATCCTTCGTTTCTGTTGTGAATCTTCACAATGATTATCTATGACAATCCAACCGTCTCATAATGGGTACCAAACGTAACTGATTTCACTCATTTTGTTTATAAATCTTAAACCCTAACTATTTTTTGTCCCAATGCGAACTTCTACGCATCCCCATGATTATATTGATATGATTTTGGTCTTTATAGTTCATATTATTGTTGTTATTTCCCTTTTTTGCAATTGTTGTTGGTATTGATGATATCCCTGAATAGATGTAAATCCTCTAAAGTTTTTGCTTTTTTTCAAATATATATATATATATATATATTTTAACTGTTGTTGTTGCTATTCCCATGATGTAAACATTCACATAGAAACCATGGTGTGCATAAAATTGTTACATGATTGTTGTGGACCACTTCATTTGTATGTTACATTGTGAAGATTTACATCAAGCTAATACTTATGAAAAATCTCATTTTTTGGACTTGTTATGTGATATGTGGATAAAACTATTGCTTTCTGATGTTGACATTCATACCAATGTGAATATTCACAATATGTTTTGATTCCCACAAAAATTGTGGTGTGTGGTTAATGTATTGTTAATACTGTCATGTTTTTGTACTTTGTAAGCTATAAATGTGAACATTCACATCATTCTTATATTCAAAACAAGACTTGTTTTTGTGGCTATGTAATATGATACACTGTTAATGTCAATCTCCACATTAACATGTGTGTGTATGTGGATATAATGTGAAAAATACCTTTAACAATTATCCATTCTCACTTAATGTTGTCCATGTTTGTCAACTTCATATTCACATCATGTTTGAGTATGATGCAAAAATTTATAGTTTGTAGTTGATGAATTGGTGCTATTGTCATGGTGTTTAGTAGTATGTAGTTATTGTGAATATTTACATTGGTGCTATTTGGTTATAAATGTGTGCACATAACCATTGTTTTAATGTGCATCATTTTAAATGTCATGTTAATGTAAACTTTAACATTGGCAGTGGTAATGAGCTTCCCATTCTACAAAACTTAGTCACACCCAATGTTACATAGGTGTGTGAATATTATCATTCATGTGTGTGACCATTCCTATTTATGTCTCATTAGCAATGTGGACATTTACGTCTCTAATTGCATGAATATTGTTGAATGTGAACATTCACAGTGACTAATGATGTGATGATGTCAATGTGCACATATGCCCCACAATTATATTGAAACCTAATTTAATGTTCATATAGACACTCACTATTGTGCATGTCCATATAACAGATATTGCACCTAAAATCTGCACAAAAATAAAGAGGAATGAGTATCATGTCAAAAGGAGAGCATGCTTATAGAGAGAAGCACCCACATCAACATGTACTGTGTCAATTACTGATCGAACATTATGAGCTTAGTGAAACTGATAACAAGCACCAAGTTCTCAAAGGCTCAACTGGACTGCTTGAGGCAAACTTCATTTTGGATATTATTTGATGTATTGATGAATGCTAAGATCGACCAATGCATGAAGTTTGATGACGACATTATACGTGTGTTGGAAACATACAAGTCCATCAAAAATTATTATTGATATGAATATTTTGATTTTCTCCGATACAAAACTCATGATGTGCAAAATCAATGTATCCACTACCAATGGATATGAACTTCATATCTTTTGTGATTTTATAAATATTGGAATACATAAGATAAAAGAATTAGAATTAGTTATTTTGATTATGCCTACTAAGGTACATTGGTATGTTGTCATAATGTTTGTTACTACAAAGTCAATATTAATATTTACATTGGTTTCTGTTGCTTCATAATTGTGTATACATAATCATTGGCTTAATGTGACTAAACTAATTTATTTGATATTCTATTCATGATGTTAACATTCACATCAATAATCTAATTGTGAATAAATGTATAATTCATGTTTGTGTACACATGGAAACAACGATTTGTGGTTAATGCAATGTTGATGTTGTCATATTTTTAGAGATTATAAAATCAATGTAAGCATTCACATTATTGTCAGTTGTTTTACAATTATGTACATATAATCATTAGTTTAATGTGATTTGCGGGCAATACAATTTTGATGTGAACTTTAATATCACCATTACATAATGGTAATTAACACTTTAAAATCATATTGTCTTTATCTGTATTCCAGAATTCACGTGAATCTTCCCATTTGTATGTTTTAGTGTGAACATTCACATCATGTTTGTATTCAAAATGAAAGTTGAGACTAGTGGTTGTGTAATTCGATCCAATATTGATGTGAACCTTAACATCATCTTGTCACAGTGGTAACGAAGAATAGTGAAAACGTATTTACCATTTAATATTATATGTGTGTGTGAATATTAATACCGATTAACTACGCAATGACAATTTCCCATCTCAAATTAATGTGAATATTAACATTGGTTAATAATGTGATGATGTTTACAAAAAAAATTAGAAACAATGGTATGATAATGTTTGCAAAAAATCAAAAACAATAGTAGCAACATAACCAGAAATCCAAAAAATCGCAATCTCTTCAAAAATAAAAACCATCACCTACATCCTTATCTTCAGCATCATCATCATCATCATCATCATCATCACTATCATTAACAACCCCTGCAATTCCATCATTACACCAATTCAAATTAAACCAAACTCACATTTGATGAACAAGTCTGTAACAAAATAAACTTAATACAATATCAAGCTTCAAATCATTCTCTCTCCTTTCGATTGACATCCTTCTCTCTATCTTCGATCTCTAGTTAAAATTGCAACCATAGCAGAAATAGTGCTTTGAAACGTTCTCTCTCCCTTTAATCTCAACCAACATGTAAGAACATACTTTAACGCTCATCATCATTGTCCAAATTACACCTATTAATCTCAGGTAGCCGATAGAACAATGAAATACAATCAGCAGATAACTCACTCCATTTTTCACACATACACTCCACGAAATGTAAATAAGACAGCGTTCGCACCATATTTATTACAATAGTACTACACCCATATAAGCACACCAATAACATGAAAGTATCCATCTGTTGCAAAAATACAAAAATAAGGAAGTGAACAACCACATTATAGCCAATGATATGTGAATATTTATATTGTTCACATAATCTAAATTATCTAACCAAACAGAGATGGCACACCAAATACTACAAAAACCGTATGAAAACAATCACAAAATAACAAAAAAAAAAACTAATCAACCAAAAACAACATTTTACTAATGATCCACCATAATCAATTTGTTCAAACAACTCTACAGACATCTCTGTCAAATATTTAAAACTCAAACAACAAAAAATATACATGCATTACCACTAAAAAAATCAGAATCTCATTCATCAAATATACACTTGCATTACCCATGTATTCTAAAAAATGCACATGATTCAAAAACAAAGCATGTAATCCTTCACATAAATGAACAATACTAACCTTGAGAAAGAAATTCTGTAATCATAGCCATTGTGAACATTTACATTAGTGTTATATGCTTATAAATGTGTGCACATAACATTACCATTATCATTTTTTTTTACAGTTATTGTTGTTATTATTGTTGTTGGTATTGTTTAAAAGATGTGAACCCCTTAAAAAAAATCCAAAAATAATGATATAATTGTCTATTATGATGTCCATTTTTGTACACTTGGTTTGCTATGACCATTTACACAAAGTAGACATTCACATGAGAAATATGTTGTGATGTTTTCCAAACATTCACATTGATAATAATATTTGCATATAAATGTATACACATTACAATTGTCTTAATATTTTCTAACCATTCACCAGTCCATAATGGTTATTATATCTTTTAGTTATGTGACTTGATAAAATGTTGATCTCAATGGAAAAATCACATATGTATACTCATTTGTGTTTGTAAATATATCCATTAATACTTACATATAAATGATCAACTGCTTATTTTCAATATGGCAGTAACCCTACGTCAAATTGATTATAATAGAGATTTATCATTCTAGTTGGAGGTAAGTTGGCAGCCCATAATGTGAATATTCCAAACAATGTAAAGTGAGAACATCCACATCTGGTCTCTTATGTTGAAATTAGTGTGAATGTTCACATCGTAATTTATGTTAAGGCCCATTTTTAATTACATTATGTCCTATGTTTATTATAGTTGACTATAGATGTAAATATTCACATTGTACATAAATAAAGTGTATGTCCACTAGAATTAATGTGAATCTTCACATCTATTTATTACATTGTGAATATTCACATCATTTTTTTGTCCAAATAAACATTGTGGCTTGTGGTTATATGACTGAATACAACAGTTTGATGTGAACTTTAACATCATAATCACATAGTAGTAATGAACACGGTGAAAATATATACACTATTCAATATTATATGGATGTGTGACTATCCACACTGATTGACAACACAAATGACAAATTTCTGTTACAGATAATACGAATATTAACACTGATTAATGATGTGATAAGATTAACAAAAAACCAAAAATAATGGCAGCAACAAAATTAGAAATTTGACAAATCTCAATCTCTCAAAAAATAAAAAAACCATCACTCACATCTTCATCTTCATCTTCATCTTTATCTTCATCTTCATCATTATCACTATCAATAACAACCCAAGCAATTACACTATTACACCAATCTAATCCAAATCAAACCAAATGCACATTCAAAGAATAAGTTTGTAACAAAATCGACTGGATACAAAATTGAGTTTTGAATTCGCTCTCTCCCTTTGATTCAAATCCTTCTCTCTTCCTATAGCGATCCCGGTTTTCCCTTCTTTGTTTAACAGTATTCCGGACTTAGGTTCCGTGGAGTTGGTTGTTATATATGTCTTGTTGTCATCCTTTAATTCCATATATTTGAGTTTTAGGATGTATTGGGCGTGTTTCGAACAGGTTGGTTGAGCTTTAGTCCCATTCCTTGTTGCCTAGATTTTTGGTGGTCCGCTCGAGCGGGTCCCTTTGTGCTCAAGCGGAGTTTACACACTTTCAGCATTTTGTGCCTCTGCAAAACTTCTGCAGGTGCGTTTTTCATGCTCGAACGGATTTCCATATGCTCGAGCGGGTCGCGCTCGAGCGGGTGTTCATGTCTGTAAAAGTACTGGAGGAGTGTAATCTACGCTCGAGCAACTTTTCTTTTACGCTCGAGCGCGTGTATTTTGTTTTTGTGTCTTGGCGCTCAAGCGGGCCTTTTTGTGCTCGAGCGGGTTTAGTTTTTTGTGCTTTACGCTCAAGCATCTTATTCTCCACTCGAACGGACTAGTCGTATATCAGATGGCAGCTGGGTGATTTTGAATCACGTTTCACTTTTCCTTCTTTCTCTTACTTTCTAGAAACCCTCTTTTGAGAGCTCCTCTCTCTAGAAAATACATTATCTCTAGGGTTTGATCTAGTTAGAGTGATCTCCTACCCTTGAGCCTTTACAAAAAGTGTAGAGCTTGGTGTGAGCTTCCTATCAATCTGAAAATCTTTGGATTTGGAGCATATTCGGGTTTCTCATCATCTCCTTTGGATCTCATCTCTTGAGGTAGGGATTCCTACTCATCTTTATGATCTTTAACCTAAATGTTGAGTTTTTTTGTATAAATGGTTTGGTTTGGGAAGTTAGGGTTTGTGATGTGTATATTGGAAAGTAAGGTTTTGTTCTTTTGATTTAAACTTATGTGTTTTGGGTCTAAAAAGGAGATTATTGATGTTATTGGTAATATTTGGACCTTTGGGTCAATATTAAGAAAAAGAAAAAAAATGTCATGTTTGGGTATATTTGGGTCATTAGTGTAATTAATGGCAATTATTATGGAAATATGAAATTGAGTTGAAAATAATGAAATTGGCTCATTATGAGATAGAATGGTGGAGTTGGATTTATTAATCGATCACTTTGAAAATGTTGAGATTATATATCTGTTGAGGCATTTATTATCTGTTTAGAAATAACTGCTTTGGGCTGTCGGTGGAAGATAGTCTTGATTGTTGTAGACAATGCATGATGATTAGGCGAACTAAAACTAATCAATTGAGTATGTCATCGAATATGACGGTTGGAGTAATACATCAAATTTATGTATTGATTGATTACGTATATGATATGTGTTTATATACGTTGAGTTGTGTGGGATAAGATATGGGATGTATTCCACGGTTTAGGGGAAGATAGGGGATGGACTCCTAAACCGAATACTGTTGGGAGGAGATAGGGGATGGACTCCTTCGATACAACAAATATGTGTATCTATTGAAATATTGATACAGCAAATCCGTGTATCATATATGAAGTATAGAAGTGTTTTGTTTGAGATTGATACAGCAATTATATGTATCTAATGTGAAGTATGAAGTGTTTAATTTGAGTTGTTATCTCAATTGAAATGGAAGTATTATTGATATGAGATATAATCTCATTTAAAGTATATGGCCAGGTTCTGAGCCAGGGTTATGAATTGGGAAATTGATTAAGAAATGGAAAATGAAATGAAACATGGACACATTTGTCATGTAATTGAAATGGGTTATGAACTGATTTATGTGAGTTAAACATTTATAAAATGCCAATGTTTTAGTTATTGCTCATATTATATTTAGCATATTTCTACTGGACGTTGGCTCACCCTATATGGAACATCACTTTCAGGTACAGGTATTATGCCACCTCCAAGGACGTAGCTTGAAAGGCTTAAGGCTGTTGTACCCTTTTGTTGTTTTTGTTGTATTACATGTATATCAAGCCAAGAGCTTATTTTGTGTAGAGTTAGTATTCTCTTTTTGTAACCAAGTGTTGACTTGGAAAGTTGTAAGCCTATAGGCATTTACTTTTGTTGTCAACATGTAATACATTTTGTAGTGAATACTCTGATAAAATGTAATTATGCTTTATTCTCTTATGTCTAAGCATGTCAAGGATGTTTGATTTATGGGTTTATTTTGAGGGCGTTACACTCCCTTTGATTTTCGGTTGGAATTACAACATTGCAGAAAATAGAGTTTTGAATCACAACAATGGAAAAAAACAATCTTTGAACCCAAAAATTATTTAAATTTTTTTTTTTTGAACTACACCTATGGAAGAACCCATATGAGCAAACCAACAAAAATATACATGCAACACCAGTAAAAAATCAGAATCTCATTCATCAAACATACACTTGTATTACCCATGTATTCAAGAAAATGTCATGATTCAAAAACAGAGCATACAATCCTTTACATAAATAAACATGCATTCATAAACAAAATGATAATAACCTTCAGAAAGAAATTCTATAATCGTTCTCCACCTTCGATCAACGATTGGTCTCCAACAATTATGTAACAAACCAGAGCACACATAAACACCAAACTACGAAAATGAACACACCTACGGACAGAAACCCGGCATCGTCGTCTTTTTCTCTCCCACTACACAGAAACCCGTCGTCGTCTTTTCTCCACTGCACCGAAATCCTACCATAATGGAACCTTACCATAAACAATCGACATTGATTAACTGAATCAGATCCATCAACGTGAATAACACTAACAAACAAAACAGAGACATGTATTTCCCTTTTTTTTTTGTATATATTACGTATCAACATAATATATAAGGGTATAATAGTCCCAAAAAAATATAAAATTAGGAAAAAAGGATCTCATGGAATAAAAGTACAAACATATGAGACTAACTAGGTTATAAATTTCCTTCTTGGATTTATTGGGTTAGAACACTCCTAAATGAGATTTATCAATAAAAATCCCTATCTAAAACATAATAAATTATTTTGCCAATACTTAAAACCAACTTAAAATTTTACATCGGTGTATCGAATTCAAATCCCGATGGTTATGACTATTTGGATATCGATAAAAATATTGACTGTAATTCGTTTTTGTTTGTGCCATCCACTTTCACATGGGCCCAACCCCACAAGCATAAAATATTTTAAGTATATTTTTTAAAATATTTAAAAAATTTATTAGTTTTATTTTAGAGAGATTTATTAGAAAATTTATTTTCAAGTGTTTGTATCTCAATTTATCCATAAGATATCATTGTATTCCAATAAGTCCTATTACTTGAACATTTGATCTACCAAATCATAATTCTCATATTTAAAGTATTTTATGAACATTTTTACCTTTAGAAATATTTTTTGAACAGTTAGTAATTTGGTGATTTAAACATTCATATTTTACAATGTGAATATTCACATTGACGTATGAATGTTCACATTGACATGTTAACATTCACATTGACGGTGTGAATATTCACATCACAAGACATTTACACTGTAAATATGAATATCATTAGGGGTATTTTGGTAATTATGTCACTCACAGGACTTATTAGAATATAAGAAAATAATGTGAACTAAATGGAATATAAGTAAGTGAAAAGGGATTTATGAAAAAGTGCCCCTTTTAGATATGTATTACCTAATCCAAATTATACCTAACCAGTACAAAAATTATGAAGAAGTGAAAAATAAATATAATAAATACAACACACATTAAAAAAATAAATAAATATTTACAATAAACAAAATTTATCCTAAAAAAATAAAATTAATAAATATTTTAAATATTTTAAAAAGAATAAATCAAAAATAATTTCAAAATATAACTCAAAACTTTTTCAAAACTTATAAAAGCATCTCTAATGTTTAACCATTTTTTTCATCAAATTTGAGTAAAAGACGTATCTGATATTGCGCGTTCCAACGGAGCAATCTGGCATTTCATCAGACCACCAGTAGACCGGGGAATGATTGAAAGATGTCTAGTCGGTCGACTAGCCAGTGCAATTTTTCTAGATTTTGAAATAAATTTTTGCAAGAAGGTGGTCGACCAGAGAGATAATCGGCCGACATTCGGCCAGTCGTCCAATAATAGTGTATGTTGCAACGAAAACCTACATCTCTAATGACTATGTATAGTAAATTGATAAAAAAAAACATAGTCATCCGTAATTTGATGAAAAGTTTAAAATAATTTGAATTTGATGCTACCTTGATATAAACATTATAGTAATAAAAATCTACTATTTTCATCAAATTTAAATTTGATAAAAGAAAAAAAAGGATAAATTACACTTACACCTATGAGATTTGGGTTTAATACATCTCATCTTCTGACGTTTTGGAAATTATACTAAATCTTATGTCATTGTAATTATTTAGATTGAATGAAAGTATTGAATTCACGCGCTCTCTATTTTCTTACTTTGTTTTACTTCGTTTATTTATTTATTTCTTTTCTTTCCTTTATTTTTTTTTTCAATGTAATTTTCTCTATTTTTCTACTAGGAATGGTTGTCTTTTTATATAAATAGGAATTTGTAAAATAAGACTATTAATCACAAAAGTAAAAATATAATTTCCAAAATATCAAAAAGTGAGATGTAACCAAACCTCAAGAGGTGTCAACGTAATTTACCAAAGAAAAAATAAAACATTAGAGACGCTTTCTCTTTTCAAAATTCATTTAAAAAATAAGGACTTATTTGGATTGTATCTCAAGATATAATTTTTAAGAATTTTTTTTAAAATTTTGTTTAGTTCAATTTTTTAAAAAAAATTAAAATTAAAAAATTATTTTCTCTCTCTTACGCATCAATCAATCATTTTTTTCTATTTCTTTTCTCCTTCTCAATCACTTTTTTTCTCACATACATCTACTCAACTATAACATAATATCAAATCATCTCAAATTCCTGAACTTCAAAATTATTTTCAAAAATACAACTAGACAAACTAAAAAAAATTTATTGATAAATCCATTTTAGAGTTGTTATAACCCATTAGGTCCATAGAGGATTATTATAACCTGATTAGTCCCATATACTTTTCTTTTTATTCCGTGAGATCCATTTTACTAATTTTATATTTTTAACTGGACTATTATGCCCTTATATATATATATATATATATTGTGAAGATACACATACCACGTTGCCTCTTTTTTCGTTTATTCTGTTTCGGTAGTTTCTATCTTTACGCTTTTGATCAGCATTCTAATTCAGATGGATACGTCTCTATTTTGCATGTTTGTTTCAAGGCTTTGATGTATTAGGGTTTCATTGTTGCTATTGTAGTATGGTTCAGTGATTTTCAAGTAAAGACGAAAGATTAGACGGTGTTTGGTTATGACATTTTCTAGAGTATAACTAGTTGAAATCAGTTGTTTTTGAGTTACATGATGAGTATAGGATTGCATGATTAAGGTTAATATCATTTTGGTTATGAATACATGTTCAGTTTATGTTTTGATTTGTACGATGGATGAGATGCTCTGTTTTTTTATTGATATGGATCGGATGCTCTGTTTGTTCAATTATATATATTTGACGTGGTCCTGTGGAGGGGAGGTCATTTAGATTATGTGAAGAATGTGGATGTTCTCATTTTACTTTGATGTTTGCTTAATGAGGCTCTGTGTGGGTGAGATAATTCAGAGTATATGTAACAATGAAAATGTTCACATCTTGTTAATATGAAGTTATAGAGGGTTATTTGCATGTTGTGTAATGTCACCTTATTGTGGTAGTGTCATTTTGATATTGTAAAATGTTTTATGTTGTGTAAAGATGGTGGTGATAGTTTTCATTATGGATTTAGAACTTGAACTGTACACATAGGCATTTAATTTTGCACAATGTGAATTTTCATATTGTTTGGATTATTGTTGATTGTTGTATTGTTATGTTTTTACAAGAGATGGATATATTTATGATGTTGGTGTGCATATATGGTTGCAGTACAACTGTAATAAATGTTGCATGCGCATTGTGTTATTCGCGTTTGGTGGAGTGTTTGTGTGAAAAATAGGGTGAGTTGTCTGTTGGTTCTATTTCATTGTTCTGTCGGCTACCTAGGATTAATAGGTGTGATTTGGACAATAAGGAAAAATTTCAGAACATATTATTGCTTACTAAATCAATGAGGGTACAACATGTAGAAGTTGTCGTTGAGTTGAAAAGTGATATTAGTCAGTCGAACAGCTTTGGGTCGCTGCGTATGGGGGAGGGGTGAGGAAGAAATTGATGCACTACGGAGATTTTGCCACCATAAGCAGAAAGTGTTGTTGTCAGCCCCTTGGGCAAATGGTATTACGCATGCGGGACAATGGTTTGTTGGAGGTGTACAAGAATTTCGTGATGTTTTATGTAAGTATGCCATCCAATGTGGGTTTCAGTTTACGTATGTAAAGAACGAGACAACAAGGGTTACTGCGGTGTGTATGATGCGCGAGGAGAGAGGCTGCTTGTGGGCTATACATTATAGAGCACAACGAGCAAATGGTTTTTTCTACATCAAGAGGTTCAGTGATATGCATAGTTGTGGTACGGATGTCCGAACATCGAAGAATCAGAGAGTTAGTTTTGATTTGGTGTCGAGTACTATATCTGAAATTGTGAGGGACAAGCCGTTAACTCGATCGTGTAAGGTGGTGACTATTTTGAAGAGGGATTATGGGCTAGATGTTAGTTACCACGTGGTATGGTTGGGCGTGGAGAAAGCAAAAGTTGTTATTCATGGAGATCACTCATTATCGTTTGACCAGTTGGAGTGGTATTCAAATGCTGTGATGCGTTACAATATGGAGAGTTATGTTAATATTGACTATGATGCGAGTAGTCAACAGTTTTGTCGTTTCTTTGTATCATTCTCTGGGTTCAATTCTTGTCAGCCTTTATTATTCCTGGATGGAACATTCCTCAAAGGAAAGTACAAAAGTCAGCTACTTATGGCAATGGCGAAAGATGGAAACAATGGTTAGTATTTTTTTTAGCTGTCTATTCATGTAAATATTCACATTGAGCAGCATAGTGTGGAAATATGACAGGCGATTATGCAGTGTGTTCCACATTTACACTGGTGTCAATATTTACATCAATACACATTAATGTGAACAACAACCTAATATGGCTGATTGAGAAATTAACAGTAATGTGAACATTCACATTATTATACACTGATATGAATGTTTACACCATTGTCTACTAATATGAGTTTATCCATTAATGAACAGTAATATGAATGTTCACATCATTGATGTTTACGAAATCAAATCCAAAAACAACAATAGTAATAGAGCAATGTAAATATAAACATTTACATGACCTGTTTTCTTTATAGTGTTTTTGTAAACTACTTGTGTTACTATTCACATTGGAATATTGTGAACAATTGTTTAATGGTATTGTGTTGCAGGTCTATTTCATGTTGCATTTGTGATTGCTGATTCAGAGACCACGGCCAATTAGTCGTGGTTCTTGCACGAACTTGGCAAGGTTGTTGATGGTAAGCGTCAAATTACTTTTATTTCGGACCGTAATCTTGGTCTGTTAGAAGCGATGTCGAAGGTGTTCCCATTTACTCACCACAGTTATTGCTTACAACACTTGAAGAACAACTTAAGAGACTGGATGAAGGGAGTTGATAATGGATTTAGGGACCACCTCATTAGTAGTTTAGGTGACTGTGCTTACGAGCCAACTGTGGTAGGGTTCCACGAAAAGCTTGAGAAATTAAGAACGGAGAGTAAGCAATGAGCACATAATTTTTTCAAGAACTTAGCACCTGAGCACTGGGCGAATTCATACTTCAGGTAATAGTAGTTTCCTAATGTGTTCTATTTGTTAAGTTTAGAATGGTAGCGATGTGAATTTTCAGTTATGTTTTGTGGCAATGTGAAATTTCATATTCAGTTTCAAAAAAATTAAATTTAGTATCGTACAATGTTTGTGATATTGTGTAGGGGCATGCGTTATGGGGAGATGATATCTAATGCGACAGAGTCATTTAATAATTAGATTAAAGAAGCACGCAATCTTTCTATCACTCAAATGGTGGACACAATTCGTACTCAGTTGATGCGGCAAATGTGTGCACGACGTGACCAAGCAAACAAGTAGAATGAGCTTATTTGTCCTACATTCGAAACAATGTTTCTTGATTCGTTCAACGATAGCAGGTCTTGGCAAGTTAGCAAAGCCAATGAGGATGTGTTTGAAATTCATTTGATACCATCTGCTATAGTTGATATTGCAAGGCGTACGTGTTTTTGCTTCAAATGGCAAAGCAATAGATTCCTATGTGACCATGTTGTTATTGCTATTCAGAAGAGCTGCCACAATCTCAATGATTGTGTAGAACATTACTTTTATGTAGAGACATCATGCAACTTATTCGGGTGCCATATTCCCTATACCATCGGTGGAAAAGCCGCCTTTTAATCCTACGAACTTCACTATATACCCACCAACTGTGAAAAGACCACCCAGAAGGTCGAAAAAGAATAAAATCCCATCAAGGGGTGAGAAACTAAAACAAATAAGGTGCGAGAGATATGATAAATTAGGAAGCCATATACAGAAATCATGCAAGGAGCCAATATAGGGTGTACATTTTTTCATTTCAACATTGTGTTTTACATGAGATTCTTATATTGATTTTTGAAATAAGATTGTGTTGTGTTGGCAAACATTGTGTTGCAATAAGATTATGTTGTGTTGGCGAACATAATAATGCTTTGGCAAACTTAGTATTTGATTTGTGTTTTTTCTTTATTTTTTGGGTACCAAACTAATATTTTGTTAATGTTTTAATGATAAATACATGATGTGAACATTCACACTTGTGTAAAAGAATTATATTATGTGAATACTCGCACATGGGTTGAACTTTTTTACATTATTGTTGTCAATGTTGACATGAATATAAACTATGATATGAACTTTCACATGCATACAGATTAACATAGTGTGAACATTCATAACTGTTATGAATAAGAACAAATGTGAATATTCACTCCTGTGTATGTTATCCGTAATGATGTCATGTAGACAATGTGAACATTCTTGCGCAAAATATGTGTATTATAGAACAATCGGGTTCAAACAATCGCATAAATTAACATAACAACACAACAATATATCATAAGTGAATATGAACATTCACATCAGTGGTACAACTGTGAACATTCACATCTGTAAAACATAAGTGCATATGAACATTCACATCAGTGGTACAAATGTGAATGTTCAAATTTAACAGAAATGAATAACATTCACAACTGTTATGAATAAGAACAAATGTGAATATTCACACCTATGTATGTTATCCGTAATAATGTCATATAGACAATGTGAACATTCTTGCACAAAATATGTGTATTATAGAACAATCGAGTTCAAACAATCGCATAAATTAATATAACAACACCAAATGTAGATCAAAATTCACAAGTGGCTTCTTTTCCATTAATAGATGTCGTATCATTGATTTACAATCAACTGTTGTTTGTCAAAATGTCAAAACAATTGATATTAACATTCACATCGAGTGTTGGTTAGTTTGTCGGTGAACACCCCCACCTACAAGTTTTAATGACGCTCTGTTTTCTTATGATTCAAAAAACTGTGTACTACTAAGTCTCGTAGTCCACACCATTCAGAACTAGTGAGGCTGCCAACAATTTCTTCATGGTATATGTGCGCCCGCATGATGTAACATACTGTAGGCCTGTAGTCCACCCTGTAAACGCAAAATGGTTATGATTAGCACTTGACATGTATGTTTGCATAATGGTTATGAAGGATTTGTACAAAATGTAGTGAGGCTTACAAGTCGTTGCCGTGCCGAGGACAGACATCAACTGATATGATTGGTTGTGACGGATCTTAGCCTGCTAACTTAGTCCATAACGGTGATGACTCGCCAATAATGCCCACAACGTTCTCGATGTACTCCCTCTGTGTAGGGAATTTCACATCAAGCACTAACGAACATATGTGTGTATAGATTCATTTTTGGAATTTAACACATGAGAACAATTCATATTTGTGTACAATAGGAGCCACTTACAACTTCTTGTGCTTGGTTGACATGCGGGTCATGTATGCCAGTCCTTGGGCGCAATGAGTTATAATGCCTCCACAAATTGTCTTTAACATCATACACAACGATCGTCCAGTGGAAGTCATGGTGCAATGAGAATAGTAGGTTTCTCTCTCCTTGGTAGTTTTTCACATGTGCATGAATGTGTTTACTTCTTTTGCAAGGATGGTACTCTCGTATCACTTTCTGTATACATTGGACAAATAATTAATGGACTGTGAAGTTTCATATTCACATTAGCAAAAATGGAATGTTAGATTTTACCAAACACATGCTCATGAAAATGAATGAGGCTTCATCTAAAGTTGGGTTGACCACCTCTTGTTGTTTATGTAATAGTTCGGCATATGCATCCATCAGTTACACAAACATAGGGTCGTATTATATTATTTGTGGTGGGTGAACAATGTGTGTCTGTGGCTGTGGGTATGTGTGTGTGTGTGTCTGTGTGTATATGCATGAACAGTGAATCATCTTGGTAATGGCATATTGCTGCGTATCGATTCTTCTTTGATAAGGTTCACAATGTCATCAAAATACACGTATGTAGACTTCGAGTCTCCTTTCCACACAAGCAACCTATGCATTTTAAACAAACCAATGTGAATATTAACATTGCACAGTTTTGAACAAATCAAATAAATAAGCACAGTGGTGAATATCCACAATTATGGAATGTGAATGTTGACAATAGGTGTTTGTACGGTCACTTACTCATCGCCTCCACTCTTTTGTAAAACCTGGACCTTTTGTTTGTCGTGTTTGGACATCATGCTTCAGACTTTGAACTTGTTGGTCAAGGTCAATAATTTTTTTGGGTGCTTCGCTGGTGGGTGTTTGTCCACATCTTCAACTATGTGGACTATATGGGGCTAGTTTGGACCTCGATCATGCTTTTTTTTTGGCCAGGTAAATCTGGGTACTGGAAGTCAGGCAAGCGATGCTCTTTTCGATCTTTCTCCTTGATACGCTTCACCCTAGAAGGTGAGCTGAGATTGTGTTACATTAGGACGGGGGGTTGTTTCTGCGCCTCGGCTTGTGTGACAATGTGGACTGACTAATCATTGTAAAGGTCCTAAAGAACTGTTTTCTCGCATTTTAAGTCGATGACTATTTGCGTTAAGCACTTAATTTCTTCATCATTCTTCTCTATGCACTTTTTTATTTCACTATTCATGTTGGGTGGGTTTGACTAGTTGAACAATTTATCTTCAAGATCAACTATCACTCTTGCCCTTAAGTCCATGAGAATTGAAGTTGTTTGTATTTTGCTTCCCACTGCCTTATGATGCCCCAAGCCTTCCCATTTTCTTTGACAAGCATATCGATGATATCGGGTTGGCTTGTGCTTGCTATGACAATAGCTTTCTCATCATATGGGTTGCTAAAGGGAATGTGAATGTGATTAAAGCCGAAATGCACATCATTGAGGCTGTTAATTAGAATCTCTTAACTTCACTTGCTGGTCAAACCGTATGCTTTATGTGTGTTGAATGTCAATCAGGTTGTACATAGTCGGAGCATAAAATGGGTAAAAAGACAGAATTTGGAGAGAGTTGACTTTCCCGCACGTGCATTGACTTTTCCGCACGTGCGTTGACTTTTCCTGGGAAAGTCAACCCGATGTTTTAAACCTGTTTGGACGAGATTAGAAGGATAAAAAGGCAAGAAAAAGGCTTTTCTAGGGTTCTAAAATTGTTTTGACCTAAAGAGAGAGGCTAGGGTTTGGGAAAGAGAAGAGAAACAAAAGCTTCAAGGATGTCTCCCATGGTGGTTCTTTCTCTATCTACCTCCTTCCACTCCTCTATGAGTGGCTAGTCTCATTTTCTAGGGTTTTGATGAAACCCTAGCCATGTAATTATTTTGTTTTCTTTTTGATTTTTAATTATGAAAAGGTTTGAACAATTGTATGGTGATTTAGAAGTTCATATATATATTTTTCATTATCTCTTCGAATATTTGACTTTCTGTGATTGTTGAATGTTATCCATACATGAGTTTTATATTCTTTCACATTCAAGGTATGAGACGAATCGTACTACGAGGGACGAGTCGTGTCACTACCCTAGTTTAGAGTGAACGGTTCGTACTACTTGAGATGGTTCGTGCTCGTACATTGAATGTGATGATTTTCTTGTTAAATGCTTTGAACTTGCAGTTGCAAAGCATTATTTCGTTCGAACCATAGCATAATTGATTTCAATTGGAAACCCTAATTACGTGGCTAGTGGTGGACTCTTTGCCCTAGTTTTTCTCCCAATTCAGTAAACCCAATTTCATTTATTATTGATAATTTAATTCCTTAGTTTAATTTATTCGTTATTAAATTAAGTTATAAACAACCAATCTTTTTATCAAAATTAATGTAGGAATTTGACAATTAAATTAGTTTAATTTTACAATAGTCCCTGTGGATCGATACCTGGACTTGCCATTATTCTGATTGAATTTGGTATCGTTTAGTATTTAATTTTGGTGTGTTCAACGACCCATCAAATTTTGGCGCCATTGCCGGGAACTTCTGGTGAAATTAGTTAATTTAAAGTTACATTCTTACTTTAATTTTTAGTTTAGGATTTTATGTTTTTGTGTTGCTAAGTGTGTAGAGCGTTTGAAATTGGAGCTATCATTGAAGTGCAAGCGGAGCACAGCCGAGCTTTAAAAAAAATAAAAAAACCGCAGCACTAAAGTGAGTAAACAGAAGCAAACACTCACAAGCAAAGCACCAAAGTGTTAAAACGAAAGTCAAAGCTCAAACAGAGGTTGGAGACAACGTCTACACGTCAAGCATCCGCAAGACGAGTAAAGCGTTTTCGTTAAACCGCTGTGAGTATTTCTCCTTTAGGATTTTGCTTTCGTAACTTAGTGCACCGAGTCGAACTTTTTGTGTGTGTGTGGGTAGTGTATGCACGGGCGTCATTCTTGTCGCCCTGAATTGTGGAGTTTGGACCTTGAACTAGAAAGGACTCTTAGGAGACTTAGGGCTTTTGCCCGAGTTTCTATGCTTGAGTATTCATATTCATACATTGAGCCATTAGAGATGGCAGATCCTAATGTCCCGAATGTGCCCAATCGGATACTTAAGCATTATTTTACACCCACTGCATATACATCACCATCATGCATCCAATTACCCAACACCACTGCTGCTCATTATGAGATTAAGTCCAGCACCATAAAAATGCTCCCATCATTCCATGAACTAACTTATGATGACCCTTATAAGCATTTGAATGAATTTCTGGAAATTTGCTCGACAATGAGGATCCAGAATTTCACAAATGAGGCCTTAATGTTGCGATTGTTTCCATTCTCGTTAAAGGATAAAGCCAAACACTGGCTAAATTCTTTACCTGCTAATTCAATCACAACTTGGGACCAATTACAGCAACGGTTCTTGGAGAAGTACTTTCCCATAGGTAAAACCAACCAACTTAGGTGAGCCATCACAAACTTCGCTCAAATGGATGGCGAGCAATGCCATGAGACGTGGGAAAGACTTCGAGACCTTCTCCAACAGCGTCCCCACCACCAAGTGCCTGATTGGCAACTTGTTCAAACATTCTATTATGGCTTAACTGAGCCACACTGCCAAATGGTGGATTCGTCCTGTGGTGGGACATTTATGTCTAAAAATGATGCCGAGGCATGGCAATTGTTTGAGAACTTAAGTGATAATTCCCTTCACCATGCCTCCGCAGCCCGGAAAGTCCGGCAACCCGTAGTTGGAGCCCCGAAAAGAGGGGGCATTTATGAGGTCGGGCAAAACCTAGAGTTAGCCCAACAAGTAGAGGCACTGTCCCACAAGATAGACCAATTATTAGCTACGGGACATGCCCCTATCCAGCAAGATCAGCCTCAATTTCACAAGGCATGTGTTATTTGTGCAAGCCCTGCTCATGACTTGAATGAGTGCCCTTCGGCATCACAATTTTCGGAGTTAGTCCAAGAGCATGTGAATGCGGCTCAAAGATTCTCCAACCCGGGTAATGATCCATACTCCAACACATACAATCCAGGATGGAGAAATCACCCTAATTTCTCATGGAGACCCCCTTCACAAGGCACTTCTTACAATCCTCTACCACCAAGGTAGAATTTCAATAATTTTTCCAACCAATCATCTTACCGACCACCACAACCTTATAGACCCCCACAACCATACCAGCAACCACAACCACAACCCCCACCTGTTCCTCAGGGCAACTCTACCTTTGAGACTCAGGTGTTGGAAGTTCTTTCAAAACTTAAAGGGTTAGCACCAGTAGTTCACTCCCACACTCATTCTATTGCCAAGCTAGAGACCCAATTGGGTCAAATGGCTAACAACATAAATTAGAGAGAGAAGGGAAAATTACGAAGTCAAACTGTGGCCAACCCTAAGGGATAATACGGGGCAGAGAGTTCGGGTGGGAATGGAAAGTAACATGAGCAAGTGCAAGCGGTGGTTGCTTTGAGAAGTGGTAGGGAGTTAGAGCCTCAGTCAGTTCCGTCTGATGCAACTAGAGTTAGGAATGGTGACCACGGTGGTTCACCTAGTGAGAGCAAGGGTGAGGGGGAAACACTTAAGAGGGATGACTTAGTCCCTAGTACTTCACTTGAGCCCAAGGCACCATATGTGCCTAAGGCACCCTTTCCCCAGTGCCTTGATACACCGTCCCCTTTTAATAAAATGGCAGCATCTATGGAGGCAATGATGGAGGTCTTTAAACAGGTAAAAATCAACCTCCCCCTATTGGAGGCAATTAA
The DNA here is from genome assembly GCA_025200525.1 of Camellia lanceoleosa. NCBI lineage: Eukaryota > Viridiplantae > Streptophyta > Magnoliopsida > Ericales > Theaceae > Camellia > Camellia lanceoleosa. The sequence continues at coordinate 185,339,976 of CM045762.1, forward strand.
GCAAGTACCATCATATGCCAAATTTCTGAAGGACCTTTGTACGCAAAAGCGTAAATCTAGGACACATGTGTCCCAAAAGGTCCTACTCACGGAGCAAGTAAGCTCCATCTTGTTGAATGACACACCTCCTAAGCTTAAGGACCCAGGTGCCCCAACCATTGCATGCATTATAGGGGACCATTTCATTGATAGGGCCTTATTGGATTTAGGGGCTAGTGTTAATTTGTTGCCGTACTCTGTGTACAAGGAATTTGGGCTTGGCGAGTTGAAGCCCACTACTGTTACTCTTCAGTTGGCTTACCGGTCCCTCAAAGTGCCACGAGGCATGATTGAGGATGTGCTAGTTAAGGTTGATAGGTTCTACTTCCCTGTTGACTTTTTGGTTTTAGATATGGAACCGGTAGCCAGTTCTAGGAAACAAATCTCGGTGATCTTAGGTCGACCTTTCTTGGCTACGGCCAATGCTTGCATTAATTGTTGGACCGGGGCTATGAAAGTTTCATTTGGTAACATGCAACTGAAACTTAATGTTTTCCAAGCATCACAACAACCTCATGAGAGAGATGAGTGCTTATTAGTGGATATTGTGGATGAGATTGTGGAGGAGGCTCTGCCTTCCATTATTGTAGAGGACCCTTTAAAGGCTTGTCTAGCTTATTTTGGGTTTGAAAATTTTGATATAGATGGATCAGTTGAGGAGGTGAATGTCTTGCTTAATTCTTCTTCTACACCAGATTTTCCTCCATGGAAAGCCCGGTTTGAGTCACTTCCTCCTTTGTTCGAGAGAGCCTGCTACACCATCTTTGGTCACACCAACTACACTTGAGTTGAAGCCATTTTTTGGCCACACTCAAGTATGCATTTTTAGGGCCCCAGAAGACTTTACCAGTTATCATTGCATCTGAATTGACTACGGAGCAGGAGAGTCAGTTAATGAGTGTTCTCGTGGCACATCGGAGTGCTATTGGGTGGTCAGTGGCTGATTTGAAAGGAATAGATCCCTCCATGTGCATGCATTATATACACCTAGAGGAGGACACCAAACCTTCTCGCGAAATGCAACGGAGATTGAATCCTAATATGAAAGAGGTGGTGAAAAATGAGGTATTGAAATTGTTGGATGCGGGTATCATATACCCCATCTCAGATAGCAAGTAGGTGAGTCCCACACAAGTGATGCCCAAGAAATTGGGCATCATTGTTGTTGAGAATGAGGGAGGAGAGTTAGTCCCCACACGAACCACTACTGGGTGGCGAGTGTGCATTGATTATAGGAGACTAAATTCTTCGACTAGGAAAGATCATTTTCCCTTACTTATCATTGACCAAATCTTAGAGCGGTTAGCGGGGCAGGGTTTTTATTGTTTTCTTGATGGCTACTTGGGGTATAATCAAGTCCCGGTGTACTTCGCTAACCAGGAAAAGACCACATTCACATGCCCTTTTGGCACTTTTGCTTACAGGCGCATGCCCTTCGGGCTATGTAATGCACCGGCGACATTTCAACGGTGTATGATGTCCATTTTCTCCGATATGGTGGAGAAATTTTTAGAGGTTTTTATGTATGACTTTTCGGTGTTTGGACCGTCTTTTGAGGAATGCCTTAGGAACTTGACTAGAGTGTTAGAACGATGTACTGAGGCAAACCTAATCTTGAGTTGGGAAAAGAGCCATTTTATGGTTCGTGAGGGTATAGTGTCCCCTCGAGGTATAGAGGTTAACAAGGCTAAGGTTGACCTCATTGAGAAAACGGTGAGGCCGGATAGGAAAGATTGGTCACAACGGTTAATTGATGCATTATGGGCTTACCGTACTGCTTATAAGACACCAATTGGGATGTCACCATATAGAGCAGTGTTCGGCAAAGCTTGCCATCTCCCGGTTGAACTTGAGCACCGAGCATTGTGGGCCATAAAGAAGTTTAACTTTGATATGGCCGCGGCTGGGCTCAACCGGAAATTGTAACTCAATGAGTTAGAGGAAATCCGGAATGATGCATATGAGAGTTTGAGAGTTTTTAAAGCTCGGACTAAAGAATTCCATGAAAAGCACATTAATAGAAAATCCTTTGAACCCGACCAAAAAGTGTGGCTTTTTAATTCGAAATTGAGACTATTTTCGGGTAAGCTAAGATCAAGATGGGATGGCCCCTTTGTAGTTGTTGAGGAATTTATTCATGACGTCGTTGAGGTGCGAGATCCAAAGACTGGCCACACTTTCAAAGTGAATGGCCAAAGATTGAAACCATATATAGAGGGGATTGGGAATGGGGATATGATTGAGTCCATTGCTTTGATGGACCCATTTTATTACGATTGATAGATTAATTTCTTATTATCTTTTCTTTCCCTTCTATGCTATTTTGTTTTTCTTTGTTCTCGTCATGCTTTATTTACGTCTATGAGACTTTAAATCCTCTAAAGGTGTAATTCCTTTGGTGTTTGTCGTGCCCGAATGGCATCTGACGGACTGGTATAGCCACCTAACCGTATTTGTAGTGAGTTCCTAGGAGACCAACTGAGACGGTGGAAACTAGAGTTCGAATGGCAAAGCCTAGAACACAAAGGTTTGGGATTTCCGAGACTAGAGTCTGGTTTAAATACCCAAGGGTGTGGAGATTGCTTCAAAACTACCTCAACTTGAACTCTGTATGGCAGCCCCATAGGTTGAGGTAGCTTTATGCGCCTCGATTCTGGATACCGAATCAACCTAGTCTGTCACCCTATTGGAGAATAGGGAAAGTTACAAACACGGTTAGGGAGAAAAGTAGTACCCGTGGTTTTCGCGTGAAGATTATACCTTTAGTGGGCATTCCGTTATGTTCTTATGTGCTATATTTATTTCGGATATTAATTGAAGGTAGAAATGGTTAAGTATATTTGGGTTGTACTAACCCGAAGGCTATAAACTACGTTGGGTTTTATTACATGGGGGATTCTGAAGTGGCAACTTTATGCCATAACTCTGGTGCCTTTTATTAGGTGCTGAGAGTTAGTTTTTCATTCTCTTGAAGCATGTACGCTTGCGAGTGCTTCCTGTTTTTGTTAAACTATATTGTTGCAATGTAGCAGAAAAAGGTCATTGCATGCGTGTGAGTGGAAGGGACCCTCCCTAACCTGGGTAAGACCTTGATTTCTGCTTTGTGGTATTTGGGAAATCAAGTATTCAACCACATTTCAAAATGGTTAGAATTTTGTTAAAAAAAAAAAAAAAATTTCCCGCACCTTGATTTCCTAAAAAACCCACGCACGTGCGGAGAAACCCCACCATTTGTGAGTTGCACACTGCATTAATTGCAGGTGCACGCGGAGGGGCGCCCCTCAAGCCGCACGTGCGGCTTGGGCCCCGTACGTGTGGGAAATTTCAGGAAAAAAAAAAATAGCGCGAGGGGTGAAATGGCCGCACGTATGGCTTGGGCTCCGCACGTGCGGAACGTCGTGTTTTAAAAAAAAAAAACGAATAAGGAAATCGCCGCACGTGCGGGAAGTTTGGTATTTAAGGCTTTGCCCTCTACTTAATAAGCAGGTGCGGAGGGCAAGTGCGCCATCAAGCCGCACGTACGGCCTGGGCCTCGCACGTGCGGGAAATTTCAAAAAAAAAAAAAATTTCTTCTTCTTTTTTTTATTTTATTTTTAATTTCATTTTTTTTATTTACTGATTTCAAAACAAATAAATAAGTAAATAAATTTTAAATAAATACAATAATAAATTTTAAAAATAAATAAATAAATAAATATACAATTATTTTATTTAATAAAAAAATATTTATATATATAAAAAAATCATTTTTTATTTATTTATATTATTTATTTTTTATTTCCTATTTTCTATTTTCATAAAAATAAAATAAAATAAAATAAAATAAAACACACACACAAACTTATCTCCACTCACCTAACCCACTCTCTCACAATCACTCACACTCATAGATCTCATCTCTCTCTCTCAACCCCACGACCCACAAAAATCCACAAACTCTTCTTCTTCTTCTTCTCTTTTCGTCTTCTTTTTTCTTCCTCACCACTATCATCTCACCGCCGGCATCACTTCCCTCTCCGTCCGACGAATCTCCAGCGACCACCATTTTTTTCGGCGAACCTCCATTCTTTTTCTCTCTTTCTCCACTTTTTCAAGATATATTTTTTTTTCCTTTTATATGTAGATTTGTGGATGTAAGAATCAATTTGTGGAGTTTTTGATTTTGTTATTATTTGATCTAGTGTTCATCTTAAAAAAAAAAAAAAATAGCTTAGTCATGTTTGTTGTTAGTTGTTTCTTCTTTCTTTTATTTTATTTTATTTATTTAGCCATGTAATAGTCTACTAAATTAGCCATGTTTAGTTTGTTTGTTTATCTTAAAAAAAAAAAAAAAAACTCACCAAACTCTGCGTAGGAAAGGAAGAAGATGAGAGCCGCACGTGCGGCCTTCTTTGGTGCACGTGTGGGAAATTTCAAAAAAATAAAAATAAAAACCTCAGAAATCATAGTGCTAACAATAATCCTAATTTAGTTTTTTTTATTTGCTATATTTGTTTAGTTTAAATTGCTTCGTAGTGATTCTGGTTAGTTTAATTAGTTAGTGAATTTTGGTTTTATATTTATTTTTAATATACTTGTGTAGTCCACACCAAAAATCAGCTTAATGTTGTTGCTATGTATTGTAATAACCCCGGCCTATTAGTAACACTAATCCATGTTTAAGTATGCCAAATAAGTAATTAAGAAGAAATCCCAAGCAAATTATATGTGCATTGTATCATTTTGTATTTATATCTGTTTGAAATAGAAAAATCTGTTCATGTTTTAGTTTTAATTACGAATTGAAAGCCTTATCGGCATCCGACTAAGAAATTGACTTGATTTATATGTTAATTAGGATTTATAGGATTTTATGATAAGTTTAATTAAAAGTCGATTTGGAATGATTAAATTAGATTAAATTAATGTCCTTTTATTTTGCTTTAAATTAATTACACTTTTGTCCAAATATAATTAAGGTATTAGTGGACTTCTTTGAACACCAAACACTCCCAAATTCATTCATTTGATGTTACAAATGTGAGAGTGAGGGAGAGAAGGGAGAATTGGTCCAAGCCTAGAGAATTTAAATTCAAAACCAAGGATTGCTAGAATTGTTGTCGAGTGAAGAAGATTAAAGGGTTTCAACTTCAACTCTTGTAGATTCAAGCCTCTAGGTAAGGAATTAAACCCTTAATTGAGAAATTGAATTAGATTCTAGAAGATTATTAGTGAATTAAGTGAATTCATGTAGGAATTGCACTAGAATTGGGTAGATTTGGGCCATACTATGCATGCATGTTCATTTCTTCACAAATTGAGAATGTTTTCAAAGAATTATTTCATGCATGTATTCATCTCACTTACATTTTGGTTATTCACCATGTTTTCTATCCAATTGTCAAGTTTGATCATGTTTTGAAGAGGTTGATTTCAAGAAAATTCTTGCATGTTGTGTTCTTGAAACATTCATAAAGTTTATGTTAGAATTTTGTTCAATTGGCATACTTTTGGGCCTTAATTTCATGAAATGATCTTTAAACCATGATGTTTTGTGAGTTTTTAAATATTTTCTAGAATTTTGGCCCAAGAGGATAAGTTTTGAGGTGTTAGATTCATGTGTTGAAGCTTGGGAGCAAATCTGGAAAACCCAGAATTTTGCTTCCACACTCGAGTGAAGGACTCTACGCTCGAGCGCCCGCCTTATTTTTATATTCCCGCTCAAGCGACAAAAGGCTAGCTCAAGCGTAAATTGCAAGCTTTCAGGAATTTGCGTGTTTGGACGCACGCTCGAGCGACAAGACTTTCGCTCGAGCGAGGAATTGTGTCTCATGCTCAAGCGAGCGTCGAGCGGAGATTTCATGCAACCAGAACTTTTTCACATTTTACAGACCGCTCGAGCGAAGGAGTCCACGCTCGAGCGACCTCTCACTTTTGGCATGTCCGCTCGAGCGAAGAAAGCCACGCTCGAGCGAGACCTGTGTTTCAACAAAATTTTGGCTAAGTGTTTCAAGTACATTTGTGTATCCTCATTCCATCGTAGGCATTCCTAGACCATGTTTAAGACTCCATAATGAGGTTAAAGGCTAGAGACACACTAAGAACAACGAAATAAGTTATGCTCAACCAAGCGTGTGTATTCAACGTATGTATCTATCATGTTATGTAGGTCACACGCTCCAAGATAAGTGAATTGCCCACTTCGCCGTCTATTCGGAGCTACCAGTTATTTGTGAGTAATAATTTTGTAAAGTTATGTTCAATGTTAAATATTTTCTGAACATTATGATATGAAATGACTAGTTTTTTAAATACTATGCTATGTTTGAAATGAATGAATGATTGTCCAAAATTCTAAAAGTTATCCATGGCATCATTAACATCCTGTGATATGCGTCCCTTTATGGGTCATTAGGTCCCTTTATGGGTCATCGAACGTCTCTGCACATGAGTCATCAAAAAGCCTTCATGGCAATCCTTGTGGGTCATCGACGTTAATACTAATGGACATGCCACATACCATGATATGTTGTATGTTTAAGTTCTTAATACAAATGCAATCATGCCAATGAATCTACTATGTTATGACATCCGAACACGTACAAGATTATGTTTCTGTACGGACATCATTCAGTAAAACCTTTACTCTGTTATTATTCATTGGGCAATCGCTCACTATTTATATTATGTATATAGGTAAGCAGACCAGACCTATAGTTGACGGCCTAAGCTTCAGTCTTGTCAGCCAACCTTTGTGCCTCTCGAGGAGGTTCCGATTGAAGTCAAGTTTCATGGCTATTTTTGTAATCACTTTAAGCTATGTTTGCACTATGTTATGTTGGTTAAGATGTCTGTTAATGTGTATTCTGAAGTGATGTGTAAAGTTTGCATCTCTGCTATAAAAAGTTTTAAGTTATCTGACCCATGTATGTCTGCACAGCTCTATGGACTATGTATGTCTTAAATATCTGCTTTCGCAGCCCCTGCTATATGTTATTATGCCAAGAGGCCTTTGGTAATCCAAAGATTACTTGCCGGTTACGATGCTAAACCTATAGGGGCGGGTTTAGGTCGTGACATACATGTTCATCTTCTTCTCCCCAATGTAGAAGGCATCTTTTGAAGCTTTGTACATTTGTAGGACATGCGCAACAACATCATTGTACTTCATGCATTTGTCAAGATCAATCTCATCGTCTCTCTATGCATCTAATAAATGCCAGAAAGGTGTTTGCCGTAGGCAGCCGAGCTGTGCTTGTATGAATTTGGTGCTTTTCATTAATTTCACTAGTCCAGTCATGTTAGATCGGTAGTTGACACGCCGCATGTCAACATTGCTGCTAGTATTTGCTTGTGGGTTTTCTTGCTTGACATGGTACTCATCTCTTTTTCTCTTTAAGGTTTTCTTCTGTGCAATATTTACAAAATAGAGTATTAAAAAAAATTAAGACAAGGCTCATGTGATTAGCATAGTGGAATAGATGTGAACATTCACAGCATTTCCATAGATGTGAATGTTTACGGTTGTGTGCATGGGTGTGAATGTCCACAGTTTTGTGCATGGATGTAAATATCCACGTTTGTACATGGATGTGGATGTTGACTGTGTCAGCACAAACACAATATGCATAGTGTGTGAGTGTAAAAATCAATGTATATTTATTCAACCATGAACAACATTCAAGAGCATGTGAATGTTGACCCAAATATATAAAATGATGTGTAGACACCCCATTTTGACCGCCCTTAAGACTTGGGCGCCACTGATTGCTTACTTGGTGATGAAAGTTGTGCAGTGCAAAGGTTTGATTTCTTTGGTAAGGAGAGCGTCAAATCCCAACCTTACATCCCATTTTTGGACCAAAACTATTTTGACCAAAAAGATTTTAGACCTTAAAGCCCTCTCTTTCAAAATATTTTTGAAAAAAGTTCCTACGATGTTCCGAGGCTCACATTTGTTAAATGTTGCGCTTTTCAGTAAACCGATCAAAGACAAAGTGGAAATGAATGAAAGAGAGGTGAACTCTTTGAAAAATCTTTCAAAACACCTTATTTAGAGGTTTGGAGTTGAAGAAAATTGGAGGAGAGGGAAGAAACCTAGTTGGGGAAGAAGTTGGGCATGAACCGTTAAGAGAGAACCAGACAGCCTTCACTAAATTAGGTCTATCATTTTGTATACTTGGACTTAAGTTGTGAGGTCACCATTGGAAAGTGGACTTCTAGGGCTTCATTTGACACTCAAGAATCTCCTAAAGCCGAGTCCAGATGAGGGATATATGGTTGTTGGAAGTTAGGCATCAATTCGATTGAGTTAGAAATGAGCAATCTTCACTAAAATAGACATATCTTTTTGCACGCTTGGAATTTTGATGTGAGGCTACCACCGTTGGAAAGTAGACTTCCGGGGTTTCAATTTGGACTTAAGAATGACCTGCAAAGGAGTCCGGATGAGGGAGATATGCCCATTTAAAGTCGGGTCTGGAAACAGATTTTTGATGGCCGGCAATGGACATTGATGGCCGACAATGCATGTGCCAGCCACCAATGTAAAACCCATATATTTTCCTTCAGCTGTCCTACATTGCTCCAGCTGTTCTTTCTTTGATATTTTCGACCAAAGCTCACATTTTTCTATATATAGATGGCCTATCTCTCATATTTCAAGGTTGAAAAAATTTTGGGAGCCTCTCTCTCTACATTTCTCTCTCCTTCTTGAACTTTTGTGCATACAAATGTAGATACACTTCAAGTTTGCCTATCAACCCTTAACCAAAGTGGTTCATCTTTGGGCTAAGGTTACTTTAAGCTCCCTTGGAACTCCTTAAGTGGGTTTTGGCTTAAATTGTGGCCTAAAATCACTCTTTCCTTCAAGAGGTATAACCTTTACCCTTTAGGTTTGTTTTTTCATATTTGTTTTGCTATCTTTTTGTACTATTTTGGGGTTGGTTTTGAACTGAAAAAACCTCTATTTTTATAACCTAAAAGTGGTGGTGGGAGCCCATTTTAAGTTAGGGGGTGGTTCACCCTTCTTACTTCTTTGCTTGTATAGCATTTGTGCCTTTGTTCATCATTTTCAAACCAAATTTTTTGGGCCTTTTAACCACTGAATTTTAGAGGTTTTCCAGTGGCAAAAAACTCATTTTGAAGTCCAAAATTGGAGGGGTTAGCCTCCCCTCCTTGTGTCTTGCTTGCATGCCTAGTTTGCTTCATGTTTTGTCTTATTGTTTTGGCTACTATTGTCTTCATTCCAGCATGTTTTCCAACTAATTTTGGGCTATAAAAACTCTGTGTTTTTGGGCTGAAGCTTGGTTCCTAAGGCCATTAAAGGTTGAGAGGTTAATAGCCCTTATTTGTACCTTATTTTGGAGGCCTTTGCCCTTGTGTTTCCTATCCTTTTACTATCTTTTTCCAAGCTTTTAAACACTGAATTTTAGAGTAATTTCAGTGGTAAAAATCATGTTTTGAAGTTCAAAATAGGAGGGGTTAGCCTCCTCTCATTTTGTCTTGTTTGCTAGCCTAGATATCTCTATGTGTTAGCCTATTTTTCTAGCAATTTGTAGCTTAATTCCAGTATGATTTAGGCCCTTTTTTGGACTGTTGTAACTCTGTTTTTGGCTGGTTAAGTCATTTGAGTCTTGTTTTGTGTGGTTGTAGTGTTGATTCCTTCACTAGCTTAGTGTTTTAAGGCTTTAACCATCATTAGTATGAGTTGATTGCATGTTTTAATGCTTTTTCCACCTCATTTCAGCACTTAATCACCTCTACAATCCCCCTCAATTCTTCACTTTTGATTTGTTTTGAAAGTGGTTTCAAACCACTTGTTTGCCTAAGTATGAAATTGAGGTGTTGCACCTAATGATTTAATCCCTTAGGGGGTTCATTATCAACAATGTAATGCCTCTTTCATGCCCAAAGTAACTTGTGGCTTGAGCCCTCTTTCCATTAGAGGACACTCACCAATGGACTTAATGGATTAAAGAATGATTTGGTAATTAAAATGTGTAAACAAAACATGCAAGTAAAAGAGGCAAGATGAGCATTCTTTGTGTTGCATTGCATGTGTTCAAACCGGACGTTAGTTTGAACATAAGGCAAATGGGACATTTCATACTCAATAGTGATGAAACGTGTCATTTTCCTTGGTCTCCATTGCCTTTGATCATGCATGATAGGGTGGTGGTCCTTTGAGTCATATTTGTGCATTTATTGAAATTGTATAACTTGGATTTTTGGCCATCATGCAATGAAATTGCTTGATTGGTGGTTTTGGATCCAAGTGTGCCACTCCTTTGAGGTTTTGAGATGATAAGGAAGGGTACAGTACAAACAAACCCTTGGAAAAACCTTCATTTTGCTTGCTCGCTGCTTTGCGATATGGTGACCCAGAGTACCAAGAGCAATGATGCCTCATCGATGGTAGCAAGGCTTCATTTCTGGCCAGCAGATGGTCGACAAGATCCTCTATGGCAGGCCACTGGTGTAACCCTCAGCAAAGTTTTGGTAAGGTGGAGCAGAAAGATTCTGGAGTGTGCTCAACCCTGCAAACAAAGCCTCTCAAGAGCAAAATAGAGGGCTTTTCGGGGCGAAAACCGAGTGCATGCATCTTCCACTTCCTGAAGCAGAGCTGTGGCAATGTAGTTTAATGCCTTGCATGCTTAGTTAGTGTGCATTTGTTTTAATTAATTAGTTTACTAGTTGATTAAAGTGTTGTAATAATTAATAATTAGTTAGCTAGTTATTCGATTGATTTGTAATAATTTGTCTAATTAGCTTAGTTAGATTAGTTTAGCTTATTCATTCGGACCCTCCTTCGCGAGGGCATAGTGTTGTAATAAGTGTGCGTGTGTGTGTATGTCTTCCAACCCCACTTCTTTCTCCCTTTTATTTAATTGCTTTTGATGGTTAGATTAGGGATCATATTTCAATTAGCATATCGCATGCTTGCATCCATTCATTTGTCTTGCATGCACCGAGGCTCGGCGCATCATTCAAACTGTATCGTCATTTCAATATTTCTTTGAATACGTGTTTCAAAGCATGCTATCAAAGTGTTTCAAAGACCATGATTAAGTAGTTGAGCCTATTTAGTTACATTATTCCATGCGTTGCATTAGGCATCTTGTATAGTTAGGATCATGCTTCTTTCTAACTAGCTTTTGTTTTGGCTTGGAGTACTCGATAAGCTTTTATGCTTTAGCATATCACATGCATGTTGATGTTGCCATGATTAGCATGCTTGCCGTGAGGCTATGTGTTTATTTGCTAAACTGCATGAATGCCTGTGGATGGAGGCTTTGTTGTTTGAATGAGAACGATTCGATGAATGTGAGTTTTAAGCCACTTTGTTGTGGCAAAATCATGTTTTAAGCTCACTTGAGCTAGCAAATCCGCATCTTTTAAGCCCACTTGAGGGTGGCAAATTCAAACCATTTTTCACAAACAAACATGACTTGAAATGTTCCAATTCTTGTGACTAGTCTATATTTGCTTGTAGGAATGGCAACGGGGCGGGGCGGGGCCGGGGATCACCTTCCCCGTCCCCGATCCCCGATGGTGGAAACTCCCCCCGTCCCCGGTCCCGAACCCTGACGGGGAGCTCATCACTGCCCCCGCCCCCCGCTTCTTAACGGGGATCGGGTTTCCCTGACCCCGAAAAGACCCCGACGAAAAGAAAAAAAAAAATCAGTTCCAAATTTCTTCAACAACAACAACAATCAGATCTAACATCAACAACAATCTGATGAGCTTAAAAAAAAAATCAGATCTAACATATATATATATATAACAAATCGAGAGAGAGAGAGAGAGAGAGAGAGAGAGAGAGAGAGAGAGAAAAAGTGCTCAAACAGTGGTGATGGTGTCATTGTCGGACTGCCACAAACAGTGGTGGAGTTGTGGTGGCTCAATCGGCGGAGGAGGGAGAGGAGTACGATCGACGGAAGAGGGAGAGGAGGGAGATCGATAGAGGAAGGAGAGGGGGGCGAATCGTCGTCGGTGACTACAAGAGAGAGAGTTGACATAGAGAAGAACGAGAGAGAGAGAGAGTTAAGATGAGAGTGAAAGAGAGAGAGAGTTGAGATAAATCTGAGTTAGATGAGAGTAACACAGTAAGGGGAAAATATCTGAGTGTGATATATAAATCTAATGGTTTGGTTTATTATAAATATATACGGTTTGGTTTATTATTGTTATTATTATATATATATATATAAGAGGTATAAAAGTAATTTCACTTCGGGAAAATTCGGGGATGGGGCCGGGGCCGGGGCCGGGGACGGGGCCGAGGATCGGGCCGGGCCGGGGCTTAAACATGGATCACCGTCCCCGGCCCAAAATAGATCGGGGATTGATTTTCAAATACCGTCTTCTCCCCGTCGGGGGTATTTTTCGAGGAAAAACCGCTCAAATCGGGGTCGGGATCGGGGATCCCCGTCGGGTCAGTTTCAAATTGCCATCCCTGTTTGCTTGTGCACATCACATAGTAATACTAGTTTAATAACCGGAACAAGAGCACATAATGTTTATAAAAAATCATATTATAATTAGTAGAGGCCGATCTTTGATCGGGCGAGTGGGGGTACTCAATTCATGACCTTCTCCTCTCGTACCTGAGTTTTCGAGCCAAGGCAACTTTAGTGATGACGGACACGTGGCCTTCGACACGAGTCAGGGTTTCCTAAATTTCCCCAAACTAAAATATTTAGGTGGCGACTCTGTAATCTGGCAAAGCAGTCTAATTTTGGCATTATTTGATTCAAAATCAGTTTTCCAAAAACATTTGTCGGATTGGACTATTTGGTGTTTATCAGTTTCACATTGCACTTGTGAGACTATGAGGCTATGTGTTTATTTGCTAAATTGCATAGCGGGGGTACTCAATTCATGACCTTCTCCCCTCGTACCTAAGTTCTTGAGCCGAGGCAACTTTAGTAATGATAGACACGTGGCCTTCGACGCGAGTCAGGGTTTCCTAAACTTTCCCAAAATAAAATATTTAGGTGGCGACTCTGTAATCTGGCAAAGCAATCTAATTTTTGCATTATTTGATTTAAATCAATTTTCCAAAAAGATTTGTCAGATTGGACTATTTGGTGTTTATCAGTTTCACATTGCACTTGTGAAACTAGATTCACAACTGCGGGAGTCCAAACTGTGAGGCCTTTCATTTCAACCCTTTCCAAAAGACGGGGCGCGGAAAAAGGTGAGTCCACAAGATGTTGTGAACATTTACAGTACTAATTTGTATGATAATGCATATACTTACCACAATCATGCAATGCCAATTTTATAATACAATCTCAAAATTGAAATACAATTTCAAACATGAGATAACAAAAGTGATATATTTCCTCTAAACACAGTGGTTAATGTTTACAAAGTGTCTAATTGATTTACATATGTAATGAATGTTCACAACATTATTATGTATTACAACAATATCTGACACAAGGAATTTTCATGTGAATGTTCATTACGATTAATAACAACAATTTGATAGAAAGGGGAAGGATAGTGTGAATATTCACATGGACCATATTTCATGCCACTTTCATGAAAAATAATAAAAAGTTGAAGGTTCAAGTTATTGGATCACCATTAACAATCAACAATACCAACAAGGCAAACATTCACAAAAGGAGAAAAAAATAACTATAATATTACAAAATAATGATTGACCAAACATTTTTAATCCACGTGAATGTTCACAACTTTCAACAATAACAACAATAATATCTAAAATAATTTGATTGTCGAAACATTTTCAATCCATGTGAATGTTCACAGTTTTCAACAACAATAACAATAACAACAACAACAGAAACAATTTGGTTTGCCAAACATTCTTCCAAACCATTTGAATGTTCACAGTTTTAAACACAACATAATGACAACTGTAATGTTTTTAGGTGAAACAAAATCCATATAATTGGATATTAGAATTGAGGGGTTCAGATTAAAGATTAGGACATGAACAATATGGAGTTCTATATATTATACGAATAGAAACAGATGATATTTGTGAAAGTACACAATGTTATTTGTTGAAAAAGAGATTTAAGGTTTACATACTATAATGATTAGATTACTTACGTTTTTTGCCCATTTCGATGGTTGCGTTGTTACAAATTATCGTCAAAGGTGATTTTGACGAAGATAGACCTTACGGATGTTCAACAATGGTAATTCTATGATTTCGGCGATCGACGGCGTAGGGATGATGAAGAAGATAATGAGACGATGCAACGATGGAACAATGAGAGTCTTTTGGGCGTTGAGACGATATGAAATACGATTTTGGATTTTTTGAATGATGGAGATACTGTGCGTAATTTTCCGCAAGAAGAAAGAGGAAGAGAGAGACGGTTATTTGATCTAAAGAAAGGATAGGCGCGTGTTTGTTTGAGGGTTTTTTTGATCTTTTAGTATGAAATGGGATCTAATGGAATATTATAAAACACTATGGGTCATATGGAATAGGACTCTTAGATAGTGAATTTATTGAAAAAACTTCCAAAATTTAATATTTTTAGCATTACCTAATGAAAAATGCTATGAATCCCAAATAATTTGTCAAGTTTTTTACCAAATCTCTGCGATCCACACAAATTCATATATATGAATCTCATACCTATATAAAAAATTTGATAAAAAAATTAATAAATTATTTAAGAATATGTAGCATAACTCTCACCTAATAAACTTACTTTCATTTTTTTTTTCAAAAATTTATTTCAAAACAAAAACCAAACGCATCCCACTCTTTTAAAACACAATTCCCGACTCAAATCTGATTTCAAAACGCAAATATACCCCTCTCTCTCTCTCTCTCTCTCTCTCTCTCTCATCAAATGTGTGTTTCTCGCCCTTTTTCAAGGTGAAATCGAATTCGGTTTGAATCTCACACACGCACATATATATAATATATTCAAACACAAATCTGTATACAGTGTGTGTGTTAGGGTATCAGAGTAGAGTGATAGAAGAAGACAACCATGTCGCTGAGACCGAGCACGAGAACCGAGGTTCGCCGGAACCGGTACAAGGTGGCCGTCGATGCCGAGGAAGGTCGGAGAAGGAGAGAGGACAACATGGTCGAGATCCGAAAGTCCAAACGAGAAGAGAGCTTGCTCAAGAAGCGTCGCGAAGGCCTTCAACCCCAACCTTTTCCCGCCAGTGTCCCTCCCTCCACCCTCGAGAAAAAGGTGTCTCTCATTTTATGATCTTCTCTGTATAACAATGTTTAATTGAGGGTTTGGTTGTGTTGAATGATTGGTTTTGTGTACATTTGGATTTGAAATTTTAGGGTTTTTATTAATTTTATGATTTGAAGATTGATACCCACTATTTTGATTACGTGATATGAAGAACTCCAATGAACAAACTTGCATAAATTTGGCTAAAAAATTTGGTCTTGAAAAATCAGAGTAAACAGTTGAGTCTCCCTTAATTTGGGTCGAAAAAGTGCGTAAAACACAATTTGATAGAAGTTCAATTCAAGGAGTGACGAGGGTTTTGATTGATTTTTACCCAAAATTTTAAATTTGATATGGGTTTGAGTCAAGGATTGGAGGTGGCTTTAGTTGTCTGGATTAGGGTTTAAAAAGGGTTTTGATTGTATATCGTGCCATTGTGATTTTAGTTTGTTTGAGGTTATGGTTTTGTTGCATGTTGGCTGCAGTTAGAGAGTCTTCCTTCCATGGTTGCTGGTGTTTGGTCTAATGATGGCAATCTGCAGCTAGAAGCTACTACACAATTTCGTAAATTGCTTTCTATAGGTATGATCATGTTTTGAAATGGGCTTTGTTTATCCTGCTTCATGTTTCCTTATGCTTTTGGAATAGTGATTGCTGTATTTAATCACCACAACGTGGCCCACCAATCGAAGAAGTTATACAGTCTGGTGTTGTTCCCCGCTGCGTTGAGTTTCTTCTGAGGGAGGATTTCCGACAACTTCAGGTCTGAAATCATACTGTATATTTTTTGGCTTGTTCTTTTGGAATTTGGAGACACTTGAATAGTTATTATTTATGGCATTTTGAATTTTTTGCAGTTTGAGGCTGCCTGGGCTCTCACAAACATAGCTTCTGGTACCTCAGAAAACACCAAGGTGGTAATTGATCATGGGGCGGTTCCCATTTTTGTCAAGCTTCTGGCATCTCCGAGTGACGATGTTCGTGAGCAGGTAACATGTCAATGTTCATTGATCCTTTTGGAATCAGAAGCTGTATGCCATTTGGAACTAAAATTAACCCAAGGTTTTAATGTTGAACCACTTTTGATTATAGGCTGTGTGGGCATTAGGTAATATTGCCGGTGACTCCCCCAGGTGCCGTGATCTTGTGCTCAGCAATGGAGCTTTGATTCCTTTGCTTGCACAATTGAATGAGCATGCCAAACTTTCAATGCTGAGAAATGCCACATGGACGCTATCAAACTTCTGTAGGGGCAAGCCACAGCCTCCATTTGAGCAGGTGGGTTATCTTGATCGAGGTGTTGTTTTAGCTTCAAGCAATCTTGTTTGTTTTCTTTATCGCTTCTTCAGTATGCATTGAGAATTCTTGAAATTTATTGGCAGACAAGGCCCGCACTTCCTGCCCTCCGGCAACTTATTCATTCCAATGATGAAGAGGTGCTGACAGACGCATGCTGGGCTCTCTCGTATCTCTCTGATGGTACAAATGATAAAATTCAAGCTGTGATTGAGGCAGGTGTCTGTCAACGACTTGTTGAACTCCTCTTGTAAGTAGCATTTCACTTATTCTTTTGAGCTTTATATTCCATTTAATTCATTGCTGTCTGAATTTAAACTACGTATTTGTTGTACCAGTCACCCATCCCCCTCCGTCCTCATTCCAGCACTTCGCACAGTTGGCAACATTGTGACAGGAGATGATCTTTACTCAGGTATGAGCTTGTGAGAAGTGGTTTGGATTTTTCTCCCTTTTGCTTCACATCATTATTTGATTAGCATCCTGCTTGGTTTTTAATCTAGTTCTTGAAAATATGTGACCAGGTTGTTGCTTTTGTTTATTATTAGTCAATAACTTTTTTTGACTGTTAATTTCCTATTGGGAGATTGGCTCTGAAGTATGCCTCTTTCCTTTAAACAAAAACTCTGCAATATATACATATATTTTGTTATGCTATTTTTTATTGTAAATGTATGATGCACGGACACGGGAGACGACATGAACATGTGGACACACAAATTTCAAAAGATGGGGAACATGATATGCTGGGAATACGTTCAATATATATAATTTTATTTATTTATTATGTCTAAAATTGAAGAAAAAAATCATTGAAAGGTAATTAAAAATGCAAAATAACACTAACAAAAATTTAAAAAAATATAAATTTGAAAAAAATAATAAAATTAATAAACACATTCAACAAAACAACAAAATTAATAAACACATTCAAAAAATTGATTTTTTTTGTGCAAATAAAAATAATTTGTTCTATGTATTTTTAGGTTAAGCAAATAAGAATACCAAAAAATAGAAAAAATAAAAAGAGGGTCTTGGGTATAAAAAAAAGGAGTTTAAAAAAAAGGGATAAAAAAATTCATCTTTTATCAGAGAGAAGAAAAAGGGAAAAAATAATAATAAAACAAAACACAGAGAGAGAGAGACAACACAGAGAAAGAGAGAATAGAACACACAACGAAACAGAGAGAGAGATAGAGAGAGAGAGAGACGAAAAACAGAGAGAGGGAGACGACCTGCGAACTGAAGAAAGAAGAAGAAAAACAAAGCGAAGAAGAACAAAGGAGGACATACCTCGATCTAAGGCTCCTACAGGTTCTTCTTCACCCTCTTGAGCTTCAACAGGTTCTTCTCTCTCTCTCTCTCTCTCTCTCTCTCTACAAGCATATCCCGAATGTGTCCCGAATGTGTCCGGCTGCGAAAAACTCAAGAACAAGGGGATACCTCCCATAGTGTTCGACATGTGTCAGACACCCATACGTTGCCTCTAGAAAGGTGTCCATGCTTTATAGCTTTAAATAGTTATGACTGATGACTTCAATTTTTTTCCCTCGATGGAGAAAGATAATTAGGTAGCATTGAAAGCTATGTTTGCGAGAGGCTTGTGCACTGGGTTATCCTTTATTGAAAGCTATGTTAGGTTATATGTAGTAGCTTGGTTTGAGAGGAAGAGCGTATTAGGGACATAAATTCAATTTGAGACTCCCGTTTTTCACCACTTGTCATCTTTGTGTGCATGCTAGACTCCTAATTTTTTTTTTCCTTCTCTTTCTTGCATCTTTTGAAATTCTTTGTGCCTTTTTCACCACACTTAAATCGCTTATAATGGCAGGCATTCCTTGTTTCATTTTAAGCTAATGCATTGAGTGCACTTTACAGAATAAAACATAATAACACTTGACATATTCTCTCTTTCTCTCGGAACTGTATTCACTTTCAATGTTATCTGATTTTGTATTTATTAATGGTAACCTCTTTTCTTCAGTGTATAATGGAAAATGGTGCACTTCCATGCTTGCTCAGTTTGTTAACCCATAATCATAAAAAGAGCATCAAGAAAGAAGCCTGCTGGACTATCTCAAATATTACTGCTGGAAATTGCGAGCAGATACAGGTAATGATGTAAATATTTGTAATTCAAATCCTTCAAGCTCCATGCTATGTTGAATTTATAATTTTGAGGATTCCCACTTTGACCTCATGCATTTGCTCACATTTTTTTAGCTCCATCCAGTCAAGGTTTATGCCTTACCTTCTAGAGAATCTAGACCTCAATAAACGTGTATGTTATCAAGTTCATTTGGATCAAACATTTGAAGGGTTAAACCGAAGACAGGCAGAGATTGTGCTTGTTAATTCTTTTGCTTTTGAATTTGTAAGATGTTTTTTAGATCAGATAGTTATATGATCGGGATGCTTTTTTGCTTAAAAGAAAACACATGCACGCATGCTCACACACAAACACAAACACACAAAGGATCTAAGTTTTGTCTTCAGATGGATTGGCTTGCCAAATGCCCATATAGTGCTTGAGGTCCCATTTTTTGGTAGAGTTTTAAACGAATGCTACTTTCCACAAATCAATTTTTACATAGATTTTGTTTCCCTATGATCAAGTCATTAGAAAAATCATCATTACTACATATACTTTGACATGACAGGCTGTAATTGCGGCTGGCCTAGTTGGCCCTCTTGTTAATCTGCTTCAAACTGCTGAATTTGATATAAAGAAAGAGGCGGCTTGGGCAATTTCAAATGCTACTTCTGGTGGTACTCATGAGCAAATCAAGTATGTTTCTCTCTAGTTACCTCTCTTAATTCCCTTTCTTTATAGATGTGAATTTTGATAATTGTTGTTCATCATGGATTGGGCAGGCACTTAGTCGATCAGGGCTGTATAAAGCCTTTTTGTGATCTCCTTGTATGCCCTGGTCCAAGGATTATCACTGTCTGTTTAGAAGGGCTAGAAAATATCTTGAAGGTTGGGGAAGTTGAGAAGACCTTAGGTAACACAGGAGATGTTAATTACTATGCCCAGTTGATAGAGGAAGCTGAGGGGTTAGAAAAGATTGAAAATCTTCAGAGTCATGACAACAATGAAATTTATGAGAAGGCCGTGAAAATTCTTGAGACGTATTGGTTGGAAGATGAGGATGAGACTTTACCTTCAGGTGATGGTCCCCAGCGCGGGTTCAACTTTGGAGGAAATGATATTCAACTCCCATCTGGTGGATTCAACTTTAAATGAAGGTACATACACTCATCTAGTTCAAGTATTTACTATTTTTTCATACAGACGAGACCTAGATCTAAACCTGGCTTTTGAGTTGAGATTTATTTCCTGACCTTCACATTTTAGGCTGTATGCTCTAAGAAGCACGCACACTTTTAAGAGAGTGCATGTCCATGTTCGACACTTGTCCGACTCATCAGACACTTTCTGACGTGTCAATACATGCGTAAATGTATATTTGTTTATTTATTTATTTTTTATATGTTTAAACCCAAACACACTTTGGACACTTGGGTAATACACATGTCCATCACTTGTACACATGAAACACACGATAACTTCGAACAAAATAACCTAGTGAAGATACAATGATAAAAGAAAATAACATAAATTTATACCTATTAATCCATCTTCGTTTAAATTTTAAAATTATTGTTACATTGCATTTTTTGGTATCTTTGAATGAAATATTTTTATATTTATTATAAATATATAAACCGTATATTTTGTGTCCCTCACGTGTTGTGTCGTGCATTTTTTAAAAATCGATGAGTTAGCATGTCCGTGTCATGATTCATTCTTTCACAAACAATCATTTTGACATTCTTTTTACCTTTGCTGCTATTTTGCACTAAAATAATATTTTTTTTGACTGACCAAGTGCATGGATTGTAGGAATTCCAAGAGGTTACAGTCAGGTCCAGTGTCCATTGTTGTTGAAGAGGTGCCAAGCTGTGCTAATCATACTACAGTGGTCAAATAAAAAGGGTTGGGAGGGTTTAATGGCGAAAAGGATGAGCCTAATGGTGGTTTGGTTTTTGGGCCTTGTGTCGTGCAATGTTTTTGAAATAGCTATAAGGTGATTTTGTTGCAAGAATGGAGGTTTCTGAACGCCACATCACGTTGTCTATATGTTTTTCAAGTCTTGTTAGTAGTCTCTATGGAGTCCGTATGTTTTTCTTATTTTCAGTGGGTGAATATAATTTTGATGAGCCTTTTGATTGCAAGAGAGGAAATTGAGCTTATTTTCTTGTGCTATATGTCCCTTGAAATGAATATTGTGATTACATATTTGTTTCTAAATGTCTTCTATACTTTAGGCACGAATTTCATGTCAGTGTTGGTTGCTGTTAGTCTGTCACAACATCTACTTTGAAGTATCACTGATCAAGTCACTTGTATATGCACAAGTTCGCTTATTTTTTCGGTGTATATTTAAAAATGTCTTTTAAATTTGATTTATTTATCTTTTGAGTTGATTTTAAAAAGTTTTAATTGAGTTGATCGTGAGCTAAGTTTGAGTGGAGCTCAATTTTATAATGTGTGTAAATTTATTTTATTCATAACAAAAAGAAAGCCTTTCAATATATGTTTCTTTGCCTTTTCTACCCTAAAGCATCAATACTATGCAAAAATTTGAAACACTTCCAAAGCTAATTATGGAGTTTGAAATCTTTTGTATGTAATATTGATGGCACAAAATCACCAATAGGTTTTTATCAAAAGAAAGTTACATTATGGCTACAAATGACTTGAATAGTAATATTATACTCCTCACTTTTTGTATATCATATTTAATTTATTAGTATCAACGCATCATTCATTGTAGGATAAATTACAAATACATCCCAAGTTTGATTAAAATACAAATCACCTTATGTGATTTTAAAAATTACATTCTAACCCTTGAGGTTCCTAATTTCATAACAAATTGTCCATTTTATTAATAAATCATTGTAACGTCCCATTTTTCATGCTCAAATGATGATACATTTACTTCAAAACAAAATAACATAAAACAAATAAATACCCTTATGGGTTTACAAGTTCCAAGGCCTTAGCCTGGTTTCACAAAATGGTTATTCAAACCCACACATATAAAGCCCTTGGCTTACAATACAGAGTCACGCAAAATGAGAGCATTGTATTGCCAACACACATACTTCCACGCCTCTAGTTGGGTGGAATCACCACATCTTTTCCTGCACAAAAATCCCATAGGGTGAGCATAAAGCCCAGTAGGAAATTCTTAACAAAGTATATACATTTTATACAAGTCTCAAGAGATGAAATGCACATGTCATGCTATGCCATTTTTGAAGATAATTTACATATTTATCCTTTGGAAACCATCATGCTCAATGATGTCATTCAATTTCAATTGTTCAAAACTTAACAATTTATTTTCAAGGGCGGTAAATACGTCTCTGGTAATCCCTAGGCCGGTGTCTGCAAGTAGACTATACAAGTACTACCAAATTGTCATTTTTACCAATCGCAACTGGAAAAAATCAACAATCACCTATCCGCACCGATTTTTCGGTCTTTCACCCCAGACCCGCAGGCCAACTTATTCAAATTGTCATTTTTACCAATCGCAACTGGAAAAAAAATCAACAATCAACTATCCGCGCGGACTTTTCGGTTTTTCACCCCGGACCCATAGGCCAACTTAATTCTACACCGCCTGTCAAGACTTACCATCATTATTCCCCAAAACCATTTTATGAAAACTATTTCTCAACATTATTTTCTCAATGCAAGTTTTCAAATCGACCATTAAAGTGTAATGTAATGAAATGAAATGATATGCCAATACCATGTTAAAAATGTAATGCAATATTTCTTTCACTTTCAATACTCCCACACAATATTCCCATTGTGATCAAAATTCTCATTTCAACGCAATTTTACAAGATGAATAAATACTCTTATGTCAATTTATCAAAGGAATAACATAATTCTCACATTTCAAATAATCTCAACAGTTTAGTCATCTCAAGACTATATTAATACTTTTAAACAACAATGTTCAAAATTTCAATAATTCTCATATTCCATGAAAATATCATTTATATGTAAATAAATAAACAATTTTCAAATATCATTTATTTTGGCACACAAAATAAATATAACAATCCCACTTTCGAAAAATCAATCATCTCTTTGAATTAAAAATTCATTTTTATCAAAATAAATCAAAAGATGATTTCTAAAATCATTTAGATCTTTCAAAAACATATATATAACTCAAAGAAAATCCTACCTCAAGTTAGTAGAGAAAACAAGCCCAAAATCCAAATTTTGCAGACAAAATATCAAATTATCGTGCTCACTCTAGAGCATCTTCTTGATGCTCTTAAGACTGCCATGATCATCGATCTTCCCATCCAGTGTTGACACACACTGGCTTTTTATCTCCTCAAGTTTGCTGCAAGTAGGAATCACGAGACGGCTAGAGGTGGGTGCAAGATGGGTTGGTTGGCATTGTGGGCTTAACAGGAGCAGGATGGGCTCATTCTTCATGGTAGTGGATTCCTTC
Organism: Camellia lanceoleosa; assembly: GCA_025200525.1. NCBI lineage: Eukaryota > Viridiplantae > Streptophyta > Magnoliopsida > Ericales > Theaceae > Camellia > Camellia lanceoleosa. Next base: position 185,363,038 of record CM045762.1, read on the forward strand.
GCTGCAGCCCAAGCACTGTTTATCAATAAAATTAAAGAAGAATCAAGTTGTTTTGCCTTGGCAAGACTTTTAAGCTTTTCACATGCCACATCCACTGACGGAGAGTTTAGGATGTCATCAAAGAATCAACTTCCTCAAATGATTTCAAGGTTGCAATCTGTCTTTCATAGTATTCTTTTTCTCCTTGAGTTAAGGCAGTGGTTTTGGAGAAATCAATGAGAGAAGCAGACTCGAGGTCGAGGCCAGGTCGGAGCTTATCAGGGAGTCTGGATGGACACGAAGTCTTGTCTGAACGAGTTTACCGAATTCCGGCGACTGAGTCGTAAGCGGCGGTTGCTACTACTCAGCCTCCGACCATCGGTTGCCGCCGCCACCAACAGCGGCGCTTTCGCTTCCGATTCCCCCTTCATATTCATTCCAATCCTAACTCACAAACCTTCTTCACAACTGGAAATATCTTAGAGGCGTGGATGCGATCTTTGGGACGGCCGGACTTCATGAGGACTTCGAAGTCGACGAGGCCGAGAGACATGAGTCCGAGAGTGAGACCAGCCATGAGACCAGCGAAGGCAACAAGTCCAATCACTATCAACACATACAGCGCGAACGTTGACCCACAGCACGCCACTTCCGGCGCTTTCATCTCTCTCTCTCTCTCTAAAACTCTTTCTTCTCTCTCTAAAATTTATGAAATTGTGAAGATTTTGGTCGTGCGGAGCAGGGAAGGGAAGGTTTGCCTGCACTTTCGATGGTGTGTCTGTGATATAGCCGAAAGAGTCAGAGCTGTCCGTGTGGGTGAGTGACCTGTGTATGTATGGGTAGTGAGTGTGTGTATTGAATGGTGGGCCGTGTGTTATGAGTGCATGTGCTGGGTGTGTGTGTGTTTATGAGTGCATGTGTTATGAGTGCATGTGGGTCTTGAACCCCAGAACATATTCTCTTTTTATTTTTATTTTTTTTATTGCTCACCGAAAACCTGTTTGAGGATGAGACAGTGCTACGCTACCTATATTTTTTTCAAAATCTTTGAACCCCTCTTCCACCCTCTCCAGCAATTTTTCTATAAAATAATCATCCATACTTCTCCACCCACCAAAACATACTCGTCATCATTCCACCACTCCACCACACATCTCAGTATCTTTTTTTTTCTTTTTATTTTTTTTATATTTTTATTATTTTATTTTGAGTCATCACAATCATGAAATCAATTAATAGTTTTTAAAGATATTAAAAATATGTTTCAATTAATAATTTAAGTAGTTTTATCATTGTATTAGAGAGTAATTATGAATTTTATTTTTTTAATTAATTCTGTTAAATAAAAAATTCTGACAAGAGAATATTTGTAATTTTTGAAAGTATAAAAAACAATTTATACTTTAAGCAAATTTTAGAAAATGTATTTGTAGTATGAGTTCCACCAATCCTTACTCATTTCTCACTAAAAATTGAGTAAAGTTTGCTCCGAAGTTCTCTAATGACAAACTCAATTTAAGTTTGTGATTTGAAAAGACAAAATGTTTAAAATAATCGAAATAAGTGTACTTTTTTAACTTTTTACAAAAAAAAATATGTAGAAAAATAAAAAGATAATATGACTCAAAAAAAATAAAAAGTGTACTTATATAACACACTCCAAACAAATAAGTTGCAATGTCATATTTTTTGCCATTAGAAATCAGGAGTGACAAATAAGTTGCAATGTCATATTTTTTGCCATTTGATAGTTTTGAGGTAAGTTCTCCTGATATTTTAATTTGATATTTATTAATTGAAATAATAAAATTAATATTTTTTAGAAATAATTTGAAAATTGTCAAATAAAAAATAATGTAAAACATAGTTCAATTTGATAATTATTATTTTTTATAGCGATATTTATTGGTTATTGGTTAAAATAATAAGAGTTAGACTGTGTTTGTTCATGGATTTGAGAAGTAATTTGGAAAAGAAAATAAAAAATGTGTGTAAAATGTAGGTGAAATATAATTATATTTCATTCATATTTCACTTATATTTTTTCCTTATATTTCTAAATCTCTATCCAAATCTTTGAACCAAATTCAATGTTAGTATTTCTTATTTGATTTTTAAGAGATAACTTAACAAACATCAAATAAGAAATGATGTGAAACATTGTTTAATTTGATATTTATTGATTAAAGTAGTCAAATTTGATATTTCTTATTAAAATTTTCAAAAATAACTTAACAAATATTTAGTGATAAATAATATAAATATTGTTTCACAATCACCCAATAACATGACTTAGGTAATATTTGATAAAACTGAAAACTGAATCTGAAAATTAAGTATTGAAAACTGAATGTTGAATATTTTAAGTTGAAAAATTGTTTGATAAAAATTTAAGTGTTGAACTAAAAATAAATTGTTTAATATATACAGGTTCAAATTTCATATTGTGATGGTGATGGTAGTGGTAGTGGAGGTGGTGGCATGGTGGTGATGGCGATAGCGATGGTAGTGGTAGTAAAATAATAATGATGCTTATGGCAATAATGACAATGATGACACTACTACAAAAACAGATAAAGATCACACTGTTTTTGTGTGATGTATGTTATTTAATCACACTTTTTAAGTTTTATTAAAGTGTGATATTTGGGAGTGTGATTAAAAGGGGTCATTTTTAATCACACCTTTTAAGTGTGATTAATAAAATTTAGATAACACCTTTTAAGTGTAATTAAAAGCATTAAGACCACACCTTTTAAGTATGATTAATAGTATTTAGATCACATCTTTTAAGTGTGATTAATAACATTTAGATTAAACTTTTTAGTCGGCAAAAGCTCATTCGTTAAAAAAAAAATTACACTCACTAGCTTCTCATTTGCTCTTATGAAGATTCAAACCATCAACCCTCTTACACCATAAACCTTATAAAAGGAACTCCTTCCACTACACTTCTATAACACCATATGATTATATATGTAACATATATTATTTATATAGTACACATGCCCGTATTAATCTAAAAGTATATATATAAAGATAATTATTTTTTATTGAACATAATTTATGTAAAAATAAATTATTTACTAGAAAAAAAAAGATACCACTTTTGGCGACTAAACATAATTTGTCACCAATTCTATACTTTTGGCTACTAATTATTTTTTAGTCGTTAAAAAATTTAATTCCCGGCCTAAAATTACTACTTTTGGCAACTAAACTTGTTTTTAGTCGCCAAAAAGCCTCACTTTTGGCTACTAAACATCTTTTTAGTCGCCCAATGCCTCAGTTTTGGCTACTAAAAAATCTCACTTATAAACAGCTTTTTTATAAGAGAGGAAGTGGGCTATAATCTGGGAAGTGGATTATAACTCATTTCTCAAAATAGGCCTAAGTTTGAGACATGTGGCACTTTTTGAGCTATAGCAGTATAAAAAATTTATGAAATTATCACATGAATTCGGCATATTTAGTAAAAATGTGTACGTTTAATAAGATTTTATGATCTGTTTATTTTGTCCCTTTTTATTCTCTGATTGTAACTATTGAATGAACACAATCAATATACTAGTTGTACGGGAAAGAAATAAACCTTCTCGTATAATCCTGTTGGTCAAGTCTGCGCTCTTCCGTACGACGTCATTCTACTACCTGAAAATAGAAACGTGAGCTAGCCGGCGGGTGTGTGCCGGAAACCTCTCCGATGCCTAAGTCAGCAAGCTAGACAAATAGACAAAAGCTTTATGGATTCAGGAATCAAAGTTGCGTTACCTCTCCATAGGTGATATCTGTGAGCTTTTATAGGTTCCGTGTGGCACAATCCTAGTAGGACTTTTACTTTTCCATGCAGAGTCCTCCTAGGACTCATACTCCTGAAGGATAATGCTTATCTTTCTACACCCCCCTCACTGCTTAAACCAAGTAAGATGGTTTTATTATGGCCGAACTACCTTACGACCGAAATAATACTGCCATACTAGACAGGCGGGTATGTCCAATCTAACTTCTAGTTCGGCTCTTCCTTTAGTCGCTTCTATCTCGGTTTCGAATGTTAAGACCAGACTGTCCATAGGAATGTTTGAGCCAAACTAACTTAGAACAGTTTAGAAGAAGGTTTAACATACTCCAGTTAAGAGGACATGACCGGACTAAACCGTAATATGCTGCGACTGATCTAAATCTGAGTGTGCCATTTGTCAACCGAACTAACCGTAGTACTCTTCTAGGCCGAGATAACTGACATTCTCTACGGACCGGTCTTAACTCTATGGCATTTTGAGACCGAAGTGGCTTTATGGCCTTTTTTCTTAGCCCTTCGCACTGAGGCCCACAATGGCCCAGCTCGGCCCAATTTGCATATAAATTACCCTATCAATTGCCCCTTAATTCCATCTGCGCCGCATGATAGGGATTATCTGTCCATCAGCCGAGATACAAGTTTTTAAGCTTCCCCAGCCGAGCTAAGAAACCCTTCGCCTTTCCAGCCGAGCAAACACTCTTAAGCCTCTCCAGCCGAGCTAATCCCATACCGGGTTCTACTTGTTCGGTCAAAACGTCTTTTCAATCACAGAAACTGAATCGCTTCTCCTTCCTATGACACGTGGCATGCTCTGATTGGCTGGGGGCAGCTGTCACGCCGCCCTCGTACTCCGAAAAATTTGAACAGTTCCCGCGCTTCCTCTCTCTTTCCACAAAACAAATCCTCTGTCCTTTGAATCACTCACCTACACTATTTATCTTCTTTTCTCTCTGTGCCTCTGCTTCTACAACCTCTGAGCTCCCTGAGTTCGTGTTCTCCGTTGGTGCTGTTGCTCCCATCACCAGTTTCGTCTTCTTCCTCTAGTAAGCTTCAAAAATCTGTTTGTACTCTTCATGTTTCCATACTTGTATTTTTTCGTTTTTGCAAAACACTTTTTTGTTTCCATTTTCTGCGGATTCTGTACATTATTTTGAAAAAATTTCATAAGAACCACTTGAATCTACGAAACCTGTAGAACACTGATTTTGATCCAAAATTACCAAATAACCGAACTAAGAGGTTGTTTTCCTTCGTAAGGCCTAGGCACACCTCGCAACCGAACTGAAACTTACACAATACTTGTAGCTTCTAGAAATCAAACCACTTCCTGATTTACCTTAGCCAAGGTAACCAACCGAACTAAGTCTGGACTTACTATACTAGGAAGCCTGAATTCCAACCGATCTATGTCTTCGGGGCTAAACCAACTTTCTTAGTTTTCAGACCGAACTAAGAAAAGCTGCCCCTAGACGCTCAACCGGTCTAACAGAACCTTCTCCTCAACCGAGGTATCGAGACGCTCGCCATGGCCGAGCTAGAAAAACCCTGCTCAATCCGAACTACCAAGCACCTTGTAGAAACCGAAATAGAACCTGTAACAACCCACATAGCCGAAGTAGGACTTCTATTTTCTTGCTTTTATTTTGTAGCACGGTCCACGATCTTTAACACCTTTGTTTTCCACTTTGCAGACTTAGGTTGCCCAGGCACCTCTGCGCGCTCAGCCGAACTACTGAGCACAATTTTTCAACCGAACTAATTTATTCATAACTTATAAAAATAATGGGGAAGTATAGGTTTTTGGTAGAAACCCCTGGAGGCTTAGTCGAATTCCGTAAGGATTACAACATTCCTGACGATGTCCACCTTACCCTAGCCAAAAAAGATGTCACACCATGGGAGAATGAAGGTTTTGTGCCATTTACCCTTTTTTCAATAATAGAAACCGGACTAAGATTTCCAGTTCAGCCATTAATTTGTGAATTTCTAAGGCAAACCAGACTATGCCCCACCCAGCTATCCACAAACTCCTACCGTATAATAATGGGAATAGCCGAACTAAACCGCCAGGCCGTTCTGAACCTCGGTCTAGCCGAATTGTTCCACCAATATTCCTTAGGCTCAAAAGAAGAGGGGTGGGTATATTATTTAAGAATACATCGCAACCGAGAGAAAATAATAAAAGATACGCCGGATAAAGACTTGAATGACGATGATTTTTTCTGGGTGTCTGGGAATTTTAAAGATCATCAAGCTCAGATTCCTGGCCGAAGAATAAATTGGAAAAAAGGAGAACCCGGTATAATTACTTCGGTTCCAATTCATCCTTCTCTTTTATTTCGGCTTCCACTCTAAACCGAGCTAATACTTTGTCTTCTTTATGCAGATTTAGCTCATCTTCACTCCTTTTACAGCTATCCCAACCTCAATACCCTCCGTGCCGCACTAAGGGTAAAAGAAAGAAGTTGGGCCAAACTTCTAAATTTTGAGCCGACCTACAGATACAACGGTCGCTGGAAAGCCAGAGTGACCGATTTCCTTCTAGAAGACGCCCCAGAACCGGACCCAACCTTGCCACAAATCAACCTAGTCCCTCTGACTGCTGAACAAGAAATGGAAAAACGGTGCAGAGTAAGGGCCCTACTGACCGAAACTAACAGACCCGAGGTACCACAAACTGGTCAGACGGCTGAGACCGTGGTAGCTCTTCCATCCCAGCAGCCATCGACATCTCGGGCACACAAGCGTGCCTGGACTAGCCAAACCGAGCAACGCCTTGCTGACGAGGACGAGCCAATTCCTCCACCGTGCCCTCAACCCAACCTTCAACCGGAGCAATCTGACCGAGATGATTCCTCCAAATGGGCTCCAATTCTCACCTTTCAAAACCGAGATATCTAGGAAACTGACTCGGTTGTTGCTGAGAAGGACCACTTGATGGCTTTCAATCTGGCCAAGAGTGTGTGCCTTCCAAAAAACATGGAGCACCACAACAAGCAACTAAACACCGAGCTGAAGGCCATCCGGTCATCAACAAAATCAATGATCCTGGTAAGTGGCTCTCCGTTTTCTTTGTCTAACTTTTCCTAACTGTCAGTCCGGCTTAAAGAGAGTTACTGCTCTTTTGCAGGCCATTCAGAAGAACAACATTGCTCATAGGAAAGTGCTGGAGCTCCGAAAAACCACAAGGCAGGCAATGGCAGAAGCTGAAGCCAAGACTGCCAAACTAACAAGATCTCAACAAAGGACAGCCGAGCTGGAGGCCGAGGTAACTCGTCTTACCAGACTAGTTGCCTCGGCTGACAGTGATAAACTGCGAGCTGTCACCGAAGTCAAAGACAAATACTTGTGGGAGATGGCACAGCTTGAAAGCGCCAAGGACGCCGAAATATCAGTTTTGAAGAAGAAGGCTGAGGACGTCGAGCGCAAAGGTTTCAAGGATGGTGAGGCTGCATACATCCCTCAGTGTGAAGCTGCGAAGGACTTGTTCTTCAAATGCGGCTGGAGGGGTGCTGTGGAGTAGCTCGGTTGTGGGTCTGACACCGAGGTCTACAATGCTCCACAGTATTTCATTCCGGCCTCACTGGCAGAATATGCTGCCAACCTCCAGAAACAATTTCTTGAAGCGTCTGACGATGAAGAAGAAGATGAACCAACTGAGACTCCGATTGTCAACGAGCGAACAGATGATCAAACAACTCGGTTGGAGCCAACGGTGGAAGGCTTAACAACTGAAACCGTGCTTCCAATACAGACCGAGCTTCAAACCGAGACTGCTCCTGCCTCTGACACCGAAGTTTGTGTTGATGTTGACCTCGAAGACCTTTTTGATTGATTTTCTTTTTTGTTTTTGAACTTGTAACCGGGCTATGGCCCCTCAGTTGTATTTGCTTCACTTTGATGAATGAAAAAATCTTCTGTGCTAACTCTTACTCCGGTTTTTGTTCTGGATGCTTGTACTTGTAATGAATTTTCAATGTCTTCTATTGCTCCAACTGTTATTTCGGTTTGCTTTCCTGTTTGAGCATGCTCTCTTACAAAATTTTTGATCGAGATATAGTATTCCGGTTTCAACTGGTCAATCTTACTAGCCAACCACTCTTTAGCCGATATAATTATCTCGGCTGAAGAGTAACAAGAGTTGGTTTAATCCAGCCAACCACTTTTCAGCCATAAACTTACTTCGGTTGAAGAGTAACAAGAGTTGGTTTAATCTAGCCAACCACTCTTCAGCCGCAAACTTACTTCGGCTGAAGAGTAACAAGAGTTGGTTTAATTTAGCCAACGACTCTTCAGCCGCAAACTTACTTCGGCTGAAGAGTAACAAGAGTTGGTTTAATCCAGCCAACCACTCTTCAGCCATGAACTTACTTCGGCTGAAGAGTAACAAGAGTTGATTTAATCTAGCCAACCACTCTTCAGCCATGAACTTACTTTGGCTGAAGAGTAACAAGAGTTGGTTTAATCCAGCCAACCTCTAAGTTGGTTTTTCCAGCCAACTTAGAATAATGTGTTTGGTTATTCCGACCAAACGTCCTGCAGCCTGGATCCTTATCCTGGGCTTAGGAGGGGTGTTGGTTTAATCCAGCCAACCTCTAAGTTGGTTTTTCCAGCCAGCTTAGAATAAAGTGTTTGGTTATTCCGACCAAACGTCCTGCAGCCTGGATCCTTATCCTGGGCTTAGGAGGGGTGTTGGTTTAATCCAGCCAACCTCTAAGTTGGTTTTTCCAGCCAACTTAGAATAAAGTGTTTACAATGCTCGTAACTCTCTAAAACTATTTTTTACAGAAAATAATTATGCTGAAAAGAATTGACTTGTTTTATTGAGAAAATAAAAAATTACATATGTTTAAAAGAAAAAAGCTAAAAATAAAATATCTTGAGATTGGCAGTGTTCCATGGCCTGGGAATTGCTTTGTCGTCCTCATCTTCTAAGTGGTATGTCCCTTTGCCTGCTAATCCGACCACTTTGTAAGGTCTTTCCCAGTTAGGTCTTAGCTTGCCATCTCCTGGTACCAAGGTATTTCCCATCACTTTGCGCAGTACCCAATCTCCGATCTTGAATTGCCTTGGATGCACTGTTTTGTTATACTTTCTGGACAATTCTTGTTGGTAGGAGGCGATGTGAACCAATGCTCTGTCTCTTCTTTCTTCCGCAAGGTCAAGTTCTAATGCTATGGCTTCGCCATTTAAGTTTGGGTCAAAGTTTTCGCTTCGAATTGTGGGGAGGCCAACTTCTAATGGGATGACTGCTTCCATGCCATAAGCTAAGGAGAATGGTGTTTCTCCTGTTGATCGTCGAGGCGTGGTACGGTAAGCCCATAAAACATGAGGGAGCTCTTCTGCCCACTTGCCTTTGGCCTTCTCTAATCTTTTATTCAATCCATCCAAGATTACTTTATTTGATGCCTCCGCCTGACCATTTGCTTATGGATATGCTGGTGTAGAATTGTAGAACTCTATCTTGTATTCTTCACAAAAGCCTCTGAAAATTCTGCCGTCGAACTGAGTGTCGTTGTCTGAGATTAATGCCTTTGGTATGCCAAATCGAGTGATGATATTCTGCCAGACAAACTTCTTCACGTCTTTCTCTTTGATTGACGCCAAGGCTTCTACTTCCACCCACTTCGTAAAGTAGTCAGTTGCGGCAAGGAAGAATTTTCTGTTGCCGGGTGCTGTTGGAAGTGGCCCTACTATATCCAGTCCCCACATTGCGAAGGGCCATGGGCTGGTTAAAGGTAGGAGTTCTCTGGCAGGTTGGTGAATTTGGTGTGCGAAGTTTTGGCATTTTTCGCACTTTTTGACATACTTCTCTGAGTCTGCTTGCATGTATGGCCACCAATATCCTTGCGAGATAGCTCTGTATGCCAGTGATCTTCCTCCTTGATGGCTGCCGCATACACCCTCATGTATTTCGAACAGGAATGCTTCCACTTTGCTGGGGTGAACACACTTTAGGTAAGGTCCTGAGAATGACTTTTTGTACAATGCCAAGGATGGAGAGAGCCAAAATCGTTGTGACTTTGCTCTTATTCTGTTGGCTTCTTTCTTCTCTTCCGGTAAGGTGCCGTCTTTCAGGAACAATATGATGGGATCCATCCATGAAGGGCCTAACTCTGCACAACATACCTTTTCTGGTTCAGGGTCTTCAATGCTTGGTCTAGGTAGGTAGTCGATTAGTAATGAATGAGGGATGGAGGTGTCTGCCATTGAGGCAAAGCCTGCTAGTTCGTCCGCTCTGCTGTTTTCCTCCCTGCCGATTTGTTCTATCCTGACCACTTCAAATTTCTTGATCTCTGTTCTGACCAACTCTTGGTACTTGGCCATCCTGTCATCCTTTGCTTCGTAGTCGCCAGATATTTGGTTTACCACCAGCTGTGAGTCGCTGTAAACCATTAGCTCGGTGGCCTTCATGTAGAATGCTGACTTGAGACCTGCAAGAAGCGCTTCGTACTCCGCTTCGTTGTTTGATGCTGGGAAGCCAAGGTTGACTGCCTGCTCCACTACTAGGCCATCTGGAGAGATGAGGACTATGCCAAGTCCTGCTCCATGCTGGTTGGATGCTCCATCCACAAAGAGTTTCCACATCTTTCCGACGAACAATTTCCAACAAGTGGAGGGATCAGATGATGCCTTGAGGTCTTCCATGTTGTTGGTGTCTTCTTCAAGGTCCATGCTGGCTGTCTGCCCCTTGTAATCTGGTTGTTCTAAGTCTTTAATGTTTGGTGAGTCTTGACTTGGTGTAGCATGGTTTGCCTCTTCCTCATTTGCTTTGCTTTGGTCTGCCTTGGCGTCTGGCTGGGTATCCTGCACCAGGGGTTGCGCTATTCCGGCGTCAACTTCCGTCCCTAGTTCGGTTGAGTCAGTCAGGTCGACTGGGCAGATATGATGACTTCCAGGAGTGAACTCTGCGACGAAGTCTGCCAAAGATTGGGCTTTTACTGCGGTTCTGGGTTGGAACTTGACGTCGAATTGTCCCAACTCTACTGCCCACTTCAAGATTCGCCCAGAAAAGTTCGCCCTCTCAAACAAAGCTTTTAGTGGGAAAGCTGTGAGAACGACTATGGTGTGGGCGTGAAAGTAGTGCGCCAATTTCCTGGAGGCCATCATTAAGGCCAATGCTAGTTTTTCCAATGGTAAGTACCTTGTTTCGACTCCCAGTAATGTCTTGCTGACATAAAAAATGGGCAGATGTTGGACTCCTTCCGCTCGGACCAACACTGTGCTAATTGCGTGCTGAGAGATTGCTAGGTACAAAAAAAGTTCTTCTCCAGGTGTTGGGGTAACCAGCAGTGGTGGGGAAGACATATATTCCTTCAAGCTCTCCAGAGCCCGGTCGCATTCTTCGTTTCACTCGAACTTGGCTTTCAATGCTTTAAAGAATGGTCGTAGTCTGTCTGACGACCTGTTTATGAACCGGTTGGTTGCTGACCATGCCGTGAGATCTTTGTACTTCTTTTACTGAGTTTGGTCTCTCCAGGTCCTGAATAGCCTTGATCTGAGATGGGTTCGCCTCAATACCCCGGTTGGTCACCAAGAAGCCTAGGAATTTGCCAGATCCTACTCCGAATGCACACTTCGACGCGTTAAGGCGTAACTTGTGCTTCTTCAGGATCTCAAACATCTCCCCAAGGTCCTTGAGATGGTCATTCTCATCTTTGCTTTTGACCACCATGTCGTCGATGTAAGCCTCCATTGTTCTGCCTAACAATGGCTCAAACATCTTGGTGACCATTCTCTGGAACGTCGCCCCTGTGTTTTTTAGGCCAAAGGGCATGACCCTGTAACAGTACAATCCTCTTGGAGTTGTAAAGGATGTGACCTCCTGGTCTGGTTCATGCATAGCGATTTGGTGGTAGCCTCTGTATGCATCCAGAAAGCTAAGTCGGTTGTGCCCTGCCGTCAGGTCTACCAGTTGATCTATCCGTGACAGAGGAAAGCTATCTTTTGGGCATGCCTTGTTGACTGTTTTGTTGACTGTTTTGTAGTCGACACAGACACACCACTTGCCATTCTTCTTTGGCACTACGACTGTGTTGGAGATCCATTTTGGGTAGTGCACCTCTCTAATTGCTCCTACCTCTAGCAGGTTCCCTACTTCTCTGCTACTATTTCGGCGTGGTAGAGTACCGATCTGCGCGTGCGCTGAATAATTGGTCTGGCGGATGGGTGGACATTGACTTGGTGACAGATGAAGTTGGGATCAATGCCTGGCATGTCGTATGGTGTCCAGGCGAACACTTCGATGTTAGAGGTCAAAAACTCCAAGACCTCTAATCTCTCAGTGTTGGACAACGACGATCCGAGCAAAAAGAACTTATCCGGGTTCTTTTCATCTATTCTTACTTCTACCAAGTCTTCCACCACTTTCTGACTAGCCGTTTTGCCCACATCTGCGAATAGTTCATTACTCTCAGGTTCTTCCACCGAATGAACGTATCCTTTGGCAGCGCAGCTGCCGTTCACCGTGACAAAGCACTGCTTCGACATGATCTGATCTCCATAGACTTCCTCTATTACTCCGGTGTCGTTGGGGAACCGCATTACTTCGTGGTAAGATGATGCCACCGATCGCATGGCATGCAGCCATGTTCTGCCCAAGATGATGTTGTAAGTGGAGGGGACCTTCAATACCCAGAACTCTACGTGTTTCGTCACACTTCCTGCTCTGACTGGGAGGATTATTTTGCCGACGGGCCATTCTGGCATGGAGTTGAATCCAATCAGGGGAGATATGGCCGGTGCCAAGTCTTTATCTTGTAGCTTTAGTTGTTTGAATGTTTCGTAGTACATGATTTCATATGAACTACCCTGGTCAATCAGAATCCGTTTGACGTCAAAATCCTTGACTCGGAGTGTGACGACCAGGGCATCATTGTGAGGGCAATATATCCTTGCCAAGTCTTTATCCGAAAAAGACATGACATTTGTGGCCTCTGTCTTTCCCTTCTTGATGGCAGGTTGGGCGCTTAGCACTTCTCTCAAGTGCTCAGCCTTTTTGATTGATTCTCTGAGCTCGCATACATGCTCAGGTTCGAAGACTCCATGTATTACATTGATAGTGCCTTGAGGTGGGGCGTCGATCGGCATCTCGTTGGGGTTATTATGGTCCTGGGGGGCTGGCTGTGCCCCTCCTTCAATGTATTTATCCAAATGGCCTGCAGCCACCAACTCCTCCAAGTGCTGCCTCAATGGCGTACAATTCTCAGTGCGGTGCTCCTTTTCTTTATGGAAGGTGCACCGTGACCTGTCGTCGTAGTCCTTCTGAGCCTCGTGGCTGGCCACTTGACGAAAGGCTCGTCTCGAATCTCACTAAGTATTCGGTAGATCGGTTTCTTGAAGACCGTGGTTATGGCAGTACGGACTCTCAACTATCTTTTATCCTGGTCTTCTCCGTTGTCTCGTCTGCCACGTCCGTTTCTGTTTGGACGGTCTACCGCGTTGACCTTTGCTAAGGCCTTCTTTTCTGGTGCTGTGGTCGCGCCAAATTTTGCTTTAGCACGTGCGCCATCCTCCTCCACCCTGATGTGCTGGTGCACTCTCTCCATCAAGGCTTCCATGGTGAGGGGTGGTGTCATGGTGATAGAGTCCTTTAGTCTGTTCCTGACTGGAAGGCCTTTTTTGTACTGTGCAATAGCAAGATTGGTGGGGCAGTCACCAATCTGGTTGAAGGTCTCCCAGTAGCGACTGTTATAGGATCTTAGGGTTTCCTTGTCGCCCATGTCGATGGAGAGTAACTGGTCGATCTCCACCGGAGTTTTAGTGTTTGTTCGGAACCTTGTTACGAACGCCTCCGCTAATTATGCCCAAGAGGCTATGCTGCCCTCTGGAAGTTTCTCAAACCAAGTCAAGCCTAGGTCGCCAAGGCTTGATGGGAAGAGGATGCACATCAAGGCCTTGTTCCGTCGATATACGGCCATGACCTGGCGAAAGTGGCTCAGGTGAAAGTAGGGATCCGTCTTCCCTTCGTACGTGGTGAATTTGGGCTGTAGGAAGCCTGATGGTAGGGGCGCATTCTCTATTGCCGGAACGAACGGTGAGGTCTGTAGTCTTGCCAATGCCTTGTCCGTTGGTTCGTATGCAGGGCGCGGTATTGGCATTCCAACCTCGACGCTTTCGTGCGTCCGAGGAGCCAACCGCTGTAAGGCAGAAACTCTATGTGGATCACGTCCCCTAGCGTCCTCCCTCCATCGTGCATTCTCTTCTAGTACGGATCGTAGATCGGACGATCTGGGCAACTCTGTCTGTCTGGATCTTGTTTGGTGTGTATGTGAGGGCCAATATGTGCTTTCCTCAGTGTACGACCTCTCAGATCTCGTCCTCTCAGACCTGGAGTGACGAGTTCTGGAAGATCTGGATTGCGTATCGCCTGTCCTGAGGCTTCTGTTCTCTGCTTGAGAGGGTGTAGTATCCCTACTACGACCTTTCGAGTGGCGAGGGGGCGTCTTGTTTGTGCACCCCTCTCCTGTCGCCACTTCTTTTCCTTTCACCTGGCGCTTTAGAGATTCTATGTCCGCCGCCATCCGACGAATCAGTTCGTCTTGTTCCCTGACACGATCCTCCAAAGTTTGAGGATCAATCCTTCGCCGTTGTCGTTCTGGGCTTTGCGAACAAGAGTGATGGGGGCTGTTAGTCCGCCTTCGACCCCTTGCATCCCTCCTGGAATTATGTCTTTGTGGTTCCAGGTTCGCCATGGGAGTGACCAAGGGTAGGCCTTCGCGCCTTGCACCCGCTTCTAGAGTTAGTCCGTCAATGGCGGACTGAGGTAACTCTTCGTTGTTCGCCATTGATTTTTTGAGAGAAAAAGCTTGATCAAAAGGTTTTGTTCTTGTCTGTTTTCCCACAGACGGCGCCAATTGTACGGGAAAGAAATAAATCTTCTCGTATAATCCTGTTGATCAAGTTTGCGCTCCTCCGTACGACGTCGTTCTACTACCTGAAAATACAAACGTGAGCTAGTCGACAGGTGTGTGCCGGAAACCTCTCCGATGCCTAAGTCAGCAAGCTAGACAAATAGACAAAAGCTCTATGGATTCAGGAATCAAAGTTGCGTTACCTCTCCATAGGTGATATCTGTGAGCTTTTATAGGTTCCGTGTGGCACAATCCTAATAGGACTTTTACTTCTCCATGCAGAGTCCTCCTAGGACTCATACTCCTGAAGGATAATGCTTATCTTTCTACACCCCCCTCACTGCTTAAACCAAGTGAGATGGTTTTACTATGGCCGAACTACCTTACGACCGAAATAATACTGCCATACTAGACAGGAGGGTATGTCCAATCTAACTTCTAGTTCGACTCTTCCTTTAGTCGCTTCTATCTCGGTTTCGAATGTTAAGACCGGATTGTCCATAGGAATGTTTGAGCCGAACTAACTTAGAACAGTCTAGAAGAAGGTTTAACATACTCCGGTTAAGAGGCATGACTGGACTAAACCGTAATATGCTGCGACCGATCTAAATCTGAGTGTGCCATTTGTCAACCGAACTAACCGTAGTACTCTTCTAGGCAGAGATAACCGACATTCTCTACGGACCGGTCTTAACTCTATGGCACTTTGAGACCGAAGTGGCTTTATGGCCTTTTTTCTTAGCCCTTCGCATTGAGGCCCACAATGGCCCAGCTCGGCCCAATTTGCATATAAATTACCCTCTCACTAGTATTTACGGAAGACAAACAATTATTAATGGTAAATTTTTTGAAGATAAAATCGCTAAATAAGAAAAATACTAAAATAAGATCGATTTCATAATAACTATATAAATCTCTTTATTTTTCATATTGGGGTTTGTTATTACTAGTTCTTTATACTATTTATACTAATTAATTATTTAAAACAAATCAAAAAAATGGTCTAATGGGAAATACATTATTAGATATTGATTTCACAATATCTCTCTATATCACCCAAAAGTCACCCAAGTTTGTTAATATAGTTCAAGAGTTACTTCATCGGTTATCAATTGGTTTTTAGATTGAATGAGTACATTAATTTTAACACAATACCCTAGTTTGGTTTTGGATAGCCTTAGTGGTCAAGTCTCTATCCCATATATTAATCTATCATCTTTCATTTTTCTATCTCCCCATATTACTTTTAATGTAAATAAAGTATATATATTAATAAGATCATCTATACCAATACGAATTATGTTATGTTTAAAAAAAATTGCTGGGCAATTTTAGCTAGTAATAAAACATTAAGGCCTCATTTGGGAACCAGCTATTTTAGTAATTTTTAGACTTTTTACGAAAAGATGCATAGAAAAGTAGAGAGAGTAATGTGACAACTTATAGTAACTTTTTAACTAAAATATTTAGTCCCAAAACAAAGCCTAAAAGTGTCTTCTCTACTCGGGCATTAATTTTTTACCATGCATTACTCAACAGTGTTATCTAATTTAACTACTTACTTTTCAACATTTTAAAAAATTACATTTTAAGGAGGGAAGACAAATAGGAGGGGGGAATAAAAACAATAAAATAAATTTATAAATTTAACTAGTACAAATTAAGGAGGACAAAATAAAAAGTGCTTAGTTAAAATGGTTAAAAAATTTCATTTAACTGGCATTTAGTGGGCTTGCCAATATCTACTTTTATTTCGTAGTTACTCAGTTAATACCTAACTTGTATGTAACGCCCTCAAAATAATGACATTAAACCCAACAATATTGACATGCCAAGATATATAAAAGATCCACGTCTTCCCATTCAACATAGTTCTATTACAAATAGTATTACATGTTAACAACAAAAGCAAATGCCCTAAGGGCTTACAGCTTTCCAAGTTAACACTTGGTTACAAGAAAGTAGAGTGCTAACTCATTTACACATTAAGCCCTTGGCTTGAATTTACATGTAATGTTACAAAAGGAAAGACAACCAAAAAGTCCGTCCGCCCCTAGCCTTCCAAGCTAAGTCCTTGGAGGTGGCATACTACCTGTACCTGAAAATGTTATTCCCATATAGGGTGAGCCACAGCCCAGTAGAAATATACTAAACCAATTATGAACAATGACTAAAAGATTAACAGTTGATAGATGGTCAACACTTTTATATTCTTTCATAACATAATACAATTCCAAGACATTTAAGTCTATATTTCCTTTTCACTTGCCATATCATAACCTTGGCTCAAACATCTCACATGAGACAAGCACTCATGCCAACACATTTCACTTCAACAAATATAAACATAACAGTCATATTCATACTTCCAAAGACAAGCATATACGCTCTGTCAATACATTTCTAGATAAGCATACATGCTCTATCTACGGAGTTCATCCCCTATCTCCTCCCAATAACATCCGGTTTAGAGGTCCATCCCCTATCTTCCCCTAAACCGCGGAGTACATCCCCTATCTCCTCCAACACAACACAATGTATATAAACAACAATTATACACATCACATAACAATACATAAAATCAATGTATTCTATCCATCGTTATAATTCATAACATAACAACCCTTAGGTTCCAATTTCACTAATGTTTCAACATTAATTCCATGTTTCTATACCAAACATGCTTCTAGGTTTATTATAGACAAAACCCCAAACTTTTATAAAATTACACAATGGCCCAAAGTTTCCCAAAATTACACAACAACTACCAACATATCAAAATGCTAAAATTTAAAGACAAGACTCATAAAGAGGAGTAGGATATCCCTACCTCAAAAGATGAGCTCCAAAGGAGAAGGACCCAAAACCAAAATGCTCCAAACACCAAACTATTCGGATCAAAATGACGCCTCGACGATCAACACCCTTTTGTGAAGACAAAAGGTGAACAACACACTCTAGCTAGATCAATACTTAGAGAGAAGTTATGGTTTTTGGTGAGAAGCTCTGAAAATGGTGTTTTGGTAAAGTAAGAGAAAGAAGATAAGTCAAAAGTGATTTAAAAATGCCACCCCACTCGGTTATCTGACGACAGTCCGCTGAGCGTAAGACTCTCTGCCGAGCGTAAAGACACATAAACAGTTCCGCCGGCGCAACATTGTCCGCCGAGCTCCAAGACACGAACACAAAGTTTGTCCGCTCGGCGTAGATCGGCCCGCTCGGCGCAGTCTCCTCCGAACTCTCACCAAAAACATCAGGCGCTCGGCGCTAAAGACCCGCCGGCGCATAAACCACACTTGCGAAGTTTTGCAGTGCACGAAATCGAAAGGGTGCATTCTCCGCCGGCGCCAACACCTCCGCTCGAGCGTACAAGCAACAACAACCCATCCGCTCCAGCGTAAACATGTCCGCCGAGCGACTACCAAAACCGGGCAACTAGACTTGGTTCTTAAGCTTAACCAACTGTGACAAACCTGCCTAACGATCCTCAGAACTCAAAAACAAAGCAAGAAAAGACGTAAATAAGACAATACTCAATTACCAACATCCACGGACACATGCCCGGACCACTATACAACAAGGGGTAAACCCGGGACCGCTATATTGTATGTTAACATGTTTATTAACCTTGGAGAGAAAGTTAACAAGGTTGAGAGAGAAAAGATAGAAACAAAGAGTGAAGAAGGCCAATGATATAGAAGTTATACCACAATTGAGACAGAGTAGAGAAAGAGAAAGCTAGCGACATTCTGGAGATTTATACTTTACATTTTTAGATATTTGATAAAATATTTGTGATATGGGTGTGGAACTCACATGAGACCTACATGGTGTAGGTCCCATACCCATGTTAAATATTTGATAAAATATTTGTGATCCTAACATTTTTCTTCTTCTACCCTTCTTCACAGTCACCTGGTTATTTGGGATTTAAAATAAATATTTTTTAAAATTTTTTTATAAAAATATATATAAAGAAATAAAAAAGTGATATAACTCAAATAAAATAAGTACACTTATCTAAATAAGTTTGTTTATTATTTAACAATTCTATTTTGATTTTGATTTCCAGAATCTCCTTAAAACAAAACAATTTTTTTAAAAAAAGATTAAAACTAATTTGATGAAAAATGTTTTTTTATATGAATTTAAAATAAATTTTAAAAATTGTTAAATATATTTTAGTGTTTATTTTTGTTTAATTATTTTTTTAATTAAAAATAAATTTTAAAAATCAAACCAAATAGAAACAGTTCTCTTAAAACACAATGGGGTTTGACAAATATACATTTTAATTTAGAAAGTATTTATTAAAAAAATTATGCGTTTGATAATTTTGTAAGAGTATTTTTTTAGTGAAGGTTTTGAAGGAAAAAAGAATAACATTCCAATTCATTAGGTTAGTTGATAAATTTATTGGTAAATTAGGAAAACTTTATTGCACATCATATCATCATTGTATAAATTACATCGGTAGCCTTTATATTTTATCCATTGTATCATTTTGATCCGTACACTTTTAATTGATTTAATTTTGACTATTAATTTTAAATTTTATTTCAATTTGGTCCAATTAATAATATTGTTAGTATTTTTGAAAGAAAATTATCATTAAATTGGTTAGGATTAACTCACAGAGTCGAGTAATTTTATAATTTTGCCCTTAAAAAATATGACACAAGTCACGCAATCACTCAATCACTCTGAAATAGAAGGGCTCAAGTCAAGCAATCACTCTGTTACTGATTTCTGGTTTTTCTTGGGGTATTCGAGTTGGGGTTGGGACCAGTTATTTGATGAAATTGCCCAAGGAGCTTGGAACATAAGCAGTGACAATGTAGAAGAGTTAGATTGGCCATGGAGGTGACTTCAGTCCGGTGATTTAGGGTTTTACATTAATTTTTGACTATTAATTTTTAGAGGTCGGCGGAGGAAGTTGGGTGAGGAGGAGCAAGCGGCTGTGCTGTTGATGGCTTTGTCTTGTGGCTCTGTTTTTGCTTAGTTTTATTTATTTATTTATAATTATATAGTATTTTAGGGTTAGTAAAAAAAAAAAAATTGAAGATCAAGAATGTTAAAAGTGTATCTTCTAGTAATCTTTTTTAAGTGAATTTTGTTATTTTTCACTTAATGTTCACAATTCTATTTGGTTTTATTTTATCATTAGTGTCTACTATGTTCTTGAGAAATGGCTGAGCTGTTGAAAGTAATGGGAATTGTTTGTAACTTATTTTTATGTTTTTTTTGGGTGAATCATTATTTACAAATATGAAGTTAAATAATATTAAAATCACAGATTTTAAGAATAATTTTGTTTTATTTTAAATATAGGTTAGATTATCACAATAAAATCATTTATCTGGCAAATTTGTCAGTGAATGAAAAAGATGGCTCTCAGGATTCAGTTGTTCAATCCTCCAGGACTTCCTCGAGCAAAGACTTCCAAGCACAGATACTACTTAATCCAAATTTCACCACTGCGTCTTTTCTGAACCCTCACGGGGGCTGGTGGTGTGGCGGGGCTGGCTGTCGCTGCTGGGCCTGGAGTGATGCCATTGCTCGCCATAGGTGTGGACTCCCAGACAAATGATTACACACAGAGAGAGAGAGAGAGAGGGAGAGAGGGAGAGAGGGAGAGACAACTTGAAGATGGCATCGCCTTTTATACTAATGACTTGGGATTGGCATTGCCTTTTATATATATTTGTAATCATATATATTTGCTATTGCATATATATTTACTATATTTACACAAATATTTATTATATATATTTACTATATATATATATATATTTGTAATCATATATATTTGCTATATATATTTACTGTATATGTATATATATTTGCTATTACATTACCATCTTTTTTTTTTGGTTCACCACCCGGTATCCGACCCTTAGGCCGACTAATCCGGATTCGGGGAGTAGTTTTGGATGGTTAGACTCAAATCCCTTCCCAATTGGCGATGCGGGGAATCGAACCGTGGTCCTTCTTACCAAGTCAAGCTCCAATCGCCACTTGACCACCAACCAATTGGTATTACCATCTTCCCATATATATATATATATATATATGTATCATCTATCATCATTATGATCATAGCCATGTCACTTCATTTTTATACATGAATGTTTTGGAAGGGTTATTAAATGTTGACTTTTTAAAAATTTTATTTTAAAAATTATATAAAAAATTATTAGAGATAATTTGATTTAAAATAGATTAAAATTTAAAAAATTATTTTTAACTCACTTCTCAAAAGAGGCTACAGTTACCCTCTGCGTTTTATTTCTCATTATGCGGTTTGAGATTGAATTATTTTAATAATTTTTTAATTTTTATAAAATAATATATTAAAATATAAAGAGAATAATAGAAAATTTTATAATAATTTTTGACTATTTTACTAAAATGTTAATCCCCAAACGAAGCCTTATGCATTTTAATTCCAAAAAAAAAAAAAAAATCTAGAAATTCTATAAAATTTATCAAAAAGTTGACATAACACTCACATAAATACGAACTTATTTTGTAGGACTTTTGTGGATCTTACATTTAAAAACTTAAAATTTTCAAATGATCAACTACGTATGAATTCTTATATATTTATTTATTTCTTAAACTTACCATTAATTTACTTGTGATTATAAAGAATTATTAAGTAAAATTAATCAGTTGAGTCAACCAAAACAATTTCATTTTTTACAGATGTTGTTGGTGAACAAAAGGCTGCTTCTATTGATAAACGCTGGTCAAGATTATTGGAATTGAGAAATTCTTTTTAATATCTATATTTGTATATACATATTCATTCACACTTCTTCCTTTTTAAATGAGCTGATTAATAATATATATATATATATATATAAAGAGAGTGAGTGAGTGGTTACAAGAAAAGTGTGAATATAATTTCTTAGTATGTGCATATAATGTACCTCTATAATGTCTCTATGTAATTAATTTACTTCTCACACATTTTACTAAAATTTGCTTTTCCTAATGGGGAGTGTTTGTAGATCACATAATAAACTTCTTTTGGTAAAATTGATTCAATCATTACATAATAATAATATATATTTCCTTTTTTTGAGTCTCCATTTCTCTCAAGTCTTTGTTCAACAATGAATTATTATTACTATTAGTGTTTGATTTGAGTTTTTTGAATTAAATTTTTAAAAAATTGAGTTTTTTAGTTTTCGCGTTTTTTTTGTTTTTAGTAAATATTTTTAAAATTTTAAACATATTTTTTTACTTTTTTAGATGCACCTTACTTAGATGTATCTAAAAAGTAAAAAATTTGTGAAAACATATTTTTAAAAATTAATGAATACATAAAAATACAAAAAATATACTGAATTCTCGTATTTTTTTATATATATTTTTGGTATTTTGTGAATTTTTAAAAGTTTTTTTTTCAATTTTTTTTTTTTTTACTTTTTAGGTATATTTATGTTAGGTATGTCTAAAAATTAAAAAAATTGCTCAAAAGATTAAAAAAATTCAGTAAAAATAAAAAAACACGAAAAATAAAAAAGTAGAATTTTCTGAAAAGTATTTTTGAAAAATGATAACTAAGCATATTATTTCATTTTGGTAAAAGAATAAAAGTTGTACACTTTCAACACATCTGTCATATCCAATCCATAATCATTTCACTTTTTCTCTCATAACCATCAAATTAATTACAAAAAAAAATCAACTATCATTTCAACCACAATTGTTTTTAACCAAGTTAAAATAGCCAAAAAAATAAAATAACCAACTAAAATACTATATTCTTAAATGGTGCCTTAGTGTGCAAAATTACTATTCTTTTTACCATGACACAAGCAAAGACATGATCCAAGAACTTATATTAATTTTTGAAGTGTACACTCCACGTTTAGGGGTGAGACAAATGAATTTTGAAGAAAAATAAAAATCTCATTACTAGTAATAAAATTAGTCTGCCATGTATGATTTCGTCAAGAACTTTCAATGACAATAATAAAATTTTAAATATTGTGAATCAAGTAATATTTTTTATTCTTAAATGACTAATAATCCTCCAAAAATATGGCATTCTCACAAGAAAATAAGTGAATCAAATTCTTACCTAATTCAAACATGTGATTCCTGCTCAAATAAATAATCAATAATTACTTTCTACACCAATCCATTCCAAACGTTGAAATCATAAAAGATCTGGAATCACATTTGTGGGGATATATTTTCTGAGTACCAACACGTGGCAAGGTGACGCCGACGTGTCAGCCGAGGTGCCACGTGTCTTCGCCGTTGTGCCGAGGTCATCTCGGATAGGCCGAGGTTACCTCCGAAGATATCGGAATCCGAGATAAGCGGATAGGGGACAAGAGTCCTAGAATGAAGAGGAACTCAACTCGATATGGACAAGAGTCCTAGATTGGGAGAAGATTTCAGTTTGGGTAAAGATAAGACTCTTAGAGAGTTTATCCTAATCCCACTGAGAGTCCCAGATTAGCAGTAATCCTGAGTCCATTAGGGCCAGGCTCCTATTGGGACTAGGATTGAATTGGCTATAAAAGAGAGGCACCCCCATGGGTCTAAGGTATGCTTTTGATACTCAAGCTTGTGAGTTTAGCACTTGATTTATCTTTGAGAGATATACTGACTTGATCGTCGGAGTGCCCCCAGGTGGTCGAAACCACCGCGGGATTCTTATATTTCAAGCAGTCGAGGTGCCATCTATTCGCGCTGCTTTCCAGCTGGTTACTAAGCGGGCAGTGTGGTCGGAAAATCACTCACACAATTTGGCGCCGTCTGCGGGAAAGAAAGAAGAATAGATGGCCAGTGACGGACAGAAGGATCGGATTGAAGACAAACACACCTGCTGGGAGTGGGAGACCTATCGACCTCGACACTGAAGGGGACGACCGCAACACAGAAACTCGTGACCAGAGTCACGGAGTGAAAGACGCCGGCCAGGAAGGTGACGCATCAAAGACAACAGATCGAAGCGGATACTACAACAAAGATGACCTCTAGGTATGGAAGGATAAATACCTGCGGATGAACGAAGACCCTTCCAGAAGGGATGCAAAGACAGGGGGCATAAGCACTCCCAAAGAGATGACATTCAAGTATAGAAGAGCTCAGCCTAAGTGAGCAGATCCTGGATTCCACATCCCGGATCCGATAAGACATCATCTCGGCCTAGATGAGTAGGCCCGAGAAGACGAGAGCTCAGCCTAAGTGAGCAGATTCCAGACTCCAGATCCCGGATCCTAGAAGACATGATCTCGGCCTAGATGAGTAGGCCCGAGAAAAGAAGAGCTCAAACTGAGTGAGCAGATCTAAGAAAATAAAATCTCGGAGCTTAAGTCCGAGAAGAGAAGAGCACAATGAGCAAATCTAAGATCCCAGAGGATAAAAAGGAAACACACAAGATCAGACTAAAGTTGGCCGGGTTGAAAACCCCGGCCTAAATCCAAAGATAATGCTTAACCGAAGTTAAGCCAAGATGATGTTTAACCGTAGTTAAACCAAGAAGATGCTTAACTGTAGTTAAGCCGAGATGATGTTTAACAGTAGTTAAACCAAGAAGATGCTTAACTGAAGTAAAGCCGAGATGATGTTTAACAGTAGTTAAACCAAGAAGATGCTTAACTGTAGTTAAGCCGAGAAGATTCTTAACCGAAGTTAAGCCAAGAAGATGCTTAACAGTAGTTAAGCCGAGAAGATTCTTAACCGAAGTTAAGACCAAAGATTCCTTAACACTTGTTGAAATTTGTAGCAATTTACAAGTTGTTGAGCTGAAACCATTCCTTAACGCTTGTTGAAATTTGTAGCAATTTACAAGTTGAAGATAGACCGAGATCATTGTCTATCGCTTGTTGAAATTTGTAGCAATTTACAAGTTGAAGAAAGACCGAGATCATTGTCTATCGCTTGTTGAAATTTGTAGTAATTTACAAGTTGAAGATAGACCGAGATCATTGTCTATCGCTTGTTGAAATTTGTAGCAATTTACAAGTTGAAGATAGACCGAGATCATTGTCTATCGCTTGTTGAAATTTGTAGCAATTTACAAGTTGAAGATAGACCGAGATCATTGTCTATCGCTTGTTGAAATTTGTAGCAATTTACAAGTTGGTTAAAAACGAGATGATGCTTAACCGAAGTTAAGCCGAGGTGATGTTTTTACATGTTGAAATTTGTAGCAAAGGTGAAGTTAAGCCAATATATGATATTTTAATCGTCTGTTAAAATTTGCAGCAATTTACAGGTTGAAGTAAAATCTAAGTAGATCATTATTTAACACTTGTTATAACTTGAGAAAAGTTTACTGTATATGTTAATCCTTGTTGAAATTTGTAACAATTTACAAGTAGGATAGACTGAGATTACTGTTTAAACACTCGTTGAAACTTGAGAAAAGTTTGCAAAAGTTAACATTGAATAGTATATGTCTTATGCTTGTTGAAATATGTGAAAAGTTTGCAGGTCAGTATCTTGCCGAAGTAAAGTTTGTAGTTATTATACCCGAGGTATGTAACCCCGAGAAGATTGCATAAAGAAGGCAGTCAAGAAAAGACAAAGGTACAAGCATTCAGAGAAGGAAAGTTAAATTAGACATTCAAGAACAAGAGGGTACATCGGCTATATGCAGAGCTTACATTGTTTGAAAAGCAAAAAGGTACAAGAGTACAAGCGACAAAAAAGGAAGAACGTCAAAAAGCCGAGATGACGTTTAACCGAAGTTAAACTGAGATGATGCTTAACCGAAGTTAAGCCGAGATGATATTTAACCGGTTAATCGAGATAATGCTTAACCGGTTAAGCCGAGATGATGTTTAACCGAAGTTAAACTGAGATGGTGCTTAACCGAAGTTAAGCCGAGATGATGTTGAAACCCGAGAAAAGTTTACAAGCAGAGTTAAAATCGAGAATGAAGAATGGCTTAAACACTTGTTGAAATTCTAAGAGAATTTACAAGTTAAAGAGTGCACAAAGTTAAATGTCGGCAAAAGATTCACCGGAGTCAAACGTCGTTTTGGTTAGAACAGAACCACTAAGTGCACGCCAGAAGTGGTGACCAGAATTGTGAAAGGAATAAATGCTTCAAGAAACAGCGATGATAGTTTGCAGAGGCCAAGAGAAAGAGGGTCTAAAGGGGGCGAATTAAATACCAGAAGTTTTAATACATCGGCGAAAGAAGAACACATCAGGTTTGTGATTACGGCACGAAGCCAACTTCCCTAATGTGATCCTAAGTGCAACTTATGTTCACATTAGGGGGCAAGGAGAAGATGCAGAAGCAAGGAATACTTGTTGAAATTTTTTGAGCAAATTACAAGATGAGTTAACCGAAGATTATGAAGTCTACCACTTGTTGAAATTTGAAGCAATTTACAAGTTTGGTATAGCCGAGATAACACTGAAAGACGTTTCCGAGATATGATCATCCGAGATGACCCACTAGCTTGTTAAGAGTTGAGAAGATTGGCAAGTACAAAAATGAAGACCTTAGAGAACTGAGATGATGAAAGCAAGAACGTCGGACTGATCTGCTTCGACGAACGACGATGGTTCAGCCTCGGCAGTCAATTTGAGGAGCTTCTTTACCGTTATCTCGGCATCAATTTCAAGAAAGAAGCAAAACTACTTGGCATCAGCAAAAGACAGTTGGAAAGAACTTCTCAAAGACCTTCTCGCCTCGAACCCAAAGATCGATCTCTCAAGAGTTTGATCAAGGCCCTTCCCGGCAATTGGCACCTCAGAGTTTGAAGGCAAGGATTGAAAGCAAGAATTTGGAAAAAGACACGAAAAAATGTAAATGTAATGTAATTCAGAATCAAAAATGGTGATGAAGCTATCAGAAATCAAGACAAAAGATTGCATGTGTGTCAAACCAAAAAAAAGGGCGTAAATCACAGATATATGAACAAAGGTGTATTCAAGAAAGATGATTTGGAAACAACGGTAAAACAAAGAATGGTGGTTAACAATGAAGCAGAGCTTCTTGGAAAGCAACAAGTAATAAAACCAGGAGGAACAGTGGCTTACCAGAAAGAGGGAAGTCGGAATGAGAATTGCCGAAATCTGATGACAATGACAAAATGACGAAAGCTTCATCGGAGGAAAGGAACGAAGACAGTTGCAGAAGCTTGAAAGCTTGGAACAATGATGAAGCAAAAGAGCTAGAAAGGAAAAAAGCCAGAGGATTGAATGAAAAAAGAGAAAAATCAGAGTCAAGAAGACGACAAAGTTCAAGAATAAAGCTAAGTGCACAGGCACTAAGTGAGTATGTGAAGAACAAGAAAGTAATGGCCCAAACACGATGCTAGCAACAGAAAGTGGATATGGCAAGAACAGTGCTAGGCATTTAAACAATTCAAAACTTGAAAATAGGCGAAAATAGAAGGCAACAGAGGGCAAATAAACAGATTCAGAAGAGTTATAAAATATTGAGCTTAATAGCAAGTAAAGAGTTTATGAACCTACCAAGTGAAATGAACGTCGATATGAAGATCGCCGGAGTCAAATAGATGACTGGAAATCGGGAACTCACCAGAGAGTGTGAGTGGAGCAGTTGCAAAGCTTTTGGAGTTTACGAATTAATGGAACCAGAACCTCGGCTAGGAGGTATGATCTCAAGCAGCTTGGAAGGCATGAAGCTTAGTGGACAGTAAAGTCCAGGGAACTTTGAGGTCGGCAAATTTGATCTCGAATAGAGGGGCACAGATGAATGAACAGTGTAGGTTCCATCACCTCAGAATGCCGAGGTAATAGAACCTAGGGGGCAGTTGTGGGGATATATTTTCTGAGTACCAACACGTGGCAAGGTGACGCCGACGTGTCAGCCGAGGTGCCACGTGTCTTCGCCGTTGTGCCGAGGTCATCTCGGATAGGCCGAGGTTACCTCCGAAGATATCGGAATCCGAGATAAGCGGATAGGGGACAAGAGTCCTAGAATGAAGAGGGAACTCAACCTGGATATGGACAAGAGTCCTAGATTGGGAGAAGATTTCAGTTTGGGTAAAGATAAGACTCTTAGAGAGTTTATCCTAATCCCACTGAGAGTCCCAGATTAGCAGTAATCCTGAGTCCATTAGGGCCAGGCTCCTATTGGGACTAGGATTGTATTGGCTATAAAAGAGAGGCACCCCCATGGGTCTAAGGTATGCTTTTGATACTCAAGCTTGTGAGTTTAGCACTTGATTTATCTTTGAGAGATATACTGACTTGATCGTCGGAGTGCCCCCGGGTGGTCGAAACCACCGCGGGATTCTTATATTTCTGTTGCAGGTCAGTCAGGTGCCATCTATTCTGCCAGTGCTTTCCAGCTGGTTACTAAGCGGGCAGTGTGGTCGGAAAATCACTCACACAACATTCATATTCTCCCTCAACATTCCTATTATCCAAACATAACCCAAGTCCAATATGGGTTTAAGGTTCAATTAAAAAATATAGAGAGATTATTTGGGGTTGATTTTGGCAGTGAAAAGAGTGTTGTTCTTGGACTACGAACAATAAATAGAAAATAGCGTTTCCTAGCCTAACCAAGGAAGAAGGAGAGAAGATACAAAGAACACCAAGGGTGCTTTTGATATTGTTTCCAATAATAAATAACTAGCCTATCATCCGTGCTATGCACGGGGTAATTATAAATATTTATATTTGTTTTCATTTTTTTTTAATATATAAATTAAATCTATATATTAAATACATGGGGTTTGACCGAGGAGTTTGAAAGAATTTAATAAGTGTTTATTTATTTATTTGAGAAGCATTTACACAGTAATTACATAATATATAAATTAAATACATGGGGTTTGACCGAGGAGTTTGAAAGAATTTAATAAGTGTTTATTTATTTATTTAAGAGGCATTTACACAATAATTACATGGGTCTCTTGGGATGCAAAAAGTAAGAAAATTAGGATTTCATTTATTGCGTTATTCATTTAATAAGTGTAATTATTATAAATTAAGTGTTTATTGTAATCAATAGTGTAATTATTACAATCTTTGAATTTATTGTAATCAATAGTGTAATTATGACAATCTTTGAATCAATCACTAATCACCAAGTCAATTTTTTTTAAAAAAAATATTAAAAAATCAAGAAATTAGGATTGGCATGTTGAAAGTTCCACAAGCCTTGGGTTTTAAAAGACCATTTTCCTTAATATATAGATAATAATAATTTAATTAAAAAAAAAAATCCAGAGATTTAAAATATGAGAAAGAGAGAGAGAGATAGATAGATGATGATTAATGTTGGCTCAGAGTCCAAACCAGGAACGATTCCAAGCTGGAGATCTGCTCCTTGAACTCAAATTCATTAGCCATTGGGTTCGGGCAACAATAGGGTTGTTGGGGTTGGAACCCAAAATCCATGAATTGATAAATCTATCCAAATCATAAACAAAAAATTAATTACAAATATTTATGACCAAAAAAAAATAAAAACAGAATAGGATATAAATTGAATTTAAATTAATTAATTGAATTAAAAACAGAATAGGGTTGGAACCCAAAATCCATGAATTGATAAATCTATCCAAATCATAAACAAAAAATTAATTACAAATATTTATGACAAAAAATAAATTAAAAAAAGAATAGGATATAAATTGAATTTAAATTAAGAGTTTAAAACAGTATTTAAAATTGATTTTACTCTCTCTCTCTCTCTCTCTCTCTCTCTCTCTCTCTCTCCAATTGATAAAAGAGTAATTATAAATATAAAATATTATATCAAACATATCACTAATTTAATACTAATTTTTTCGATGAGCCAAATTATTTATTTTGTCAAATATTTTTATGTATATATCATTTATAAAAAAATTAAATCGATCTGATAATTATAACTTATTTAAAAACACAGTTGTCGCTCTTTTTTTTTTCTTTTTTCTTTTTTTGCGACAAACGTAATAAATTGAATATGTGTGATAAATTGAATATGTTATAATTACAGCAATGTTAGGGGGCCACAAATTTTGTGGCTCAAATGACTCAAAACACTCAAAACGACGTCGTTTTGAGTGCAAAACGACGCAAAACGACGTCGTTTGGGCAGTTTCGGGCCATTTAAGCCACAGATTTTGTGGCCACCAAACATTTTCCTTATAATTATTGGACTAATCTAATCTTTTTGTATAGATGATATATTCAAAATGTTCAACAAAATAAACAGTTTAGATCATCGAAATTACGTATAATTATAATTTATTCAAAAAATTACAAATAGAATTGGATGGATACGTTATGTATCAAAGCATATAATTTTCACTATTATAATATAAGTTTATTAATTAAGGGCTAGTTTGGCATAACCTAAATAAGTCAAAAAGTCAAAAAGTCACTATCTTATTTAAGTCACATCATCTTATTTAAATCACATCACTTCTCTAACACATTACATCAAACCCAATCCAAACCCACCAATAAGTCAAAAAGTGCACTTTTTTAGGACATCTCAAACAACCTATATCTTTTCACGATTTGAGCTTTGATTTTCAGCTTCAATTTGTAATTTATTTTGACTTTTGGCGAGAATGTCTGCCGAAGTGCTGATCGAAGAACTCATGGACGATTGAAGAACTGATGTAATTATTTTTTTTATTTTTTTTTTGATGTAATTTTCTTGATGGAATTTAAAAGAAAAAGGTATGTAATTTTTTTTACTTCATTTCATACCTTTTTCTTTTAAATTCCATCAAGAAAATTACATCAAAAAAAAATAAAAAAAATAATTACATCAGTTCTTCAATCGTCCATGAGTTCTTCGACAAGATTTAAGACACATTCTCGCCAAAGTCGGCTAATCCAAATTTGCTTTGTTTCAAGACCTCACGGGCCGGAAGCGTGGGGCTGGCTGACGGTGGTCCCACATCACATCGGGCTCGAGCGATCACGTTGTTTGCCATAGGTCTGGACTCGGAGAGAAATGACTATAGAGAGAGACAAAGGAGAGAACTTGGGGATGGGATGACGTGTTTTATACATAATGATTTGATATGATGTGCAATAAAGTTTTATGATGTGCAATAAAATCTTCATTTATCAACTAACCTAATTAATTGGAATGTTATTCATTTTTTTCTTCAAAACCTTCACTTTGAGATGAGCTGTCAGGTGGATAGTAAGTAATATTCAGATAAATTGAAAATGCTCCCAAATCTTATTGTATTATGTGACGATATAATTAATTAATAAACTTATATTATAATAGTGAAAATTATATGCTTTGATACATAACGTATCCATCAAATTCTATTTGTAATTTTTTGAATAAATTATAATTATACGTAATTTCGATGATCTAAACTGTTTATTTTGTTGAACATTTTGAATATATCATCTATACAAAAAGATCAGATTAGTCCAATAATTATAAGGAAAATGTTTGGTGGCCACAAAATCTGTGGCTCAAATGGCCTGAAACGGCCAAAACGACGTTGTTTTGCGTCGTTTTGCACCCAAAACGACGCCGTTTTGAGTGTTTTGAGTCATTTGAGCCACATAATTTGTGGCCCCCTAGCATTGCTGTAATTATTACATATTCAATTTATCACACATATTCAATTTATTACGTTTGTCGCAAAAAAAAAAAAAAAAAAAAAAAGAGCGACAACTGTGTTTTTAAATAAGTTATAATTATCAGATCGATTTAATTTTTTTATAAATGATATATACATAAAAATATTTGACAAAATAACTAATTTGGCTCATCGAAAAAATTAGTATTAAATTAGTGATATGTTTGATATAATATTTTATATTTATAATTACTCTTTTGTCAATTGGAGAGAGAGAGAGAGAGAGAGAGAGAGAGAGAGAGAGAGAGAGAGAGTAAAATCAATTTTAAATACTATTTTAAACTCTTAATTTAAATTCAATTTATATCCTATCCTATTCTGTTTTTAATTTATTTTTTGTCATAAATATTTGTAATTAATTTTTTGTTTATGATTTGGATAGATTTATCAATTCATGGATTTTGGGTTCCAACCCTATTCTGTTTTTAATTCAATTAATTAATTTAAATTCAATTTATATCCTATTCTGTTTTTTTTTTTTTTTTGGGTCATAAATATTTGTAATTAATTTTTTGTTTATGATTTGGATAGATTTATCAATTCATGGATTTTGGGTTCCAACCCCAACAACCCTATTGTTGCCCGAACCTAATGGCTGATGAATTTGAGTTCAAGGAGCAGATCTCTAGCTTGGAATCGTTCCTGGGTTTGGACTCTGAGCCAACATTAATCATCATCTCTCTCTCTCTCTCATATTTTAAATTTCTAATCATGTTTATCTCTCTCTATCTCATCTTTAAATTTCTAAATCATGTTTATGTCTTGTTTTAATTCCTGATATATAGATCCTATAATCTTATGGTCATGTTTGATTCACAAGACTAATAGTGAAGTATTAATAATCCTATTAAATTAGTGTAGTATTCACTATCCAATTGGATTAATATTCATTGGATTAATAATCTCACCCCTACCCCATTACTAATAATCCTACAAATTTGTTGGATTAATTATCCATTGGATTAATAATCCTAAACCAAAATGTTAAAACAAACATAGGATACTTGGGCCCACGGATTAATAATCCCAATCTCATGCTCTAATCCACCCAATCAAACATGTCCTAAAGGTGCTAAAAACTTTACGAAACAAGATAAAAATCCAATCGGGGTTGGAGATCACTCAAGTCCCCCAGCCAAAAGGGTTTAATTAGAATTTTGAAGTCCTACTTGGGCTACTTTCTCAAGAGATCAATTCTCAAGTCATGTTCACTTATGAAACTATTTTTATTAAGTAAAATTATTTTTTTTTTTTTACAAAAATAGTATTTTAGTCATTATATTCAAGGTAAATGTATATAAAAAAAATTAAAATATCCTATTCTACTGAGTTTAATAACCAAAATACATTTTTTTTTAATTAGTTTCATTTAACAAAAATAGACAAATGATTTAAATTGAAAATAAATAAAAGATTAGAATCTAAATTGACAAAATTAAAAAATCAAAATTTATTTTGTTACAAGACCCAAACCCTAAGTTTTTTTTTTTTTTTCTTTTGTAATTTCCCAAAAAATATATATAGTTTTTATGATTTAAATTGCTCAAACAAAAAAGAAAAGAAAAGAAGGAGCACCTACTAGTAAGTCCCATACACAAAGTTTAAAACCTATCTAATCCCAAAACAAAATACTTGTACTAATTAGTCTTACATATTTTAATTGTTACTAAAACTCCTTTTTTTTTAATTATAAATTATCCCAACACTGTAATTTTATTATTTATCAAAAAAAAAAAAGCTGATTAAACCATGAAATTCAATCAAACCATGAAATCCAAAATGAAAATATAAGGGATTATACAGGAAAAAAAAAAATGAGGGGAAAAAGTTATGATTGGTGAATGGTTGATTACAAAAAATTATTAAAATTATCACAAGTGGTCTCATATTAAAATTATATCTTTAGCTATAATCAACGAGGATAATTATGTTATATTTTTTAAAAGTCATTAAGTTATTAAGTTATTTTGTTTATATATGTATATATTTGATGTAATTTTTACTTGTAATTGTGATTGAAAATAATTTATAAATGTTTAAAAGAGTTAATCAATTTTTTTCATCTTATACAACATGATATCAAACATTTTAATACATACTTTTAAAATAGTTTCATACACTGCACTAAAATAAACCATTAATGAGAAAGTGAATACAATGACAGCTTAAGTTTGTACCCAACATTTTATATAATTTAAATACAAGATACAATATTTAAATTTGAGTATTGATCTTTCAATGATAGAGCTCAATAAAAAAATTATTACAAAAATAGTACTTATTTACTAATATATTAGGTTAAAAAAATAAAAATAATAATGTCAATTTTTGCTTAAAAAAGTAAAAAAATTAATAAATACATAAAACAGTAAACTAGTTTGGCAATATTAGCTTATTTAAAATACAAAAGTAACAAAAATATTTTATTAAAATAAAAAATAATATGTTGAAAGGCCATTTTATTCTCACTTGTCATATTTCCTAAAAAAGTACAAACCTAATAAAGGATAATAGTCATTTTGCTAAAAAAAAAGTCAAGAAAACAAACATCACTTGAAAAATCAAACAAATAACTAAAAAAAAACTCTTACAAAATTATCAAACGCATAATTTTTTTAATAAATACTTTCTAAATTAAAATGCATTACTTTCTAAATTAAAATGCATATTTGTCAAACCCCATTGTGTTTTAAGAGAACTGTTTCTATTTGGTTTGATTTTTAAAATTTATTTTTAATTAAAAAAATAATTAAACAAAAATAAACACTAAAATATATTTAAAAATTTTTAAAATTTATTTTAAATTCATATAAAAAAACATTTTTCATCAAATTAGTTTTAATCTTTTTTTAAAAAAATTGTTTTGTTTTAAATAGATTCTGGAAATCAAAA
The DNA here is from genome assembly GCA_025200525.1 of Camellia lanceoleosa. NCBI lineage: Eukaryota > Viridiplantae > Streptophyta > Magnoliopsida > Ericales > Theaceae > Camellia > Camellia lanceoleosa. The sequence goes on from CM045762.1 coordinate 185,397,132, forward strand.
TCAAAATAGAATTGTTAAATAATAAACAAACTTATTTAGATAAGTGCACTTATTTTATTTGAGTTATATCACTTTTCTATTTCTTTATATATATTTTAATAAAAAATTAAAAAATATATTTATTTTAAATCCCAAATAACTAGGTGACTGTGAAGAAAGGTAGAAGAAGAAAAATGTTAGGATCACAAATATTTTATCAAATATCTAACATGGGTATGGGACCTACACCATATAGGTCTCGTGTGAGTTCTACACCCATATAAGACATTTAATAAAATATTTAAGATTTCTAACATCAAGCTTATAAGACATTTACTCATTGTGCAAAATGATTAGGATGGCTCCACTTGCCAACTCACATACACCTCCCAAGTTCTAATTTGGAAAATGCTAAAACCAGTATGTCAATGTTGAAATATATATATATATATATAATTGATTGAAATACGTAAAAAACTTAACAAAAATATTTTGAGATATACAAAGTTTGTATTAAAATTAAAAATAATTTGAAATTTATGTAATTTTTATTGGCAACTGTTAAGGAATATATACGGTATATATATAATTTTTAATACTTAAATATATGTATATATGATTTTGTTAATTTTTTTTCCGAAATGGATAGGGAAACTCTCCCACTTCAAACATGGAGGGTTCATAGCCTAATTAGACTAAAACAACTTGAAAAGAAAAAAAGAATTGACATAAAAATTAAAGAAATTTCATTAACAAAACAAAACAAAACAAAACAAAGAATGTAACTTTCATAGGCTTTGCCAAACTAAAAATCTCCGTAAGAGATGTCAAGGATGTTAGTTCAAAGTTGTGTCCATTTATTTGTAGTGTCACTAATGTCAACTTAGTTCATACATGCATCAAAAGAAATTAATGGGCAAAACCAGGGAAAGGCAATGCATGATATATATATATATATATATAATTTTTATAATTCTCTCTCTTTTTTTTCGTCACCACTTCCACTCTTACCTTCAAGAAAAATTCATCAAGTAAAGAAGCAAAGTAAGAATTTGCATCTCTTTTACCTAACAAATGAAAATAGGTAAAATTGGACCACATTCGTTAGTGAAAATTGGACCCCATTAGTAGTATTCACCGCCAAACCTATGCCTTTCTTTCTGGGGACATACCTTGAAGTTGACACAACTGCAATGCTATCTTGAATTTGATAACACCTATTGTTTTTTTCTTTAACCTTAATCATCATGCTGAGTGAGAAAACAAGAGTCAAAAAGTTAAATATGAAAAGGAGAGAGGAGTTAGACCACAGTCACCTGCAGCCGCAGGCCAAGAGTGGGAAAAGGATCAATGCATAAGGCTCCACATATATATATATATATATATTATAGTTTCAAAAAGTCTGTGTAGGATATAGACTATTAGTACAGTATGTTTAAGTTTTATATTTTGATAATTTTTTAAAAATTAAAATATTGCTCTATAAAACTAAATAGAATAAATCATTAGATATATGATAGAATTATGTGTATGATATGTATTATTTTTTAATTTATTGATGTAAACTCTAATTCTATTACCTTATCATTTTTGGTAAATTTATAAATCTTTAACATTTTTTCCAAATTTATAAAAAAAATTATGATGTATAGTTTTTCTCAACAGATAAATATAAAACAAATACTAAGATAATTCTCTCGTCTAAAACAAATTACTAAGATAATTCACCAAACTAATAAAGAAGTAGAAGAAAATACATATATATATATATATATATACAAATGACCAATTTTCTTAATACATAAATCATACTCATATAATAAATGACCAAATTTCTTAATAAATAAATCATTAAAAAAATTTAAAAAATTTAATAATATAAAAAATATTTTCTAGTTAACCATTTTGTTAATAAATAAAGCATTAACAGTTTTTAATGATATGAGAAATATTTTTCAATAAACAGTTTTGATAATTTATTATTTCATACGAGAATATTTTTTTTTTCCTCTAAATTAAAATTTATAACAAATGATAACTGTAATTTCTAATATTATGAGACTAATTCATATTTTAAACAAATCTTACGAGTGTATTTGTAATTTGTTAAAAAATAAAAGATTCATATTTCATAATTGATCAAAAATGTTTGCATAATAAAATATTTGAGATTTCTAACATCACGCTTAGAATGACAACCGTGAATGATAGAATCACATTGGGGATAGTGACGTGGAATAAAATTGGGACCGGTAGGATGAAAAGAGGATGAATCAGTGGGTAACAAACCAAACGATTGACGCCAGCCTGGCAAATTACCCATGATTGAATGTGGGTCCCATTTCCCGCCCAATAAGTTATTGGGTGGTGTTTTGAGAAGTTGGTAAAAAGCTGACTTTTTGACTTTTTTGACAAAAAAATGGATTGTTTTGGGTAAAAAAGCTAAAAAAGTTAAAAAGCCAAAAAATTGACTTTTTACCATTGTTTCCAAAAGACTCCTGGGTGATTTTGAGCACTCACGTCGTGTTCTAACATGATTATGATTGGTAAATGAAGTGAAATTCATAAATTTATGTTAAATAATTAAGGGCTGGTTTAAAATATTTTTAAAAAGTCAAAAAATTATTAAAAAAGTTAAAAAGTTATCACTATTTATCCAAAAAAATTAATTTTACAAAAAAAAAAGTACAACTCACATGTCATGTGAGTTGTACTTTAGCTGTCCACCATTTGTACAAAGAGAACATGTGGAGAAGCAAACAAGACGGTGTTGTTCGGCCCGTGGGGGCCCATCATGGGTTCCGTTTTGATAATATGAATCGTTAAATGTGTAGAAATCGTCGAATACTATATGTCTGTAAAAAATCACGTTGATCGGATATCGCTAACTACATGATCAAATTAGTTTTATATAAAAAATGGATGGTGTTATAATTAACGGTTGACAAAAAACTAATCCGATCAGATAGCTATCGATATCCAATCAATGTGATTTTTTACAAGCATATAGTACTCGACAAGTTCTACGCATTGAACGGTTCCGATTAGCAAAATAGAACCCGTGGTGGGACCCCACGAGCCGAACAACACTGTCCAATTTAATGCCCGAAAATGAGACAACCATCTCCTATACACTACTCTGCACACGCTGCTAGCTAGGACATCCACCGTACTGCTTATTCTATTCTATGCTTCTCCTATACACTAATTTATATACTTGTTTTGCATGTGTCTCTTGTATGTTGTGTCCTGCATTTTCTAAAAATTTGTGTGTCAGTGTGTATGTGTTTTGTCATGTGTCTATATCCGTGCTTCTTAGCTTCTAATAGTACAAGAATAACATGAGTTTTTTTGGTGAACTATTACATTTTGGTTTCTTGATCAGGATGCATCACATTACGAGGTCGTTGAACCCCTACCCTCATATGGTCGAGGAATTGAACTTCCCGAAAGAAGGTATAGAAGCTTAATAAATGGATATATGTTGGACGATGTGGTAATAACAGGTAGAGTACTCCCAACTTACATTGTCAAATTCAACTAACAAATGCTTTGTTTGGCCGTTTTTAGTTTTGTATATCTCATTTGATCATTCTCACATTCATTGCACTAGGTGATAATGGAACCATTAACGGACAAGGCTCGGTTTGGTGGGATTGGTTCACCTCACATACCTTAAATTATAGCCGACCTCATCTTGTTGAATTTATTGATTCCAAGGATATTGTAGTGTCAAACCTAACTTTCCTCAATGCTCCCGCATTTAATATTCATCCTGTCTATTGTAGGTGAGTTGACCGAACTTTTTTACGACTTTTGAGTTAGTTTTTTAAATTTTATTTAATAATTTTTAATTAATTTTTCGAATGAGAATTTGGAGTTAAATTAGAATAGCTGGATTTTATGCAGCAATGTGCATGTTCAGAACATTTCAGTCTACGCTCCACCAGAATCACCTTACATTGTACCAGGTATAAACGATGATCCACACATTCATTTCTTTTCTTTTCTTTTCTTTCCTTTTTTCATCTTGTGAAGAAGTTATGTGTTCACCTAACATATGTTTTTTATGTACTCGGGTGCCCTTTAATTCTTCTTCTTCTTTCTTTTATTTTTTTATAAATTATAATTTCATTAAAAAGGCATTTAGGGAATGCCTCACTTTTTTTTATTTTTTATATTTTTAAATTTTTACAACTTGTTCAGTTTTCTCTCTCTTCATCTACTTATTTTTTGGTTAATTAGTAAAAGATTAACTGATTGATACTGCCTTTTAATTAATGTTTCCTTCGGTTGCTGAATTTTGTGTTTATGAAAAGCAAGTTTAAAAATTTTCTCCTTTCCTATGATAAAATTATGTTGTCACAGATTCTTCAGATACAATATGCATAAAGAACTGTAGCATTAGCACCGGTTATGATGCCATTGCACTTGAGAGCGGTTGGGATGAGTATGGGATTGCGTATGGCAGGCCCACAACAAGCATACACATCAAACAAATACACCTTCAAGCATCTTCCGGTTCTGCTCTCGCTTTTGGCAGCGAGATGTCCGGCGGCATTTCGGACGTCCTAGTCGAGCACCTCTATCTATCCAATTCATTTCACGGTGTTGAGTTCAGAACGACTAAAGGTAGAGGTGGATATATCAAAGAGATTTTAATATCTGATATCGAAATGAAAAATGTCCACACGGCATTTGGTGCCACAGGTGAAAGTGGGTGCCACCCGGATGAAGATTTCGATCCCAATGCCTTACCCATTTTGAATCAGATCACCTTGAAGAACATGATTGGCGCGAACATCACGGTCGCTGGAAACTTCACCGGTATTCAAGAATCTCCATTCACTTACATATGCGTATCAAATATTTCATTATCAATTGTTGCTTGCTCTTCTACTTATTGGGTATGTTCAAATGTTATGGGGTTCTCTCAATTTGTGTTCCCTGAACCGTGTTCGGACCTTGACAGCTCGTTATCAAATTCTTCTTCCTCTGCTTGTTTTTCTCTACTGAGTTCCTATGGTCAAGCTGCAGCTTAAAGATAACCATTTTCCGGACACCAAAAGGCTGAAATTGTTTTGCTGAGTATGTCAGATTCTTTCCAATAACACATTTTTCACCTTGTGCCGGTTTGAATTCTTGAATGTTACAATTTGCAGATTTTGTACAGTACATCCTCATTTCTTCATTCATGTGTAAGGAATTTTTGGTAGTTGATTATTTATTCTGAATTTGGTGCATTACATTATATTCCATTGTAAACCTTAGATGAATATTGTGTTAGATGTGAAAGCGGGGATTATGTGATTGGTATTAAGGGTGTTTTAGTTGTCCAACTATAAATAGAGTACAACCAAACCTAGCATTCTCTCTGTTTCTCTCATCATATTTATTTTTACATGTTTTGTGTGTGTATAAAAGAGCAGAATGTAGTTTTTCCTTTTCATTTGACTTCTTTCTTTTACTTATTGATAATTGCCACAACAAATGATATGGGTTATATTGGTTCAAATTGTTGTCTACTTTGTGAATTTAAATACATAGATTCATGATAACATAAATTAAAACAAGAACACATGTTGGACATTAAGACTAGATTAAATAGAAATACATGATACAACGAAATGGTAGAGAAATCAAACCGAAGCCTGCACGGAAGTAGTTTCCTTAAAACAAATTTTCACCGCCTCACGGATTGAGTGCTTAAGGAATTCCGGCATTTGTCTCCCAGGATACGACGGTCAAAACTCAACTACGGCAGAAGCACTTTCTGTCTAGCTTAGCGAACAAAACTGTGGCAGCATTCTCTCACTGTAGAAATTTCTAGCAAACTAACTAAAGAATGGAAGAAAACAATTTCTGTGTTTGAGACTTGACAGGAGGGTCTCAATTTATACATGTATAGAGGAGAGAGGAAGAGCCTCCAGCCTTTATAGCTAGTCACTAATGCACCATTAACCTTTATTAATGCACCATTAACCTCTGCAATAAAGGCAGGAGTTACAAACCCCATCAATGCAGGAGTTACAAACCCCCTTAATGCTCTATTAAACTCTACAATAAAGGCAGAAGTTACAAACCCCATTAACTCTTTCATAAAGCTAAGCAATTTCTCATTCAATTCTCAATGGTTTTTGGCTATTCTATTTGTGGTGTAAAGATCTCATTGCAAAGTATTTAGACCAACTTGGACCCAACACAGTAGATGGTTGGGACCCAGTTTAATATTTAATTAAAGTCACCAAAAATCTATTTTTTCCAACACAAATCACTATCATGGTGAAATATTTGCAGTATATTACACATTTTGGTTGCTATTGCAAAACATGCCCTTGGATAGTGATGCTCTCTGTGTTTTGAGTTTTTGTAGCATTAATGGTGCGAGTCTAGTGTACAATGACTACCTTTTCACATGGAATGCCTACTTTGGTTGAGTTGGCTAATTATGGTTGGTTGGGGTCACCAATGACATGGTGGTCTCGAATCACTAAATATATTCTTCGAAGTGTGAATGTTCTATTTTTAGAGTTTTTCTCTTTTGACAAAATAAGTGTACTGGGCGTAATGCTTGGCATAACATTAAAATTGTTCAATTACGATTTGTGTTATGGGTAGAAATAGTTTCTCCACATGTAATATAAAATTATGCACATCTAATTTTATATAAAAATGATGTAACTATTTTTATCAAACTTCAAATACTCTTACTAGTTTGTATTCACTCTCTATTTGGAACTGAAAAAAGAAAACAAAATTACGTATGTTAGTAGAGAGAAGAAGAAAGAGAACAGATTTTATTATTTTTTCCTCCTTGTTTAGATAAGTAGGTGAAAAAGAAAAAGGAAAAAACGTACTACATAAGAGAAATTTTTTTTTTATTTCATATAATACTACTAAAGTGTCATTTTATTAGTATCAGTGTTTTTATTTTTTTTATATCCGAAATAATAATTTTGATATTATGAAAAATAGTAATATGTTGTTTTTTCTCCTCCCCCAATCTCTCTATTTTTTGAGATATTTAGGGGTTGTTTGGGAAGTGTTAGATTATTATATATTTTGACCTTTTGACGCTCGACCCTCTTGATCAAGCATGATAGAGGTGGAGGCTCTTATGTTTTATTTGTGCATTCATTGACATTGACTTGTGCAAACTTGGCTTCTCTTCCATTGTGCATTACGATGCTTGGTTGGTGGCCCGAGAGTCGAGTACCGCACTCCCTTGAGCTTGAGAAATGATAGGGAGGGTGATTGTGCACACATATCTTGCAAATACACTGCTATGCCCCTTGTTGTTCTCTGTTGTAGCAAAATTGGAGCTTGGCAAATTAACTAGTCGGCTGACTAGTAGGGGTGGTCGACCGACCACTTTTTACAGTCTCAATCGCTTTTACGTCTCTGACCCATTTTACGGTCGTGACCCACCAGGAGGTCCCCATGTTAGAGCAGAAGCAATTTGGAAGTTAGTGCACTTTTCAGAGATCAAATCAAATGCAAACAGAGGCAATTCTGGACATAGCAATGGATTTCTGAGCGAGGCGATCGAGCATGCATGCACCCCTCCCCCCAAGGACCTCTTTTAACTTCTTTAGCTGCTTTACTTAATTAGCTAATTCATCAATTTTCTACTTAATTAGTTAATGTGCTTAATTAATCGATTTGTTTTGTAATAATTAGTTAACTAGGAATAGTTAATTAGTTTTGGTTTGTAATAATTAGTTTAATTAGCGTAGCTAGTTAGCTGGTTATTCGGACCCTCCATCGAGAGAGCAAATGTTGTAATAAGTGTGCGCGTGTGTGTGAATATCTTCCAACCCTACGTCTTTCTCCCTTTTATTTACCAGCTTTTGATGGTTAGTTTTAGGGCATTTTTTAATTAGCATACTTATGCTTTGTATGCGTGCATCATTCATTCGTATTGTATGCACCGGGCTCGGACCATCATTCAAACTGCATTGTACTTCAATACACTTCCTTGAATGCGGGTTTCAAAGCATGTTATCAAGTGTTGCATTCATATACCATCTTAGAATAGCCGAGCCTATTTAGCTGCATTTTGCATGCGTTGCATTAGGCATCTTAACATAGCTAGGATCATGCATTGATTTCTAACTAATTTTCTTTCTTTGGCTCGGAGTACACTGTGAGTGTTTACGCTTTAGCATACTGCATGAGATGTGAGTGTTGTCATGTCAGCATGCTTGCCATGAGGCTATTTGCTTAAGTGCTTTAACTGCATGAGTGCCCATAGGTGAAGGCTCGATTGCCTGAATTAGGACAACTCGATGATTGTGAGTTTTAAGCCCACTTTGCGAAGTGGCAAAATCATGTTTTAAAGCCCACTTGAGGGTGGCAAATTTGCGCTTTAGCCTACTTGCGAGTAGCATCTTCAAATCATTTTCAAAAAACAAACATGAGATGCCTTGTTCCAAATCGAGCGATTTAGTCTATACTTGTGTGCTGTGCGCATCACATAGTAATGATAGATTAATAACCGGAATAAGAACACATGTGTTTTCAAAAACAACATATCATATTTAGTAGAGGCCGATCTTTGATCGGGCGAGCGGGGGTGCTCATTTCAAGACCGTCCCCTCTCGTACCCAAGTTCCTGAGCCAAGACAACTTTGGTGATGACGGACATGTAGCTTTAGGCATGAGTCAGGGTTTCCTAAATTTCCCAAAACAAAATATTTAGATGGCGTCTCTGAAATCTGGCAAAGCAGTCCATGTTTGGCGCTTTTTGATTAAAATCAATTTTCTAAAACGATTTGCCGGATTTGGACTCTTTGGTGATTTATCAGTCTTACATTATACTTTGTGAGATTAGATTCAGAACTGTGACGAGAGTCCGAACAGTAGTAGCTAGAACCCAATTCGCGCCCTCGCACATGAAGTGAGTTCAGGCGGTCTACAGTTTCTGGCGACTCTGCTGGGGATTTAGAGAACTTGACTCAAACTCATGATATGTTGTTTTGTTTACACTTATGTGTTTCTTTGTATTACATTTACATTGGTGCGCCTAGGACATAGTGTTTGCCGTCTGCTATTTTAGGACCTTCCCCTCTCGTACCCAAGTTCCCGAGCCGAGGCAACCTTGGTGATGATGGACACGTGGCCTTAGGCACGAGTCAGGGTATCCTAAATTTCCCAAAACAAAATATTTAGGTGGCGACTCTGAAATCTGGCAAAGCAGTCCATGTTTGGCGTTTTTTGATTAAAATCAATTTTCTAAAACGATTTGCCGAATTTGAACTCTTTGGTGATTTATCAGTCTTACATTGCACTTTATGAGATTAGATTCAGAACCGTGATAGGAGTCTAAACTGCAGTAGCTAGAACCCAATTCGCGCCCTCGTGTGCGAAGCGAGTTCGGGCGGTCTACAGTTTTTGGCGACTCTGCTGGGGATTTAGAGAACTTGACTCGAACTCATGATATGTTGTTTTGTTTACACTTATGTGTTTCTTTGCATTACATTTGCATTGGTGTACCTAGGACACAGTGTTTGCCATCTGCTATTCCTGAACGGTTTGCTGGAGGCTTGCTTTGAGAAGCGCGCCATAAGGCTGACCGGTTACGAGCTCTGCCACAATGGAAACACAAACCTCGATTTTTACCGAGGCACCCTTTTCGACCATTCGACCTAGTTGTATATCGGAAGCCATAGTGACCATTCCAAACTAGGACAGGTTGCTTACCCGAATGTAGGTTGTTTGAAACCGCTGCGTGCGTAGTGAAACCGTAGCTCCTAACAAAATAGGACAGGGAAACCCTACCCCACCATAGGGGTGTTTTGGCTCTCACTTGCTTGATATGTGCTACTAGAGTGTGTCTCTGCAGAAATGTATGTATCAGTTGCACGTTTGAGTATCGGCCTGAGGGTATCAGTTTACAGGCAGAATTTTGGATAGAATTCAGTAGAGAGCACAGTCATTCAGCTACACTCATATCTGTTTTGGTGAAATTAGGCTGAGATGCTGTCTGTTTTCTTCTTTTGCTAGGTAGTCCTGGAACCATAGCTTCAGAAAGCTCCGACATCCCCCAGGTACATTGGACTTGTGTTGATAAACTTTGTTAGGTCAGAGATTCAGTTCAAGGGCAATCAGTGTTCCTTCGCCAGAGGCAAGGAAAAAAGGCCAGTCAGGCACAGATCACCAGTTCAATAGTCTCTAGATCAGCGGTCATTATCCACCTCACCTGTGCGCAATTAGACTGAGATATCTGCTTCCACCTCAGAGAGGGAATACACATCTGTTCAGTCAGATCTGCAGTTTTCAGTTAATATGGAGGACATGATGCGTCAACTCCAAGAGACCGTGCAAGCCATGCAGCGGGATGCTACCTGCTAGGCAGAGGTTACCGTCCGTTAGGCGGAGGTTGTGGCTCAATAAGTAGACTTAATCGCCAGGCTTCAGCAATAACAACAACCCCAACAAGCCGGAGCATCTGCTTCGCATCCACCCCCACCCCCACCTATGGTTCTAACACCCGGGAAGGCGACTCATGTCTAGGAAAATACGGACGTTCCGACAGGGCCAGTCCCACTGCCAATCCCACCTCAGCTGTCCAAAGCATCGGCTAATCCAGTGGACACGCCATTTGAATTTAAGGTTGATCTAACCGCCTTAAAGGTCAGCAAGCTTGAAAAGCTATTCAAAAGAGCTCAAGGTGTTAACTCCATTCCGAATATAGAGGATGGATACACCGACTCAGCAGTGACGTTGCCGGACTGGTTCAAGATGCCGCATATAGACCGTTTTGATGGTTCTGGGGATCCTATGGTATATCTGCTATTGTTTTCGGATATCCTACAGCCAATGGGCCTCTCTAGATTGCAAAAGCTTTCACTCTTCGGCTGGACCTTGTCAGGTATCGCAGCCATCTGGTATGCCAAACTGGAGGACTTAGTGAAAAGAAATTGGGAGGAGATGGCTGAGGCCTTCGTTGCCCAGTATTCATACAACACGCAAATCGAGGTCACAACTCGTGATCTTGAGACAACCAGGCAAAAGCCAAAAGAGGGCTTCTCTGACTTTGTAACCCATTGGAGGGCCAAAGCTGCTATGATGACCACTAGGCCGGTCGAGAAAGATCAGATAAGGATGGTTGTGCGCAACCTCCAACCCAGGTTGATGTAAAAAATGATAGTCTTACCCGTCTCCACCTTTGCCGACTTGCACGAGATTGGGGTACAGATTGAGGACGCTATGAAGCAGGGCCTTATTGACCAGGAGAAGGAGCAACCCAGGAGGGCGTTTACCCGCAGTTCGAATGCGACCACCAGTGGTGATTGTAGACACCTCATTTTTGACCGTCCTCAAGAGTTGGACGTCACCGCTCGAACACTCGGTGATTACCCATGTTCGCTTTTCGTTTTGAGTTCCCGGAGGTCTCGGCTACGTGTCTTGCCTCAGGATCTCTCAACTCGACTGTTCTATGTTCGGTTTTGCACCAAACACTTGTGTTTTGGTTTCTGAGGTTGGAGAATAGTTTGTTAGCTACCTCTGGCACCCGTCGACCGTAGCTTGAGGCCACCGGCCGTGTTTTGAGGCTACCGGCCATTGGTAAAGTATACCATTGGCCAGTCGGTATTCAGTGTGGCCAGCCGGCCATCTGTTTGGCCGATGGCCTCCTTTTCTGGCCGGTAGAACTTTTTTGCCTTTTTCAGGCATGGTGCATGCCAGCTGTGCCAGCTGGAATGCACTAACCCTGCCCCCGTGCATAAGTGTCGTTGTTTTGCCCCTTTTGCACCCTTTTGGTCTAGCTTCTTAAGGAAGCTTGGACCTTTGTCTTAGCTTTCTGAAGAAGCTTGCCAGCTGTCCCAGCTTCCTCAGGAAGCCTTGACCCCCTTGTCCCCTTTGCCTCTTTTTTTGTTTAGCTTCTTTGAGAAGCTTCAAACCTTTGCTTTGTTTATATATAGAGCCCCTCCTCCTCCATTGTTAGGGGTTGAACAAAAAACCAGAGCTTATACATACATATATCTGTCATATAATCTCTCTCTCTCTATATCTCCCTCTCTCTCATCCTTTCTGTGTGTTTGGAAGCCTAAAAAGTGTGTTTTGACCTTGGTTTTGCACTAAGACACACACCATTACACCATACTTCGACCTTGAGAGGCTTTGAGGGTTTGTTCTTGAGTTTTTGGACTGGTTTTGATCAGAGGAAGGTGGCTGATCTTGCTGTTCTTCAAGGGTTCTTCAAGGGTAACATTCTTACTTTAGATTCCCCAATCTTGCACTACATTTTTGCCTATCTTGCTTGCTGTTTTAGACTTTGTGTATAACTGAAAAACGTCTTGTATTTGCATGCTTAAGATACTTCATTAAGGTTGTTTTGTGGTTTGGGGTTGAACTTCCCTTCTTAGGCCTTGTGTGGCCCTTTTGGTGCTCTCTTTGTTAAGCTTTGATTACTCTTGTGTATTAGCCTTCTCACCACTGAAGTCCAGTGGATTTTCAGTGGTGAAGAAGGGGTCTTGAGGTCTTGCATAGGGGAGGGACACCCCTCTCCCTTAGTCTCTCTTTTGTCTATATTTTTGGCTCATAATGGTAGCATACATGAGTAGTTGTCTTTGGCTCCATTTCAGAGGTTTTTGGGTGTTATCGGGTCATGTTATGCCTCTGTTTTTGGTCGGATTTATGACCCTTTGCATGCGTAATATACTTGCTTTGTAATCCTCTATTTTGGCCTAGAAGTGCATCATGTATTTAGCCTACCATGTTCTCATGTTTTGGCCTAACTTTGTGAAGTTCCTGGTCATATTTTGCCATGTTTGAGGTCTGTTAGGTGTTGATTTAGTCATGCCTTTCATGCTTTGCATAGTCTCTTTGCATTCTAGCATGTTGGCATCGGGTGTATGAGTCATGAGCATGCTTGAGTTGGCCTATTTCAGTGATTTGGAATCACTTATGGTGTCATTTCAGTCCTTGTTTTATGCTTACATGTTCGCATCTTGTTATCCTTTCAATGCTTTGGAGAGACATGATCCTATGCTCCATTTTTGGCCTTGGTGTATGCCTCTTTGTTTAAGCCATTTGGGATGTTATTTATATGGGTTTTGGGGCTTCTTCTAACATGCCATAGTTCTGATTTCGTTTGGTTTGATACCCATGTTTGTCCTCTTGTAAGAGTTCTTGAAGATTGTCTTCCATGCCTTAGCTTTAGGCCCCTTTGGTTTCCATGTTTGTTGTACATGTTGTCCATCATTTTGGCACCTTTTGGCCACTGTTTTGGGGTGGGCTGAGGTCTGCCCTTTGCGGTTTAAGTCCGCCATTGCATGATCATGTTGCATTACTTTGGTCTCATGCTTGCGTTGGACCATATTTGCACATTGTTTAGCTAGTTGCATTTCATGTCCTAGCTTGCGTGATAGATTGCATGGCATGGCATCTTGTATGTTTGACACATTGCGTTTAGCATGCCTTGTTAATTTAGCCTCTCATTGCATACTTTAGTCATGTTGCATACTTGAGTCATATTGCATATATGCATTACATTTTTGCTTGGTTTGGGGTGTCAAACCAAGTACGAGGAATGAGGTGCGTTCGTATTCAAAGTGACGTAACGCGCCTCAATCCCCGGTCGCCGACGCCCTTGATCTCAACATGATGGGGGGTTAGCATTCATTTGTTTATTGCATGTATTTACATCAAGTTGCAAGCTTGGCCTCTTAGGCCATCATGCCTAATTGATGGCTCGAGGGCCGAGGGTCATGCTTCCTTGAGTCCATTGCATGATAGGGAGTATGGCCATGCTTACATTTGCTTGAAATTCCATGCCATACACTGCTTGCCCTCTGTTGCTGTCAAAAACCAGTTTCTGCAGGGAGTTTTGGCCGACCGACCATCTCCAGTGCCGACCGACCATCCATCAATGGCCGATAAATTCATCAGTGGCTTGTGGCCCTTTCCCATGGCCGGTGGCCATTCCTACTAGCCGGTGGTTCTCCACAGTGTGCAGAGAGCCTATCCCAAGACTTGTGTAGTCTTCTGAGAAGCTAGGCAGTGTAAACAGAGGCAGCAATGCTATGGTAGTGAGTTTCCGGGCAGTACGAGTCAAGTATGCATCATCCAAATATTTTGAAAGCGGGGATGTGGCCATTTTAATTCTGCATTTAATTTGTTAATTAAATGAGGGTTCTGTAATAATTAATTAAGTAGTTAATTATTTATTCGGTTATGTAATATTTATTCGGACCCTCCGAGTGAGGGCAATTGTGTAATAAGTGTGCGTGAGTGTGTGTATATCTTCCAATCCTCATTTCTTTCTCCCTTTTATTTACGTGCTTATGATGGTAGACTAGGGCATATTTAAATTAGCATACCTTATGCTATGCATGCGTGCATCCATACATTTGTCTTACATGCACCGGGCTCAGTACATCATGCTAGCTGCATTTGTATTTCAATTCCAAGTTGAGTACTTGTTAATTGCAGCATTTCACATGCCATCTTTAGGATAGCCGAGCCTATTGTAATTGCATCTTGCATGTGTTGCATTAGCCATCTTAACATGAACTAGGATCATGCATATGATTGCTAACTAGTTTCTGTTTTGGCTTGGAGTACTAGGTAAGCTTTTTATGCTTTAGCATACCGCATGCGTGTGAGTGTTGCCATAATAGCATGATTACCATGAGGCTAGCTGCTTACGTGATATAACTACTTGAATGCCTGTGGATGGAGGTTGAATTACCTAAATTAGAATAATGCATCAAAACTGTGAGTTTTAAGCTCACTTGATAGTGGCAAAACCATCTTTTCTAAAAGCTCACTCGAGGGTGGCAAAACCTATATTTTAGCCTACTTGCGAGTAGCAAACCTTTTTTCAAAACAAACATGAAATGTTTTGTTCCAATTTAGGCGATTTGGTCTATACTTGTTTGCTGTGCGCATCACGTAGTAAATCTAGGCTAATAACCGGAATAAGAACGCATAATGTTTTCAAAACAAGATATCATGGTTAGTAGAGGCCGATCTTTGATCGGGCGAGCGGGGGTGCTCATAGCTGACCTTCCCCAATCGTACCCAAGTTCTCGAGCCGAGGCAACTTTGGTGATGATGGACACGTGGCCTTAGGCAAACGAGTCAGGGTTTCCTAAATTTCCCCAAAATAAATATTTAGGTGGCGACTCTGTATCTGGCAAAGCAGTCCATGTTTGGCACTTCTTTCAAAAATCTGTTTTCTCAAAACGATTTGCCGGATTTGGACTCTTTGGTTCAGATTAAGAACCGTGACAATTTGAGTCCCGAACTGTAGTAGACCCACAGACGAACAAAACGGGATTCATCTCCCGGGGGCGTTCGGGGTCGTCTACAGTTTCTGGTGACTCTGCTGGGGATTTTAGAGAGCTTGACTCGAACTCATGATATCTTGTTTTGATTTCACTTATGTGTTTCTTTGCATTGCATGTGCATTGGTGCGCCTAGGACACCGTGTTAGCCATCTGCTATTCCTAAGCGGTTTGCCGGAGGCTTGACTTTGTCAAAGCATGCCATAAGGCTGACCGGTTGCGGGCTCTGCCAGTATGGGAACACAAAACCCGGTTTTACCGGGGCACCCTTTTCGACCATTCGACCTAGTGCATATTCGGAATCCATAGTGACCATTCCAAGCTAGGACAGGTTGCTTACTCGATGTTAGGTTGTTTGAAACCGCTGCGTGCGTAGTGAAACCCTAGCTCCTAACAAAATAGGACAGGGAAACCCTACCCCAACATAGGGGTGTTTTGGCTCTCTTTTACTTGCTATGTGCTTTTAGAGTGTATCTCTACAGGAACACACATATTAGTTTGCAAGTTTGAGTATCAGGCCTACTTGCATCAGTGTTTTTGGGGAATCAGTTATCTGCGGGTATCAGATTCAGACTTGGGGGCAACAATTTGGAAACAGTGATCAGTGATTGAGGAACAGTGTATTCAGCTTATTGACAGGATGTCATGATACCCAACTGTGTGTTGTGTGTTTATTTTATGCCATTACGCTGTCCATTTGTTTGTTAATTTATTTTATACGCTTTATTTATCTTCTCGCTAGGTAGTTGAGCACGATTGCTTCTGACTTAGTAGATATTCTCCAAGCACTCTGGACTAGAGGTCGTCGACTCCATCGATCTAAGGATCTGGTAGACGGACAACCAGTGTACCACTCTCTACCCCCGGTTACTAGACGGAGGACAGTTAGGCAGAGGGCATCGATTCGAATCGACCAGAGGGCCTTATCTACCCCACCGAAAGTACTGAGGGATCGGGGTTCTGCTTTCACCCATGAGAGGGATATATCCGTAATTCAATCAGATCAGAATAGTATGGCCAGCTTAGAGGAGATGGTGCGCCAACTCTAAGAAAGTATGAAAATGATGCAGCAGGATGCTGTCCGACAGGCAGAGTTCGCCAAGCAGCAGGCCACGATTATGAATAAACAAGCAGAGTTAATCGTGAGGCTACAACAGCAAACCGGAGCATCTGCTTCACAACAAGCTCCTCCCCCGCCAGGAGTTCCAACCCTCGGGGAGACAACTAATGTTCAGAACAATACAGACATTCCCACAGGACCACCTTCACCCCCGATCCTACTTCCAATCCCACCCCAGTTATCCAAAACACCCACCAACCTACCGGACTATCATTTTGAGTTCAAGACAGATCCCACAGCACTGAAGTTGAGCAAGCTTGAAAAACTGTTCAAGAGATCCCAGGGAGTCAAGACCATCCCTGACATTGAAGATGGATATACCGACGAGGCGTGGTATGCTTATTTGTCGTGATTCAAAATACCTCATATCGATCGATTTGATGGGTCCGGGGACCCCATGGTGCACCTGAGATTGTTTTCAGATATTTTAAGGCCAATGGGCCTCACCAAACTGCAGAAACTGTCTTTATTCGGCCGGACCCTGTCGGGTGTGGCGGCCATATGGTATGCCAAATTAGAAGATGATGTCAAGAGAAAGTGGGACGAGATGGCTGAGGCCTTCATTGCGCAATACTCATATAATACACAAATCGAGATTACGACCCGTGATCTCGAGACAACGAAGCAAGAGCCCAAAGAGAGCTTCTCAGAATTCGTGACCAGATGGAGGGCCAAGGCTTCGATGATGACCTTAAGGCCCACAGACAAAGATCAGATTCGGATGATTGTGCACAATATTCAGCCGAAGTTAATGCAGAAGATGATTGTACTCCTCTTTCCTACCTTTTCCGATCTACATGAAATGGGGGTACAGATTGAGGATGCCTTGAAGCAAGGCTTAATTGATAATGACCGGGAGCAACCCCGAAGAACTTTCAACCGCAACACTAATGCGGGCCCGAGCGGCGCTACAACTACAAGAGCCTCTGAAGTGAGTATGGTCACCACCAACCCCTATCCAAGAACCATGGCAGCTACGCCATTCTCCGGCACGTCCGGAAGCCATACACAAACAACCAAATACCCACCCAAAAACACAAGAACCTTCGCTCCACTGTATATGCCCCTGTCCAAAGCTCTAGGGGTTTTACTCAGAAAAGGGCACTTGAAGCCCTAGAGCCGTGGCCATTATCGGAAAAACTTCCCCCTATCCACAATCCAGCCAAATATTGCGCATTTCACCAACAGCACGGTCATGACACCGATCTGTGCTACAGATTACGTCATGAGATTCAAGATCTCATCGATAACGGGGTGATTCTGCCTCCCGAGAAACCCAATGTTACAACAAACCCTCTCCCCACACATAACCAAGCTCCACCTCCCAAAAGAATCAACTTTATCCAGATTGGGGTCGTGTCTTACGATCCCAGCGTCTATATCACTCCTTCCCATTTGCCTAAACCAGAGGTACTCCTTCCTGATTGCACCGACTTGTGCATGATGGACATCTCCATAACCCAACCTAAGCCAATGGTGGTGACTGTCAAAGATAGGAAATGGGAGATTCCAGAGGAGAAGAGGACTGTTGAGCCAGAGCCTGCGGAATTTGGAAGTTGTGTTGAAAAGACATATAGTCCGAGTGACTACATTTCGTCAATAGGCCAGGATGGGCTAGATGTGAAATTACCGACGGAGGCAGAGCTGTGTGTGATCCAAGGAGATGGTTTGGGACAGAGGATGGATGATTTGACGGCTGTGGAAGAAGACCTTGCCAATCTCCAGTTTTACAGTAACCAAGATCCAGGGGACGTAGCAGTCAACTGGTTTGATTATGAGGAATCGGCAGAGGTTACTGGGTGGTTGGATGATCAACCGGGTGTGGTGGAAGAGTTACAACCAGAACAGGGTCCGACAGGGGCAAGAATGTCAGTGACGGCTGGAAGGGTCGGAGAACAGAGTACATCGCCGGAGAGCGCCGGTGTCAAGAATTTCACTCAAGATTGGAGCATTTCGAATACGGGAATTATTGAATAGTCAGCTATATTGACGCAGCCAGAACATGAAAGATTTGAAGATTTCGAGAGAATCAGGAAGGCAAAGGCCCATGTGGGGACTGAAACTGCTATGTGCACAGAAACAGAGAATGCTACGAGCATATGGATGGAAGGTACCGCGAGTACGAGAACAGTCATTCTAGAGCCGGACAGGAGTCTGTCGGCTGCTGATGGAATGTGGTGGGAGGATGAGGATTTATGTCTTGCCCACACAGATGAAGATTGGGGGAACAACCAACCCGATGACACCTGGTACCTTGGAGAAGTCGACCATATGACACGGAGCGGGCGTTACTTCAAACCTCCGCACCTAGATCAACGAGAGGCTTCTGGAAAAGATAGGGAGGCTGAGAAACAAAAGGAGAAACAACTTGAAGAGGAGGTCAGGCTCAAACAAGTTAAAAAGATACAAGCGACATCTCCATCTGGGATCGCTTATGGCATCACGAGTGCACAGACAGGCTGTCTTATCAGCCATGGACAAGGCCAAGCTTTCGATAGAAACCACGCCGGAACAGCTGGTGGGATTAGTCTTTCCGGGAGGAGCTACCCCGACGCTGACTTTTTCTGACAAGGAATTGCCACCTAAGGGGGCAGACCATAACAAACCACTCTACATCTCTGTGGAGTGTAGGAATAAATGGATACCAGTGGTTCTTGTTGATACCGAATCCGCCATCAACGTCTGCCTCGGACAACAGATGCGATCGGTTGAAAACTATGATTTTGTACCAACCCTGTGATTCGGGCATACGACAACACGAGTAGAGAAGTCATGGAGACGGTGAAAATTCAGACTAAAGTTGGGCTGGGACAGCATGAGATAGATTTCCATGTCTTAGAGGTTCCTGCAACTTTCAACTTGCTTTTGGGGCGGCCGTGGCTACATCAGGTAAAGGCAGTGTCATCTACTTTGCATCAAATGGTGAAATACTCCCATGGGAAGGGAGTAACCATTGTTTTTGGGAATTCATCAATTCATTCACCACCGGAGGTATCTACGCCTGTTCTAGAAATTGAGCATGGTATGGAGGATGTGTTCATCAATTCATCCACCACTAGTGTTTGTCTTTTCGCTTTCTTTTGAGTCTGTTTCTGCCTTGGAGCTAGTTGTGCCAAAAGATCAAAATGAAACGGCAATGCTTTTCACCTACTTTTCTGTCCCTTGAAATCATTGCATTGAACTAAGTTTTTCAAAACTTTTTGAACATTGTGATGAAAACAAAGAGGGATGAATTCCTCTGGATTTGCAAAAAATTGATCAACTGAGGGAAAGAGAGGCGTGCTAAGCCCTTAATGAATGAGATCATGCTTGTTAATATTAGTACTGAGAAGGATCCCAGCTTGATCTAGATTGGTTCTACATTGTCTTCAGCGCGAGCGACTAGTCGCTTTCTTAAAAGATTTCAAAAAATGTTTTGCGCGATCCTATGAAGACCTGTGTGGAATCACTCTTGAGATTGTGTAGCATATGATCATTCTCAGCCTCGAGACTCGACGCCTTTTTCTTTCAAACCTTGAACTTTGACTCAGAATGTTCAACAGCTAACCACACAATGTGAGGCTTGCATGGCCAGAATTGAAACAGCTCGTGAACTAGGGGCAAGAAAGTCAGATCAAGAAGGTCAGACGTCGTCAAAAGAAGCTTGCAAAGCTCGATCAGAAGTAGCCCTTGAATTAGGGGCAAAAATGTCAAATGTGCTTAAAGATTTAAAAGGGGGGTCATTCTGCAAACCAATGAACACTGGCAAGAAAGCCAAATCCCATAAAGGAGGAAAGAAGAAAGTTTTTGCTGAAGGACAACTGAGTTCCTATCCACAACACTAAGGGAAAATTCAGCCCCCATTGGATGGACTTCTACATCATCGACGAACAACAGCCATTCTCATGGATTCAGATGGCTTCAAGATCCTAAAACCATTCGACATGGACAGGTTACACTTTTCTACCCTTGAGAGGCTCGCTGGGCCGAAAACCCGGAGGGGCGACCCAGGCAAAAGTTAGAGCAAATGAAAAAGAAATGAAAAGAACAAAAATAGAAATGAAAAGAAAAGAAGAAAAAAAAAAGAGAAATGAAAAAATGAAAAAAAAAAGAATTTGAAAGAAAAGAAAAACATAGCTCGAAAGGTTGAAAACCCAGAAAGGGCGGCCTTGGCAAAAGTTAGAGCGTAAAAAGAGAGGTTAATACCCAAGTGTACCTTAACCTGGAACTATGTCAGGCTTGATTCTCATCTTTGGGATACGTAGGCAACTTCATTCTGAAGTCCAACCATAAACACTTCCAATTCAACTGTGTCCATGTAATGGTTCTGATCATCTTTGTCTTCTCTGTATCTGAGAGTTCGATTGTGATCGTTACTCTGGGGACTAATTACAGTGCGCTGTGGTGCCATTCAGACAAGGGGTAATTTTCCATTGCCGTGAGTTGCCATTCAAACAAGGGAGAATTTTTAATGAAGTTGACTAAATTCTCTTGAAAATTATTCCATTTTTCCAAAACTAGATCATTTCTTGGAAAAATTCTCAGTGCTCATAACTTGACCCGCATGATTTCAAATCAGAAAATCGAACAAGCGTGTTAATCTAACTCTCATTTTGTTCAAAATTGTTTTAGCAGAAGTCGAAAACAAAAAAAAAATGGCCAAAATGATGAACTAGGGGCACAGTTGAGTCAGGTTTTCTGTCTGTTCCCTATTGTCACCATATTTGCCAAGAAAAGGGCACAACTGAAGCTAACAATGAAGGGCCGAAAGCTCTCTCATCCTCCAAGCAGCGAGGTATCAAGCCAAGTGTGAAGCACAAGCTGGAATGGAGCAGAATATTCCACTCTCCCATCTAGACAGGTCTGATCATATCCATACTGGCCAAGGGCGTTGTCAACCGCTGTCAGTTGTAGATCTACTGCGCACCCAGTCCTAGCGCAACCCCTCTGTGGAAGAAACTCACTAGTTGTGAGCAAAAGAAGAAGAATGTGGTAGAATACCATGGGCAAGAGCCCACAACTTCCTGTTTATCCATCAACTATCCAGGGGAGGGATAAAAAATAAGAGAGATTGAAAAATAGAGAGATGTGCGCTGAAAGAAAAAGTGAGAAAAAGACTTTTCAAGAAAAAGAGATTGAGTGCCAGAGTGATGTGAGAATCATAAATAAGAAATGGTGGGAAACAATACCCAAAGAAACAAGCTCCTCGTGAAATGAGAGGCCTCTTACCATTGGAACACGTTTGTGTGTCGTATCTGTTGTTTTGTTTGTCTCGTTTCTTGTTTTGAGTCGTTTCAAGTGTTAATAGATGTGTTTAGGTTGTTTTACCTTTGTTTTCCTTTGTTGAGTCGTGGTGCGCTTTGGTCAATCGTAGACTCAATACCCAGTCAAGAACTCGTTTTCTTAATTTAAAAAATGAATCATTTTGTGCTCAGAGTGTTGTGTCGTTCTCCATATTTGTGCAAAACAGAATTCGTTCTTTCATAAAACTGCAGGGTTCAACCCAAGTCATGTGAAAATAGTAAAACCAGGACCTATTTGAAGCTATATGGGTTCCAGACTGCAAAGCAAAAGAAAAGAGGGAAAATGTCGGGCATCTGAGTTTGTTTTAACTTCAGTAGGTTTTGTCATTGCATTCTGTATACACCTTTTTAGGTCTTGTCAATGCTCTGAAGTATGAGTGTGCCTCTACCTCAAACTCAAGATCAAGTCTTCAAGCCAGAATGGCAATCAAAGTGCTCCCTCTGAAAACTAGTCCCTGCCAGAGGCATCTTGGTTGTGTTTGCAATGAGTTCCTAGGAGACCAACTATGACGGTGGAAACTAGAGTTCGAATGGCTGATGCCTAGAATGCAAAGGTTCGGGATTTCCGAGACTAAAGTCTGGTTTAAATACCCAGGGGTGTATCCCCGGCTTGAAATCTGTATGGAAGCCCCATAGGTTAAGATAGAATGTATGCACCTAAATTCTGGCTACTGAACCAACCTAGTCTGTCACCCCGTTGGAGAATAGGGAAAGTTGTGAATATGGTCAAGATGAAAAGTGGCATCCAAGGTGTTCTACGTGAAGAATCCTTGTCAGCATTTCAGAACCTTTATACTGTGAGTTGAAGGAAAGAGTTCGAAGAACGCAAGGTAAGAGTTTGAAGAACACAAGGGGAGATCCCCGTCAAAGTAGAGCGGCTCATCGCCACTCACCCCATGGAGTGCTTTCTAAAGCACCGCTATGTTTGTTTATTGCATTCCTTAAACATCATGCATTGTATTGCATTATACCTATCAAGTTTCTTTCTCATTCATGCACGATATTGTATGTACGGTTCATTTGAAGCTGGCGCAACCAGGCGATATTGGATGTGCAGTTCATTCAGAGAAGTTCCGTTTAAGATTGATTATATTTTGTGCATCTATCGCACATATTCACTTTGTGTATCTATCACACATGCTCATTTTGTATATCTATCACACATGCTCACTTTGTGTATCTATCATACGTTTGCTTTGTGTATCTATCACACATGCTCACTTTGTGTATCTATCACATGTTCGCTTTGTGTATCTATCACACATGTTCATTTAGTGTATCTATCACACTTCGTTCACTTAGTGTATCTATCACACTTCGTTCACCTTTGTATATCTATCACACATGCTCACTTAGTGTATTTATCACACTTTGTTCACTTAGTGTATCTATCACACTTCGTTCATTTTGTGTATCTATCACACATATTCACTTAGTGTATCTACCACATTTCGTTCACCTTTTGTGTAGCTATCACATATGCTCACTTTGTGTATCTATCACACGTTCGCTTTGTGTATCTATCACACATACTCACTTTGTGTATCTATCACACATGTTCACTTAGTGTATCTATCACACTTCGTTCACTTAGTGTATCTATCACACTTCGTTCACCTTTGTGTATCTATCACACTTTGTTCATTTAGTGTATCTATCACACTCTCTTCACTTTGTATATTTATCGCACATGCTCACTTAGAGTATCTATTACACTCTGTTCATATTGTGTATCTATCAAACATGCTCACTTTGTGTATCTATTACACATGCTCACTTTGTGTATCTATCACACATGCTCACTTTGTGTATCTATCATGCGTTCGCTTTGTGTATCTATCACACATGTTCACCTAGTGTATCTATCACACTTTGTTCACTTAGTGTATCTATCACATTTGCTCACTTAGTGAATCTATCACACTTTGTTCACTTAGTGTATCTATCACACTTCGTTCATTTTGTGTAATGAGAGATGGCAAATTGGGAAATGTATGTATCGCACATCACTAGCCGCAGATAAGTTGCTGATCACATATTAACCCATTGCTGACACATTGACAATTCTCATCATATCCTGCAAACACCACGTCACTCTAACAACTTTACCAACATTCCAACACATTCACACAACACAACACAACAACAATTGTCCACCCTTACCAGGCATATACTGCTAAAAAAGTATGAGCTCTCCGGAAAATCCTTGCCCACATTCAACCTAGTCTGCTCATCAGCCAGCAGTTCCACATACGCATCAATAAACCGAGTCAGTCCTTGTCGATGACGATCGGACCCTCGGACGCGGAGAAGTCGAAGATGGCTTGAATCAATATATGGACACAGTCACCTGGAAGGTGTTAGCGGTTTGGCTTCAAGATGAAGTTGGTCACGTAATTCCGGGTTGCTGCAATCAAGATATCGGATTCGGAGAAGGCAAAAGTGATCAAAACCATGACATGGCCTGAGACGCTATGGAAGCGTTGGGGGCTGGACTTCAAGATGAAGTTGCCTACGTATCCCAAACATGGGAATCAAGCCTTACGTAGTTCCGGTTAAGGTACACTCGGGTATTTTAACCTTCACTATTTTTAGGCTCTAACTTTTGCCAAGGTGCCCAATGCGGGTTTTCGACCTTGCGAGCTATGTTTTTCTTCTTCTTCCTTTTTCTTTCCTCTTTCTTCTTCTTCTTTTTTTTGCATTTGTGTATCTTTGAATTTTTTTCTCTTTTTTCTTTTTTCATTCTTTTCTTTGCTCTAACTTTTGCCTGGGTCGCCCTTCCGGGTTTTCGGCCCAGCGAGCCTCTCAAAGGATAAAAGTGTAGCTCGTCCATGCCAAATGGTTTTGAGATTGAAGCCTCTCTGTATCTAGGAGAACGGCTATTGTGTTGATTTGCAGAAAGGTCTATCATGGCTACTTCTCGAGCTTTGCTTAGTGGGATCTGATCTTCCTGATCGGACTTTGATGCCTCTTGCTCGAGGGCTGCTTCGAATTGGGCCACACAGGCGTCTCATGGCACTGGTCGTTTTGCACAGACTTGACACAGATGATGAATCGAATCTCGAGGCTGAGGCGACCTGGGCTGTACAATCTCAAAAGCGGTTCCACACAGGTCTTCGCGAGACTTGCGCAAAATGTTTTGTTTTTGAAAGTTTTTAAGAAAGCGACAAATCGCTCATGTTGAAGATAGTGTGGAACCAGTCTGGATCAGGCCAGGGTCCTTCTCAGTACTCACGCTGACAAGCATGATTTCATTCATTAAGGGCTTAGCATGCCTCTCTTTCTCTCAAAATGGTCAAAATTTTGCGAAAACCCGAGAGATTCCTCCCTCTTTGTTTTTATCACCGCAGTGTTCGAAAAGGGTTTTATGAAAAGCTTCGGTCATTGTGACAATGTTCAAAGCACAAGAGAGTAGGCGAAAAGCACTATCATTCCATTCACATCTCTGGCGTGGTTGGTTCGAATAGTAACAAATACGGGACGTGATAGCCACCGCTGTTTCATTCAAATTTGTTGGCATAACTGGCTCCTCGGCAGAAACAAACTCAAACAACAAAAGCAACTAATTGAAAGACAAAACGGTGTTTGAGGCAACAACCCCGAAATCACCTGGTATACTATACAAAAGGGACTGACTCATTACAACAAGACAGACCTTGTAAGTAAAAGACTGACTCAATACAGAGAGACAGACTCAAAAACAAAACAAAAGACTGACTCGACACTCGAGTCGATTTAAAATTAGCATTGGCAGGTGCTCAAAAATGCGTGCCAAACGCTACATCCAAAAATGTACCAGACATTGCCCGCAGGCGGTTGAATCCCAATTACATACTCGCAGTATCGGTGTCCTCGGTATCTGTGTCCTCACAATCCAAGAACTCTGTAGTGGTGATTTGGCGAGGTAGGCGGAGGATGACCTTGTTATCAATCAAATCCTGTACCTCATGACGGGCGGAAGCAATTATCGATGGCATGGCGATCTGGCGATGGTACGCAAGATCTTGAGTGGCATCATGGCCTGCTGGAAGGGGTTTGGGGAGCGGCCTAGGATCGAGGGGTGTAAGATGCCCCTTTTTGGCCAAAATCAGAAGTGCCCTAGACAAAGGCATGTAGAGAGGATGGAAGACCTGGCTACCGGGGCGTGTACTTTGGAACTCGAGCATTTTGCTAGATGCACTAGCGAACGGTTCGTGGTGCGGCTTTGGATTTCGATTCTTCCGGATGCAAGGCCGAGGGAAGAACCTTTTGGCATGGCGGCCTATCCGATTCTCGATTGATCGAATCGCCTCAAAGTGGTAGAGAAAGCATCCTCCACAGCTTTTGTCGTAACTGCAGATATCTGTTGCTTGTTCATTCCCCCGGCTTTCAAAGCCTCTACTGCCCACAGCAGTTGTTCGATAGGGTCGGCGTCTGCTTTCATCTTACCTTTGTCTCCGGCCTCAGCCTGGTCTAGAACTTGGTTTGCTGCGTCGTTGCCACAGTTGGAGGCCATCTCCGGTTGGCTGAGTTCGATCACAATTCGTCCCAGTAGTGGGGGCTCCTGGGGTACAAAGCCTCCAAAGATATGATGCAATCAAGCGGCAGACATCCCATAGGGGAGATCCGCTACGGACCTTTGAAGATCACCTATCATTCCCATTAGTTCAAAAGTAGTAGGTTCACGAGCCTGATATAGGTGAGGGGTCCAAATTGGGTGTGCGGCAGGCGACCTGGGCGGATGCGGCATGTCAACAGTAGCTTCATCTTGTAGGGTGGTTCCTTGACTCATTGCGGCCGTCATGACCACAATTTCTTCTGAGTTCTGCGTCATGTTCGGTCTTGCCTCAGCAAGGAGAAGACACTAGCTATTCTGACTCAACTCTCTGAATCTCTGAACTGAAACGGAAAACAAGTAGTATTTCAGCCCCAAACAGATCAAACACGGGTGTAGTCGAACAACTGCACTCTACTACTGAACACTGTTCCCCGAAGTCACTGTCCCAAATCTGAATCTGACACCCGCAGATATAACTGATTCACAACAACACTGATACTGGTGCCCTCAGGCCTGATGCCTAATCTTGCAAACTGATACACGTATTTCCTTGTAGAGACACACTCCAAAAACACATAGCATGTAAAAGAGAGCCAATACACCCCTGTGTTGGGGTAGGGTTTCCCTGTCCTATTTTGTCAGGAGCTAGGGTTTCACTACGCACGCAGCGGTTTTAAACAACCTATAATCGGGTAAGCAACCTGTCCTAGTTTGGAATGGTCACTATGGATTCCGAATATGCACTAGGTCGAATGGTCAAAAAGGGTGCCCCGATAAAACCGGGGTTTGTGTTCCCATACTGGCAGAGCATAGCAAATTCGACCTTATGGACATGTCTTA
This sequence comes from Camellia lanceoleosa, assembly GCA_025200525.1. Lineage (NCBI taxonomy): Eukaryota > Viridiplantae > Streptophyta > Magnoliopsida > Ericales > Theaceae > Camellia > Camellia lanceoleosa. The sequence continues at coordinate 185,424,183 of CM045762.1, forward strand.
ACAAGACAAGCCTCCGGCAAACCGCTCAGGAATAGCAGATGGCCAACACGGTGTCCTAGGCGCACCAATGCACATGCAATGCAAAGAGACACATAAATGAAATCAAAACAGGATATCACGAGTTCGAGTCAAGCTCTCTAAAATCCCCAGCAGAGTCGCCAGAAACTGTAACACGTCCGCGGGGGACCTCTATGCTACAGCTCGGACTCCCCTTTTGCGTCGCGGTTCTAAATCTTGAACCAAAGAGTCCAAATCCGGCAAATCGTTTGAGAAAACAGATTTTTTTGAAAAGTAGTGCCAAACATGGATCGCTTTGCGGATTCTGAGTCGCCACCTAAATATTTAAAATGGGAAATTTAGAAACCACGACTCGGTCTTAGAAACGTGGTCATCACCAAAGTGGTCTTGGCTCGGGAGCTTGGGTACGATCGGTGAAGGTTAGCTATGAGCACCCCCTTTCGCCCGGTCCGAAGACCGGCCTCTACTAACTGTGATATCCGTTTTTGAAAACGTTATGTGTTCTTATTCCAATTATTAACCTAGAATTACTATGTGATGCGCACAACACAAAAGTATAGACTAGATTGCCTAACTTGGAAATAAACATTGCATATCCGTTTTGTCTCGAAAAACGTGTTAGATTTTGCTACTCGCAAGTAGGCTAAAATACGGATTTCAATGAGTTTTTTCAACTCAAGCAATCCAACCTCCACCCATAGGCATTCAAACAGTTTATCTCATATAAGTATTTAGCCGCATGGTAAGCATACTGTCATGTTAACATCCACACGCATGTGATATGCTAAAGCATAAATACTTACATCGTACTCCGTGCCAAAACAAGAAACTAGTTAGCAAACATGCGTGTCCTAGTTCATGTTAAGTGGCTAATGCATCGCATATAGGGATGTAATTTAGACAGGCTCGGCTACCCTAAACATGGCACATGAAATGCAACAACTATCACGTATTCAATTTGGAATTGAAATACAATGCAGTTTGCATGATGTGCCAAGCCTGATGCATGTAAACAAATGCATGAATGCACGCATGCATTGCATAAGGTATGCTAAAATAGACGTGCCCTAATCTACCATTGAAAGCGGGTAAATAAAAGGGAGAAAGAAATGGGGGTTGGAAGACATACACCCACTCACACACACTTATTACAAATTTGCCCTCACTCGGAGGGACCAAAAGAATAATACAAATTAATTAACTACGCAAGCTAATTAATTATTACAAATTAACTAAATTAATTAAATAAATAAATAATCTAATTGAATAATAAATGCCTCGGGAAGAGGGCTCAAATGCGTCGCGCGCCCGGGACTCGCTCGGAATCGCACTGTCATGCAAGTGTGCCTCTGTTTTCCCTACCTACCTCCTCAAGGCCGCCAAAGTCTCGTAAACACTTCCTTAGCACGGAAATAATCACCTTGGGGAAGAACACCACCGGCCAAAGGATGTGGCCACCGGCACTGAATAAAGCTATCGGCTTCCAATTTCTTGCCGTCGGCACTAAATAAATGCCGGTCGGCACAAAATGCTCGCAAAACACGCAACTCACAAAGCAGAAGAGGGCAACAACTTGCATGGCAATGTAATTCAAGGCATGTATGCACCAAACACACTCCTTATCATGTTGGTGACTCAAAGGAAGGTGTGCCTTGGTTCTCGGACCACCAATCGCGCATTTCCATGCATGATGGCCCAAGGACCAAGAATGCAACTTTGATTTCAAATGCATGCAATGCAAACAAGCAAACAAGGGTGCTCAAACCTCTATCATGACTTGGTCAAGAGGCTTAGCATGCATGCCAATGTGGTGCACTCCTAGACATGGCAACTAGCATGCAATATGGCAATACAATGCAAACCTAAGTAAGCATACAAGGCAAGCATGCAAACCACATGGAGGGTGGGCTTAGGTATGATCTAGGCAGCTTCAAAAGGGCCCACAATCAGTAGCCAAATGCCAAGTTAAGAGAGCCAAACACACATGCACACATGCACAAGTTAAGGCGCCAACACTTAAGCATAATTAAGCAACTCTTAAACACATCTAAGAGGCACAAACATGGACTATTAGCATACATGAAAAACTCTGAAATCCATGCAAAACATGAGGCCCAATCCATTAACAAAGCGAGCCAAACAAGACATGCAAATGGTCTAAGGTTCAAGGGAAGTCAATGGGGCATTGAACCACACTTAACACAACCACATGTGGTAATACTTAAACACTTAAGAACAGAGTTTTAACACATAAAACTGAGCCTAAATAACCACCTAGATGGCATCTAGATGACATGATTCCAAAAGCATGCATTAAAGCCAAAACATGGAGCATTTAGCACATACTCTTAAAGTATTAAAGAGGCATGCAAGGCAATCAAACAAGCACATCATGAGGTCTGAAATGGCATGTTAGATGGTTTCAACTCATTGAAAATGAAGCAAGCAAGTCATGCTACACTCACATGCTCTCAAGGCCAACAAGCCAAATGCAAAGGAGCTATGTAATGCATGATGAGATCGACCCAAATGGCTATGGACAGAGCTAGATCATGGCAAAATGAGCATACAAGCTTCATGGATCTAGGCCTAAAACATGCTAGAAATAGAGGCACACTTCCTAGGCATATTAAGGCAATAAGAGGCATTACAAGGCAACTATGCTAAGCATGCATAAGGGACCTAAACCAACTTAAAATCATGTTATAACATGGCAATATAAGCATGGAGAACAAGTCAAACATGCTCAACACACACTCAAGCATGAAGCTCCATAAGGGAGCAAAATTTGTCCTTTTCAAGGACATCAAGGAGAGGGGGTGGCCTTCTCCTTCTTGAGACTCTAAGGCATGCTCTTCACCACTGAAATCCCTCAAGATTTCAGTGGTGAAGAGATCCTAACACCAAAGTCTCGGATCTCCCACAAAATAGCACAAAAAGTGGCCTTTTCAAGGCCTAAGGGTGGTCAAACTTGCTCAAACCACAAAACACTCTTAATGAACAATAAAGAGGCTTAAAAAACAGAACTTTTATGTGTTATATACTAAGCACAAAAACAGTTCTAAACTAGGTAAAAATAAGGTACAAAAATGGGGTAAAAAGAGAGTTAGTGTCTCACCCTTGTTGACCTCTTTGACAAAGATGTAGTTGATGCTTCCTTAGGCTCAAAATCTGTCAAGAACTTCAAAAACCAGCCCTTAGAACCTCAGTTGCAAGGAGAAGGTGAAACACTAGGTGTTTGTGTGCAATAGTAAGGCACAAAACACCTAGACACACAAGAGAAGGATAGAGATAGAAAGTGTATGCAACTCAAACCCTAGAAAAACCAGAGCTTCTCTCTCTTTTTTTCTCTCTAACTCTCTAATTTTTGCTAACCCTTGAGCCAAGAGAAGAGCCTTCTCTTTATAGGCAACAAAGACTTACAAACTAAGTCATCCAAGGGCTCATCCCTCCATACATGTGTATGGAGGGGAAACAAAACTAAGCAAATTGTCTAAAAATATCTCATAAAGCAGCTGTAAAGTGGTCGGTAGGGCAAAATGGTAATTTTGCCAAAGATGCCGACCGGCACAATATAGTGCCGATGGAAACACCGGCCAGTAGGTGGCCTCTAGCCACGGGTGGTATGTGGGGATGCCTCGAGAGGCATTCCCGCCTCTAGGGCAAAACACAAGTGTTTGGTGTAAAACCAAACACAAAACAGTCAAGTTCGGAGGTTCTGAGGCAAGGCGCGCGAGCCGAGAACTCCGGGAACTCCAAACAAACACAAACATGGATAATCACCGAGTGTTCGAGCGGTGACATCCAAGTCTTGAGGACGGTCAAAAATGGGGTGTCTACAAATACACTAAGTGAGCATGTGTGATAGATACACAAAGGTGAACGAAGTGTGATAGATACACTAAGTGAACGAAGTGTGATAGATACACTAAGTGAACATGTGTGATAGATACACAAAGCGAACATGTGATAGATACACAAAGTGAGCATGTGTGATAGATACACAAAGTGAACGTATAATAGATACACAAAGTGAGCATGTGTGATAGATACACAAAGTGAATATGTGCAATAGATGCACAAAACATAATCAATCTTAAACGGAACTTCTCTGAATGAACCGCACATCCAATATCGCCTGGTTGCGCCAGCTTCAAATGAACTGTACATACAATATCGTGCATGAATGAGAAAGAAACTTGATAGGTATAATGCAATACAATGCATGATGTTTAAGGAATGCAATAAACAAACATAGTAGTGCTTTAGAAAGCACTCCATGGGGTGAGTGGTGATGAGCCGCTCTACTCTAATGGGGATCTCCCCTTGCGTTCTTCGAACTCTTACCTTGCGTTCTTCGAACTCTTTCCTTCAACTCACAGTATAAAGGTTCTGAAATGCTGACAAGGATTCTTCACGTAGAACACCTTGGATGCCACTTTTCTTCCTGACCATATTCACAACTTTCCCTATTCTCCAACGGGGTGACAGACTAGGTTGGTTCAGTAGCAAGAATTGAGGTGCATACATGCTATCTCAACCTATGGGGCTTCCATACAGATTTCAAGCCGGAGATACACCCCTGGGTATTTAAACTAGACTTTAGTCTCGGAAATCCCGAACCTTTCCGTTCTAGGCATCAGCCATTCGAACTCTAGTTTCCACCGTCGTAGTTGGTCTCCTAGGAACTCATTGTAAACACAGTCAAGATGCCTCTGGCGGACCGTTTTCGGAGAACACTTTGATTGCCATTCTGGCTTGAAGACTTGATCTTGAGTTTGAGGTAGAGGCACACTCATACTTTGGAGCATTGACAAGACCTGAAAAGGTGTATACAGAATGCAATAATGGAACTTACTGAAGTTGAAACAAACTCAGATGCCCGATATTTTCCCTCTTTTCTTTTGCTTTGCAGTCTGGAACCCATATAGCTTCAAATAGGTCCTGGTTTTACTATTTTCACATGACCTGGGTTGAACCCTGCTGTTTTACGAAAGAACGAATTCTGTTTTGCACAAATATGGAGAACGACACAGCACTCTAAGCACAAAACGATTCATTTTTGAAATTAAGAAAATGAGTTCTTGACCGGGTATTGAGTCTATGACTGACCAAAGCGCACCACGACTCAACAAAGGAAAACAAAGGTAAAACAACCTAAACACATGTATTGACACTCGAAACGACTCAAAACAAGAAACGAGACAAACAAAACAACAGATATGACACACAGACATGTTCCAATGGCAAGAGACCTCTCATTTCATGAGGATCTTGTTTCTTTGGGTATTGTTTCCCACCCTTTCTTATTTATGATTCTCACATCACTCTGGCACTCAATCTCTTTTTTTCTGAAAAGTCCTTTTCTCACTTTTTCTCTCAGCGCACATCTCTCTATTCTTCAATCTCTCTTATTTTTTATTCCTCCCCTGGGTGGTTGATGGATAAACAGGAAGTTGTGGGCTCTTACCCCTGGTATTCTACCACATTCTTCTTCTTTTGCTCACAACTAGTGAGTTTCTCCCCTGAGAGCAGGTTGCTTCTATTTGGAGTGCGCAATAGATCCTGGCCCGGCAATGATTGACAACGCCCTTGGCCTGTATGGATGTGATCAGACCTGTCTAGATGAGAGAGTGGAATATTCTGCTCCATTCCAGCTTGTGCTTCGCACTTGGCTTGATACCTCGCTGCTTGGAGGATGAGAGAGCTTTCGGCCCTTCGTTGTTAGCTTCAGTTGTGCCCTTTTCTCGGCGAATATGGTGCCCTTTCTGGCAAGTATGGTGACAACAAGGAACATACAAAAAACCTGACTTAATTGTGCCCCTAGTTCATCATTTTGACCATTTTTTTTTTGTTTTTGACTTTTGCTAAAACAATTTTGAACAAAATGAGAGTTAGATTAACACGCTTGTTCGATTTTCTGATTTGAAATCATGCAGGTCAAGTTATGAGCACTGAAAATTTTCCTTTTTTGGGTCCAAGAAATGGTCCAGTTTTGGAAAAGTGGAATAATTTTCGAGAGAATTTAGTCAACTTCATTAAAAATTCTCCCTTGTTTGAATGGCAACTCACGGCAATGGAAAATTGCCTCTTGTCTGAATGGCACCACAGCGCACTGTAATTAGTCCCCAGAGTAACGATCACAACCGAACTCTCAGATACAGAGAAGACAAAGATGATTAGAACCATTACATGGACACAGTCGAATTGGAAGTGTTTATGGCTGGACTTCAGAATGAAATTGCCTACGTATCCGATGAGAATCAAGCCTGACGTAGTTCCAGGTTAAGGTACACTCGGGCATTAACCTCTCTTTTTACGCTCTAACTTTTGCCAAAGCCGCCCTTTCTGGGTTTTCAACCTTGCGAGCTATGTTTTTCTTTTCTTTCAAATTCTTTTTTTTTTTTTCCTTTTTTCATTTCTTTTTCTTTTTTTTTTTTTCTTCTTTTCTTTTCATTTCTATTTTTGTTCTTTTCATTTCTTTTTCATTTTCTCTAACTTTTGCCTGGGTCGCCTCTCCAGGTTTTCGGTCCAGCGAGCCTCTCAAGGGTAGAAAAGTGTAACCTGTCCATGTCGAATGGTTTTAGGATCTTGAAGCCATCTGAATCCATGAGAATGGCTGTTGTTTGCCGATGATGTAGAAGTCCATCCAATGGGGGCTGAATTTGCCCCTAGTGTTGTGGATAGGAACTCAGTTTTCCTTCAGCAAAAACTTTCTTCTTTCTTCCCTTTTGGGATTTGGCTTTCTTGCCAGTGTTCATTGGTTTGCAGAATGACCCCTCTTTTGAATCTTTAAGCACATTTGACATTTTTGCCCCTAGTTCAAGGGCTATTTTTTATCGAGCTTTGCAAGTTCTTTTGACGACATCTGACCTTCTTGATCTGACTTTCTTGCCCCTAGTTCACAGGCCGCTTCAAATCTGGCTATGCAAGCCTCACATTGTGTGGTTAGCCGTTGAGCATTCTGAGTCAAAGTTCAAGGTTTGAAAGCAAAAGGGGTCGAGTCTCGAGGCTGAGAATGATCATATGCTGCACAATCTCAAAAGTGATTCCATACAGGTCTTTGCAGGATCGCGCAAAACAGTTTTTGAAATCTTTTAAGAAAGCGACTAGTCGCTCGCGCTGAAGACAATGTAGAACCAATCTAGATCAAGCTGGGATCCTTCTCAGTACTAATATTAACAAGCATGATCTCATTCATTAAGGGCTTAGCACGCCTCTCTTTCCCTCAGTTGATCAAATTTTTACAAATCTAGAGGAATTCCTCCCTCTTTGTTTTCATCACAATGTTCAAAAATTTTTGAAAAACTTAGGTCAATGCAATGATTTCAAGGCACCGAAAAGTAGATGAAAAACACTGTCGTTTCATTTAGATCTTCTAGCACAACTAGCTCCAAGGCAGAAACAGACTCAAAATAAAGCGAAAAGACAAACACAAAAAGATAGTGATGCCCGAGGTAACACCCGAGAAATCACCCAACTCTAAAATAACAGGACTGACTCGATACAACAAGATAGACTCGACTGACTCAGTACAAAAAGACTGACTCAATACAACATAACAAGACTGACCCAATACTCAAGTTAGAAAGTAAAATAACAAGCATTTGCATATTGCTCAAAACAGTGCCTACCATCCGCCATATCTGGAGTAAACTGAGTGCCATCCACAGGTGGTTCATCCCCTGATCACATAGTCACATTATCCCTCAAGTTCACTGATCCAGTGCCGATAGACTTCGCAGGACCTGGTGCGACAATGACCTTGTTATCAATCAGATCTTGTATTTCGTGGCGAAGATGAAAACACATGTTAGTGTCATGGCCGACTTATTGATGGAAGGCACAGTACTTAGCCGGATTATGGGAGAGAGGAAGTTTATTCGGTAATGGCTGCAGCTCCAGGGGCTTCAGATGCTCCTTTCCGATGAGGACCCTCAAGGCCGCTGACAAGGACATGTACAGTGAGGTGAACACCCTTTGGCCCCGAGGTTGGTATTTGACAGGTTGTGAGCTGGTTGTGTTGGATGTACCGGCAAAAGGGTCGGCAGGTGTTGACTGGGTTTGTCGATCTCTTCCGAGTGTAGGATTGGAATTGAAAAGGGTGTTTCTGGTATGACATCCCTTGTCCCGGCTTGCCCCTTGATTCAAACTGCCCCCAACTTGAGTGACGAAAATGTCATCCACAGTTTTTGCAACAAGCTGAAAGCACTTGCTATTTGTTCGATCCTTGACCTTCAAAGCCTTAATGTGACCAGAAGGTGTTCATGGGGACCAATACGCCTTACCTTGTTCTTGCCACTTGCCTCCACTTTGCCAAGGGATTGGGTCGTCGTATCAAAGCGAAGCCCAGTTGCTGTCGAGATGCCACCACCTAGATCCAAGAGGACTTCAGGTTGGCCCTTTTCAGTTGTAGCTTGCCCCAAGATTGAGGAGCCTTTTGGATTGAAACTTATGGCTTGTGATGTGGTTGATGATGGAGCCAAAATTCCAAAGGCTAAATCTGCCACAGTTCTTTGCAAATCTTCAATCATGCTTCCCAGCTCAGAAGTAGTGGGTTCACGGGTTTGAGATGATTGGGGTTCAGGTGCACCCATCATGCATAAGTCCACGGTTACTGGAATAAACACCTCAGGCTTGGGTAAATGGGCTAGGGTGATATATATACTAGGGTCAAAAGGGTTGGTCGTTGTTTGGATGAAGTTTACCTGCCTATGTGGAGGGTTTTGATTGACAGTTGGTTTTTCTAGAGGTGATATTACCTGGTTGTCAATGAGATTTTGAATCTCATGTCGTAATATGAAGCAAGAGTCGGTATCATGACCCTACTGCTGATGGAAGGCACAGTATGTAGCCGGGTCATGCTTTGGAGGGAAAGGATCAGGTAGAGGCCGCTATTCTAACGGTTTTAGATGTCTTTTCCTGAGTAGGATCCCTAAGGCTTTAGACAAAGGCATATATAGCGGGGTGAAAACCCTCTTGCCTCGGGGTGGATATTTGGCTATTTGTGAGCTGGTTCCGGATGCACCGGTGAATGGAGTGGCTGTTTTTGGTGTGGCGGTGGTGACCATGCCCACGTCTGAAGTTCTAGCAGCTGCATCACCACTGGTGGTTGCATTCAAACTGCGGGTAAACGCCCTCCTGGGTTGCTCCTTCTCCTGGTCAATAAGGCCCTGCTTCATAGCGTCCTCAATCTGTACCCCAATCTTGTGCAAGTCAGCAAAGGTGGGGAGGGGTAAGACTATCATTTTTTGCATCAACCTGGGTTGGAGGTTGTGCACAACCATCCTTATCTGATCTTTCTCGACCGGCCTGGTGGTCATCATAGCAGCTTTGGCCCTCCAACGGGTTACAAAGTCAGATAAGCCCTCTTTTGGCTCTTGCCTGGTTGTCTCAAGATCACGAGTTGTGACCTCGATTTGCATGTTGTATGACTACTGGGCAACGAAGGCCTCAGCCATCTCCTTCCAACTTCTTTTTACTAAGTCCTCCAGTTTGGCGTACCAGATGGCTGCGATACCTGACAAGGTCCGGCCGAAGAGTGAAAGCTTTTGCAATCTGGAGAGGCCCATTAGCTGTAGGATATCCGAAAACAATCATAGATGTACCATGGGATCCCCAGAACCGTCAAAACGGTCTATATGCGGTATCTTGAACCGGTCCGGCAATGTCACTGCTGAGTCGGTGTATCCATCCTCTCTATTCGGAATGGAGTTAACGCCTTGAGCTCTTTTGAATAGCTTTTCAAGCTTGCTGACCTTCAGGGCGGTTGGATCAACCTCAAATTCAAATGGTGTATCCACTGGATTAGCTGGTGCTTTGGACAGTTGAGGTGGGATTGGCAGTGGGACTGGCCCTGTCGGAACATCCGTATTTTCCTGGACGTGAGCCGCCTCCCTGGGTGTTGGAACCATAGGTGGGGGTGGGGGTGGATGTGAAGCAGACGCTCTAACTTGTTGGGGTTGTTGTTGTTGCTGAAGCCTGGTGATTAAGTCTGCTTGTTGAGCCACAACCTCCGCCTGACGGGCGGTAACCTCTGCCTAGCGGGTAGCATTCCGCTGCATGGCCTGCACGGTCTCTTGGAGTTGACGCATCATCTCCTCCATATTAACTGAAAACTGCGAATCTGACTGAACAAGTGTGTGTTCCCTCTCTGAGGTGGAAGCAAATATCTCAGTCCAATTGCGCACAGGTGAGATGGATAATGACTGCTGATCTAGAGACTATTGAGCTAGTGATCTGTGCCTGACTGGCCTTTTTTCCCTGCCTCTAGTGAAGGAACACTAATTGCCCTTGAACTGAATCTTTGACCTAACAAAGTCTACCAACACAAGTCCAATGTACCCGGGGGATGTCGGAGCTTTCTGAAGCTATGGTTCCAGGACTACCTAGCAAAAGAAGAAAACAGACAACATCTTAGCCTGATTTCACCAAAACAGATATGAGCGTAGCTGAATGACTGTGCTATCTACTGAATTCTGTGCAAAATTCTTCCTATAAACTGATACCTTCAGGCCGATACTCAAACGTGCAACTTATACATACATTCCTGCAGAGACATACTCTAGAAGCACATATCAAGCAAGTGAGAGCCAAAGCATCCCTATGGTGGGATAGAGTTTCCCTGTCCTATTTTGTCAAGAGCTAGGGTTTCACTACGTACGCAGCGATTTCAAACAACCTACATTCGGGTAAGGAACCTGTCCTAGTTTGGAATGGTCACTATGGCTTCCGGTATACAACTAGGTCAAATGGTCAAAAAGGGTGCCTCGGTAAAAATTGAGGTTTGTGTTTCTATTGTGGCAGAGCCCATAACCGGTCAGCCTTATGGCGCGCTTCTCAAAGCAAGCCTCCAGCAAACCGTTAAGGAATAGCAGACAGCAAACACTGTGTCCTAGGCGCACCAATGCAAATGCAATGCAAAGAAACACATAAGTGTAGACAAAACAACATATCATGAGTTCGAGTCAAGTTCTCTAAATCCCCAGCAGAGTCGCCAGAAACTGTAGGCCGCCCGAACTCGCTTCGCGCGTGAGGGCGCGAATTGGGTTCTAGCTACTACAGTTCGGACTCTCGTCACGGTTCTGAATCTAATCTCATAAAGTGCAATATAAGACTGATAAATCACCAAAGAGTCCAAATTCGGCAAATCATTTTAGAAAATTGGTTTTAATCGAAAAGCGCCAAACATGGACTGCTTTGCCAGATTTCAGAGTCGCCACCTAAATATTTTGTTTTGGGAAATTTAGAAAACCCTGACTCGTGCCTAAGGCCACGTGTCCATCATCACCAAAGTTGCCTCGGCTCGGGAACTTGGGTACGAGAGGGGAAGGTCTTGAAATAGTAGATGGCAAACACTGTGTCCTAGGCGCACCAATGCAAATGCAATGCAAAGAAACACATAAGTGTAAACAAAACAACATATCATGAGTTTGAGTCAAGTTCTCTAAATCCCAGAAGTCGCAGAATGAGACCGCCGAACTCGCTTGGCGAGGGCGCGAATTGGGTTCTAGCTACTACAGTTCAGACTCCTGTCACGGTTCTGAATCTAATCTCACAAAGTACAATGTAAGACTGATAAATTACCAAAGAGTCCAAATCCGACAAATCGTTTTAGAAAATTGATTTTAATTGAAAAGTGCCAAACATGGACTGCTTTGCCAGATTTCAGAGTCGCCACCTAAATATTTTGTTTTGAGAAATTTAGGAAACCCTGACTCGTGCCTAAAGCCACGTGTCCGTCATCACCAAAGTTGTCTCGACTCGGGAACTTGGGTACGAAAGGGGAAGGTCCTGAAATGAGCACCCCCACTCGCCCGATCAAAGATCGGCCTTTACTAAACATGATATGTTATTTTTGAAAACACATGTGTTCTTATTCCGGTTATTAATCTATCATTACTACGTGATGTGCACAACACACAAGTATAGACTAAATCGCTCGATTTGGAACAAGACATCTCACGTTTGTTTTTGGAAAATGGTTTGAAGATGCTACTCGCAAGTAGGCTAAAGCGCAGATTTGCCACCCTTACGTGGGCTTTAAAACATGATTTTGCCACTTCGCAAAGTGGGCTTAAAACTCACAATCATCGAGTTGTCCCAATTCAGGCAATCGAGCCTTCACCCACAGGCACTCATGCAGTTAAAGCACTTAAGCAAATAGCGTCGTGGCAAGCATGCTGACATGGCAACACTTACATCTCATGCAGTATGCTAAAGTGTAAACACTCACAGTGTACTTCGAGCCAAAGAAAGAAAACTAGTTTGAAATCAATGCATGATCCTAGCTATGTTAAGATGCCTAATGCAACGCATGCAAAATGCAGAATAGGCTCGGCTATTCTAAGATGGCATATGAATGCAACACTTGATAACATGCTTTGAAACCCGCATTCAAGGAAGTGTATTAAAGTACAATGCAGTTTGAATGATGGTCCGAGCCCGGTGCATACAATACGAATGAATGATGCACGCATACAAAGCATAAGTATGCTAATTAAAAAATGCCCTAAAACTAACCATCAAAAGCTGGTAAATAAAAAGGAGAAAGACGTAGGGTTGGAAGATATTCACACACACGTGCACACTTATTACAACATTTGCCCTCTCGATGGAGGGTCCGAATAACCAGCTAACTAGCTACGCTAATTAAACTAATTATTACAAACCAAAACTAATTAACTATTTCTAGTTAACTAATTATTACGAAACAAATCGATTAATTAAGCACATTAACTAATTAAGTACAAAATCGATGAATTAGCTAACTAAGTAAAGAAGCTAAAAAAGTTAAAAGAGGTCCTTGGGGCGAGGGGTGCATGCATGCTCGATCGCCTCGCTCGGAAATCCATTGCTATGCCCAGAATTGCCTCTGTTTGCATTTGATTTGATCTCTGAAAAGTGCACTAACTTCCAAATTGCTTCTGCTCCAACATGGGGACCTCCTGGTGGGCTGCCGACCAAAAAAGAGGGCTGTAGACCAGAAAAACTAGTTGTAGACCAGAAAAAGTGGTCGGTCGACCACCCCTACTAGTCGGCCAACCAGTTAATTTGCCAAGCTCCAGTTTTGCTGCAACAGAGAACAACAAGGGGCATAGCAGTGTATTTACAAGATATGTGTGCACAATCACCCTCCCTATCATTTCTCAAGCTCAAGGGAGTGTGGTACTCGACTCTCGGGCCACTAACCAAGCATCGTAATGCACAATGGAAGAGAAGCCAAGTTTGCACAAGTCAATGTTAATGAATGCACAAATAACACATAAGGGCCTCCACCTCTATCATGCTTGATCAAGAGGGTCGGCGACTAAGAAATGCTACACGTTTCATCACTTTGAGTATGAAACGTGCGACATTCCTCGTGTTTGGATTAACATCCAATCCAAACACATGCAACGCAAACAAGATGATCAACCTTCAATGCTAAAGTGACATGTGTAAGACTCTATCATGTAAGCAATGCATGCGTGGCATGTTTAGAAGCTAAGGCATCAAAGCTAATGAAACATATTACACATAAGGCATGCACTATCAATCTCAAATGGTCAAACCAACCCCGGACAGAGGTCAAACATGCCAAAACAGTGGCTGAAATATGTTAAGATCAAGGCATATAACACAAGGAGAACATGCTCATTTGATGGCTCATTAACAATGCACAAAGACACAATTCTCAAAAGCTCTCAAGGAATGAAAGAAGTGAGAACATGACACACATACATGCTTTGAAATAACATGTTAAATGATACCCAAACATGCAACTATCACAAATATAGCATAGTAGGGTGCTCAAAACTCAAGACTAACTAAGGTACTTGCACCATAGCCATATCAAGCAAGCCCCAAAGGGCCAAGATGACTCAAAACAGTCCCAAGGTAGGTCAAAATAATGCCAAAACATGCATGGAGTAAAGCTAACACATGTTAGAATGGGAGGCATAAAGCATGACGCATGCAAGGCCAATGAGTGGGATTACACTACACATACCAAAACCAAGCATGATGTGACTTCACCAACAAAAATCAAAGTTGTAACATGGTAAAATAACACCAAAAACATGCTGAGATGGTAGCCCCAAAAGTTTAGGCAAGCATGCATACATATTGGCTCATAAGTGAAGCATAAGGCTCAACCCTCAAACACAACAAAAGGATGATAAATGCGAGAATATGGAAAAGGTATATAGTCTGAAATAACATGCCAAATGATGCCATGCCATGCAAAAAGCTCAAATATGACATGCTAGAGGTCTCAAAGCTTAAGGCTAGCAAAGCCAAATGCACTATAGCTATGTAAAGCCAAGCATGCATGACCAAGACCACTCAAATTAGACCTAAAGCATGTTAAATCAAAGCCAAAAATGCACTGGAGTAAAGCATACACATGCTAGATCAATAGGCCAAAAAACTAAACAAACGAGGCTAGTGAATAAGCTTGCCCTACAAGTGCATAAACCATGCAATAGGTGACTTTGTTGACCAAAATCAGAGCTAAGGCATGCCAAAATATGAGTAAAAGCCTGCTAGAGTGTAACCAAAAACATGCTAAAATAGTGGTCCAAAGCATAGAGCATGTTAGGCTAACTAAGAGGATTGCACTACAAGTACATGAAGCATGTAAGAAGCAACCAAACCAACCCAAAACAGAGTTATATCATGTTAGAATAAGGCCTAAAACATGCTAAGATAGAGCCTTATGAAGGTAGAAAAGCATGCCAAAGTGTTAAGCCAACAACACATACAAACAAAACACAAGAGGGGGGGACTACCCCCATCCATTTTGGGTCTCAAAACCCACTTTTCACCACTGAAATTCCTCTGGAATTTAGTGGTTAAAAGGCCAAAACAAGGTGGTTTGAAAGGCCTTAAGAGATAGAACAAAGCAAAGGAAAATAAGCCACCAAAGGGGGTAAACCACCCCTAACTCAAACAAAGCCTCAAACAAACATTTCAAATACTTAAAAACAAAAGTTTTTTTGGTTGAAAGTAAGGCCTAAAAGATCATGCAAGGATGGCCAAATACTTAAGCAAAACAAGGCTTAAAGAGGGTAACTACTCACCCTTGAAGAACAACTTCAAAACCAGCCACTTTTGAGGCAAAACCAAGCCAAAATCACTCAAATGCAACCTCCAAGAACCTCAGCTCAAGAGTGAAAGTGTTTCACTAGGTGCTTCAGTGCAAAAGTGTGAAGAAAACTCATTTTAAGGCACAAACTAGTACAAATATAGAGAGAGAGGGATATGTTTAGCCCAAATCAAAATTCTCAACCTTAAACAAGGGGAAGGAAGCTCCTCTTATATAGAATTTCATGCCTTAAGCTTGTCAGACAAGCTAGAGGCTTGGTGCAATCCCTCCATACACATGTATGAAGGATGCATACATGTGCTTGCAGCTTGGCAAGGAAAATATCTGCAGAAAGTGCAAAAAGGCTGTCGACCAATTAAAGTGGTCGATTGACCACCCCCCCAGGTCGACTGACCACCTCAAGTGGTCTACAGGGGAGAAAACTGGTCAGCAAGGGAGAAAAGGGGTCTACAAAGAGAGGAGAAGGTGGTGGCATGCGGCCGACCACCGTAGGTGGTTTACAGACCACTCACCCTAGCTAACCGACCACCAAAAGTGGTCTACAGGGAAGAAAAGTGGTCTACAGGGGAGAAAACTAGTCTACACCCCTGTTCCACCCTCCAAGCAAGGGGTAACAAGGTTTGGTTCAAAAACAAACCAAAAAGGAAGAAAGACAAGAGTCCGTAAGACAAGGCACTCAGCCGGAAGCCCTGAAAACTAGTCTACAGGCCACTACAAGTGTCCTACGAGAGGGAAAGGTAGCCTACGACTACAAAAAGTGGCCTACAGGCCTCTGTTTCCCTCTAGGCAAAGGCAGCAAGGCATGGTCCAAAAACCAGGCCAAGAGGAGAAAGTTAAAAGGTCCCGAGACAAGGCGCTCAGCCGAAGGCTCCAGAAACTCAAAACAAGCACAAACATGCACGATCACCGAGTGCACAGACGATAACGTCTGAGTCTTAAGGTCGGTCAAAAATAGGGTGTCTACACCTGGCATGAGTACCCCAACTTTTTTAGATGACGACACTCCCGACGCCTGTTGGCGTTTTCATTCACATGATCTTGTCCAAGGACTACTTATCATAACACCTCCTGCAAATTCAAAATTAATTCATAATTACACTACGACACCCATACGTCACACAACCTTTTACGTACCGCAAAACATGTACAACGTAACCACTGCCAAAAAATGATGACAACAATTTAGAAATAATTCACACTGCATTATTGCTAAAGAACAACTCGGGGTTCTCGTTGGCCAACAAAACACCCAAAATGCTACCATCAGTGGAACACAACTGTGTAATGAAGGCCATTGTCAAATACATTTAAAAAATAATTCACATATATCACCACCAATACATAAATAAACTATACTAAAGTCGCATTGTTCCAAAACCTGGGACATGTAGTCCCCACACACACCCAATTATAGGTATGCAACAAACAAAATGACAACACAGTCACACAAAATTATGGGACTCCACTAGGGGGCTATACAACGGATCCACTGACCAGCCAGACCTGCCTAAACCAACCCGACCCGAGCAGTAACGGATGGATCCGTGATAAATGGTGGACGGGTGGGGGCCAAGTATTTGTGTTTTTTTGGATTCGGGTCGGGTGGCAGATCACCCGTCATTTTACCCAGCTAGCTCGAGCCGATCATTGTACATTTTTTTTTTACGCCTCAGCAGCCCCTTTGCTTTCTAAATCATATGCCTTAGTTTTGCCCTAATTTCTTCGGCGAACAAACACAAACACAACACACACAGACACTCTCTCTCTTCTCTTCTCTTCTCTCTCTCTCTCTACCCTACCCATCGTCTGATGATCTACATCGAACGGTGATCGATCTATACTAAACGCCGATCGATCTACACTACAAGCCGATCTACACTGAGGTATCTCTCTCTCTCTCTCTCTCTCTCTCTCTTCTTTTCTCTTCTTCTCTTCTTCTCCCAATTTTTTAGGTTTTTGATTTTTTTCACTTTTTCCCTTTTGACTGTTCTTATGACGGTTCTTAAATTTGGGTTTTCTAGATTACAACACAGCCGATTTGGAGAGCTCATGAGAACATTAATAAGACCTTGAAAGCTGCAGAGGTTATACTGTCTTAGTTTGACCTTTCTTGCCAGGTTAGTTTTGTAGATTACCTAATTATTTATGCTTCTTTATTTAGGAACTCTGTATCTTTGTTGTTTTCTTTATTGTATTGATTTCAAAAGAAAAAAGTGTTGGCTGAAACTTGCTCTAGCTTATTGATGTTGAAATAGCTATATACTTGTGGAATTGATAATTTACTAGGCCTAAAAAGCTTAAGGATTATGTGTGTATGTACAGTTAAGCCTTAATTTCCTTGGTGAAAGCTTACCACTCTGCTTTTAGACTTTTATGGGAATTTATATGTTGCCTTTAGTAGTCTTTGACTCTCTACAATTGCAATGTTAGAATATTTATTTTTATATTGTTTTTAGTATTCAGGGGCATCCTTTTGTTCTTTCCTCTTATTTCTTAGGTTACGGAACTATGTTTGAGTTGATCTTGTGCTTGTTGTAAACTACTAAAATTGGTAACATGTTTTGTGGTAGCATAAAAAACTTGTTAGGTAATCTACAGAGTTCATAAGAAACCTGTATCTTAGGTAATCTGCAAAGTTCATAAAAAACCTGTTTTATGGTAACATGTTTTGTGGTCAAGTGGAAGAATGCCTTTTCTAGTATTCATAAAAAACTTAATCATATTAGCTAGAAAGGTCAATTTGACCTTTTGTAGATTACCTAATAGCTACAATAAATTTTCCAATAAGTTGTTACTAAGTTATATTTTACTAACACTTCAGGTGGAGGAATAGCCCTGCTTGTAGCATTCCATTTTTTTTTTCTTTCTCATTCATTGTTGTGCTCACTGGATCATGTACAAAGTGATTGTCAATCTGCATTAAGAAAGAAAAATAAAATGGTAAATACATTAACTATGAAATCAATGTATAGGATATTTAGAATGCTTCTAGTTTCTGTGCATTTGCAAAGCATATTTTGAATGATTTTTTTATTGGTTTTTGGCAGTATATTTGATGATCTTTTAGTCATGGATCCTCCAAGCGAAGAAACATTTTTTGTAAGTCCTAATGTTGAGCCCGAATCATTTTCTATTGACCCCTCTACCCAACCTAATGCTCCCCCTCCTAGACCACCCCTGGCCAAAACTAGTAGTAGTGGGAGAATAACATCAAAGGCTTGGGATCATTTTGAAAAGATTAAGGGTATTGATGGGAAAGATAGGGCTATGTGCAAGTATTGTAAGAAATAATATATGGCAGGGTCTAAGAGTCATGGAACAAGTAATTTGTTAATTCATTTGAAAAATTGTACAAAGTATCCATATAGGGATACTTATGGGCAATAAGCATTGGGATTTCAACCTAGAGAAGTTGTTGTTAATGTTGTGGCTACATCATTTTCTGTAGAAGTTGCTAGGAGGAATCTTGCCGAGATGATAATAATTGATGAATTGCCCTTTGTAAACACCCCATTTTTTACCGCCCTTAAGACTTGGGCAATACTGATTGCTTACTTGATGGTGTAGGCTATGCTATGCAAATGTTCGATTTCTTCGGCAAGATGAGAGCGTTAAATTCAAACCTCACACCCCATTTTGGACCAAAACTATTTTGACCAAAGATTTTAGACCTTGAAACCCTCTCTTTCAAAATATTTTTGAAACAAAGTTTCTACGATATTCCGACCCTCGCATTTTGTTAAATGTTGTGCTTTTCGGTAAACCGAGCAAGGACAAAGTGGGAATGAATGAAAGAGAGATGAAATCTATGAAAAATCTTTCAAAACAGCTTATTTAGGGGTTTGGAGTTGAAGAATAGAGGAGAGGAGAGAAGAAAACAAGTTGGAGGAGAAGTTTGGCATGAATCCTGGCAGGATCGAAACTGAGCAGTCTTCACTCAAGCAGGCACAACTTTTTGTACACTTAGAATTTTGAAGTGAGGATGCTACCATTGGAAAGCGTACTTCCAGGGCTTCAATTTGGACACAAGAATAACCTAAAAAGGATCCAAATGAAGGAGTTATGTCCATTTGAAGTTGGACCTGGAAAACAGATTTTCTTTACCGGCCACTGGTGAAAGGTACCGGCCATGGATGATGCAATGCCGGCCATTGATGGTCCTTGCCAGCCAGAAATGGTGTAGTGCCACCCATCTATGATCTTCTGCCAGCCAACAGTGGAAAAACTCTTTTTTTTTTTGCAAATATTTACCTCCAACTGTCTCCATATTGCTCCAGCTGTCTTTGGCTTGATATTTTCGACCTGAAGCCATGTTTTGCTATATATAGAGGCCATTCTCTATGGTTTGAGAGGTTAGAACAAGTTAGCAAGTTTTGGAGCTTATCACACTAAAATCCCTCTCTCTATACAAAATTTTCAGAGCTAAATCTCTGCCTCTCTCTCCTTTTGTTTTGAGCCTTAAGCTTAGAATCCTCTACACTTTTGCAAAGAGACCCTTAACCAAATTGAACCACCTTGGAGCTGAGGCCTCATGGGACTTATTTTGGGCTGTTGAAGGGTCATTTGAGTCAAGAAAGTGGCTGTTTTGCTGCTGAGCATCAAAAGGTATAACTCTCCCCTTTTGTACTTGTTTTGCACACTTGCTTCACCATTCTTTTTCCATTGTTTTGGACTATTTTTTATGCTGGTTTTCAACTGTAAAAACCTCTGTGCTTAAGGTTTAAAAATGTTGGTTTAAGCCTTGTTTGTGTTAGGGGGTTGTCTCTTCCTTTGCTCTTTGGCTTGCAAAGCCTTTTGAGCCACCTTTCAAAGCTTTTGAAATGATCTTTGTTTGGCCTTTTAACCACTGAAATTTAGAGGAATTTCAGTGATGGAAAGGTTGTTTTGAGGCCCAAAATAGGAGGGGGTGATCCCCTCTCCTTGTGTTTTGTTTGCATGTGTTGTTGGCCTACCAAATGAGCATACTTTTCTATCCTTTTGAAGCTTGATTTAAGCATGTTTTTGCCATTGATTTGCCATGTTATAACTCTATTTTTTGTTGGTTTGGCCACTCATTGCTTGCATCTTACACTTGTAGTGTAATCTTGTTTACTAGCTTAACAAGCCTAATGAGTTAGCCCATTTTTCTACTCTTTTGTGGCTTAGTTCAAGCATGTTTTTGGTGTTATTTTGACATGCTTTAACTCTGATTTTGGTTGATGGGGTCACCTCTTGCTTGGTTTTTGCACTTGTAGTGCAATCTTGCTCACTAGCCTAGCATACTTGGTGTTTTAGCCTATTGCTCTAGCTTGTTTTGGCTACACACCAGCATGTTTTTGCTAATGTTTTGGCATGTTTAAGCTCTTTTTTGAGCTGGTTTGGCCACTCAAGCTTTGCTTTGTATGCTTGTAGTGCAAGTGTGCTAAATTGCCTAACATGTGCTATTGTTTTAGCCTCTCATTCTAGCTCTTTTTAGCCTACTTCAAGCATGTTTCAGAACTTCATTTAAGCTGTTTTAGGCCTGTTCCGGGCTGTTTGTCCCTTTTGAGCTTTGTATTGCATAGCTATAGTGCAAATGCCTTCACTAGCATTAAGTCTTGAGGCCTCTAACATGCTTTACTTGAGATGTTTGCATGATATAGCATCATTTTTTATGTGATTTCAGAGCATGTACCTCTTTCACACTCTCACATTTATCACTTCTTCATTGTGTTTGAGAGTTGTGCCTTTATGCCTTGTTTATGAGCCAATGCATGAGCATGCATTTCTTGCCTTTCATGCTATCATTTCAGCTCATTTTGGCCACTATTTTGGCATGCTTGAGGTCTGTCTAGGGCTGGTTTGGTCCTTTGTAATTGATTTTACATAGTCCTAGTGTAAAGCTCTTCACTAGTTTTAATGCTTAAGCTTTCTAGCATGTTGTACATGAAGTGTTTGCATGTTAGAGTCTTGTATTTCATGCCACTTTAGCACTGAAAAATCTGCCAGCTCCCCCATTTCTTCACTTTTGATTTGTTTTGGGCATTGGTTAGTCTTGAGTTTGAGTTTAATGCATGGGATTGAGGCTTGTGCTTAAATGGCTTTAACCCTCTTTTGAGGGTTCCTCCTAGTCAAAGGCATGGTTTCTCCTATGCCTTAAACTATTCTCTTGGTTGACCTCCTCTCCGTAGAGGACTTTCACCTTTGGACAAATTGGTTAATGAATGACTTGGTAACTTAAAATGTGTAAACAAGAATTGAGCTAAGTAAAACATACTAAGATAATCATGTTTTGTGTGCATTGCATTGTGTTCAATCGGACGTTATATTGAACACAAGGTGAATTGGTCAATTTCATACTCAAAGTGATGAAAATGAGCCAATTCCCTTTGTCTTCATTGCCTTTGATCTTCCATGATAAGGTAGTGGTCTTAAGGTCTTGTTTGTCTTGCATTTATTGAAATGTGTGCAAGTTGGATCTTTGGCCATCATGCATTGCATGCTTGATTGATGGTTTTGGATCCAATGGTGCCTCCCCTTTGATATTTTGAGATAATAAGGAGGGGCATAGTACATGCATGTCCTTGGGAGACCTTTCATTTTCCTCTGTGTTGTGCTCTGTTGCAGTTTGATGTCACAGCACACCAGTGGCCGGCACCCCTTCATCATTGGCCGGCAAAGGCCCATCCTTGGCCAGCAGATGGCCAGCAGCAGCTTCTCATGGCCAGCAGGCCACTGGTGCACTCCCCAGCACTGTTTTGGTAAGATTCAGCAGCAAGTTCTCAAGGACACCCTGCAAACATAGTCTCTAAAGAGCAAACCGGAGAGCTTTTCGGGGCGAGAAACCGCATGCGTGCATGCATGTTCAACATCCTCAAATAGAGCTGAGACAGTATAGTTTGGTGCTTTACTTGTTAGTTAGAATTTCAATTTGTAATTTAATTAATTTGTTAGTTAATTAAGCGTTGTAATAATTAAGTAGCTTACTTTAGCTATTTCTTTATTGGTTTGTAATAATTAGTATAATTAGCTTAATTAGATTAGTTAGTTTAGCTTAGCTTAGATTAGCTTAGCTTTTATTCGGACCCTCGTTCGAGAGGGCATAATGTTGTAATAAGTGTGCGTGTGTGTGTGCATGTCTTCCAACCCCCACTTCTTTCTCCTTCTTACTTATCAGCTTTTGATGGTTAGTTTAGGGCATATTTCAATTAGCATACTTATGCTTTGCATGCGTGCATCATTCATTTGTCTTGTATGCACCAGACTCGGCGCATCATTCAAATTGCATTGTACTTCAATTCCTATTTGAATACATGTATCAAATTGTTGCATTCGTATGCCATATTAGATAACCGAGCCTATTTAATTGCATTTTTGCGGTGCATTATTGCATGCGTTGCATTAGGCATTGTTAACATAGTTAGGATCATGCATCGATTTCTAACTAGCTTTTGTTTTGGCTTGGAGTATTAGGTAAGCTTTTACGCTTTAGTATCCTTGCATGTGTGTAAGTGTTGCCATGATAGCATGCTTACCATGAAGCTATTTGCTTAAGTGTTTTAATTCCATGAATGCCTGTGGATGAAGGCTTTGTTGCGTGAATTGGGACAATTCATCAAAATGTGAGTTTTAAGCCCACTTGGAGTGGCAAATCATCATGTTTTAAAGCCCACTTGAGGGTGGCAAATCCGCGCTTTAGCCTACTTGCGAGTAGCACTTTCAAACCATTTTCAAAAACAAACATGAGTTATTTTGTTCCAATTTTCGTGATTGAGTCTATACTTGTATGTTGTGTGCATCACATAGTAAGTTAGCTAATAATCAGAATAAGAACACATGTGCTTTCAAAAACAACATATCATGTTAGTAGAGGTCGATCCTTTGATCGGGCGAGCAGGGGTGCTCATTTCAGGACCTTTCCCTCTCATACCCAAGTTCCCGAGTCGAGGCAACTTTGGTGATGACGGACACGTGGCCTTAGGCACGAGTCAGGGTTTCCTAAATTTCCCAAAATAAAATATTTAGGTGGCGACTCTGAAATCTGGCAAAGCAGTCCATGTTTAGTGCTTTTTGATTCAAAATCAATTTTCCAAAACCGATTGCCAGATTTGGACTCTTTGGTGATTTATCAGTCTTACATTGCACTTTGTGAGATTAGATTCAGAACCATGATAGGAGTTCGAACTGTAGTAGCTAGAACCCAATTCACGCCCTCTCCGAAAAGGGGGGCACGCGGAGAGAGTTCAGGGGGTCTACACCCTTTAGATTTGTGGACGGGATTGGTTTTAAGAGGTTTTGTAATGTCATGCAACCCAAGTTAAAGATTCCATCTCGATATACTGTTGCTAGGGACATTGTAGACATATACACCAATGAAAGGGAGAGGTTGAAGAAAATTGTGAAGGGGCACAGAATTTGCTTTACCACAGACACATGGACTTCCATACAAAATTTGTGTTATATATGTCTAACTGCACATTTCATTGATGATGATTGAAAGTTACAAAAAAGGATCATAAATTTTTGTCAAGTTGAAGACCATAAAGGAAAAACTCTTGGTAAAAAAAATTGAGGCACTTTTAAAATAGTGGGATATTGATGGCCTTTTTACTTTAACTGTTGACAATGCGAGTTCCAATAATCTAACCAATAGATTCTTGAAACGAACCACAAAACTGTAGAAGGAACTGTTTTGGGCCATGAATTTATACATATGCGTTGTTGTGCACATAATCTAAATCTCATTGTTGGTGATGGATTGAAGGACCTTGAGTCTTGTATAGCGAATGTGAGGCATGGAGTGAGGTATGTGAGGTCTTCTCCAAACCGCCTTGACACTTTTAAAAAGTATGTGGAAAGTTTGAAAATTGAGAGTAAGAGTCTCTTGTGCCTAGATGTGCCAGTACGGTGGAATTCCACATATCTTATGTTGAATGCGGCGGTTTGAGAGTGCTTTTCAAAGAATGGGTGAGAACGACTACAATTCTAAACATTATTTTTTGGATAATGAAGGGGGTGAGAGGAGAGAGATGCCTACAGCCGAGGATTGGGATAATTGTAGGGTGTTTTTGAAATTTCTTAAAATGTTCTACAATGCAACAAAGAGATTTTCAGGTTCTTTATTTGTTACTTCAAATACATTCTACACTGAAATTTTTGTCATTGAAAATATGATTGGACAATTAATTAAAGACAATGATCTTATTTTGGCTTCAATGGCAAAGAAAATGAAAGAGAAGTTTGACAAGTATTGGGGAAATGGAGATAAAATCAATCTCCTTTTGTATGTTACGGTTGTGCTTGATCCTTAAAGAAAAATGACATACTTACAATTTTGTTTTTCAACAATTTTTGGTGAAGATATTGTAAAAGTGGAAGAAATGTTAGACAAGGTGAAAAATTGATTGAGTCAATTGTATGATCATTATGCCACGCTTGATTCAACAAATGTGCATGCCTCCAATGTAAATGAAATGGTAGATATGGTGATAAATGAAAATGACCCATACTCTATTGTGAATTCTCAATTTAACTCATTTTTGGAGGGGCAATTTTGTAGTAGTGAGAGTATGTCGGAATTGGACAAGTACTTGGGTGATATTGAGAAAGGTGGGAAGAATGGTCAATTTGATATCTTGGAGTGGTGGAAGATTAATGCAACAAAGTGTAGAGTGTTATTACTTATAGCACGAGATGTGTTGGCAATTCCTATTTTCATTGTTGCTTCTGAGTCGGCTTTTAGTACAGGAGGTCGTATACTTGATCCATTTCGTAGTTCACTTGCTCCAAAGATGGTAAAAGTTCTTGTTTGTACACAAAATTGGCTCCGAAGTAATATTCCAATATACCTTCGACAAGCAATGAATGATGTTGAAGAATTTGAACAACAATATGATTTGGGTAATACATTCAATGGTTTACTTTGTTTTAAATTTCATTTATTTTGTATTATTCAAAATTCATTATTTTCACTTTACATGATTTTCTTGTGTTATGTTTTATGTGTAGTTGTTTCAGAATCAAGTTCTTGTTTAAGCTCATGTCCGAAGAGTAATTTTATTGAAATTTAATATCATTTGTAAAATACTTCCCCTTAGTTAAATGTTGTTAACATATGTTTACTTCTTTTAAGTTTAAGACTTTTTAGTGTTTTCCTTATTAAATAATTTCATTTTTTTGTTATGCAAGTTTAGATGGCTCATGGTTTGGTTAAAGGAAATAAATGACTTTTTGATTTTGTTTTTGAATGACTGTAATACTATGGTTTTGGTTTGGATGCACAATGTTTTGGATGACTGTAACTTGTTTGTTTTTTGAACTTTACATGACTATAACTTGGATGCACAATGTTTGGATAACTATAACTTAGATGACTGTTAATTTGTAAGTGCACTGTTACTTTAAGTATCCAAGTTATGTTAATTTGTAAGTGCATTGTTATTTTTTGGAAGTGCAATGTTTTGTTACATATATGTGAAAATTGCCCAGGTTTTGAGGAAGTGCACTATTATTATTTTCATTGTTTTTGTTTTGTATGTTGAAAATTTGTAAAATTTTTAACCGCCAAACCGATTCGTATCCATTTGCCAATCCGTCCAATCCGCATCCTCCGGATTGGCGGACGGATGCGGATTGATTTTCTCCAATCCGCCAATCTGGCGAACGAATGGCAGATTAGAAGTTCCATGGCCGCAACTGATCCGCGCCCGCAACCGATCCGCACCCACCCCTAGACTCCACCATACACATGAAGACCGTTAATAAACTCTATTGGAAAAAATGATATTTTGGTGACTTTAATTTAATATTAAAGTGTGGTGACTTTAATTAAATATTAAAGTGGGTCCCAACCATTTATTGTGTTGGGTCCAAGTAGGCCAAAAACCACTGAGAATTGAATGAGAAATTGCCCCATGAAATTAGCTTCATGAAAGAGTTAATGGGGTTTGTAACTTCTGCCTTTATTGCAGAGTTTAATAGTGCATTAATGGGGTTTGTAACTCCTGCTTTTATTGCAGAGGTTAATGGTGCATTAGTGACCAGCCATAAAGGCTGGAGGCTTCTCCTTTCTCCCCTATACATGTATAAATTGAGACCCTCCTGTCAAGTCTCAAACACAGAAATTGTTTCTTCCATTCTTTAGTCAGTTTGCCAAAAAGTTCCTACTGTGAGAGAGTGCTGCCACTGTTTTTGTTCGCTAAGTTAGACAGAGAGTGCTTCTGTCGTAGCTGGTTTTTGACCGTCGTATCCTGGAAGACAGACGCCGGGATTTCTCAAGTACTCGACCCGTGAGGCGGCAAAATCTATTTTAAGGAAACTGCTACCGTGCAGGCTTCGGTTTGGTTTTTTTATCATTTTATTGTTTTGTGTATTTCTGTTAAAATTTAGTTGTAATTATCAGCATATGTTCTTGGTATATAATTTTGATTTCTTCATAAATCTATTTAATTAATTTCACAATTTGAACAACAAGCTTAAAATAGATTTTATTTATGTATTTTCTATGAAATTAATCGAATAGATTTATATAGACAATTAGTTTAGCTTTGTATAATGTTACTAGGAACTATTGCAGAATTGCTCACTATTTCAATGATTGTAAATTATGCAATGTTATTCTCTAATTGCTTAATTTAATTAGAATGCTCTATCATAATTTGCATACTTAATTATATTAGTACGATCTTATTTTATACGTATGGTTCATCATTCCCTTACCATGTTTCGCATGAATTTTTTTATTTTCATCTCCTGATTTATTCTTTATTTTTCTTTCCTTCATTTCTATTATCATTTTTTCTTAAATTTTGTTGTTTGTGTACGTACACCAACATGTGCACGTGTGCACACATGAGCATGTGTTGGTTGAAAGGCCAACATTCAAAGCCAAACACTAGTCCTTCTCATGAATCATGAGTAATGATTTTCCCAGACAATTCTAAATAAAAAGTTCCAAACATATCTCTCTCGAAGAATGATTATGTAATGTCTACTTGTGGGGAAAAAGATTATCTTCAACATGATGACAGTTTTTCTATATATGTATATATACTGAAGTTGTAAAAGTCGTATATTAGTTGTTACGTGTTGATGATTCTATGATTCTAGCATTTAATTGTATTAAGCAATGATATATAAATAAATAAATAAGGTAAATTACATAAACTTCTATTTAAGTTTTAGAAAAAAATATAATTTTATTCTCCTTTAGTAAGGCTAAAATGGATCAAAACTATTAATGTAAATTGTATTAATACATAAAAGTAAAAATAAAAAAAATAAGTATACATTTCAATGTAAAAGATATAATAATATTATTTTTTTATTTATATGATTAACGAATTACTGATGAAAAAAAAGTTGAGTATTATCTAAATTAAAACTTTATGGAACCCAAAAATTATAGAACTTAGGCCTCGTTTGGGAACCCTTCCTTTTAGCCAAAAAGTCAAAAAGTTACTAAATTAGTCAAAAAGCCAACAACTCATACTAAAAAGTCAAAGATTCTCATTTCTCTCTATTTTTTGCACATCTTTTCTTAAAAAGCCAAAAAGTCATCCCAAACATACTAGTTTTTTTTAGCTCATATTTTAGCCAAATAGTCAAAAAGTTACTAAATTAGCCTATTCCCAAACGGGACCTTAATGTATTTTTTCTAAACTTCTAAAAAGATAAGTGTAATTTATCCAATAAAAAAATGTATATTAAAAAGTTATACATAATGACAAAGGTTCGTTTGGGAAGTGGCTCATTGGGCTTTTTTGGCTCAATGAGCCACAAAAGACAAAATAGCAATTTCGAGCCACAAAAGATAAAAAATCACATCCAACCCATAATCATTACACTCTTCTCTCACAAAAAAATCAAAAAAACCAAAAAAATCAAAAAACCCTTATCAAACCAAGCTTTTGAGCCCAGGCTCATATAGCCAAAAGAGCCAAAAAGCCAAAGAGCCAACCCACTTCCCAAACAGAGGCTGAGTTTTAAGCTTATCATTTCAAAAATAATATTATCATGCCATTCTGGTACAAAATTTTATAAATTAACATTTCCTTTAATATTTTGTGTTAGACCATCTCAAAAATTTTACTATAATGACTAAAAACTTCATTTGTTACTAATTAGAAAATAAGTCAAGTCATAAATATAATGATGATATGATGTGCAATAAAGTTTTCCTAATTTACCAATAAATTTATCAACTAACCTAATTAATTGGAATGTTATTCTTTTTTCTTTCAAAACCTTCACTTTGAGATGAGCTGTCACGTGGATAGTAAGTAATATTCAGATAAATTGAAAATGCTCCCAAATCTTATTGTATTATGTGACGATATAATTAATTAATAAACTTATATTATAATAGTGAAAATTATATGCTTCGATACATAACGTATCCATCCAATTCTATTTGTAATTTTTTGAATAAATTATAATTATACCTTTTGAGATTTGATTAAAATACGAATCGTTTTTTGTGGTTCTGAAAATTACATTTTATTCCCTAAGGTTTCTAATTTTATAACAATCGTCTATTTTATTAATAAATTATCAAGTCAATTAATATTTTTAATGATATTATAAATATGTTTCAATTAATAATTTAAATAATTTTATTATTATACAGGAGAACAATTATGAATTTTATTTTTTTAGTTAATTCTGTTAAATAAAAAATTATGAGAACAGTGTATTTATAATTTTTCAAATCACAAAAAATAATCTGCACTTTAAATAAATATCAAAATATATATTTATAATTTATCCTAATTTTTTATTATAGAGTAAGACCATGTAAAATGGTAAAATAGTTAATGAATAGTATTAAGGAGATGATGAATGTAGAAGTTTCTATTGCACGAGGTACGAGTAATAGTATCAAGAATTGTAATAGTAGGGGCCAATATTTTTAACTATTATCAATGAAGGTAATATGATATATTTTTGAAGAGTTGATTAAGTTAGTAACATCGAATCTCTTATCACAAGTGGTATCATATTAAAATTATATCTTTAGCGATAATCAACGAGGATAATTATGATATATTTTTTAAAAGTCATTAAGTTATTAAGTTGTTTTGTTCATATATGTATATATTTGACGTAATTTTTGCTTGTAATTATGATTGAAAATAATTTATAAATGTTTAAAAGAGTTAATCAATTTTTTTCATCTTATACAACATGATATCAAACATTTTAATACATACTTTTAAAATAAATTTATTTTTATTATAAATGGGCCCTATTATACTAAAATACATATTATCTATATTTTTTATAATTTAATTTTGTATATATATATATTTTCAAAGTTGTTTTAGGCTGAACAAATAAAATGAAAATGTTAAATCTTGGAGCACTGTGAGCAGTGTCAACTCCAAAAAAATTTTGTTCAAAAAAATTTAGAAGTTATTTCTCCCCGAGTTGAATTATTTCAATACAATTTCAATTGAATGAAATTATTCATACACATGTTGAATTATAACTCGATTTAATTTCTCTCATTTTCAAATAAAAAATAAAAAGAAATTACTAGATTGACTCCATAAAAAGAAATTCCTTTGTGGGTTTCTATAAAAAAAAAAATTTGTAATCAACCATTCACCAATCATAATTTTTTCCCCCTCATTTTTTTTTTCCTGTATAATCTCCTATATTTTCATTCTGGATTTCATGGTTTGATTGAATTTCATGGTTTAATCAGCTTTTTTTTTTTTTGATAAATAATAAATTTATTGAGCAAGCATCAAGAAAATTACATCATCCAATCCAGTTCCAAAAAAAAAAAAAAATTACATCATCCAAGAACTTTTTTAATCATCCATCAATTCTTCAATCATCACTTCCACACACACTCTTGCCAGCAATCAGCCAACCCAACCCCGTTTGCTTCTTTTCGACACCCTCACTGGGGCTGGAAGCGTGGAGGCAAGCTCGTGACTGGTGACGGTGGTCCTGGCCAACTGCGCCGGCATCACATTGTCCTTTGCCATAGCTCTGGACTCAAAATAGAGAGATATGACTAGAGAGAGAGAGAGAGAGAGAGAGAGAACTTGGGGAGGGAATGGCATTTTATACATGAGCATGTGTTGGTTGAAAGGCCAACATTCGAAGCCAAACACTAGTCCTTCTCATGAATCATGAGTAATGATTTTCCCAGACAATTTTGAATAAAAAGTTCCAAATATAAATTTTTCGAGAGAGATATATTTGGAACTTTGGTTTCTAAGCTCGAGCGTCAAAACACCCGCTCGAGCGGAGAAGCAACAACAGAGGGCCCGCTCAAGCGTGAAGGCAAAAATCTGGACAACTACTTTTGGTTTCTAAGTTCAACCAATCTGTTTCAAACCTGCCCAACACAACTCAAGACTCAAATACAAAGAATAAAGGATGTAAACAAGATATACACAACAACCAACTCCACGGAACTTAAGTCCGGATACAACAATTAAGAAAAGGGAAACCGGGATCGCTATAAAACCATGAAATCCAAAATGAAAATATAAGGGATTATACATGGAAAAAAAATGAGGGGGAAAAAATTATGATTGGTGAATGGTTGATTACAAAAAAAAAATTATAGAAACCCACAAAGGAAATCGAATGTAGATCTCAAAAGATCCCTATTTGAATGACAATTGACCACACCACACACATATATATAAAGAAAACCCTAATAGCAATCAAATACACAAAAAGGAGAAATGAAGAAATTTATTGATTTGGCAAGATAGAAGGGAAAATGAGAAAGAAAATCAGAAACCCAAATAGAAAAAGAAACGTACTTACTAGCATCTTCATGAGTCTAGGCTGCTACTGCTTGTGCTTGTGCATCAGCAGAAGCCAAAGAGACAACAACAGACTCTGATGCCCAAACAACAACTGCATCAGAGAAAAAAGCAGTGTAAAGAAAAAGAAGAAAAAAAAACAGAGTAGCTTTCTGGGTTGTTAAGAATATACACACACAGTTTAAGTGCTTGTTTGGTTTGTTTTTGGGAGAGTTGTTTTTGAAAAAAATTTGGGAGAGTTGTTTTAGAAATTTTTTTGATTTGTTTGGTTGTATATTTTGAGAGACAGATTTTTTTTGGGAGTTTGGGATAATTTGATATTTTGAGAGAATTGAGTAGATGTATGTGAGAGAAAAAGTGATTGAGAAGGAGAGAGGAGAGAGAAAAAGTGATTGATTGATGTGTAAGAGAGAGAAAGTGATTTTGGAAATTTTTTGAGAAAAAACTCAAACCAAACAAATTTTGAGAAATTTTTTTTTCTGAAACTCATTTCCTAAACACAAACCAAACATACCCTAAGTCCTTATTTATTACATAAATGACAACAAAATTTATATATACATTGTTAGAGAGAGAGAGAGAGAGAGAGTGTGGGGACTATGGCAAACGTTAGCTTTTCATGCATAGTATAAAGCAAGAATCGAAGGTTAAGGTAAGGTGAAAAAGGGAATTGTTTTTTTAATAAACTAAATTTATATAATTGAAATATCCATTTATTTAATAAACTAACAAACATTTAATACATAAAAAATTGAATTTGGCAATTATTTTTTTAATAATTTTTTTATTTCTTTGTTTATAGAATCTAAAAAATGTAATGCGTTTATTATTTTTTTTTCTTTTCCTATTATGAGGAAAGCTTTGTGAATATTTTCAAACTTTTACTCTTGTTATAAATTACCACGTTACTTTTATATTGTCGTGGAATCCTTTTTACATAATCAAAGGATAATATAAAATTTCTCAAATGTTTAAGGTAAACATAAGTCCACGTAGATTATAAAATAGTTTTTTTAATTTATTTTTATGGAAACTTACCAAAAAAATTAAATAGATATTTTAATTTTAATTAAATTTTTAGTCAATAATAAACTTATTTAAAAATTTCAAAAGTAGCAAAAATTAAATAATTTATCAATTAATACACTTTAAACACATCATTTTATTTAGAAAAAACTACAAATCAATTGTGTTTTTTCAAAATATTTCTAAATTTATAACTTTAATTATTAAAATTGATAAGATTTATCACTGATTTAAATATTTAAAAAAAAATGAAAGGCAAATTCTTGTTTTAATTATAATCGCTATAATTATGGTGAAAAATTATAGAAAAGAGCAAATAAATAAATAAATAAATGAGGAATATTGGGGGGTGAAGGGAGAAGGCATGCGGGATGACCGGGATGGAAAATTATTGGTTGGTTCAGGGCGTTAAATTATGTCTCTTTATATTTTTTGGGATTGTTTGCGATATCCTAAATAAATACATTTTTGAATTTTTGAACTAAAAAGTTGAGGGAAAAAATTGTGGTTATTGGGGATAATTTTTTTGACTTTTTACGAAAAATGTGTATTAAAAAATTATATAAATTAGTGTATAGGAGAAACTTAGGATAAAATAAACAGTACGATAGATGTCCTAACTGGCAGCGTGTGCAGAGTAGTGTATGGGAGATAGTTGCCTCATTTTCGGGCATTGAATTTGATAGTGTTATTCGGCTCGTGGGGGCCCACCACGGTCCTATTTTGCTAATCGGAATCGTTCAATGTGTAGAACTTTTTGAGTACTATATGCTTGTAAAAAATTATGTTAAGGGAATATCGATAGCTATTTGATCGTATTAGTTTTTTGTCAACCATTAACTATAACACCATGCATTTTTTTATACAAAACTAATTTGATCGTGTAGTTAGCGATATCCGATCAACGTGATTTTTTACAAGCATATAGTACTCGACGATTTCTACATATTGAACGATTCATATTATCAAAATGGAACCCATGATGGGCCCCCACGGGCCGAATAATACCGTCTTGTTTTCTTCTCCACATGTTCTCTTTGTACAAACGGTGGACAGCTAAAGTACAACTCACGTGACATGTGAGTTGTACTTTTTTTTTTGTAAAATTAAATTTTTTTTATATTTTTTTTGATAAATAGTGATAACTTTTTTAATAATTTTTTGACTTTTTAAAAATATTTTAAACCAACCCTTAATTATTTAACATAAATTTATGAATTTCACTTCATTTACCAATCATAATCATGTTAGAACACGACGTGAGTGCTCAAAATCACCCAATAACTTCTTGGGCGGGAAATGGGACCCACATTTAATCATGTGTAATTTGCCAGGCTGGCGTCAATCGGTTGCTCTGGTTTGTTACCCACTAATTCATCCTCTTTTCATCCTACCGGTCCCAATTTTATTCCATGTCATTGTCCCCAATGTGATTCTATCATTCACGGTTGTATCATTTTCCCCAATGTTAGAAATCTAAAATATTTTATTAAATATTTTATATGGGTGCAGAATTCATACGAGACCTACATGGTGTAGATCCCATATCCATATTAGATATTTGATAAAATATTTGGGATCCTTACATTTTTCTTCTTCTACCCTTTTTCACAGTCACCTTCTAAGGGTTATTTGGGATGATTTAAAATAAATATATTTTTTAATTTTTTATAAAAATATATATAAAGAAATGGGTGATACACCAATAAATCCCAAATTAACAACTTAGTTAACTGGTATTTAGATTATGATTTTGGGTAGAAAAAAGTGCATAGTAAATATAAGTAAAAATATAATTATACATTATCCATATTCTCTTTTCAAATCGTTACCCATTCTATGTTTTTTTTCAAATCATACATTTTTCTTTTTCTTTTTCAAATCATTACCCTATTCTATTTTCCTTTTCAAATTATGATCTAAACACAATGTGCTATTTTGGCAACAGAGAATAACGCTGCGTCTGACTGAAAAAGCCGATGCCAGACGCCAGCGTTTTTGGGCAAAAATTGATTTGGGATTGTGATTATAATCAACTACATGAAATTACGATACTGCCCTCATTGTTGTTTAGGGCTACATATTGCCCAAAAACACTTACACAGAGGATGCCGCTTGGTTCTGCTCTGCTGCCCCCTTCCTGTGATTGCTTCGCCTCGCCAAACCAACGTCTCACCCGTCGGCCCTCCGCAACGCCTCCAACGGCACTCTTCCACGTCGGCTTCGTCGTCGGTGTTTGCGCAAAATCAGGTAAGCCTCCACCTCCAGCTACGAATCTAAAATCCCTTGGAGTTTTTACCCAGATTTCTTGTTATCCTGTGTACTTTCACCCAAATATGGCTTGTTTGTGGAGAGTGAACCCTGATTTGCTAGAATCTTGCATCTTTCTCTTCGACTACTCCACCATGTTTGTGTTTCATGTTTGGGGATTTCACCAACACTCACTACCTCCTTGTTTTTTGTGTGAGTCGGTTTCAATTAGCTAACACTTTAGAGAACTCATTTTTTTTCTTGGTTGGTATTTTATTTGATTTTTCTCATGACATATAGTTACAAAGGAGATTATTTCTTCATTTTTTTTTATGCTGAAATCATATATGAGACTTGGGAGAAGATCAAACCTAGTGCTCTGTCCAATTCTTTTTTTTCGTATGCATCAATTTTTTTCCTGTGATTATGTGATATGTTACTTATGAAACCAAAATAAACTTACCCAAACTAGTATATTATTTTAAATATTTAAGAATATTTCGAATGCAATTCTAAAGTATTTGTTGATAATTTTGTTTTACTTGAGGCTCCATGTTGGAGATATCCATGGTTCTTGAGAGGGTAATTTATTTTGGGCCGAGCTAGGAATATGAGCCGTTCTATGGGCCGTTTTGAAGAGGATCAGAAGAGGTGCTTCTCTCAAGTGGCAGCCTGGTCCAGCGTAAATAGTTCATCGCCAGAGTGAGTGATGGACTTAGTTCGGTCGTCATGCCTTGGGGTAGCTCGGTCATTCTCTTCAAAACCGAAGAGTGTTCGATTTGTTTTACGACCTACGTTGAGGTTAGCTCGGTTTGTCTCTTCTATGGATAGCTCGGCCTAGCATGTGTAGTCGAGGTAGAAGAGAGTAAGGTCAAACCGAGGTAACAGCCCGGCATGGCAATGTTACTTCGGCCTTCTGTTAGTTCGGCCATGGGGAAAAACCATCTCACTCGGTATTAGCAGTGAGGGGGGTTCTATAAAAAAGCTCACCAACATTACCTGTGGAGATTGGTTGTAAAGTGACTATAGATTCTAATCAACCTGTAAAGGTATGTATGCCATGATGCCATAGGAGCTGGCCATGAGGCCATGTGAAGAAAGCTACCAAAAGTAGGAGTGAGCTGGCAGCTAGCTCACTTCTAAGATTCTCTCTTGTATCTGTAATCTCTATATATAGGAAGTTAAGGAGAGGAGGGAAGGGGAGGAAAGAAAGAGAGTTATTTGTAATTCTGATCATTCGTTCAATATATTAAATCTACAGCTCGTGGACGTAGGCAATTGGCCGAACCACGTTAAATTCTTTGTGTTATTGCTTGGTCAACAGGATTATACGAGCAAGTTTATTTCTCTCCCGTACAATTGGCGCCGTCTGTGGGAATAGCAGACAAGAACAACCTCTTGATCAAGCTTTTTCTCTCAAACATCGATGGCAAACAACGAAGAGTTACCACAGTCCGCCGTTGACGGATTAACTCCAGAAGGAGGCGCAAGACGCGAAAGCCTACCTTTGGTCGCTCCCATGGGGAATCTGGAACCACAGAGACTGAGTTTCAGGAGGGATGCAAGGAGGCGAAGGCGGTATAACAGCCCCCATCACTCTCGTTCGCAAAGTTCAGAAAGACAAAGGCGCAGGATTGATCCTCAAACTCTGGAGGATCGCGTCAGGGAACAAGACGAGTTGATACGACGGATGGCGGCGAACATGGAATCTCTCAAACGCCAGGTAAAAGGAAAAGAAGTGGCAACAGGAGAGAGGCGCAACAACAGGACGCCCCCTCGCCACTCAGAGGGTCGTAGTAAGAATTCTACGCCCTCCCAAGCAGAGAACAGAAGTCTGGGGACAGGCAATACACATTCCAGGTCTTCCAGAACTCGCCACTCCAGGTCGGAGAGGACGAGATCTGAGAGGTCATTCACTGAGGGAAGTACATATTGGCCCTTGCATACACACCGGACGAGGTCTAGACAAACGGAGTTGCCCAGATCATCTGACCTGCGAACTATGCTTGAAGAAAAGGCGCGATGGGAAGGGGATGCCAGGGCACGCGATCTACACAGAATTACTGCTTTGGCGAGGTTGGCTCCTCGGACACATGGAAGCTTCGAGGTTGGAATGCCAATACCGCGCCCAGCTTACGAACCAACGGACAAGGCATTGGCAAGGTTGCAGACCTCACCGTTCGTCCCAGCAATAGAGAACGCGCCCCTGCCATTAGGCTTCCTTCAGCCCAAATTTACTACTTACGAAGGGAAGACAAACCCCTACTCGCACTTAAGCCACTTTCGCCAGGTTATGGCTGTGTACCGGCGTAACGAGGCCTTGATGTGCATCCTATTCCCTTCAAGCCTTGGCGATCTAGGCTTGACTTGGTTTGAGAGGCTCCCAGAGGGCAGCATAGCCTCCTGGTCGCAATTGGCGGAGGCGTTCGTGATAAGGTTCCGAACGAATACTAAAACTCCGGTGGAGATCGATCAGTTACTTTCCATCGACATGGGCGACAAGGAGACCCTAAGATCATATGACAGTCGCTATTGGGAGACCTACAACCAGATTGGAGACTGCCCTACCAATCTCGCCATTGCGCAGTACAAGAGAGGCCTTCCGATAGGCAATAGACTAAGGGATTCTATCACCATGACACCACCCCTCACCATGGAAGCCTTGATGGAGAGAGTGCATCAGCACATCAGGGTAAAAGAGGATGGCGCCCACGCCAAGACAAAATCTGGCGCAACCACGGCACCAGAAAAGAAGACCGCAGCAAAGGTCAATGCGGTAGGTCGCCTGAACCAAAACGGACGAGGCAGGCGAGAGAACGAGGAGGACCCAGACGAGAGATGGTTGAGAGTCTGCACTGCCATAACCACGGTATTCAAAAAACCGATCTACCGAATACTTAGCGAGATTCGAGACGAGCCTTTCGTCAAGTGGCCAGCCAGGTTGGGCGCGGCTCAAAAGGATTACGACGACAGATCACGGTGCACCTTTCACAAAGAAAAAGGGCACCGCACTGAGGATTGCACGCCCTTGAGGCGGCATCTGGAGGAGTTGGTGGCGGCGGGCCACCTGGATACATACATCGAAGGAGGGGCGCAACCAGCCCCCAAAGACCATCACAACCCCAACGGAATGACGATTGATGCTCCACCTCAAGGCATTATCAATGTGATACACGGGGTCTTTGAACCTGAACGTGTATGCGAGCTCAAAGGATCAATCAAAAAGACAGAGCACTTCAGAGACGTGCTGAGTGCCCAACCCGCCGTCAAGAAGGGGAAGACAGAGGCCGCAAATGTCATGTCTTTTTCGGATAAAGACTTGGCAAGAATATACTGCCCCCACAATGATGCCCTGGTCGTCACTCTCCGAGTCGAAGATTTTGACGTCAAGCGGATTCTGATTGACCAAGGTAGTTCATGTGAAATCATGTACTATGAAACCTTCAAACAAATGAAGTTGCAAGATAAAGACTTGGCACCTGCCGTCTCTCCCCTAATTGGATTCAATTCCATGCCGGAGTGGCCCGTCGGCAAAATAATCCTCCCAGTCAAAGCAGGGAGTGTGACAAAACAAGTGGAGTTTTGGGTTTTGAAAGTCCCCTCCACTTACAACATTATCTTGGGCAGGACATGGCTGCACGCCATGCGCTCGGTGGCGTCCTCCTACCACCAAGTGATGCGGTTCCCCAACGACAACGGAGTAATAGAAGAAGTTTATGGAGATCAACTCATGTCGAAGCAGTGCTTTGTCGCGGTGAATGGCAGCCGCGCCGCCAAAGGATACGTTCATTCAGTGGAAGAACCTGAGAGCAATGAGCTGTTCGCCGATGTTGGCAAAGCGGCTAGTCAGAAAGCGGTAGAGGAATTGGTGGAGGTCAGAGTAGATGAAAAGAACCCGGATAAGTTCTTTTTGCTCGGATCGTCATTGTCCAGCACTAAGAGATTGGAGGTCTTGGAATTTCTGACCTCCAACATCGAGGTGTTCGCTTGGACCCCGTATGACATGCCAGGCATTGATCCAAACTTCATTTGTCACCAACTCAATGTCCACCCATCAGCCAGGCCAATCATTCAGCGCACCCGTAGATCGGCACTCCACCACGCCGAAATAGTGGCTGACGAGGTAGGAAACTTCTTTGAGCGAAGGGCAATCAGAGAGGTGCACTACCCAAGATGGATCTCTAACACCGTCGTAGTACCAAAGAAGAATGGCAAATGGCGTGTTTGCGTTGACTACAAAATGGTTAACAAGGCGTGCCCAAAGGATAGCTTTCCTCTACCAAGGATAGATCAACTGGTAGACTTAACGGCGGGGCACAACCGACTTAGCTTTTTGGATGCGTACAGAGGCTACCACCAGATCGCCATGCACGAACCAGACCAGGAAGTCACATCCTTCACCACTCCAAGGGGACTCTACTGCTACAAAGTCATGCCCTTTGGCCTAAAGAACGCAGGGGCGACGTTCCAGAGAATGGTCACCAAGATGTTTGAACCCTTGTTAGGCAGAACGATGGAAGCATACATCGACGATATGGTGGTCAAAAGCAAGGATGAGAATGACCATATCAAGGACCTGGATGGGATGTTCGAGATCCTAAAGAGGCATAAGTTACGCCTCAACGCGTCGAAGTGTGCGTTCGGAGTAGGATCTGGCAAGTTCCTAGGCTTCCTGGTGACCAACCGAGGTATCGAAGCGGACCCTTCTCAGATCAAGGCAATACAGGATCTGGAGAGGCCAAACTCAGTGAAGGAAGTGCAGCATCTCACCGGTATGGCGGCTGCGCTCAATCGGTTCATAAGCCGTCGTCGAGACGAGCTCGACCATTTTTCCATCTTGTTGAAAGCTAAGTTTGAGTGGGATGAAGGATCGACCACACCTTGGAAAGCCTAAAGGAATACATGTCTTCTCGCCATTACTTGTAACCCCAATCCACAGGAGGAACTTTTCTTATACTGGCGTCTCATGACATGCAATTAGCGATATTGGTCCGCGAAGGAATCCAACATCTTCCCATCTACTATGTCAGCAAGACATTATTGGACGCCGAAACGAGGTACTTGCCACTGGAAAAGCTAGCATTGGCCTTGATGATGGCCTCGAGAAAGTTGTCGCACTACTTTCACGCCCACACAATAGTTGTTCTCACTGCCTTCCCGTTAAAGGCTTTGTTTGAAAGGGCGAACTTTTCTGGACGAATTTTAAAGTGGGCGGTAGAGTTGGGACAATACGACATCAAGTTCCGACCTAGGACCGCGATAAAAGCACAAGCATTGGCAGATTTTGTCGCAGAATTCACACCAGGAAGTCATCATATCTGCCCAATCGACCTAACTGAAACAACCAACCTAGGGATGGAAGTTGACGTCGGAATAACGCAACCCCTAGTACTGGTTACTCAGTCAGGCCCCAAGGCAGACCGGAATAAAGAAAGGGAAGAAGGCGCAAACCATACTTCACCACGTCAGAATCCACCAACGAATACAGACTTGGTACAATCTGATAGTAAGGGGCAGACAACGAGCATGGACTCTGGAGAAGACACAAACGACTTGGACAATGCCAAGGCATCGTCTGATCCCTCCACTTGCTGGAAGTTGTTCGTTGGAGAGATGTGGAAGCTCTTCGTGGATGGAGCATCCAACCGGCATGGAGCAGGACTCGGCATAGTCCTCATTTCTCCAGACGGCCTTGTAGTGGAGCAGGCAGTCAACCTTGGCTTCCCAGCATCAAACAACGAGGCCGAGTATGAAGCGCTTCTAGCAGGTCTCAAGTCGGCATTCTACATGAAAGCAACTGAGCTAATGGTTTACAGTGACTCGCAGCTAGTGGTAAACCAAATATCTGGTGACTACGAAGCAAAAGATGATAGAATGGCTAAGTATCAAGAGTTGGTCAGGGCAGAAATAAAGAACTTCGAAATGGTGCGCATAGAGCAGATTGGCAGGGAGGAGAATAGTAGAGCGGACGAACTAGCAGGCATTGCCTCAATGGCAGACACCTCCCCCCCTCATCCATTATTGGTCGACTACCTGCCTAGACCAAGCATTGAAGACCCAGAAACGAAAGAGGTACGTTGCGTAGAGTTAGGCCCATCTTGGATGGATCCCATCATACTGTTCCTTAAAGACGACATCGTACCAGCAGAGAAGAAAGAAGCCAACAGAATAAGAGCGAAGTCACAACGATTTTGGCTTTCTCCATCCTTGGCATTGTACAAGAAGTCGTTCTCAGGACCCTACTTAAAGTGTGTTCACCCCAACAAAGTGGAAGCATTCTTATTCGAAATCCATGAGGGCGTATGCGGCAGTCATCAAGGGGGAAGATCATTGGCGTACCGAGCAATCTCACAAGGATATTGGTGGCCATACATGCAAGCAGATTCGGAGAAATATGTCAAAAAGTGCGAAAAATGTCAAAAATTCGCACACCAAATACACCAACCTGCCAGAGAGCTTCTACCTTTAACTAGCCCGTGGCCCTTCGCAATGTGGGGCTTGGACATAGTGGGACCACTTCCAACGGCACCAGGCGAGAAGTTCTTTCTTCTTTGCACAAAGTGGGTGGAAGCAGAAGCCTTGGCGTCAATCAAGGAGAAAGATGTAAAAAAGTTTGTCTGGCAGAATATCATCACTCGATTTGGCATACCAAAGGCGTTGGTCTCAGACAACGGCACTCAGTTCGACAGAAGAATTTTCAGAGGCTTTTGTGAGGAGTATAAGATAGAATTCTACAATTCTACGCCGGCATATCCCCAAGCAAACGGTCAGGCAGAAGCGTCAAATAAGGTTGTCTTAGATGGATTGAAGAAAATGTTAGAGAAAGCGAAAGGGAAGTGGGCAGAGGAGCTCCCTCATGTCTTATGGGCCTACCGCACCACGCCTCGACGATCGACAGGAGAAACACCATTCTCCTTAGCTTATGGCATGGAAGCAGTCATCCCATTAGAGGTTGGCCTCCCCACAATCCGGAGTGAAAACTTTGATCCAGAATTAAATGGCGAGGCCATAGCGTTGGAACTTGACCTTGCGGAAGAAAGAAGAGACAGAGCATTGGTTCACATCGCCTCCTACTAACAAGAGTTGTCCAGGAAGTATAACAAAACAGTGCATCCAAGGCAATTCAAGATCGGAGACTGGGTGTTACACAAAGTGATGGGAAATACATTGGTTCCAGGAGATGGCAAGTTGGGGCCTAATTGGGAAGGACCTTACAAAGTGGTCGGATTAGCAGGCAAAGGGGCATACCACTTGGAAGATAAAGATGGCCAAGCAATTCCCAAACCATGGAATACTGCCAATCTCAAGTTGTTTTATTTCTAATATGTATCAGTTTTTACCATGAAACGAACCGATTCTTTTTCGACACGACTGTTATCCGTAGAAAGTCGCTTCCGTAAGTGAGGAACTTTATAAACATAGTTGGCCGGAATAACCAACTATGATCCTAAGCCCAGGATAAGGCTGCAGGACGTTTGGTCAGAATAACCAAACATTGTATTCTAAGTTGGCTGGAAAAACCAATTTAGAGGTTGGCTGGATTAAACCAACACCCATCCTAAGCCCCGGATAAGGCTGCAGGACGTTTGGTCGGAATAACCAAACATTGTATTCTAAGTTGGCTGGAAAAACCAATTTAGAGGTTGGCTGGATTAAACCAACACACATCCTAAGCCCAGGATAAGGCTGAGGACGTTTGGTCGGAATAACCAAACATTCTATTCTAAGTTGGCTGGAAAAACCAATTTAGAGGTTGGTTTGATTAAACCAACA
This sequence comes from Camellia lanceoleosa, assembly GCA_025200525.1. Lineage (NCBI taxonomy): Eukaryota > Viridiplantae > Streptophyta > Magnoliopsida > Ericales > Theaceae > Camellia > Camellia lanceoleosa. The sequence continues at coordinate 185,466,087 of CM045762.1, forward strand.
GTTGGCTGGAAAAACCAATTTAGAGGTTGGCTGGATTAAACCAACAGTTGGTACTCTTCAGCCGAAGTATGGGTAAGGCTAAAAAGTGGTTGGATTAAACCAACAGTTGGTACTCTTCAGCCGAAGTATGGGTAAGGCTGAAAAGTGGTTGGATTAAACCAACAGTTGGTACTCTTCAGCCGAAGTATGGGTATGGCTGAAGAGTGGTTGGCTGGATTAAACCAACTCTTGTTACTCTTCAGCCGAAGTAATTTATATCGGCTGAAGAGTGGTTGGCTGGATTAAACCAACTCTTGTTACTCTTCAGCCGAAGTAATTTATATCGGCTGAAGAGTGGTTGGCTAGTAAGTTAGATAGCTACAACCGAGCTCTCAGTTGTGCAAAAAGTTCATAGAAAAAGTCATTCCAAGTACAGGCATACGTACACAAAACCGAAACAAGAGTTGAAGAAAGAGTTTTCATTAACACAGAAAAAGTACAATTGAGGGGCCACAGCCCGGTTACAAAGTTAAAGAAGAAAGGAAAGAAAAATCAACGAAGAAGTGCGTCTAGCTCAGCGTCGAATTCATCCTCAGCATTTGTTGGGAGACCGCTGCTTGCTGGGAGTTCGGCTTGAGAAGGGAGCTCGGTCTAGACCGTTGTATCAATCGGCAGCTCGGTATCGGCCGGTGGCTCATTAGTCAAGTCTTCCACTACTGGCTCTAACCGAGCTGCCTGATTGCTGGGTTGATCATTGATGACCGGGGTGGGAGTCTGCTCATCTTCCTCGGAATCTTCCTCGTCATCATCATCACCAGACCCCTCAAGGAACTGTCTTTGGAGATCGGCGGCGTATTGTGAAAGTGAAGCTGGAATGGAGTACGGTGGAGCGTTGTACACCTTGGTGTCAGGCGTACAATCGAGCTTCTCCACCGCAGCCCTCCAGCCGCATTTGAAAAATAGTTCCTTTGCTGCGTCACACTGAAGAGTGTACGCTTCTTCGGCCTCCTTAAATCCCTGCTTCTTCGCCTTTTTTACCTCCCCCTTCCATTGATTTATTTCGGCATCTTTCTTCTTCTCAATCGAAGACAAGATGCGTAGATATCTGTCTTTCGCCTCGTTGGCAACCTTTTGCTTTTCGGCTTCAACCGAATTGGCGACTTCGGTCAGCCGGCCGTTTTCAGCACGGAACTCGGCCAGTTGCTTTTTTGCTTCCTCTAGTTCGGCCGTTTTTTATTCAGCCTCAGCCATGGCCTCCCTTGTATGATGCCGAAGTTCCATGATCCTCCTATGAGTGACTTGGTTTTTCTGAATGGCCTGCAAAGGAGAAGTAACGATTAGCCGAACTGAAAGTTGGGAAAAAATTACTTGGAAGGTAAAAGCTGCTTACCAGGATCATGGATTTAGTAGAGGACCGGACTGACTTTAGCTCGGTATTGAGTTGTTTGTAATGGTGCTCCATATCTTTTGGAAGGCACACACTTTTGGCTAGGGTAAAAGCCATTAAGTGGTCTTTCTCTGAGATAACCGAATCATCAGTGGTGATGTCTCGGTTGTCGAAGGAGAGGGCAGGAGCCCATTTTGATGAAGTGGCAGTTCGGGCGGATGACTCCGATTGGATGTTTTGCTGGGAGTTTGGAGGAGAGCTTTGTGGAAGAACGGTCTCGTCCTCATCGACAAGTCGTGGCTCGGTTTCGGAAGTCCGAGCACGCTTATTTCGGCGTGAAGAGGATGGTTGTTGCGATGGAAGGGCCACCACGGTTTCGGTGGCTTGACTGGTTGGCTGTACTTCGGCGGGAGTTGTTGCGACCAAAAGAGCCTTCAGCCCTCTCTTCTTCGCCATTTCTTGTTCGGCTGTGAGGGGGATTAGATTTATTTGGGGCAAGGTTGGGTCCGGTTCAGGCGCTTCTTCAAAGAGGAAGTCGGTCACTCTTGCTTTTCGTCGACCGGTGTATCTGTACGTCGGCTCAAATTTGAGAAGTTTAGCCCAGCTTCTCTCTTGAACGCGTAGTGCGGCACGGAGGATACCAAGATTGGGGTGGCTGTATAATGAGTGTAGGTGGGTTGAGTCTGCATGATAAAAAACAATTGTTAGTCCAGTCGAAAGTTGGAAACCGAAGTAAAAAAAAAAAAAGAGAGAATTTATTGAAAACCGAAGTAAGTTTACCAGGGGTGCCTTTGTTCCAGTTGATACTTCGGCCTGGGATCTGGGCTTGGTGGTCCTCAAAATTCCCAGATACCCAGAAGAAGTCGTCGTCGTTCAAATCTTTATCCGGCGTATCTTTTACTATTTTTTCTCTACGTCGGCGTATCCTAAGGTAATACACCCACCCATCTTCTTTGGATCCTAAAGAATATTGATGGAGTATTTCGGCTAGGCCGAGGTTCAAGCCGGTTTGCCGGTTTAGTTCAGCGATGCCCATTATTATGCGGTAGGAGTTGGTGGAGAGTTGGGTGGGGCAAAGTCTGGTCTGCCTAAGAAACTCACAAATTAATGGCTGGACCGGGAATCTTAGACCGGTCTCGATTATTGAAAGAAGGGTAAAAGGTACAAAACCGGGGTTTCCCCAAGGTACAATATCTGGTTCGGCTAGGGTTAAGTTTACATCGGCGGGAATGTTGTAATCTTTCCTAAATTCGGCTAGGCCTCCTGGGGTTTCTACTAGAAACCTATATTTCCCCATTTGTTTTATGAATTCTAAATGAGTTACTTCGGTCGAGAGGTTGTGCACAGAAGCTCGGTCGAAGCGCTCAAGAGGAGTGCTTGGGCAACCTAAGTCTGCAAAGTGGAAAACAAGGGGTTAAGCACAGATCAATGGACCGTGCTACAAACATAAAGCAACAAGTGGGAAGCCCTATTTCGGCTACAGGATGCTACATGATCTACTTCGGTTTCTGAAAGGTGCAAGTCATCTCGGTTGGGCGAGGTGTTTGGTTAACTCGGTTCTATCTGTGGTTATGTTACTCCGGTTAAGCATTAAGGGGCAGCTTTCTAAGTGCAGCATAGAAACTGAGAAAGCTGGCTTAGCCCCCAAGGCTTAGCTCGGTCTAGGGCCGATGTTTCTAGTTCGGTGTGTTTTCATTTTGGCTAGGGTGAATCAGTTGATGGCTTATATGTGCGCAAGTTTTATTTCGGTTCCAGTCTACCTAAGGTCTTATATAGCAAAAACAGTTTATTAGTTCGGTCGCTTGGTGATTATGGATCAAAATCAAATATTCTACAGGGTACTACATGTGTTCATGTGTTCTAAGGAAGTTTTTTCCAGAAACAAGGTTAAGTATGAAAAGCATTTCGAAAAAACACCAAACAGATTGAATGAAAGCAAAAACAAAAGAAACAGGTTTATGATGCTTACCTGGTAAAGGGGGAGAAGAATGAGATGGGAGCAGCAGCAACAATGGGGAACTCGAGCTCAAGGATTGAGAGAGCAAAAGCAGAAGCAGAGAGAGAGAATGGAAAGTGAGAAGGTAGATCGAAAATGGGGGGTTTGTTTTGGAAGAAAGGAAGAGCGGGAAACTATTCAAAAATTGCGAAGCACGAGGGCGGCTGCACCGCTGTGGGGGTCCAATCAGAGGCTGCCACGTGTCACTGGAATACTGAACGCTTCGGTTGCTGGGTTTGAAGGGACGTTTTGACCGGACATGCTTAACTCGATTCAAAGATAGCTCGGCTGAATTAGCCGAATGGTTTTAGCTCGGCAGAATAAGCGAAATGATTTTTAGCTCGGTCAGAGAAGCCAAAAGATCTTCAGCTCGACCGGAAAAGCTATAAGTTTGTAGCTCGGTTGGAAAGACTTGCAAATTCTAGCTCGGCTGTATGTAGATCGGTTTAAGACAAGTAATCCCTATCATGCTTTGCAGATGGAATTAAGGGGCAATTGAGAGGGTAATTTATTTTGGGCCGAGCTAGGAATATGGGCCGTTCTATGGGCCGTTTTGAAGAGGATCAGAAGAGGTGCTTCTCTCAAGTGGCGGCCGGTCGGCGTAAATAGTTCATCGCTAGAGTGAGTGATGGACTTAGTTCGGTCGTCATGCCTTGGGGTAGCTCGGTCATTCTCTTCAAAACCGAAGAGTGTTCGATTTGTTTTACGACCTACGTTGAGGTTTGCTCGGTTTGTCTCTTCTATGGATAGCTCGGTCTAGGATGATTAGTCGAGGTAGAAGAAAGGAAGGTCAAACCGAGGTAATGTTCCAAGATGGCAATGTTACTTCGGCCTTCTGTTAGTTCGGCCATGGGGAAAAACCATCTCACTCGGTATTAGCAGTGAGGGGGGTTCTATAAAAAAGCTCACCAACATTACCTGTGGAGATTGGTTGTAAAGTGACTATAGATTCTAATCAACCTGTAAAGGTATGTATGCCATGATGCCATAGGAGCTGGCCATGAGGCCATGTGAAGAAAGCTACCAAAAGTAGGAGTGAGCTGGCAGCCAGCTCACTTCTAAGATTCTCTCTTGTATCTGTAATCTCTATATATAGGAAGTTAAGGAGAGGAGGGAAGGAGAGGAAAGAAAGAGAGTTATTTGTAATTTTGATCATTCGTTCAATATATTAAATCTACAGCTCGTGGACGTAGGCAATTGGCCGAACCACGTTAAATTCTTTGTGTTATTGCTTGGTCAACAGGATTATACGGGCAAGTTTATTTCTCTCCCGTACAGTTCTAATAATATCATCTTTTTCTTTTTGCTCCCTTTTATTCATCTCCTCCATTACTCTTTACTTTTGGTTTTTCTAATCTGGCATTCATTTCTTGAGTCACCACTTTGCTTGTTAATTTTTTTCACCTAATAACAAATATTAAATTAAAATCATCTCCTACCTTGCTCTTTCTATGCAATTCCTTTTCATCTTTTTTTCACAAATCTGTTAGTTTTTGGAAAATCAACACCAACTTAAATTTAAACACAGAATTTAGATCTACGTTCCTTTCATTTAAACACTTAGAGACCTCAATTATAAAATACTTTTAAACAGAACCCCAGCTCCTTTGCATTTACTTAATTACAACACATTGAATTCTCACTTTAAACAAAAAAAAAAAAATTTGGATTAGTGTAGTAAAATTTTGTTTACCGGTAAATTATTTATTGAGAACATTTAAATGCCAAATTAAAAAGAAAAAAAAAATTGAAATTAAAAGAAACTTTGCAATTTTAAAATTTAAATAGTAGCTAAAAATGTCGATGGCTATTCCAGTTTTTACAAACTGAAAGTGTTTCAGGAAGATAATGCATGAAACATTGCTTTTGGGTGAGGGCATTTTGGTAATTCAATAGTTCTACACCGTGACATGACCACTTAAAAAAATATTATCTATAAACCCAAAAAAATAATTTTTTACCAACTTTCCAAGTCACTTTATAAAAAAGCCAAAAATCTTGGTTAAAAGCAAAAAATTTGATTTTTACCACCTTCCCAAAATAGCCCAATGTATCTTTTCCAAAACGTTATAAATTACTCTAATAAAAAAATTCCATTAAACCCTATGACATAATTATGCTAAATTACACCTTTTTATAAAAGAAAAATGATTAGGAGCTCTAATCAACTCTAATATGAGTGGATTCTACTGTAATATGATATTGACCTTAATTTTATTTATTTATATTTATTTTATTCTCTACCATCTCATTAGAGTTCAATTAGAGTTTTAAAATTACAGGGATATATCATTGCTCTTTATAAAAAATATATTAATTATATAAATAAAAAATTATACATTAAACACATAATTATACTAAATTACACCTTTTTATAAAAACATATATTAATTATATAAATAAAAAATAATATCATCTTTTCATGCCATTTATATTAATTTTAATTCACTTTTTAACTTCACTAAAAATTTTGTAGGCATCAAAGCTGTCATCTTGTTTAGTTTCTTATTTCATTTAACTTAGAGAAATTTTTAAATAAATAAATAAAATATATCAATATTTCCCTTCATTTAACTTAGAGAAATTTTTAAATAAATAAATAAAATATACCAATATTTCCCTTCATTTCATACTTTTTTCTTTTAAATTCTATCAAGAAAATTACATCAAAATAAAAAAATAAAAAAAATAATTACAGCAGTTCTTCAATCGTCCATCAGTTCGTCAATCAGCACTTCGGCACACATTCTGGCCAAAAGTCGGCCAATCCAACCCCACCTGCTTCTTTTCTGCACCTGCGTGGTGGGGCTGGCTGACGATGGTCCCGTCACTGTCACTGGGCTTGGAGCGATCATATAGCGATCCCGGTATTCCCTTGCTAAAGGCCAAAGGAAAGGGAGGCACTCTAACTAGATCAAACCCTAGAGAGAAGGGAGTTTCTATAGAGAGGAGCTCTAAAAAATGGCTTTTTAGAAAGTAAGAGAGAGAGTGTGAATGTAAAAAGTGATTTTAAAATACCTAACTGACTTCTGATATACGACATGCCGCTCGGCCGGAAAAACACAACGCCGAAAGGCGTCATCAACAAAATCGCAGATGCCTCGGCGCAATAAGTCCTTTCCGCCAAGACACAAAGGTAAAGCACATCTGCTTGAGCGTGAAAAACCAGTCCGCTCGAGCACAATTTTCCCCCTCCCAGAACTTACATCAAAGATGCACTTTTCGCTCGAGCGCCAACAAGCCCGCTTGAGCATGACCCGCTCGAGCGTAGAAATCACACCTGTAGAAGTTTTGAAGAGCACAAAAATACTGGGAGTGTGCAATCTCCCCTTGAGCGCTCCAAGACCCACTCGAGCGGAAAGACCAAAAACCCGACAACAAGATTTTAAACCAAGGCTCAACCCACCTGCTCAAAACATACCCAACACATCCTAAAATTCAAAGAAGTGGAATCAAAGGACGACAATAAGATAGATACAACTACCAACTCCACGGAACCAAAGTCCGGAATACAACAAATACAACAAGGGAATACTGGGATCGCTATATGATCGCTCCAGGCCCAGTGGCGATGTGGGACCAGTCGGCCACCACGCAGTCTGAAAAAAAGCGGTGAAATTTGGATTGGCGACTTTGGCGTAATATGTGCGAAGTCTTGATCGACAACTGATGGACGATTGAAGAACTGCTGTAATTATTTTTTTTATTTTTTTATTTTGATGTAATTTTCTTGATGGAATTTAAAAGAAAAAGGTATGAAATGAAGGGAAATATTGGTATATTTTATTTATTTATTTAAAAATTTCTCTAAGTTAAATGAAGGGAAATATTGATATATTTTATTTATTTATTTAAAAATTTCTCTAAGTTAAATGAAGGGAAATATTGATATTTTATTTATTTATATCAATATTGATATATTTTATATATTTATTTAAATATTGATATATTTTATTTATTTATTTATTTAAAAATTTCTCAATCAACCATGCCTACTATTACTGTCAATAATTCTCAAAGTAGTTATCCATCTTCATGCCTATAAATCTTTTGAAGCTCTGCATAGCTATGTGAATGCAAGAAAAATGATCTCAAATCTTTTACAAATGTCCTCCTGAAATAGAATGCATGCGACATCTAACTGTATTGAAATGGTATGTGCAATCAAAAGCTTTAATTGAAAATTATTGAAATTTTTATATTTTGGAAACTTATTAAAGGAGATCTATCAAACAAAATTTATATTCAATATCAAATTTAATAAATTAAAAAAAACTTAAATTTTAGTGTAGAAACAGTAGAATTTATCCGTTTTAGAATTCTCAAATGCATAAGTTTAGAAATTTTGTAAATAAAAAAAAAAAAAAAGAGTAATTTCTTAGTGCATGAACTAAAAATTTTCTCAACAAGCGTATTCTAAAATTACAAATTTTATCAAAAATATATTGCATCATCTGAACAATTCTATTCAAGTTGGTAGAATTGCTAAGCAAGTAACAGAATGACAAATCAAACTGAGAATCTTGTTTGAGAAGTTAAAAAAAAGATGAATTGAACTATCAACAATAAAAATCATGAGATCTAACACTCTTGATGTTGCCAGAGTTGCTGTGCAAGTTTAGAAAAATAAGGCCGATCAAAAAAAAAAAGTTTAAAAAAATTAGCAAATAAATAAAAATAAACTACCGAGAATAAAAATCAGCAAGATCTCATGGGCTTTCTAGAAAAAGTCATGAAATTAACGAACCCATGAGACTTGTCCCGATTAGCCCTTTGCTAACGCAAAAAAATACTCTTGCAACGACCGATCTAGTCTCCGCCGTGGGCGGTATAGTTCTTATTTTGATAATTCAATAATTTGATCTTTTTATTGTATGTAAATTATTTATAAAAAAACAAATTGAGTCGATAATTATAATTATATGATTTTGTCACACTTATAGTATAAAAAAAATAGATAAATATAATTTAAAATATATATATATTTTATTTTTTGAAATAATTTAAACTATGTACTTATAATTATTATATCTTATTGATTTACCTCTTTTTAAAACTAACATGTCAGATCATTGGTGCCCGTGGTACACCCATTTGTCCGAACTAAACCATCTAAGGACTAGATCAAAGTTATCTTTATTTTATTTTATTTTATTTTTTATTTTTGGGTTCATGAACAGAACAATAAATTTTTCCTCAAATTTCAGAAGGAACAAGGCTCCCTCCATTTCGTAAATTATACTTGAGGTTGCAATTCAAGATGTTAAGAGTTTGCCTAGTATTTATTTCGTTAATTCAAATTATTCAATTGTTAGTATTATTTATTTAAAAAAATTAAATTAAATATAAATAAAAATAGATATATTTGATTCACACTCACTCACTCATAAAATATATATATATATATACATTCTATTTCTCATTTCATCACTTCTAAGTACATATTTAATGAGGTGACAAATAATAATAATAATTAATCAACTTTTTTCAAAAAAATTTCTCTTTTCAAAATTATTTGCCACCAGGTTATAAGTGTAATTGAGGGTAGTGAAATAGGAGATATAACAAAATCCTAAAAAAAATTTAAAAAATAAACCGTTTATTTCAAAGAATTATATGTGGCACGACTACTGTATTTATAAACAAATGATATACAAATTTACTTTTTCAATTTAATAATGTATTAAAAAAATTAATTAATAATTAAATATACTATAATTAAGATTTAAAAAGTGAGTCTAAAAGATTGATAAAATAAGAAACTAACCAAGATGACAGCTTTGATGCCTACAAAATTTTTAGTGAAGTTAAAAAGTGAATTAAAATTAATATAAATGGCATGAAAAGATGATATTATTTTTTATTTATATAATTAATATATGTTTTTATAAAAAGGTGTAATTTAGTATAATTATGTGTTTAATGTATAATTTTTTATTTATATAATTAATATATTTTTTATAAAGAGCAATGATATATCCCTGTAATTTTAAAACTCTAATTGAACTCTAATAAGGTGGTTGAGAATAAAATAAATATAAATAAATAAAATTAAGGTCAATATCATATTACAGTGGAATCCACTCCTATTAGAGTTGATTAGAGCTCCTAATCATTTTTCTTTTATAAAAAGGTATAATTTAGCATAATTATGTCATAGGGTTTAATGGAATTTTTTTATTAGAGTAATTTATAACGTTTTGGAAAAGATACATTGGGCTATTTTGGGAAGATAGTAAAAATCAGATTTTTTACTTTTAACCAAGATTTTTGGCTTTTTTATAAAGTGACTTGAAAAGTTGGTAAAAAATTGTTTTTTTGGATTTGTAGATAATATTTTTTTAAGTTGTCATGTCATGGTGTAGAACTGTTGAATTACCAAAATGCCCTCACCCAAAAGCAATGTTTCATGCATTATCTTCCTGAAACACTTTCAGTTTGTAAAAACTGGAATAGCAATCTACATTTTTAGCTACTATTTAAATTTTAAAATTGCAAAGTTTCTTTTAATTTCAATTTTTTTTTCTTTTTTAATTTGGCATTTAAATGTTCTCAATAAATAATTTACCGGTAAACAAAATTTTACTACACTAATGCAAATTTTTTTTTTTTTTTTTTTGTTTAAAGTGAGAATTCAATGTGTTGTAATTGAGTAAATGCAAAGGAGCTGGGGTTCTGTTTAAAAGCATTTTATAATTGAGGTCTCTAAGTACATGTTTGATTGGAAGGATTAGAGTATGAGATTGGGATTATTAATCCGTGAGTCCAATTATCTTATGCTTGTTTTGACATTTTGTTTTAGGATTATTAATCTAATAGATAATTAATCCAACAAATTTGTAGGATTATTAGTAATGGAGTAGAGGTGGGATTGTGAATACCACACTAATTTGATAAGATTATTAATACCTCACTATTAGTCTTGTGGAATCAAACATAACTATAATGCACACGTATACCTCACAAATGGTAGCTTCCATACGTATGTCTTACAATATATAAGTCCCACCTTGTGAGGCATTTCTGTTAAATTATGTATTCGGTATTTTGTGCATTTAAACTTAGGACTTTTCTTAAGTGTGCAACCCTCAAGGTTGCACACCATGTGCCACTTACACAAAAAGTGTAAGTGAAAGGTGAAAACAAAAGCAGGACTGTAAACAGAAAAGGCGTAAGTGTAAGGCATAAGTTGCATACCATAACAGGACCCTTAAACTTATTGTATGTGGATCAACAATTTTAAGAACATAAAGAACCAAACACAGATAAGGTGAATCTCATACGTGGGTTCCATATTATGTAGTCCATTATGTTTTTAATTTTCTATGCATTGGGAGTTATTTTTTTGTAATTTTTTTGTTGGCTTATTTTTATCTTTAATAAAAAAAAATTTAAAATTGAGACTTCTAAATTATATTTTCGACGAGACAAATCATAAAATTAAAAAATTAAAAAAAGATAAAAATAAATAAAAAAATAATAATGTACTTGTTTAGTTTATTTTGACTTTTTCATTTTTCTTAAATTTTGTTAAAAAAAAATAATTCTAAATTCGTCTCCATAAAGTGGATCGGAAAACAAAAAAATTATTTTTATATATGAACCCCAGAGAGGAAAGTAAAGTGCACAAATATATTTATATATAGCTTGAGGTTTATTTAAAATACAGATTATTTTTTATTATTTAAAAAATTATAAATACTTCAGACCCCAGCACCCTTCACAGACATGTGGGGGGCTGTGAAAGGAAGACCCCCCCCAAAAAAAAAATAAAAATAAAAATTAACCAATCAAAAATTAGTGGGGTGGTGGGGGTCACCTCCACTGGAGGTTTAAGTCATTTTTCTTATGAATATCTCCTTGTTAGTATTTTTTATTTAACAAAATTAATTGAAAAAATAAAATTCATAATTGCTTTCATATACAATAATAAAATTATTTAAATTATTAATTGAAACAGATTTCTAACATCATTAAAAACTGTTAATTAACTTGATGGTTTATAAAAATTGTTAATTGAAACATATTTCTAACATCATTAAAAACTGTTAAAATGAGTGATGTGTTATAAAATTAGAAATCTCAAGGGATGGAATGTAATTTCCAAAATTATATAAATAATTCATATTTTAATCAAATCTCGTAAGATATATTTATAATTTACCTTATAAATAATAATATTAGTATCATAAAAAAATATTTTAATATTGCTTGAAAAATCTTTGAAACTCTAATTCTAGAGTGACACCCTGTTTGGTAGAGCTGTGGGAAAGTGCTCATAACTTATGCCTAAACAGTTTATAGCTTATAACTTTCAGCTTAAGCTGATTTCCAGCTTATTCTTAAAGCATCTTCTGCCCCACTCAAAGAATAAGCTGATTTCTGATTTCCAAAAAGCTATAAGCTATAAGCTATAAGCTAAACCAAACACATCAAAATAGCTTAAATTAAGCTGAAAGCTGAAATAAATTATAATTAAGCTCTACCAAACAAGCACAATAAGCTTTTTTGAAACTCTAATTCTTGAATAATAATGATTCTTACCTATACTGGGATGTTTTAGTCTTAATTTATTTATTTATTTTTTTCTTCTAGATATATCATTAATACTTTATTAAAATATTAAGATTTATACTCTGAACCATTATTATTAATACTCTACTAAAATATCAAAATTAATATTCCGAAGGGTTTTGCTAGAGAGCTCTAATTAGACTGGTTCAAAAGTAACTCTAATGAGCTGTCACCATTTAAAAAAAAAAAAAAAAAAAAAAAAAAAAAAAAAAGTAAAAGACAAAATAGAAGAGAAAAAATGACAGATTAATATCCTTTTAAAGTTCCAATTTTAGAGTTCTCCTCATTTTTGTACTCCGAACTATTGCTGATATCACTCGCTCCTATCGTTTTATGACCTCAGTTACATTACAAACGCACCCCAACGTCACCGTGGACAGCCGAGCACGATACCATCATGTCTATAAATAAGAATCTCTCTCTCCCTCTCTTTCTCTCTCTCTCTTCATCACAGTTGCAACAAAGGTTGAGGCACTTTTAGAGAGAGAAAAAGCTTAATTTCTAGAGAGAGAAAGTAATGGGGAGCAACAACAACAACAACAACAACGGGAGAGGAAGAACAGTGATGGAGGTCGGAGCTGATGGGGTGGCTATCATCACCATCATCAACCCTCCTGTCAATTCTCTCTCCCTTGATGGTAATCTCTTCATTTTCTATTTCTTTTTTTTTTGTTGTTTCCCATAGAGTGTCCGAGCCAGCTTAATGCGCACCTACGGCTGGTCACGAGGTGTTGCAGCGGCCGGAACTCGAACTGGGGTGCAAACCCAGAGTCTTACTCAGCGGTGGACAAGCCATTGGGCCACAAGCTGGTGGTTCATTTTCTTTTTCTATATATGTATTTGTATGTATATATATTACTCACTCATCGTCATCTTCAATTTTGCTTCATGTTGTTGTGCTTCAATTTCATTCTTATCTGTTTTGAGTTTTTTTTTCCATTGTTAATTATGGTTTTCTCTGAGCTTGTTGATACAATTGTTTCAGTAATATTTTTATGAACATTGTGCACTGGCCGATTTCAATTTTGCCTTGGCGGACACTCCGAGGAATTTTTTGTCAACATTCAAAAACTTTTCACTCAGTTTGATTTTGGATTTTTAATTCGTATTTTTTTATTTTTAGTATTTTTATATAATGTAGATTTACTTTAGATGTATCTAATGTAGATTTACTTACAAAAGTAAAATATTAGCTAAAAATTTAAGGTAAATACCTGAGTTTTCATTAAAATACAAATCGTCTCTGTAGTTTTGAAAATTACATTCCATCCCTTGAGGTTTTTAATTTCATAACAAATCGCCCAATTTATTAATAAATAATCAAATCAAATAACAGTTTTTAATGATATTAGAAATATGTTTCAATTTACAATTTAGGTAATTTTATTACTCTTATTGTATAGAAGAATAATTATGGATTTTATTTTTTTAGTTAATTCTGTTAAATAAATTTTTTTAACAATGGAGTATTTGTAATTTTTCAAAATATAGGAGGCAATCTGTACTTTAAGCAAATCTCAGAGAGTGTATTTGTAATTTACTCAAAATTTAATAAGTATAAAAAATATATATTTTTAGTATTTAGTAAATTTTGAAAGACTTTTTCACAACTTTTGTACTTTGTGAATGTCTAGATTAATTGGATGTAAGGAGTAAAAAAATTTGATTACAATATTAAAAAGGTTATACTAAAAATGAAAAAAAAAAAATATGAATTAAATAATCAAAAACTGTTTTTGAAAACTCAACAATCAAATACGGTTTTTGATTTTCAGATTTTGTTTTTTAAAAAACTAAAAATTAATTGAGTGAAAAAAATGAAGGAAAAAACACTCATCATTTTCATATAGTTTTATTTTTTGGAGGCTAGAAATAATTTTTAAAATTCTTAAAATATCTTTTTAGTATTTATTTTTATCGAAACTAATTTTTATTTTTACAGAAAAAAGTTAAAAAAATAATATATGAAAATCCAACTAAACGGAGTCTTAAATTTTACAAATTATATAAACATAAAAGGATAAATTACACTGATCTCCCCTAAGATTTGAGAAAAATATAGCAACTTCTAATGTTTTAATGTTTTAGTTCACGTAATACTTAAAAGCCCCTTTTCATCAATAATTAAAAAAATAATATTGTCATATTTTTTATACTAACATGTGTATTTTTCCGTTATCTATGCGTCTTCACATAATCTACCGTCGTTTCGGTTCATTTAGTAGGACTAAAAGAGGGTGGTATAATTATGTTTTTTTTTTTTTAACTTCAGTGGAGGGTAGTGTAATTTACCCAAAATAAAATCACACTTATTAATATTTATAATCTATTTCCAATAAATCTATCCATTTAAACTTGTTGAATCATAAATAGAAGAGAATTATAATATATACACTATTGGTTGAAGAAAAAAAAATTGTAAATACTGCACATTATTTTGTTTTACTTTTTTATGCACCTAAAAATTAAAATACTTGTGAAAAATCTAAAAACAAAATTACTAAAGACAAAAAAATAAAAATTCTTTCTTTCTTTTTATTATTTAGTATTTTTTTATTATAAATTTCTTCATAAATATTCTAGTAATTAGGTGCATGTAGATTTGATTTAATTTTGTTTTTTTAAATGACTAAAATATGAAAAAAAAATTCAGTACAAAAAACAGTTTTCAAAGTGACTTTTACAATTGTGATTTTTAAGATTTTGAAATCCTTGCATAATAACTTGATTATCAATATTATCAAATAAGATTTTTTTTTTTTTTTTTTGTATAATTTTAATGGAGTGGGTCAGATGTTCAAAATTTTCGTGATGATCAGTCATACCAACAGTTATTTAAGTGAATACCCTGAGCTACAGGTAGAGTCGTCCCTGGAGAGCACCAAAAAATAAGAAAAATAAGAAAACCAAAACATTGCCCTAAACAATCTCTGTGGATTTGGTGATTTGGAGAGAAAAGAAAATAAATAGAAATGGGGTGAAATGGGGGTTTACTAAAGAGGAAGGAAATGGGGTGAAATGGGAAGAAATAGACACATTTTTCTATTATAACCAATCTTTTGAATCTAGCCAAAAGTGGAGAAGATTTGGTGAGAAAACAAACTATTCTGACTTTTGATAATGCCAAAATTGCCTATCAAAGTACAAATGAAATAAAAAGTTGAGTATTTGTCCTTGTTAATTATTGATTTGTTTGTGCTTGTTGATGCATTGTTACAGTAAGGTTCTTCTGCTCTGTGACCGAAATTTGTGTACTATTTATTGCATTGTTGGTTGAAGTAACTAACTAAATCTTAAAGTATACTGACTTGAAACAGCAAGAGGACAAGTGGAGTAGGTGAATTGAGGAACTTCTTGGTTGGTTTGTCATGTTGGTATAATTTATCTGCTTTCAAGAGTCCAAATCAAGAAGCGAATAATTTCGAATGCAGAGATGTACTAATGTTTATTTTTAAATCAAAAGAAGTACTAAGAGTTGCTAAACAAATGATGAGTGAATTAAATGGGAAATGAAGGATGTATTTGGCTGCCTAAGAAATCTTAGGAAGGCTGCAAAATACTAGCAGGATAACATGTGAGAAATGATTTTCCACAGAGAGAGAGAGAGAGAGAGAGAGAGAGAGAGAGATGTATATGTGCTTCTTATTGGAAACAAGAAGGTGATTGATATTATGCCGAATTGATTGAGGAATATTTGCTGACTTTGCTTCTTCATGTATAATGAAATGAAGTAAAAAAGTTGCACACAGACCAGTAAAAGAAAAAAATGTTTTTAAGATCTCTGTCAAGCACAGCCAATATTTTTTCAGCTTTCTTATGTTGAACGTTCTTCTAGAACCTTATCGATAGACACTTGTACATTAATTTTCTTCATTATCTTGCCACCATTCGTATGATATAGAATGTATACATCAAAACTGCATATGCTCTTAGGCAACTCACAAGGACATTGCCTATTCGCTAGGCTTTTGGAGATGTATGGTTTCTTCAACCTTTTCTTTCAGTAAATAGATAGATGTCGGATTTCTACTTGTTCTGAATTTGTGGTGTAACTCCTTTTTCTTTCTTTTTCCCCTTCTCACCCTTCCCTTTTTATTTTTTCAGTATTACAGGGCTTGAAAGAGTGTTATGAGCAAGCCTTACAAAGAGATGATGTGAAGGCTATTGTTGTTACTGGTAATGTGAAGAGATGATGGCTTATCATTTTCTTATGATGAGATACGAAGCTAATATTTCTGTTACTGGATCAGGTGCAAAGGGCAAGTTTTCTGGCGGTTTTGATATAACTGCTTTTGGTGGAATGCAAGGGGGAAAGAGTATGTATATTTGTTTATGCGTTATCTATTCTTGTGCTGCACAATCACATATTTCCTAAAATTGTAGTTCTGTTTTATCACAGTTGCACCTCCAAAACCTGGCTTTATGTCAGTAGAGGTTCTTACTGACACTGTGGAAGGTAATCTTGCTGCGTTTCACCCTTTTCCTCTGCTCTCGTCCTATTTGATCTTAAAAGTTTGTGTTACTTATTTTCATGGCTTCTCTTCGCTCAGCTGCGAGAAAGCCTTCAGTTGCTGCTATTGATGGCCTCGCTTTAGGTGGAGGGCTAGAGGTTGCAATGGTATGTGCTGCTTCATCTTTTTGACTAGGGACTGTTCTCTTGAATTCATGTAAATGATGTTGTACATTTGCTCTGCCAGGCCTGCCATGCACGGATATCTACTCCTAGTGCCCAACTAGGCTTACCTGAACTTCGGCTTGGGGTAATTCCTGGATTTGGAGGTATAGCTCGTTGTTTAAATTTGCAGTGATTTATTTTTTATTGTTTGGAGATGAACTAGAGGTTGGAATGGATTTTAGTTGAGTGTAACTATTAACTTCTTATTCAATTTTAAATAATCAGAACTTTGCCACTTTATTATAGCATTCTGTGGAAATGGAATATATAAAGGGAAATTTGGACAAAAACTCTCAAATAAAAAGAGCTTATGAACATAGTTTGCTGGAAGCAAATAGTCTTTAGCCCAAAAGCAGCAATATGTCTTTTTGTTAGTTCCTTGAGCCCTTTTACTAAACTATTTTAGTCAAGCAAGCCTTTCATCTGAATAACACACCAAAAAGCACTAGCCAGGCCTCTGTACCGATGAAAGCCTTAATGCTTGCATTTTATGCATGAAAATGTTTCATGTCAACATTGTTGCTATGATGTTTATAGTGTCAATTATGGCTAAACCCTGTTTTTTCCCCTCCTTTTCATCGACTCATGCTCCTAAATTGTCTTAGGTACACAGCGGCTTCCACGCCTTGTTGGCCTCTCTAAGGCCCTTGAAATGATGCTGGTATGCTGGCTTGCTTTGCATTTACCTTATTTATATAAAAAAATCCTGGTGCAGTCGTAATCTTCTTAAATTAATTTTTGATCTCTCACTCTCTCTGATAGACATCAAGGCCAGTTAAAGGAGAGGAAGCTCATGATTTGGGTCTAGTGGATGCCACAGTCTCACCAGATGAGTTGATAAATACTGCTCGTCAGTGGGCACTAGATATTTTGGAGGCCAAAAGACCATGGGTTAAAAGCCTTTATAAGACTGACAAGATAGAGCCACTTGGTGAGGCAAGGGAAATACTAAAGTTTGCAAGAACTCAGGCCCGAAAACAAGCTCCCAACCTTGAGCATCCAATAGTTTGCATTAATGTTGTTGAAGAGGGTATAGTTTCTGGTCCCCGTGCTGGGCTTTGGAAGGTTCTGAACTGTCCCTAATTCTCTTTTGCATTATGGCTAGCATACCATAATATGACTGTAAGTGTGTGATATTCACAGGAAGTTGAAGCTTTCCAAGGACTCTTACATTCAGATACTTGCAAGAGTTTGATCCACATCTTCTTTGCTCAACGTGGAACCTCAAGGGTATGATGAAGTTATAATTTTTATGAGTGTTAGAATTGTTACGAGTGTTGCCACTTCATTTCTATCTCATGTTGTAGCCATGCTTTCGATGGACAACTTCTTGGTCCTCACTTAGAAGTGAGGTTTTGAAAATTTAATGTCTCACAGTTTTATCACTAAAATCAGTTTGTAGATGCATAGTGAAATTTGAGGTAGTTTGCTATTTGAATGGCAAAATAACAACTTATTTTTATGAGGTTTTAGACTCTTTTGAGTTATTTTTAATGTCGGGTACCTTCAGAATCAGAACTGTAATCAATCTTCCGAAGTTTATGGAAGTAGAAAACTGTGTTAATTTGAATTCATAGTCTATTAATTTAAGGTAAACAGTTAATATTTTCATGTTCTTGATGCTGCTACTTTGACTTTGGTTTATCATGAATTTGCTAATGTTCAATGATCCACTAATCTAGTTATAGTTGGTAGTCAATAGTGTTAAATCAGTTTTGTAATTTGGGTTATTCAAACTTGAAATCATGATTTCCAGCTTAATCCAGAGTTACCTGTGAACATATTGGTGATTTTGAAATACATTTTAAAAGCTTTTAAGAAATCGTACATAAGCACAAGGCTCATAATATTGTTCCCAATGATTTCTCCTAATGTAAAAAGTGATTATTGCTTTTTGTAGAAAGCTAATCTAGATCACAATCCAATATTTCAGTTAATTTTTTTCCCTCTCTTTTGTTTGTGGATAGGCAAAACCATTAATTTAGAGTCTTTATGCAGCATTACCTGAGGTGACGCTGTAAACATTTTATGTTTAAATTTACTAACACATTTTGCTTGCAAGGTTCCTGGGATCACTGATCGAGGTCTCGTACCAAGACGAATAAGTAAGGTTGCTATTCTTGGTGGTGGATTAATGGGCTCTGGCATAGCAACAGCATTGATTCTTAGTAACTATCCTGTGGTCCTGAAAGAAGTCAATGAGAATTTCCTACAGGCGGGTGTAGGTAGAGTTAGAGGTGAGGCCAAAGATCTATGTTTAGAAGATAGTTTTCAAATTGGAATACGAATCATATTTCATTTATTTTTCTGAATTGTGTATCCTAAGATTGTTTACCATCTTAAAAATTAGGTAGAAAAATAAATATAGTTATATAAAAAATAAATATCTTGTGCATAATCAATAGTTTGCCTTGTCCATAATAGAAAATTTTAAACTTTAACCGTGTTAGTAGGTATAAATCAATGATACAAGCAACCTATATCATACAAGTAGATATTTGTCAAAACGGTAGACAAAAATAAAATAAAAAGTACCATTCTCAAAAAAAATTAAACTCTTTTTTAATGAGTTGATTAAATTTTTTTACAATATTAAGTTACTTAAGATACGTTCAATTATTTTTTTTTTTCAAAGTTGCTAAAGATATTTTACTATTTATGTAATATATGTGTTGCATCATGTGTCATATATATATCATGAGATACATTTAATTTAAGATACAAATTGATAATAATATCAATTTGCTTCTAAAAAGTATTAAATTGTATGATACACGTCGTGAATCATAAAGTACTAACAACAGTGGTTTAGACTACATCTTGTTCATTAGTTCTTCTAACTTGAGATTCTTTTGTTTGTATGGTCTCTGAATTCTAATTAATATTCATTTTATTCAGCCAATTTGCAAAGTCGTGTCAAGAAAGGGAAAATGAATGAAGAGAAGTTTTTAAAAACCCTTTCTCTTCTCAAGGGTGTCCTTGACTATGAAAGCTGTAGAGATGTAGACATGGTCATAGAGGTAATGCAGAATAATATAAATTTTGTTTATCATTTATCATTTTTCATTTTTCGGTTTCTGTTTTGTTTTCAAGTTTTATAGTACTTCTTGTTGTCAATGCTTCAAATAGGCCGTTATTGAGAATGCCTCTTTAAAGCAACAAATTTTTTCTGATCTTGAAAAATATTGCCCTCCGCACTGCATACTTGCAAGTAACACTTCCACCATTGACTTGAACCTGATTGGGGAGAAGACCAGGTCCCATGACCGGATCATTGGAGCCCATTTCTTCAGGTAATATTTGGAATAACATTTCCATTGCTTTTTCTTGTACCTTTCTTCATGAAAATGGGGTTTGGCAATTGCTTTTTGTAATCTAAAAAAGCTGATGCGTTTGGTAATTGCTAAAAATTTTGTTTGTTTTAGTGGAACAGTTGTTTCTTTTAAAAAAAAAATGTATAGATTTTTTTAGTTGAAACAAACATGTTTTTTTTTGTATTTTGGCTTATTTAGCCCAAGCAAAACGACGGCCTAACAATTGATTTTTTGCTTTTAATACAGTCCAGCTCACATCATGCCACTTTTGGAAATTGTTCATACCGAGAAGACATCCCCACAAGTGATTGTCGATTTACTGGATGTCGGGAAAAAGATAAAGAAAACCCCAATTGTAGTTGGAAATTGCACTGGCTTTGCTGTTAACAGGATGTTCTTCCCTTACACACAAGCTGCCCTTTTGCTTGTGGAACGCGGTGCAGATCTCTATCAGATTGATAGGGCAGTCACCAAATTTGGAATGCCTATGGGTCCATTCAGGTACACAAATACGTTATAGCATTATTATATGCTAAGAAGCATGGACACTCCTAAGAAGGTAATGTCGTGTCAGTTACAGAGTTGGACACCGACACGCCATGACACTTATCGGGCACTTTCCAACACTTCCTGAAACACATTATTAGTTTGAATAAAATAACCTAGAATCCAACGATAAAATAAAAATAATATAAATTCATATCTATTCTCATCCTTTAGACTTTAAAAATTAATATTTTTGACTTAAATATTAATATATATGTCATATAATAATCATTTATCCAACATATAATAAATATATCTTGAAGGCCTGCTTTTCCTCTTGCTTATAGGAAGGTAAAATTATATAATTTGCACATATCCCCCATGTGTCGTGTCCTACTTTTTATAAATATTCCTTGTCGATGTGTCCATGTCATGTCACATGTCCGTGTCGTGCTTCTTATGCTACCTGGTATCTTGATCCTGGTTTCTTTAAACAGTCTAATGCGTTACATTGAATTGGCTTCATTATTTTGTTGTACATGCAGATTGTGTGATCTAGTTGGTTTTGGGGTTGCGACCGCTACTGGTACGCAGTTTGTTGAAAATTTCCCCGAGAGTACCTATAAATCAATGCTAATTCCAATCATGCAGGAGGATAAGAGAGCAGGTAGAATTTCTATTGTTTCAAACTTTAAGGGGCGAGTAATGTTTCCTGTTACTTTATTTGTCGTGCTGCTGTCTAAATTATGAATGCATTTCTTAGACTCCTATATATGGCACTTGTTTTAGGTGAGGCTACTCGCAAAGGGTTTTATGTTTACAATGACAAACGCAAGGCGAGCCCAGATCCTGAAATAAAAAAAATTGTTCAGAAAGCAAGGGAGATTTCCGGCGTTAATGTTGATTCTAAGGTCTCTCTCTCTCTCTCTCTCTCTCTCTCTCTCCCCTTTTGTTTTTTTAGTAGTTGAATCTTAGTTACGCTAAGTGGGGGCAGGGGAACAAGAACATAAAGAAGTTCATAAAATTGGGAGCATCTATGAGAGTGTGTATATGTTATTTTTATTAAATATTAAATATATTTTAACAAATATTTTTTTTGCTTAGTTGTATTGTGTGTTAAAATAAGAATGAATATTAGAGATTGGTGTAAACTACAAATTGTCTTTGTTAAGTTTAAATAAATATTATGTAAATACAAAAAATAATAAGTTAGAGTTGTTTTTCTTTTGTTTTTTTGAGATTTGTATTTTTGAGAGGTTCTATCTTAGTTGGTAGCAAAGTTCTTACAAGTTTCGCACTTAGGAGTGCGAAATTGAGTTTATGAGTAAAAAAATCATCCTTAGAAGTTCTTGCTATTAAGAGTTGAATACTTGGGAGTTAGGATTGGTGTTTCACGATCATTATACTTAGGCAGTGCCTTTGCAATGAGATCATATCAATATATTTAATCTTTAACAACAAGAAGTGTTCAATGATCATTCTTTGAATTTGGTGGGGTTTGAACTTGGATACAGCTGATGAAGTTATCCGACAAGGACATTGTGGAGATGGTATTCTTCCCCATGGTGAACGATGCCTGCCGAGTCCTTGCTGAAGGTATTGCAGTCAAAGCATCAGATCTTGACATTGCTGCTGTGATGGGCATGGGGTTCCCGCCTTACAGGTTTGTGGTTTCATCCGATTCAAGTGCATTTTCTATAAACCTCAAAGGACCGTTCTTATAACCAACTTGGCATAATCTTTGAATTTAGGGGAGGAATTATGTTCTGGGCAGACTCTCTTGGATCAAAATACATTTGCTCGAAATTGGAAGAATGGTCGAATGTGTATGATGGAGGATTCTTCAAACCTTGCGCCTACTTAGCTGAAAGAGCTACGAAGGGGGCTCTTCTGGTGAGAATTTTGAAACTGATTTGGGTATTATGATTAGAGTTATGAACTAATTGTTAATAGGTGATGCATTATTAGTAACTGTCTACCAAGATCTGTCCATGATCATGGAATATAAAATTATATAAGACAAACTATACAAAAAAAGGGCATAATCCGCTGAGTTTAATCTTCACACTCCTCTATAATTGCCTGGTTAATCTCAAATGCTTTTCTAAAAGGGCAGGTCCAGAGCACTTGGTTCCCACCATTGCGGGGTCCTTAAGGGTCAGATGTATGCAGTTTTACTCTTATCCTCATGTGCAAAGAGTGCCTTTGTTTTTGCTTGATTTGAACCATCTACGTTTTCGCTTGATTTGAACCATCTATGTTGGGCCACCGCTTATTGCCTTCTTTAGTATGGTGATCTCGCCCCTACTCTCTAAAGCTTGCCACCCCTCTATATATTAGGAAAGCTCAAAACACTTCCACGACCCCTTGCCCTCGGCCTTCTATCATATGGTCTGCATTAGTTTGTTGGTTGATTGGGGCTGTGTATACATATTTCTTTGCCTTTTCTTTCTTTGAAATTCTTCACAGATCCAAGATCTAAACGCCACAAAAAGGGTTCATTAATTTACTGATAACTTAGTTGCTGATATCTTTCTTGGTGATATTCTTTTACTGATAAAATTTGGATCTTTCCATTGCAGAGTACTCTTGTGGAGCGAGCAAAATCTCGGCTATAAAATTTATTTTCTGGTTACATTGTCATCCAATGTGATTTTGCTAATGTATTTTTCTTTTCTTTCTTCGCTTTTTCTTTTCCCTTTCTTTCTTGATGCTGGAGAAAAATGCTCAATAGAGCTAAATAATGCATAAGATGGATCGAGAACAGGATGTTTGAGAATTCAAACAGTAATATTTATCTTGATCTTAAATCAATTTTATAATGCTATTCTTAAAATTGAAATGACTTTTTTGCATGACTAGAAATCTCTTTTAAGGCAGGGTGATTTGCGTCCATTTATAGGAAGTAAATTCTGGATTTCATTTGGAATTATTAAATTGGATTACTAATTACTCTTGAAATATATGAGTAAACAAATAAAACATCCGAATTTATTAATTTGCATAATATACTTCCGGGAAAATTACAAAAAAGAAAAAAAATTTGAATTTTGACCGTTGTAACAAAATAAATTTTAAGTTCTTAATTTTGTCAAATCAAACTTTAAAATTTTAATTTGTTTTCAATCTAATCTGTTTATCTATTTTCGTAAGATAAAACTAAAAAAAATGCATTGGAGCTGTAATTGTTGAGTTTTAAAGCCAACTCTAATGAGTTGGCAGTGTTTTGGTCTTGATTTGTTTTGTTTTATTTTGTTTTTTTCATTGTCATGTTATTACTAAAATTAATGTTCTGAATCATTGTCGTAAAACTAATGGAAAAAATGATATTTTAATTATTAAACTTAACGGAAATGATATTTTAATTATTTTGCATACAGTTACATTGACTTTAATAATTAACATTTTTTTTTTTTTTTTTTACTTAACGGTAATGGAAACAAATTGATAGTTTCAAAATATTAGAATTTAAATTAATAAAATTAAAAATTTAGAATTTAGTTTGTTATAATGATTAAAATTTAGAATTTTTTTGGTAATATTTTTTATATTTTTGTATTTCTCATTTGTTTTTGGCAATTTCAATTGAATATAGTAAAGAAATTGAAGAGTCAAATCATTAGAAACAACCTTAGATACTTCACGTAGTGGGTGTGGATGGAAACATTAAGTAATAACCCTATGGCTATACTAACTATACCATTATTTATCTGCCAATAGTAGTTACCTAGATTACGTGCCGTTTCTGGACCAGCATAATGTATCTATTTTTGTGTTATAAATAATATCTATTCATATTCAAATTGTAATTTCATTCCTCCATCTATCTTCTTTTATTAAGACTGACGAAATTTATTGTGTGAGTTAAACATGGTATTTTTTGTCTCATTACTGTTTTTATATTTTTATCAAAATCTTGTTTAGTCTTTGCATTTTCACCAAAATTTTATTTTGATTCATTTACTTTTAATTTTCATTACCAATAGATTGATGGATTCATTGCATTGAAATATGAAAAAATTGTGAGTAGGTATTAAGAGGATGTAACCTAATTTGTCTCATGGATTTGTAGTTAAAAAATTTGTTACCTTCTTGGACTACTTGTGAATCTCCCTAGCATTGTTATAGATATTAACTAAATGGACCGACAGTGAGTATTTTATATTAGGTCCGACACTGCTCCAGTCAATAGTGTTAAAAGGCTCATGAACCAATTCACAATTGCAATTCAATTGATCGGAGAGAAGTCATACTGCTAGCTAGATATCAATACTACTTTGTTATAGATCTAAAAAGTCAATTAAAAAGCTAGTAAACCCAAGAAGGAAGAAGACTTGGCAGCCTGTTGTGGATAAGGTTAGATCCAAGTTTGAATTTTGGAAAAGGAAGCTATTGTCATTTGCTGGTAGGCTAACTTTGATCAAGTCTGTTCTTCATAGCTTACCTGGGTTCATTTAGTAAGACTAAAAGGGGGTGGTATAATTTTGTATTTTTTTCAAACTTAAGTTATAATCTATTTTTTTTCAGGCGAGGGTATTGTAATTTACCCAAAATAACTTATTAATATTTATAATCTATTTCCTATAAATCTATCCATTTAAACTTGTTGACTCATAAATAGAAGAGAATTATAATATATACACTATTGTTTGAAGAAAAAAATTTGTAAATACTGCACATTATTTTGTTTTACTTTTTAATGCACCTAAAAATTAAAATACTTGTGAAAAATCTAAAAACAAAATTACTTGTTTAGTAATTTTTTTATTATAAATTTCTTCATAAATATTCTAATAATTAGGTGCATGTAGATTTGATTTCATTTTTTTTTTTTAATGACTAAAATATGAAAAAAAAATTCAGTATGAAAAGCAGTTTTCAAAGTGACTTTTACAATTGTGATTTTTAAGATTTTGAAATCCGTGCATAATAACTTGGCTATCAATATTATCAAATAAGATTTTTTTTGTATAATTTTAATGGAGTGGGTCAGATGTTCAAAATTTTCGTGATCATAAGTCATACCAACTGTTTAAAAAAAGAAAAAAAGAAAAAAGATAAAAAAAAAGAAGTCATACAAACAGTTATTTAAGTGAATGCCCTGAGCTACAGGTAGAGCCGTCCCTGGAGAGTGTTAGGATCAAAGGCACCCAGAAAATAATCTCACACACACAGAGAACACAATATTTACATGGTTCGGCCCAATGCCTACGTCCACGGACAGAAATGAGAGTTTCACTAAAATGGAGCAAAATACAAAACAGAGAAGGAGATACAATTCTCACTCAATTCACAGCTCTCTCTCTCAAATTTATGATGCAAATCACCCTTTCCCTTCCGTCTCTATTTATACACAAAGAGAATGAGAGAAAGAGGAGACAAACCAACTCACCAAAAATTTCGACCCTCTTTAATGGTGAATGGTGAAAATCAACAAGGAACAACAACATGAAGAGAAGGGAAGGGAGAAGCTTGCAGATATGCCCAGCATAGACTTTCACTTCCAGTGGACGTCTTTCTACGCCATCTTCTTTGACCCTCTTCTTGCTTGCATGGTTTTGCATGCATGTGGGTTGAAACAACAATTCTCCCCCTCCATACCCACATGCATGACTGACTTCTCACTTGAAGTCCATCCCGACAATGTCTCTGCAAATTTCGAGTTTGTCTCTCGAGACCACCTTTGTGAGCATGTCAGCTGGATTCTTATCTGTGTGGATCTTGATCAGTTCCAATAACTGCTTGTCCATCACTTCGCGTATCCAATGATACCGAACATCAATGTGCTTTGTGTGAGAATGGTACATTGAATTCTTGCTCAGGTCTATGGCACTCTGGCTATCACAATGTACTGTGAACTTTTCTTGCTTTAATCCTAACTCTTGGAGAAACCGCTTCAACCATAACATCTCTTTCCTAGCTTCCGCTGTGGCAATATACTCTGCCTCGGTTGTGGATAAAGCAACACACGATTGCCAAGGCACAGCTCCCCTTACGAAAGTGAACATAAATCCTGATGTAGATTTCCTACCATCAAGATCTCCCGCCATATCTGAATCAGTATAGCCTTCCAAGACTGGTTTAGCTTTTCCAAAGCACAAACACATTTTAGATGTACCCTTAAGGTACCTTAGAATCCACTTGACTGCTTCCCAATGCTCTTTTCTTGGATTGGAAAGAAATCTGCTTACTACTCCTACAGCATGAGCAATATCTGGTCAGGTAGACACCATTGCATACATTAAACTCCCTACGGCGGATGAGTAGGGAATAGCCTCCATCTCTTCTCTTTCCTTGGTAGAGGAGGGACAAGAACTCTTACTCAGCTTGAAATGATTAGCCAGCGGAGTACTGACTGGCTTGGCATCTTTCATGTTAAACTTCTCAATTACCCGTTCAACGTATTTCTCCTGTGATAGCCACAACTTCTTGGCTTTCCTGTCACGCACAATTTTCATGCCCAAAATTTGCTGTACAGGGCCTAGGTCCTTCATGTCAAAGAACTGTGATAATTCCTTCTTCAGTGATCTGATTTCTGTGGCATCTTGTCCAACGATCAGCATGTCATCAACATAGAGCAAGAGTATGATGAAGTTTCCACCGAGAAATTTCCTGACATAAACACACTGGTCTGCAGCAGTTCTCTTGTACTCATGACTCACAATGAACGAGTCAAACTTCTTGTACCACTGTCTCGGCGCTTGTTTGAGGCCGTAGAGACTCTTCTTCAATCTGCAGACTAAGTTTTCTTTCCCTTTGACTTCAAAACCTTCTGGCTGGTTTATGTAAATTTCTTCCTTCAGATCACCATGGAGAAATGCCGTCTTCACATCCATCTGTTCAAGTTCCAAATTCAAACTAGCTGTTAGTCCTAAAACTACTCGAATGGATGTCATTTTCACAATAGGCGAAAAGATTTCATCAAAATCAATACCTTTTTTCTGCCCAAAACCTTTGACAACCAATCGAGCCTTATACTTGATTAGCTTTCCGCTGCTATTTTTCTTCAACTTGAACACCCATTTGTTCTTCAGTGCTTTTCGACCCTGGGGAAGTTTCACCAAATCATAAGTATGATTTTTTTGTAAGGATTGCATCTCTTCTTGCATAGCTTGCTGCCAGCTACTCTTCTCCTCATGATTCTGAGCTTCTTGAAAACTTTCTGGCTCCCCCTCATCGGTAAGCAAAATATACTCAGAAGCAGGGTATTTTGACGACGGCTTAGACTCTCTTGTTAATCTTCGCAACTGTGGACCAACAGTATCTGGCGGAGGGGGTTGTGGCTCCCCCTGCTCAACATCCTCTGCTTCTAGATCTTTTTCTTCTAGAAATTCATCCTGCAACTCTACATCATTGATTGCATGTTGCGGTAGCTCTTCTTCATCATGCTGTGATGGTGCAGGATTCGGAATAATTTCTGAAACATCATCAACTTTGGGTTTGGCTGGTTGCCCAAAGTCTTCTAAGGTCTGGCCTTCTTGAAACACCACATCTCGGCTTCGAATGACCTTCTTGTTTTTCGGATCCCACAATCTGTATCCAAATTCTTCATCTCCATAGCCAATAAAGATGCATGGAATGGCTTTGTCATCCAGCTTCTGCCTGTGCTCCTTGGATACATGTGCAAATGCTTTGCACCCAAAGACTCTCAAGTGAGAGTAAGAGATCTCCCTTCCAGACCATACTTCTTCTGGAATCTGAAAATTCAGTGGAACTGATGGCGATCTGTTGATCAAATAGCAAGCAACACGAATAGCTTCTCCCCAAAATGGCTTTGGCAGCTTTGCCATTTTGAGCATACATCTGACCTTCTCTACAATGGTTCGGTTCATTCTCTCGCCTACACCATTGTGTTGTGGGGTTCCAGGAACAGTCTTCTCATGCCGGATGCTGCGAGTAGCACAGTAGGCTTCAAATTCCTTTGACGTGTACTTGCCTCCATTGTCTGTTTGGAGACACTTCAGCTTCTTTCCGGTCTCTCTTTCCACCATAGCATGGAATGTCTGAAAATGCTGGAACACCTCAGTTTTGGTCTTTAGGACATAAACCCATACCTTCTGTGATGCATCATCAATAAACGTCAGGAAGTATCTTCTGCCACCCAAAGATTCCACTTCTATGGGACCGCAAACATCAGAGTATACTCTGCTCAACAACTCTGATTGTCTTCTGGATGATGAATGGAAAGCAACTCTATGATGCTTCCCAAATAAGCAGTTGTCACAAGGATTCAATTTTGCATCTTTGGAAAAGGGAATAAGAGACTTCTTTGCCAAAATCTGCAACCCTTTCTCACTCATGTGACCCAGCCTTTTGTGCCACAAATTTGGTGACGCCTCATCTTCTGCTGTATTGAGGCTGTTTGAATTCACCTCCACATGAGTCTTGTACAGCGTGCCAATTGCCTGTCTCCTGGCTACCACCAAGGATCCCTTTTTCAACTTCCATATGCCTTTGCTGAAGTAGTTCTCATAGCCTTGTCGATCTAAGGCTATCCCTGAGATAAGATTCAGGCGTAAATCGGAAACATGCCTGACATCTTTCAACACCATCATGCACCTAACTTTGGTTTGGATGCAAACATCACCGATTCCCACAATCTTCGAAAAACTGGAGTTACCATCTTTACTGTACCAAAATCTCCAGCTTGGTACGTACTGAAGAACTCCTTCTGGGATGTAGCGTGGTAGGAAGCTGCTGTGTCTACCACCCACTCGGTGTCATTGTCTGACAAATGGAGGCATTCTTCTTCTTCAACAGAGAATAATGCAATATCCTCTGAGACAGTAACTGCAGTGTTCCCATCTTCGGTCTTTGGCTGTCTATTGCCTTGTTTTTGTTCTTCCTTCAAGGCATAGCAATACTTCTTTATGTGACCCTTTTGGCCACAATGGTAACATTTGAACCTTGGCCGGCTCATACCTTCTCTGGATTTCCCTCTGTCTTGAGATCTTCCTCTGCTACGTCCTCTGCTTTTGCTTCTTCCTCTGCCTCTGCCTCTGCCTCTACCTCTGCCTCGACCTTTATTTTCTGTGACGAGGGCATGGGATTGATCTCCACCCATGTCTTTCTTTCTTGCCTCTTCACTAAATAGAGCATCTGTAATCATGCTCATGGTCAGTTTCCCTTCTGGGGCAGAGTTGCTAAGGGACACCACCAACGTCTCCCAATTGTCTGGTAAAGAACTGAACAGCAATGGGGCCTGCATCTCATCATGCAACTCCATTTTGACAATTGCCAGTTGGTTCACCAGATTTTGAAACTCACTGGTGTGTTCAGCAACAGAGATACCGCCTTTCAACCTCAAATTCACAAGTCTTCTCATCAGGAGGGCTTTGTGCCGAGCAGTCTTCGACTGGTACATGCCTTCTAACTTTGTCCAGAGAGCATAGGCATCAGTCTCCTGGACGACATGGTGGAAGACACTGTGATCGGTCCATTGTCTGATCTGGCCAATAGTCTTTCGGTTCTTCCGCTTCCAGTCTTCGTCCTTTTCCGTTGCTGGTTTAACTCCATTAAGCTCAATGGGGTCAAACAAATCTCGACAATATAGGACATCCTCCATTTTGGGCTTCCAAATGGCATAATTGGAAGCATTCAGCTTTATCATGGAACCTGAAGTCGACGTTGATTCCTCCATCATGCAGAAAGTGATCTCTATCTGAAAAATAGGCTTTGTTGTGGAGTCCGGACTGGTCAAATTACTCGGAAAAGCACTTCGGATTGCCAAAAAAAAGACGACAAATTTTTTAAATCTGATTTGCAAAATCTGACCGTACAGAAGTGTCCGAAATATTCTAAATAATTAGAAAGCACTATTGGATCACCCAAATCGGACCTCAAATGGCTTAGTTCAAGCCAAAATAGATTGAATGGTTCAGATCAGCAGAATCTGGTGCGGCTGAGAAGCACCAGATTATTTCTCTGATTCGGCTGGCGTCAGCGGCTCAGTCAACGGCTCGGTCAACGGCTTCGGCTTCGGCCCGGCTCGGCTTAACGGCTCGGCTTCGATCGGTTTGGTCAGCGGCTGGACGGCTTGGTCAACAGCTCAGATGGCTCCGACTTGACGACTCAGAAGACATCAGCTATCGTCGATGTGACGTCAGCTAACGGCGGTGAGATGACGTCAGTGCCTGGAAGAACGGAGAAGACGCGTGAGGCGCGTGTAGCGCGTTGAAGCGCGTGGTCACAACGTCAATTGCGCGTGACGGCACGTGTGGATTCGTCCGGCCTCCTTTTTCGACGTGGTTTTCACCTCTGTGATCGTCTTGTCGAGGGCTTCAAGCTGGTGTGATCAAAAGTGGATTTCGACCACTTTGATTTCTGGGCATTTTTGAAAAATGCACTCTGTTTTTTCAAAAAACACACACTAGGCTCTAATACCACTTTGTTAGGATCAAAGGCACTCAAAAAATAATCTCACACACACAGAGAACACAATATTTATGTGGTTTGGCCCAATGCCTACGTCCATGGACAGAAATGAGAGTTTCACTAAAATGGAGCAAAATACAAAACAGATGAGGAGATACAATTCTCACTCAACTCACAGCTCTCTCTCAAATTTCTGATGCAAATCAACCTCTCCCTCCTGTCTCTATTTATACACAGAGAATGAGAGAAAGAGGAGACAAACCAACTCACCAAAAATTTCTACCCTCTTTAATGGTGAATGGTGAAAATCAACAAGGAACAACAACGTGAAGAGAAGGGAAAGGAGAAGCTTGCAGATATGCCCAGCATAGAGTTTCACTTCCAGTGGAGGTCTTTCTACGCCTTCTTCTTTGACCCTCTGCTTGCTTGCATGGTTTTGCATGCATGTGGGTTGGAACAACAGAGAGCACCAAAAAATAAGAAAAATAAGAAAACCAAAACATTGCCCTAAGCAGTCTCTTTGGATTTGGTGATTTGGAGAGAAAAGAAACTAAATAGAAATGGGGTGAAATGGGGGTTTACTAAAGAGGAAGGAAATGGGGTGAAATGGGAAGAAATAGACACATTTTTCTATTATAACCCATCTTTTGAATCTAGCCAAAAGTGGAGAAGATTTGGTGAGAAAACAAACTATTCTGACTTTTGACAATGCCAAAATTGCCTATCAAAATCCAAATGAAATAAAAAGTTGAGTATTTGTCCTTGTTAATTATTGATTTGTTTGTGCTTGTTGATGCATTGTTACAGTAAGGTTCTTCTGCTCTGTGACCGAAATTTGTGTACTATTTATTGCATTGTTGGTTGAAGTAACTAACTAAATCTTAAAGTATACTAACTTGAAACAGTAAGAGGACAAGTGGAGTAGGTGAATTGAGGAACTTCTTGGTTGGTTTGTCATGTTGGTATAATCTATCTGCTTTCAAGAGTCCAAATCAAGAAGCGAATAATTTCGAATGCAGAGTTATACTAATGTTTATTTTTAAATCAAAAGAAGTACCAAGAGTTGCTAAACAAATGATGAGTGAATTAAATGGGAAATGAAGGATGGATTTGGCTGCCCAAGAAATCTTAGGAAGGCTGCAAAATACTAGCAGTATAACATGTGAGAAATGATTTTCCACAGAGAGAGAGAGAGAGAGAGAGAGAGAGAGAGAGAGAGAGAGAGGTGTATATGTGCTTCTTATTGGAAACAAGAAGGTGATTGATATTATGCCGAATTGATTGAGGAATATTTGCTGACTTTGCTTCTTCATGTATAATGAAATGAAGTGAAAAAGTTGCACACAGACCAGTAAAAGAAAAAAAAATGTTTTTAAGATCTCTGCCAAGCACAGCCAATATTTTTTCAGCTTTCTTATGTTGAAGGTTCTTCTAGAACCTTATCGATAGACACTTGTACATTTAATTTTCTTCATTATCTTGCCACCATTCGTATGATATGGAATGTATACATCAAAACTGCATATGCTCTTAGGCAACTCACAAGGACATTGCCTATTCGCTAGGCTTTTGGAGATGTATGATTTCTTCAACCTTTTCTTTCAGTAAATAGATAGATGTTGGATTTCTACTTGTTCTGAATTTGTGGTGCAACTCCTTTTTCTTTCTTTTTCCCCCTCTCTCCCTTCCCTTTTTATTTTTTCAGTATTACAGGGCTTGAAAGAGTGTTATGAGCAAGCCTTACAAAGAGATGATGTGAAGGCAATTGTTTTTACTGGTAATGTGAAGAGATGGCTTATCATTTTCTTATGATGAGACACAAAGCGAATATTTCTGTTACTGGATCAGGTGCAAAGGGCAAGTTTTCTGGCGGTTTTGATATAACTGCTTTTGGTGGAATGCAAGGGGGAAAGAGTATGTATATTTGTTTATGCGTTATATATTCTTGCACTGCAAAATCACATATTTCCTAAAATTGTAGTTCTGTTTTTTTCACAGTTGCACCTCCAAAACCTGGTTTTATATCAGTAGAGGTTCTTGCTGACACCGTGGAAGGTAATCTTGTTGCGTTTCACCCTTTTCCTCTGCTCTCGTCCTATATAATCATAAAAGTTTGTGTCACTTATTTTCATGGCTTCTCTTCGCTCAGCTGCGAGAAAGCCTTCAATTGCTGCTATTGATGGCCTTGCTTTAGGTGGAGGGCTAGAGGTTGCAATGGTATGTGCTGCTTCATCTTTTTGACTAGGGACTGTTCTCTTGAATTCATGTAAATGATGTTGTACATTTGCTCTGCCAGGCCTGCCATGCACGGATATCTACTCCTAGTGCCCAACTAGGCTTACCTGAACTTCAGCTTGGGGTAATTCCTGGATTTGGAGGTATAGATCATTGTTTAAATTTGCAGTGATTTATTTTTTTATTGTTTGGAGATGAACTAGAGGTTGGAATGGATTTTAGTTGAGTGTAACTATTAACTTATTCAATTTTTAATATTCGGAACTTTGCCACTTTATTATAGCATTCTGTGGAAATGGAATATATAAAGGGAAATTTGGATAAAAACTCTCGAATAAAAAGAGCTTATGAACGTAGTTTGCTGGAAGCAAATAGTCTTTAGCCCAAAAGCAGCAATATGTTTTTTTGTTAGTTCCTTAAGCCCTTTTACTAAACTATTTTAGTCAAGCAAGCCTTTCATCTGAATAACACACAAAAAAGCACTAGCCAGGTGCCTGTACCGATGAAAGCCTTAATGCTTTCATTTTATACACGAAAATGTTTTATGTTAACGTTGTTGCTATGATGTTTATAGTGTCAATTATGGCTTTTCATCGACTCATTCTCCTAAATTGTCTTAGGTACACAGCGGCTTCCCCGCCTTGTTGGCCTCTCTAAGGCCCTTGAAATGATGCTGGTATGCTGGCTTACTTTGCATTATACCTCATTTATATACAAAAAAAATCCTGGTGCAGTCGTTGTAATCTTCTTAAATTAATTTTTGATCTCTCTCTCTCTCTCTCTCTCTGATAGACATCAAAGCCGGTTAAAGGTGAGGAAGCTCATGATTTGGGTCTAGTGGATGCCATAGTCTCACCAGATAAGTCGATAAATACTGCTCGTCAGTGGGCACTAGATATTTTGGAGGCCAAAAGACCATGGGTTAAAAGCCTTTATAAGACTGACAAGATAGAGCCACTTGGCGAGGCAAGGGAAATACTAAAGTTTGCAAGAACTCAGGCCCGAAAACAAGCTCCCAACCTCGAGCATCCAATAGTTTGCATTAATGTTGTTGAAGAGGGTATAGTTTCTGATCCCCGTGCTGGGCTTTGGAAGGTTCTGAACTGTCCCTAATTCTCTTTTGCATCCTTCAAATTATGGCTAACATACCATAATATGACTGTAAGTGTGTGATATTCACTGGAAGTTGAAGCTTTCCAAGGACTCTTACATTCAGATACTTGCAAGAGTTTGATCCACATCTTCTTTGCTCAACGTGGAACCTCAAGGGTATGATGAAGTTATAATTTTTATGAGTGTTAGAATTGTTACGAGTGTTGCCACTTCGTTTCTATCTCATGTTGTAACCATGCTTTCGATGAACAACTTCTTGGTCCTCACTTAGAAGTGAGGTTTTGAAAATTTAATGTCTCACAGTTTTATCACTAAAATCAGTTTGTAGATGCATAGTGAAATTTGAGGTAGTTTGCTATTTGAATGGCAAAATAACAACTTAATTTTATGGGGTTTTAGACTCTTATGAGTTATTTTTAATGTTGGGTACCTTCAGAACTGTAATCAATTTTCCGAAGTTTGTGGAAGTAGAAAACTGTGTTAATTTGAATTCCTAGTCTATTAATTTAAGGTAAACAGTTAATATTTTCATGTTCTTGATGCTGCTACTTGACTTGGTCTATCATGAATTTGCCAATGTTAAATGATCCACTAATCTAGTTATAGTTGGTAGTCAATAGTGTTAAATCAGTTTTGTAATTTGGGTTATTCAAACTTGAAATCATGATTTCCAGCTTAATCCTGAGTTACCTGTGAACATATTGGTGATTTTGAAATACATTTTAAAAGCTTTTAAGAAATCGTACATAAGCACAAAGCTCGTAATATTGTTCCCAATAATTTCTGCTAATGGAAAAAGTGATTATTGCTTTTCTTAGAAGGCTAATCTAGATCACAATCCAATATTTCAGTTAATTTTTTCCCTCTCTTTTGTTTGTGGATAGGCAAAACCATTAATTTAGAGTCTTTATGCAGCATTACCTGAGGTGACACTGCAAACATTTTATGTTTAAATTTACTAACACATTTTGCTTGCAATTATGAACAGGTTCCTGGGATCACTGATCGGGGTCTCGTACCAAGACGAATAAGTAAGGTTGCTGTTGTTGGTGGTGGATTAATGGGCTCTAGCATAGCAACAGCATTGATTCTTAGTAACTATCCTGTGGTCCTGAAAAAAGTCAATGACAATTTCCTACAGGCTGGTGTAGGTAGAGTTAGAGGTGAGGCCGAAGTTCTACGTTTAGACCATAGTTGTCAAATCAAAATACGAATCATATTTCATTTATTTTTCTGAATTGTATATCCTAAGATTGTTTACCATATTCAAAAATAGGTAGAAAAATAAATATAGTTTTATAAAAAATAAATATCTTGTGCATAATCAATAGTTTGTCTTGTCCATAGTAGAAAATTTTAAACTTTAACCACGTTAGTAAGTATAAATCAATAATACAAGATACCTATATCATACAAGTAGATATTTGTCAAAACGGTAGACAAAAATAAAATAAAAAGTACCATTCTCAAAAAAAATAAAACTCTTTTTAATGAGTTCATTAATTTTTTTTTACAATATTAAGTTACATAAAATAAGTCAATTATTTCTTTTTTCAAAGTTGCTAAAGATATTTTTGTATTTATGTAATATATGTGTTGCATCATGTGTCATATATATATCTTAAGATACATTTGATTTAAGATACAAATTGATAATAATATCAGTTTGCTTCTAAAAAGTATTAAATTGTATGATATGTATCGTGAATCATAAAGTACTAACAATAGTTCTTCTAACTCGAGATTCTTTTGTTTCTATGTACTCTGAATTCTAATTAATATTCATTTTATTCAGCCAATTTGCAAAGTCGTGTCAAGAAAGGGAAAATGAATGAAGAGAAGTTTTTAAAAACCCTTTCTCTTCTCAATGGTGTCCTTGACTATGAAAGCTTTAGAGATGTAGACATGGTCATAGAGGTAATGTAGAATAATATAAATTTTGTTTTTCATTTTTCATTTTTCGGTATCTGTTTTGTTTTCAAGTTTTATAATGCTTCTTGTTGTCGATGCTTCAAACAGGCCGTTATTGAGAATGTCTCTTTAAAGCAACAAATTTTTTCTGATCTTGAAAAATATTGCCCTCCGCACTGCATACTTGCATGTAGCACTTCCACAATTGACTTGAACCTGATTGGGGAGAAGACCAGGTCCCATGACGGCATTATTGGAGCCCATTTCTTCAGGTAATATTTGGAATAACGTTTCCATTGTTTTTCTTGTACCTTTCTTCATGGAAGTGGGGTTTGGCAATTGCTTTTTGTAATCTAAAAAAGAGCATGCGCTTGGTAATTGCTAAAAATTTTATTTGTTTTAGTGGAACAGTTGCCTTTTTTTATAGATTGTTTTAGCTGAAACAAGCATGTTTTTTTGTATTTTGGCTTATTTAGCCCAAGCAAAACGACGGCCTAACAATTGATTTTTTGCTTTTAATACAGTCCAGCTCACATCATGCCACTTTTGGAAATTGTTCATACCGAGAAGACATCCCCACAAGTAATTGTCGATTTACTGGATGTCGGGAAAAAGATAAAGAAAACCCCAATTGTAGTTGGAAATTGCACCGGCTTTGCTGTTAACAGGATGTTCTTCCCTTACACACAAGCTGCCCTTTTGCTTGTCGAATGTGGTGCAGATCTCTATCAGATTTGATAGGGCAGTCACCAAATTTGGAATGCCTATGGGTCCATTCAGGTACACAAATAGGTTATAGCATTATTATCTGCTAAGAAGCATGGACATTTCGAAGAAGGTAATGTTGTGTCAGTTACAGAGTTGGACACCGACACGCCATGACACTTATCAGGCAGTTTCCAACACTTCCTGAAACACATTACTAGTTTGAATAAAATAACCTAGAATCCAATGATAAAATAAAATGTATATTCATACCTATTCTCTTCCTTTAGACTTAAAACATTAATATTTTTGACTTAAATATTAATATATATGTCATATAATAATCATTTATCCGACATATAATAAATATATCTTGAAGGGCCTGCTTTTTCTCTTGCTTATAGGAAGGTAAAATTATATAATTTGAACGTATCCCCCCTGTGTCATGTCTTATTTTTGATGAAAATTTCCTTGTCGATGTGTCCATGTCACGTCACGTGTCTGTGTCGAGCTTCTTATGCTATCTGGTATCTTTTTTTGATCAACATGCTCTCTGGTATCTTTTTTAAGAAACCAGGATGCTATCTGGTATCTTGATCCTGGTTTCTTAAAACAGTCTAATGTGTTGCATTGAATTGGCTTCATTATTTTGTTGTACATGCAGATGGTGTGATCTAGTTGGTTTTGGGGTTGCGATCGCTACTGGTACGCAGTTTGTTGAAAATTTTCCCGAGAGAACCTATAAATCAATGCTAATTCCAATCATGCAGGAGGATAAGAGAGCAGGTAGAATTTCTATTGTTTCAAACTTTAAGGGGCGAGTAATGTTTCCTGTTACTTTATTTGTTGTGCTGCTGTCTAAATTATGAATGCATTTCTTAGACTCCTATATATGGCACTTGTTTTAGGTGAGGCTACTCGCAAAGGGTTTTATGTTTACAATGACAAACGCAAGGCGAGCTCAGATCCTGAAATAAAGAAATTTGTTCAGAAGGCAAGGGAGGTTTCTGGCGTTAATGTTGACCCTAAGGTCTCTCTCTCCCCCTCTGTTTTTTTAGTAGTTGAATCTTAGTTGCGCTAAGTTGGGGGGGGGGGAACAAGGACATACATAAGTTTATAAAATTAGGAGCGTCTATGAGCGTGTGTATATGTTATTTTTATTAAATATTAAATATATTTTAACAAATATTTTTTTTGCTTAGTTGTATTGTGTGTTAAAATAAGAATGAATATCAAAGATTGGTGTAAATTACAAATTGTCTTAGTTCAGTATAAATAAATATTATGTAAATACAAAATAATAGAATAAGTTTGAGTTGTTTTTCTTTTGTTTTTTTGAAATTTGTATGTTTAAGAGGTTCTATCTTAGTTGGTAGCGAAGTTCTTACAAGTTTCGCACTTAGGAGTGCAAAATTGAGTTTCTGAGTAAAAAACATCACCCATAGAAGTTCTTGCTACTAAGAGTTGAATACTTGGGAGTTAGGATTGGTGTTTCACATCATTATACTTAGGCAGTGCCTTTGCAATAAGATCATATCAATATATTGAATCTTCAACGACAAGAAGTGTTTAATGATCTTCCTCTGAATTTGGTGGGGTTTGAACTTGGATACAGCTGATGAAGTTATCCGACAAGGACATTGTGGAGATGGTATTCTTCCCCATGGTGAACGATGCCTGCCGAGTCCTTGCTGAAGGTATTGCAGTCAAAGCATCAGTACTCTTGTGGAGCGAGCAAAATCTCGGCTATAAAATTTATTTTCTGGTTACATTGTCATCCAATGTGATTTTGCTAATGTAATTTTCTTTTCCTTCTTCGCTTTTTCTTTTCCCTTTCTTTCTTGATGCTGGAGAAAAATGCTTAATAGAGCTAAATTATGCATTGGATGGATCCAGAACAGGATGTTTGAGAATTCAAACAGTAATATTTATCTTGATCTTAAATCAATTTTATATTGCTATTCTTAAAATCGAAATGACTTTTTTGCATGACTAGAAATCTCTTTTAAGGCAGGGTGATCTGCGTCCATTTATAGGAAGTAAATTCTGGATTCATTTGGAATTATTAAATTGGATTACTGATTACTCTTGAAAGATATGAGTAAACAAATAAAACATCCGAGTTTATTAATTTGCATAATATACTTCTGGGAAAATTACAAAAAAGAAAAAAAATTTGAATTTTGAACGTTGTAACAAAATAAATTTTAAGTTTTTAATTTTGTCAAATCAAACTTTAAAATTTTAATTTGTTTTCAATCTAATCTATTTATGTATTTTCGTAAGATAAAACTAAAAAAAATGCATTGCAGCTGTAATTGTTGAGTTTTAAAGCCAACTCTAATGAGTTGGCAATGTTTTGGTCTTGATTTGTTTTGTTTTGTTTTGTTTTATTTTGTTTTTTTCATTGTCATGTTATTACTAAAATTAATATTCTGAATCATTGTTGTAAAACTAATGGAAAAAATGACATTTTAATTATTAAACTTAACGGAAATGATATTTTAATTATTTTGCATACAGTTACATTGACTTTAATGATTAACATTTTTTTTTTTTTTTTATTTAACGGTAATGGAAACAAATTGATAGTTTCAAAATATTAGAATTTAAATTAATAAAATTAAAAATTTAGAATTTAGTTTGTTATAATGATTAAAATTTAGAATTTTTTTGGTAATATTTTTTATATTTTTGTATTTCTCATTTTTTTTTTAGCAATTTGAATTGAATATAGTAAAGAAATTGAAGAGTCAAATCGTTAGAAACAACCTTAGATACTGCACGTAATGGTGTGTGGATGGAAACATTAAGTAATAACCCTATGGCTTTAGTGGGTGTGGATGGAAACATTAAGTAATAACCCTATGGCTATACTAACTATACCATTATTTATCTGCCAATAGTAGTTACCTAGATTACGTGCCGTTTATCGACCAGCATAATGTATCTATTTTTGTGTTATAAATAATATCTATTCATATTCAAATTGTAATTTCATTCCTCCGTCTATCTTCTTTTATTAAGACTGACGAAATTTATTGTGTGAGTTAAACATGGTATTTTTTTTGTCTCATTACTGTTTTTATATTTTTATCAAAATCTTGTTTAGTCTTTTGCATTTTCACCAAAATTTTATTTTGATTCATTTACTTTTAATTTTCATTACCAATAGATTGATGGATTCATTGTATTGAAATATGAAAAAATTGTGAGTAGGTATTAAGAGGATGTAACCTAATTTGTCTCATGGATTTGTAGTTAAAAAATTTGTTACCTTCTTGGACTACTTGTGAATCTCCCTAGCATTGTTATAGATATTAACTAAATGGACTGACAGTGAGTATTTTATATTAGGTCCGACACTTCTCCAGTCAACAGTGTTAAAAGGCTCATGAACCAATTCACAATTGCAATTCAATTGATCGGAGAGAAGTCATATTGCTAGCTAGATATCAATACTACTTTGTTATAAATCTAAAAAGTCAATTAAAAAGCTAGTAAACCCAAGAAGGAAGAAGACTTGGCAGCCTGTTGTGGATAAGGTTAGATCCAAGTTTGCATTTTGGAAAAGGAAGCTATTGTCATTTGCTGGTAGGCTAACTTTGATCAAGTCTGTTCTTTATAGCTTACCTGGGTTCATTTAGTAAGACTAAAAGGGAGTGGTATAATTTTGTATTTTTTTCAAACTTAAGTTATAATCTATTTTTTTTCAGGCGAGGGTAGTGTAATTTATCCAAAATAAAATCACACTTATTAATATTTATAATCTATTTCCTGTAAATCTATCCATTTAAACTTGTTGACTCATAAATAGAAGAGAATTATAATATATACACTATTGTTTCTGTTAGAAATGGACGCCCATGTGGCATGACCCTTTGAATCTTTTGAACCTTATCCAAATGGGTTTTGAATTCAAATTCAAACCTATTTGGATAACCACTCAGGATATATATATATATATATATATCATATCAATTGATATGGATAGATGATATAGATATCTTATATTATCTCATATAACTGATATGGATAAATGAGACAAACATATTATATATCTGATATATGGGATATGGGTGATTAAGAGAAAAAACAACGCATGTTTGAGCTTTTTCCCATATACTGACTCTCTCCCAAAAACCAACGATCAAAGCCATTGGCACTGTGATCTGTGTGGGTGATATTCACTATTGTAATATCACTCCATTGCTGAGTTGACTGATCAGATTTAGGAAGCACGTGATTTACCCACGAGATCCTTCAATTCAGACTCTGTTCTAAAGGTATGACGATAATTTTTTATTCCGCTGCGTTATACTTTGTTTCACATTGGTATCAGAGCATGAATGGGTATTTTTGTGTTTTTCTTTAATCATGTGTATATTTTTATATGTATATGTATACATTATATACATGAATGTTTATAAAGGAGGAAAAATGTCTACTTTTATTAGATTAAGAGCATAAATACCTATTTTTATGTTCATTAATGTCTTTTTTAATACCATAAATGCTTTTATTTTAAAAAATGGAATCTGGCAGTACAATAATTAGACCGGAAAACACTCTGGAAAGCGGCACGTGGGCCTCACGCGCCACCTGACGCCGTGAGCCGCTCTGACGCGCTCCTACGCGCCAGATGCCTGCCGCCAACACTTGCACGCGCTCAGCGCTCACGTAATGCCGTTTGCGCCACGCACGAGCATCGTGTGCTGAGCCGCATTGAGCAGCACGCTGAGCCGTTCTTAGCCGTACGCTAAGCAGCGTCGTTTTCCTCCGCCGGCTTTGCTGGCTTGGCTGCTGATGCATAAGGCACTGTTTGTTTTGTTTTTAATTCTGAATCGCGTTAAATGGTCATAATTAATTCATTATAGATTTGTTTTATGCGTGGTTAGTACTGTTAGACTCAGAATTAAATTTTCTATATTCTGTAAAATTTTGAAAATTTTATGAAAATAAAAAGTATTTTTCCTGTGATTATAATTCATTATTTATGCTTTAAAATGCTTCTAGTATTGCATAAATAATTTTCTGGGGTTGAAATTTTTATTGTAGACTTCTGAAAAGCTTTACTATTTACTGGTATTATTTTTTCAGTTTATCAGTTTCTGGATTTTTTATTTCTAATTTTAATGTGTGTTTATTAGTTATTTAAAATTCCAGAAAATTTCAGAAAAATTCCAGAAAATTTTAGAATGATGTACATTTTAATTATGGCATAATCTGAATATTGTTTCAGTTTATCAGTTTCTGAATTTTTTATTTCTAATTTTAATGTGTGTTTATTAGTTATTTAAAATTCCAGAAAATTTCAGAAAAATTCCAGAAAATTTCAAAATGATTACATTTTATTATGGCATAATCTGAATATTGTATACAACATATTTTTTGGGTTTGTAATATGTTGCAATTAAAGAAGCATGATTAGTTATTTATTTATTTATTTATTTGAATTCCATTATTAAATGAATATAGCATGAGTTATTTGTAAATTTACTTTAAGATGCTATTGTATGGAATTTATTATGCTTTGTATATGCCATAAGTAGTGGGAGATTGATTGTTTTTGCGCATGAAATTAAATTAAATTTTGATAATTATCACTATAGGCGCAAGAGATGATTATGAACATAGCAAATTTTCAATCTTGAGACATGTGTAAAATTATCATTATTTAATTTAGATTCTTTTGCTGCAAAATATTTTTTTTTGTGTTGCTATGTATGTAGAAATGGCTACTAAGACAGTGGTGGCAGACTTAACTAAGGGAGAGAAATTGGATGGCGACAATTATGATATATGGCGCCGTAAGATCCAATACCTCCTCAATGAGCAAGAAGTGTTGACCACACTTGAACAAGTGATGGTTGAACTAGAGCAGGGCAATACAACTTAACATCATCGTGATCTTGAAGCCTTTCAGACTTGGCGTAACAAAGATCGGTGTGCGCGCTTTACTA
Organism: Camellia lanceoleosa; assembly: GCA_025200525.1. Classification (NCBI taxonomy): domain Eukaryota; kingdom Viridiplantae; phylum Streptophyta; class Magnoliopsida; order Ericales; family Theaceae; genus Camellia; species Camellia lanceoleosa. The sequence continues at coordinate 185,508,799 of CM045762.1, forward strand.
TGTTGAGCAGCATGCACAACGACTTGATTAGTGAGTTTGAGCATTGCTCGACTGCATTTGAGATGTGGGAAGCTCTCAAGCAAAAGTTTGGTATTACCTCTTTGGCAAAGCTACGTGGGCTGACTATGAAGTTTGACTCATATCAGAAAAGGGCGCATCATTAGATGAAGCAGCATTTGAGGGTCATGTCAGCCATGATACGTGAGCTTGCGGCTGCTGGGCACAATTTGACTCAAGAGCAGCAAGTACAAGATGTGATTCGCTCTCTGCCAAATTCTTGGGAGCAGATGAAGCAGAACATAATGCATAATGAGAGTGTGAAAACATTCGAAGACATATCGCGTCATTTGGAGCTAGAGGCTAAGCGCCTTGAGGCGGAAAAGTCTGATGGTTCTGCTATGGTGGTTGAGTCAAGCTCACGTAGGACTTCTCAGTTCAAACGTGGAAAAGCAAAAGGTGCCCCTAAGAAGCAAGCAGCAGCTGCGCTTAAGCCCAATGGCGCTAGAAATTTCAAGCGTAGGGGCAAGAGAGGTGGTAAGAAGGCAAAGGCTAAATTGACATGCTTTAACTGTAACAAAGAAGGACACTTCGCTCGGGATTGCCCTGAGCAGAAGAAGGTACTCCCTTACTTAATTTCTCGTATTCAATGCTTTGTGTCTAGTCAAGCATTAATTGCTCATTCTCCTCATTTTTAGGTTGTAGACTCCGGAGCAACAGACCATATCACGAGGGACAGAGTAAGGTTCGTTGAGTATCGCCGAGTACCTACTGGGAGCAGAAAAGTTTACATAGGAAACGAGTCCAGTGTGGAGGTGCTTGGCATTGGCACATTCAAACTGGAAATGCGATGAGGGCACACCTTGTATCTTCATGATGTTCTTTATGCTCCGGATATTCGGCGAAACTTAGTTTCAGTTATTAGCATGATGAGCCTTGGTTTTAGCTTTTGTTTTGAGAATAATGGTGTTAGCATTTATTTGGGAACAATTTTTATGGTTTTGGTTATCTTTCAGATGGTTTTTTAGTTTTGGATGTAGATGATTCTAGTCTTAATAAAAATGTCAATGGCTCTGTTTCTAATATTGCATCTTTTTGTGATAATGATTCTATGAGATGGCATGCTAGATTAGGCCACATAGGGCAAGACAGGATGACTAGATTGGCTAGAGAAGGTCTTTTAGTGTAACAACCCTCGTACTGATTACCGTATAACCACTGAGTTATACACTGATTACTGCTAAACTGAACTGATAATGACTGATAAGTGAATTGGATGAACTGCTGAACAAACTGAATGAAATCAAATCAATTGAATTGCGTGTTGCATCTGTTTGAGTGTATGATTATCTGTTTGCATTTTATGTTTAAACTGCTAATTGAAGGCCTTATCGGCGGCCGATTTAGAAACCGTTTGATGTTTTATAATCAGCATAATATTTGTGATTTAATGATATTTTTATCTGAAAATTGATTAGGAATGATTAAAGTAGATTGAATTGAGCTAATTGAGAACTTAGGCTTATTTACTATATTGCCCTTGAGTGGACCATTTGTTTATTATTATTCATTGAACCTTATACACTAAGGAGACACATTTTGATCAGCCAATTCTTTCCCCATAACCGACCATAGAAGAGAAGTAGAGAGAGAGAGTTCATCTTGAAGAATTAAGCTCAAATTGTTGAAGAAATTGAAGTGTAATTGGCATAATCTAGCTTCCACACCTTGAATTAACACTCTAGGTAAGAATTCATGGTCTCCTCCTTGTCTATAAACTTCATTATGCATGGTTCATGCTAAATTATAGAACCAAGCCATGTTTTAGTGCAAATATGGTGAATTGAAGCTCAAATGTTACATGCATGTATATATTGATGAGTTTGAGTTGAATTCTTGGAGAATTGTCACATGCATGTCCATGTTGTTATCATAGTTCATGTTTCCTCATTGTTTTCAAAGATTGGAGCTCATTTGAGCTAGTTTGGAAGCTTGAAATTGGTTTAAAGTTCATGCATTGCATGTTTAAAACTTGTTCATGAAATGGGTTTGAATTTTGGATTTAATTGAAACACCCTTGGGCCTTGATTTCTTAAATTGAGCTTTAAAACTTGTTATTCTATGTGTTTGAAAGAGTTTTTCGTAAAATGGGCCCAAGAGGATCGATTTTGGACCACCAAAACTTGGTTTGAAACTTCAGAGGTCGAATCTGGATTTTCCAGATTTTGGGCGTTCCTCGGCGAAGTGCCGGGGAATTCATGCTCCCAGTATTTTCTTTGCATTGTTTTACAGTCCGCTCGAGCGGGGCTTTTAACGCTCGAGCGGGAAAATCGCACATCCAGCATTTTTTTGCACCTTTCATCAGTCCGCTCGAGCGGCGGAATGTACGCTCGAGCGTGGGCCTTTGTGTGCTTGTCCGCTCGAGCGGGGAAACCTGCGCTCGAGCGGAGGCTCTGTTTTCTGAAAATTCTGGAATTGCTTTCTAACTGTATTTTTTTGCATCCTCATCGCATCCTAGGCATTCCTAGGCCTAGTTTAAAGCATCTTAATGAGGATTTAAGCATAGAACCACACCGAGGGAATTTAGGGATTTAATTATCATCCTTTCCAACTGTAAACTTAGTGTGTGTTCTATTGATTGATTGTTTAGGGTTGACTCTCGGGGGACGCTCTAGCTCTTGATAGCCCAATCACCGTGAGTAACAGTTGTGTAAAGATATGTTCAAAATGGTTATGTTTTGATTGCTGAACTGAACTGTTTATTGAATTGATATTGTTTATTGGATGAATGTATGTCCTGTATTTCGAGCTGTATTGTGGCATCCTTAGCACCCACTGTTATTGATTCTGAGAGCTGTCGGTTTCCTTATGGAACCATCTTGATCGATGGCCATCATTATTGTTAGTTCATAAGGCAGGTCCTTTTGGACCTCATGTTTATAGGCTAATGGATGTACCACATATGGTGATTGATTGAAATCTTGATTGGTGAAATACTGAAAGATTGAAATACTGTATAATGAATTGATTTCATTACTGTAGAGACATTCATTCATAACCTCTTTACACTGTATGTTATTCACTGGGCTTTAGCTCACTGTTTATATATATATGTAGGTGCTCAGCCGCCAGACCGAAGCTAGGAGCGTGGGATTTGTCCCCAGTTTTGTCAAGCCAGCCAATGTGCCTCACTGCGAGGTTCCGAGACGCCATGCCATGGCTTGGGGTGTTTTTATTGTCCCCACCTGTCTCCTCTTTGTTTTGTCTTGTTTTGTATAGGCCCATCCTTTGTCTTCTGTCTTTGTTATCGAGGGGTTAGTCCCCGTAGTGAATGTTTGTAAATGAATGTCTGATGTCTTGTTTTGGGCTGTATGAATGCATAAAAATGTTTTTGGCATCTGATTTTCCTGACTCAATGGACACTAGTTATTTATCGTATTGGCTTCCGCCAGCCCTCTACTGTTTGATCAGACATCGTCAGAGGGCCTTTGGTAATCTCGGATTCTTGGCGATTCTGATGCTAAACCCATAGGGCGGGTTTGGGTCGTGACAGTGGTATCGAGCGATACTTAACCACACGAGTTATACCGCACACACGTGTCCAAATGAGCTATAGGGTGTCCTAGAAAAGCAATTAGGGCATCTCATGAATTTGAAAAGTGTGTGCTTATGACTGACTGATTATATGTTAAAGTGTTAAACCGCTTAATTGTACAACTGTTTATAATGATAACTGTTATAACTGCTATAGTGAAATGGATAATGCAAATGAAACTGAAGCATCATCCTCTGAGGCCAGAATGGCCAGACTTGAACAAATGATGGGACTGATAATTGAAAGACTCGAACAACAACCGAACCAACAGCCCCCACCTCCTCCTCCTCCGGTGCAACCGGAACAAAATGCACCAAATGTACAGAATGTAAATGCTAATGAGGTGGACATTATTGCACTGACTCAGAAATTTAGCAAGATGAAACCGCCGTCCTTTCAGGGAGGCTTAGAACCGTTAAAGGCTGAAGCTTGGGTTCTTGAGACTGAAAAGTTGTTTGAGATGTTTCCGTGCTCCGAAGCAAACAAAGTATTGTTGGCAACCTTCACCCTTCAGGAAGAAGCAAGAAGGTGGTGGATGTTGACCCGTGATGCAAATACCATTCTGACTTGGGCTCAGTTCAAGGAGTCCTTCTTTGAAAAGTATTTCCCCCAGTGCATTAGAGACAGAAAAGTGACTGAGTTTGAACAGTTGAAACAGGGCAAAACGTCATTGCAGTATGAGAAGCAATTCTTGAACTTGCTAGGTATGCACCACATATGGTGGATATCTGGAATTATAAGAAGGCCGTAAGGTTTGAAGGAGGCCTTATTGCTAATATACTGAGGTAATTAGTGTTTTGAAAATGCCAACTTTTGTGGGTGTTCTCGACCGAGCATTGATGGCCGAGATAAATATTGCAGCAGTGAAACAATCTGAAACACCGACAAGTGAGTGGCAAGGGAAAAGACAGGGTTTTAAATTTCAGAAAGGTAAGCATAACCCAGCGAATAAGAAACAGAATACGGGGTCGACTACTAGCCCCAGCCAAGGGAGTGGGTTTACTCCACCCTGTTCCGTATGTGGCAACAAGCACAAGGGAGTTTGCTATCAGATTTCTGGAGCTTGTTTCAGATGTGGCAAAGTGGGCCACAGGATTAAAGACTGCCCTTCAGCTCCACCAGCTAGTAGTAAAGCTGCACCAAGCGCAGCAGCATCAAATGTAGCACCAAAGCCTAACCCCAAAGCTACCGGGAAAGAGCCTATGAGGCGGGCAGTGTTTGCCCTAATCTTAGGAGACGTGCAAAACACCGAGACCGTTGTGTCAGGTATCCTCTCTATCTGTGCTCAAAATGCTTATGTATTGATTGACTCGGGGTCTACGCATTCGTATGTGTCGCATGCTTTTTCGCGTAAATTGAATAGACCCTTAGAACCCATGAACTATTTGTTAGCTGTATCATCACCTGTTGGAGGATCCATGACATGTGCATATATGTATCCTGCTTGTGAGATTATTGTTGGGGATATGCACCTATTTATTGATTTACTGCCATTGAACATAGATCATTTTGATGTAATATTGGGGATGGATTGGCTACAGAAATACCATGCTACCATTGACTGTGTAACAAAACAAGTAGTTTTCCGTCACGGGTTTGCTCAATTTGTGTTTAATGGGAGTGGAGTAGTACCTCCTCCATATCGATTTCTTCTGTAAAAGGCATCAAATTGATTAGAAAGGGGTGTAAAGGATATCGTGTTACGTATTGAGTACTGCTAATGATAATGTTAAACCGATGTGAATTGTATTCCTATAGTCGAGAATTCCCGGATGTATTTCGGATGAATTGCGAGATTTGATTGACAGGAAATTGAATTTATTGTGGACGTGGTTCCGTACTCCAAAGATATCTAAAGCCCCTATAGAATGGCTCTGGAATCAAGGAATTGAAAGTACAATTGCGAGGAACTGTTAGACAAGAAGTTTATCGACCCGATTTCACCGTGTGCACCTGTTTTGTTTGTAAAGAAGAAAGATGGTTCACCGAGGCGTGCATTGATTATCGTGAATCGAACAAGGTAATCAGAAGAATAAATATCCTTACGTATTGATGACTTATTTGATCGATTCTGAGGTGCACAAGTGTTTTCCAAGATTGATCTTAGATCGGGTATCACCAATGAAAGTTAAACCGAAGACATTGATAAAAGCGCTTTGAGCGAGGTATGGCCACTTTGAATTTTTAGTTATGCCGTTCGATTCTGAATGCCCCTGCCGCATTTATGGACCTCATGAACCGAATTTTTAAACCATACCTTGACGATTTTATTGTGGTATTTATTGATGACATATTGATATATTCTAAGACTGTAGAAGAACATGAACACCATCTGAGACTTGCCCTGCAAACCTTAAGAGAAACGGCGTATGCTAAAGCTGTCTAAATGTGAGTTTTGGCTTGACCATGTTATGTTTTTGGGACATGTTGTTAGCAAAGATGGAATTTCTGTTGATCCACGTAAAATTGAAGTCAGTAGTGAATCGCCTAGACCAACAAATGTGGTGAAGTCAAGCTTTTGGGATTGGTGGATATTACTGAAGGTTTGTCAAAGATTTCTCTAAGATTGCCCTACCAACTCAATTGACCTGAAAGGGATATCATTTGTTGGGTGACCAAAGGGAATCGAGATTTCAAGAAGCTGAAAACCCGACTTGTGGCCGCACGATCTTGACTCTACCTTGAGTGCGGATGGTTATCTTGTTTTTAGTGATACTTCTCATAAGGGTTTAGGGTGTGTTTTAATGCGAGAATGGGAGAGTTATTGCTTATGCTTCCGGCTTGAGACCACGAAAAGAACTACCCGACCCATGACTTAGAACTTCTTTGCGATGGTTTTTGCGTTGAAAATTTGGCGTCACTATTTGTATGGAGCAACTTTGAAGTGTATCGACCACAAGAGCACTGAAGTACTTTTTCACTCGAGAAGAAGCTGAATATGAGACAATGGAGATGGCTTGAACTAATAAAAGATTATGACCTCTGATTTTGTACCATCCGGAAAAAGCCAACACCGTTCTTAGATGCATTGAGCGAAAATCGATTGCCAACTTAGCCTTCTTTGGATGACAGAAAAGAGTTGCTTCTTGATCTGGAAAAGTCTGAAATTGAAATTGTTTTGAGAGAACAAGGTGGAACCTTAGCTGTCATTTCTGCTCAACCAGCATTGATTGAGGAAATTAAAGAAAAACAACAACTTGATGATTTCTTGAAAAAGGTTATTGAAGAAAGAGATTCAAAACCGAGACCGGGGTTCAAATTTGACAACAATGTACTGAAACTTCAAGACAGACTGTGTGTACCAAATGACACTGAATTGAAAAGAAGAGTTCTGCAAGAAGGCCACGATTAAAGTTTTCTATTCACCTGGGAATACGAAAATGTATCAAGATCTCAAAGCGAAATTTCGGTGGCGGGAATGAAGAAGAAATTGCCGACTTTGTGTCCAAATGCCTTCACTGCCAACAGGTCAAAACTGAACATCAACAACCTGCCGGATTATTGCAACCCTTACCCATACCAGAGTGGAAATGGGAGCATATCACGATGGATTTTATCGTTGGATTACCTCGCTCCAGGAAAGGTATGGACTCTATTTGGGTTATTGTTGATAGATTGACTAAATCTGCACACTTCCAACCTGTCAAGGCGATTTATAATGCGTATAGATTGGTACATTATCTATATTGACGAGAATGTTAGATTGCATGGTGTGCCTGTATCTATTGTTTCGGCGAGGATTGAAGTTTACATCGAGGTTACAGCGAGCCTACTGATTGCATTAGTCTTGAATTGAGGTGAGTAGTGCCTATCATCCTCGACGGATGGGACGGTCGAAAGGACCATCCAGACTCTAGAGGATCTACTGAGAATGTGTGTCCTTGATTTTCAGGGAAATTGGGAAAGTCATTTGCCGTTGGCTGAATTCGCCTACAACAACAGCTACCATTCGAGTATCGGTATGGCGCCTTTCGAGGCATTGTATGGCAGAAAGTGTAGATCTCCAATCTGCTGGGCAGAAGTTGGAGATGGGCCGTTGCTTGGGCCCGAGATTGTATATGAAACGACTGAGAAAGTGAAATTGATACAGCAGAGACTGAAAACTGCACAGAGTAGACAGAAGAGTTATGCAAATGTCAGAAGACGGGATAGAGAATATGAAGTGGGTGATCACGTGTTTGTGAAAGTGACACCAATGAAAGGCCAGACTCGCTTTGGAGTCAAAGGCAAGTTAGCACCGAGATATGTCGGGGCCGTGTCAGTTATTGAGAAAATCAATCGGTGGCGTATCAAGTTGCACTTCCTCTGAAATGGAGCATATGCATAACGTCTTCCACATTTCGATGTTGAGGACTATCTTGAGATCCGTTTCATGTGATTGAGCCTACCGTATTGTGTTGAGTGATGACTACACTTACGAGCGGCCTATCTGATTATGTAAACCGCGGATCAACAAACCGAGAAACAAAGAGATTCCGCTAGTGAAAGTTGGTGCGTAACCATGGTGGTGTGTATGCCACTTGGGAAAGGGAAGATGACATGGCTAGGCGATATCCGGATTTGTTCCCGCTGAACCCTGTTTTCTTCCAGACTGAAGGTAACTCGAGTTTAGAGGACTAAACTCCTTATAAGGAGGGGAGACTGTAACAACCCTCGTACTGATTACCGTATAACCACTGAGTTATATACTGATTACTGCTAAACTGAACTGATAATGACTGATAAGTGAACTGGATGAACTGTTGAACAAACTGAATGAAATCAAATGGCCGAATGAGTTAACCTATTGAATTGCGTGTTGCATCTGTTTGAGTGTATGATTATCTGTTTGCATTTTATGTTTAAACTGCTAATTGAAGGCCTTATCGGCGGCCGATTTAGAAACCGTTTGATGTTTTGTAATCAGCATAATATTTGTGATTTAATGATATTTTTATCTGAAAATTGATTAGGAATGATTAAAGTAGATTGAATTGAGCTAATTGAGAACTTAGGCTTATTTACTATATTGCCCTTGAGTGGACCATTTGTTTATTATTATTCATTGAACCTTATACACTAAGGAGACACATTTTGATCAGCCAATTCTTTCCCCATAACCGACCATAGAAGAGAAGTAGAGAGAGAGAGTTCATCTTGAAGAATTAAGCTCAAATTGTTGAAGAAATTGAAGTGTAATTGGCATAATCTAGCTTCCACACCTTGAATTAACACTCTAGGTAAGAATTCATGGTCTCCTCCTTGTCTATAAACTTCATTATGCATGGTTCATGCTAAATTATAGAACCAAGCCATGTTTTAGTGCAAATATGGTGAATTGAAGCTCAAATGTTACACGCATGTATATATTGATGAGTTTGAGTTGAATTCTTGGAGAATTGTCACATGCATGTCCATGTTGTTATCATAGTTCATGTTTCCTCATTGTTTTCAAAGATTGGAGCTCATTTGAGCTAGTTTGGAAGCTTGAAATTGGTTTAAAGGTCATGCATTGCATGTTTAAAACTTGTTCATGAAATGGGTTTGAATTTTGGATTTAATTGAAACACCCTTGGGCCTTGATTTCTTAAATTGAGCTTTAAAACTTGTTATTCTATGTATTTGAAAGAGTTTTCCAGAAAATGGGCCCAAGAGGATCGAATTTGGAGCATCAAAACTTGGTTTGAAACTCAGAGGTCGAATCTGGATTTTCCAGATTTTGGACGTCCTTCGGCGAAAGCTTGCCGGCGAATTCATGCTCCCAGTATTTTCTTTGCATTGTTTCTGATCCGCTCGGCGGGCTTTTAACGCCGGCGGAAAATCGCACATCCAGCATTTTTTTGCACCTTTCATCAGTCCGCTCGAGCGGCGGAATGTACGCTCGAGCGTGGGCCTTTGTGTGCTTGTCGCTCGGCGAAACTCGCCGGGCCGGAGGCTCTGTTTTCTGAAAATTCTGGAATTGCTTTCTAACTGTATTTTTTTGCATCCTCATCGCATCCTAGGCATTCCTAGGCCTAGTTTAAAGCATCTTAATGAGGATTTAAGCATAGAACCACACCGAGGGAATTTAGGGATTTAATTATCATCATTTCCAACTGTAAACTTAGTGTGTGTTCTATTGATTGATTGTTTAGGGTTGACTCTCGGGGACGCGCTCTAGCTACTGATAGCCCAATCACTGTGAGTAACAGATTGTGTAAAGATATGTTCAAAATGGTTATATTTTGATTACTGAACCGAACTGTTTATTGAACTGATATTGTTTATTGAATGAATGTATGTCCTGTATTTCGAATCAGACAGGCATCCTTAGCACCCACTTGTTATTGGTATTCTGAGCTCTGTCGGTTTCCTTATGGAACCATCTTGATCGATGGCCATCATTATTGTTGGATGCATTAAGGCGGTCCTTTTGGACCTCTTGTTTATAGGCTAATGGATGTACCACATATGGTGATTGATTGAAATCTTGATTGGTGAAATCTTGAAAGATTGAAATCTTGTATAATGAATTGATTTCATTATTGTAGAGACATTCATTCATAACCTCTTTACATGTATGTTATTCATTGGGCTTTAGCTCACTTTTTTATATATATATGTAGGTGCTCGGCCGAGAATCGAAGCTAGGGCGTGGGATTTGTCCCCGATTTTGTCAAGCCACCAATGTGCCTCACTGCGAGGTTCGAGACGCCATGCCATGGCTTGGGGTGTTTTATTGTCCCCACTGTCTCCCTCTTGTTTTGTCTTGTTTTGTATAGGTCATCCTTTGTCTTACCGTCTTTGTTATCGAGGGTTAGTCCCGTAGTGAATGTTTGTAAATGAATGTACTGGTATCTTGTTTTGGAACGTATGAATGCATAAAAATGTTTTTGGCATCTGATTTTCCACACTCAATGGACACTAGTTATTTCTTGTATTGGCTTCCGCCAGCCCTCTACTGTTTTGTATCATTCAGAGGGCCTTGGTAATCTCGGATTCTTGGCGATTCTGATGCTAAACCCATAGGGCCGGGTTTGGGTCGTGACATTTAGGCCCACTCGCTAGAGTCACTTTGCCTACTTGTGAGCACTGTCTTGCTGGAAAGGCAACAAGGAAACCATTTGGGAAAGCTATAAGGGCATCTATCCCATTGCAACTTATTCATTCTGATATATGTGGACCAATGAATGTGAGGGCAAGGCATGGAGCCCCTTATTTCATCACATTTATAGATGATTGCACGTGTTTTGGTCATGTCTATTTGATTTCTCACAAGTCAAAAGCATTGGATTGCTTTAGACGGTATGTTAATGAGGTTGAGAATCAATTAGACAAGAGCATTAAGGCTCTAAGGACTAACCGAGGACGTGAGTATCTATCTGAGCAATTTAAAGTGCTCTGTGAGGAAAAAGGAGTTATCAGGCAATTGACAATTCCTAGGACTCCGCAACAAAATGGTGTAGTGGAGAGAAGGAATCGCACATTGCTTGACATGGTTAGATCAATGATGGCGCAAGCTAATCTTCCCATTTCTTATTGGGGAGATGCTTTGTTGACTGCTGCCTACGTCTTTAACCGTGTGCCCTTCAAATCAATTCCTTCCACCCCATATGAGATGTGGACTGGCAAAAAGCCTGATTTGGGCAATTTGCAACCTTGGGGTTCGGCAGCTTACATACACAACGCATAAGTTTGGGAAGTTGGGCCCTAGAGGAAAGAATTGTATCTTCATTCGCTATAGTGAGCATTCTAAGGGCTATGTGTTTGTTGGGGAGCATCCGGATGGAAGTGTAACTGAAATTGAGTCACGAGATGTGGATTTCCTAGAGGAGGATTTCCCTAGCAGAGATGAGGTAACTAGAGAAGTAGAACTCTATAAGATGGAGGATCTACTTAAAGGCGCACCTAGTAGCCTAGTAGAGAATGAGGAGATAATTCCTCAAGCTCCTAGGGACAGTGGGAGCGATCTACCTGCCCATGGATTAGATCCAATGGATGAGGATTCTCAACTACGTAGAAGCAAACGTGGAGCTATACCCCATCGTCGTTTTGAGATTGAAGGGGAAGCATTCATGATTGCTCCGAGTGATGAGATGGAGCCTAAGAATCTCAAAGAGGCTCTCTCATTCCCTACTAGTAAAGAATGGAGTACTACAATGGATGAAGAAATAGAGTCTATGAAGAAAAATTATGTCTGGGACTTGGTTGATTTGCCGCCAGGGCGCAAGACTATTGGGAACAAATAGGTTCTCAAAATCAAGCGCAAGGCGGATGGTTCCATAGAAAGGTATAAGGCTCGCCTAGTGGTGAAAGGTTACACCCAACGAGAGGGTGTGGACTATGAGGAAACTTTTTCACCAGTTGCAAGGTTTGCCTCTATTCGCCTAATCCTGGCCATAGTAGCTCAGTTGGACTTAGAGCTATATCAGATGGACGTTAAGACTGCATTTCTCAATGGAGAATTGGATGAAGAGATCTATATGAATCAACCAGAAGGCTTTGTGGCAGTAGGTCAGGAGCGCAAAGTTTGCATGCTTCAACGATCTATTTATGGCTTAAAGTAATCATCCAGACAGTGGAATCTGAGATTTCATCGAGCCATTGTTTCTAATGGGTTTACAATGATTGATGAAGATCATTGTATGTACATCAAGCGGTCCAAGGACATTTTTCTAATATTGTCATTATATGTAGATGACATATTATTGGCTGGAAATGACAAGGAGATGATTGTCGCCATGAAAATGTGGTTGTTCTCTACATTTGAGATGAAGGACATGGGTGAGGCGAGCTATGTGCTCGGTGTTAAGATCCTTAGGGATCGCTCTAGGAGACTTCTTGGTTTGTCTCAAGAGACTTACATTAAGACTATTCTAGAGCGATTCCAGATGCAGAACTGTAAACCCATTGACACTCCTGTTGCAAAAGGCGAGAGCCTAAGCCTTGATATGGGTCCTAAGACTCAAGAAGAAAATGAAAAGATGGCCCGTGTTCCCTATGCAAATGTTGTTGGAAGCTTGATGTATGCTATGATGTGTACGCGTCCTGACATTTGTTATGTAGTCGGATTGGTGAGTCGTTACCAATCCAACCCAGGACCAACCCATTAGAAAGCAGTTAAGAGGATATTACGATATCTTAAAGGGACTGTAGATTACACACTTTGCTACCAGAGTTCAGATCTACATCTAGTTGGCTATTGTGATGCTAACTGGGGAGGAGACCTAGATGAGCGTAAGTCTACTTCGGGATATGCTTTCATGCTTGGCGATGGTGCTATTTCTTGGAGCAGTAAGAAGCAATCCTGTATCGCCTTATCAACTATGGAGGCTGAGTTTGTGGCTTGTTCATCTGCCGTTCAGGAAGCCGTGTGGTTGAGGAGATTCCTTCAGCATTTGGATGTTGTCACACACACTTCAAACCCTGTGACTATCCATTGTGACAGCATGGCTGCACTCGCTTATGCTAAGGATCCTAAATACCACGGCAGAACCAAACACATTGATGTGAGGTTCAACTTTATCAGAGACATTTTGGCGCAGAAAGAAGTGATCCTGGAGCACATCCCTACGAGTCGCATGGTTGCGAACCCTTTGACTAAGCCCATTGCTAGAGATGTTTATCTTACTCATGTTAGGGCTTTAGGACTACGTAGGTGGTGATATTTTTATGTGTATTTAGTTGAACTCATATTTTTGGGGGATATTTATGCCATTAGTATTCATATTTGTTTCTATTACACATTTATGTTTGCTACCTTTTGCAATGGTTTGTGAATTAGCATACACAAAATAATTAAATTGATGTTAGCAGGCAAGATTGGCTCACTCACACGAGCAATCGCCCGTAGCGCTAGGTAGCGAGTAAGGATGAGACTAGTGGCTTATTGTATTTGGAGCAAATAGAGAAGTTAAAATTATCCACTAGCCATGTCGCCTTGGTTGGAGCCAAGATGAGGTCTTGTTAGAGACCGACCATGGATATAAAAGTACCCACTTTTCCATGATGTGCCTGTTATTATTTTCGGTTAAGTAAAATAATTACGGTACGTTATTTATTTTATTTGTCAAATTTAGTTTCAATTTTATTTATTGTATACAGAAGATTGTTCCAAAAACTGGTTCAGACATGTTTCTGTTATGATTCAATAGATTGTTTTTGGTCACTGGAAATGATTCCAATTCAATAGGAGATGGCTTCAGTTGGAGGCTTCAGCCTGTTGTTATGGTTTTCGTTTTCTATTTTCTATTTTCATTTTGTAGAAAACACACCAAGCAACTATAATCTTTGTGATACTTGCTGTTTGCATTTGTTTTGGGATTTAGAGGGTTGGTTTCATCAATGAGTTATTTTGGTGTATATAAGGCTGCAAATGAATCGAGTTGTTCATGAACAAGCTCAGCTTGACTCAGTTCGTTTAGTAAACGAGTCGAACTCGAGCTCGAATATTAGGCACATTTAGTAAACGAGCCAAGTTCAAGCTCACATAAACTCAGCTCATTTATCTTTATTTAAATTATATAATAAATAATAGTATAAATACATTATTTATATATTAAATAATTTAAATAATATTTTTTATCTAAATAATATAAATAATTTTTTAAAAAAAATTATTGAGTCGAGCCGAGTTCGAGTCCAGTTTCTTATCAAGCCGAGCTCAAGCTCAATAAACGAGCTTGATAAGTAAATAAGTCGAGTTCGAGCTTAGCAAAGCTTGGCTCAACTCGGTTCATTTGCAGCCTTAGGTGCATACAATTTGCCTTGGAAGCTCATATGCAATGCAAGTAAGAAATGTCTAAAGATTTGGACAAAGAAAGTTAACAGGAAAAATCAAGAGATGTTAGTAAGTTTTAAAAAGTTTTACATTTTGTTGAAAGTGTATATGCCCTAAAGACAAAGATTAACAATACAAATTAAATAATGTATAATCATTTTAAATTCATTAATTAATATTCATAAGTAACAAAATGATTGTAACCCTTAAAAAAGCTTTCTTAATTCACCTACAATAATATATCATGTTACATATTAATTTTTAATTTATCATAAATTCAAGGGGGATGCACCAATAAATCCCAAATTAATAACTTATACACTGTTTAGTCCTAAAAGTTTTCTTATAGACTGAAAGGTCCCATTACAATGTTTCAAACATCAGATTAATGTTTCGAACATTAGATTTCGAACATCAGATTAATGTTTCGAATACCCAGTGTTACGCTTCTTATTCCCGGAAAATGAACGGCCCTTTTTAAAACTATTCCCAGATCTTTTCCCTGCCCAATCGGTCAGGTGGAACAAGAGTTTGTTTCTTTCTTTGCTAGAATGGATTCTGCCATTAATGCTCTATCCAAAACGCTCACATATGTGGGTAGATTCAGAACTCCCACCCTATCCAGTATGTCCAAATCCAATCCATCCTCAAACTTGCGGGCCTTCTTGTATTCTGTGTTCACCATATGGGGAGCAAACCTGGCTAGCTCAGTGAACTTGGCCTCATACTCGACCCACGGACATTACGCCTTGTTTAAGTTCCTAAAATTACGAGACTTTCCGGTTTAAAGCCTTTGGGAAAATACTTGTCATAAAAGATTGCATTGAACTGGGTCCATGTCATATTTTCGTGACCATCTCGAATCAGTAACCACCACCTCCGGGCTTCATCTTTCAGAGTATAGGTGGCTAGAAGGACTTTTTGGGTTTCTGAACACGGAAATACCTCATACAATTTCTCCATCTCAAGCAGCCATGTTTCTGCCTTTAGCGGCTCAATCCCACCATAGAATGTCGGCGGTTTCATCTTCATGAATTTCTGTGTCAAATTTATAATGTCATTGTTATCTGCCTCAACTTGTACCGGTGGAGGCGGAGGAGGTAAGGGTTGCTGTCTTTGTTGCTGTGTTAGGGTCTCAGTCAACGCTGCTAACATCTGTTCCATTCAGCTCATGCGAGTCTCTGATGACTCACTTTCACCACTTCCCCTTGCATTCTCCATCTTACTATACAGACATCAAAGGATATTAAACACGGGTATATTCAAATGTATGTTCAGTTTTAATATTCAGTTGTATTACCACCCATTCACACATGCAAATGGAATGCCTCTAATTCTCACTAGGACATCCTAAGCTCATACGGACCTGTGTGTGCGGTACAACTCGTGCTCTGATACCACTCTGTCACGGCTGTAATGACCACAAAAAAAAAAAAAAAGGGAACAATAGCATGAGTGCCCTTCATCATTCTTTCGGTGGAATATATTAATAAAAGAAAAGATGAGTTGCAGAGTGGAGCAAAAGTGGTGAATAAAATATTTTCAGAAAATGCATTTGAGGTTGTGATGCATTTTGCAGCTGTGGCATATGTTGGAGAAAGCACCCTTGATCCTCTGAAATACTATCACAACATTACATCAAATACGTTAGTAGTTTTAGAGGCAATGGCAGCACATGGTGTAAAGACATTCATATATTCTAGTACATGTGCGACGTATGGAGAAGCTGAAAAGATGCCAATTACAGAAGTAACTCCACAGTTCCCCATTAACCTATATGGAAAAGCCAAGAAGATGGCTGAAGATATTATTCTTGATTTTCATAAGAACTCAGATATGGCGATCATGATCTTAAGATACTTCAATGTGATTGGTTCAGATCCAGAAGGCAGATTAGGAGAAGCTCCCAGACCGGAATTGTGAGTGCATGGACGGATATCAGGTGCTTGCTTTGATGCTGCTCGTAGCATTATTCCTGGGCTCAAGGCCTTGTACGATGGAAGTCGAGAAGATTCACCAAATGGACGATTCGCAGGAAGTCGGAGTTCCTGTGGTGGTTTCCGATTCCGGTACGGAGGTCAAAGTTGGTGAAAGCGGCGGCGAAGGGAAGTGGAAACGTGGTCGGCCGCCGAGGGGTCAGGCGAAACCGCCGCCGGTGAAGAAGCCGAAGGATGAGGAGGACGTTTGCTTTATATACTTCGATGGTGGAAGCCGCGTGCTTTGCGATCGCCGAGGCTGCCCTAAGGCATACCATCCAGCTTGTATTAAGCGGGATGAGGCATTCTTTCGATCGAAGGCTAAATGGAATTGCGGTATGTTGATATATATATATATATATATATATATGCGCGTACTACTTGTAAAAGTATTTACTTTTATATCTGTTGGTGTTTGGTTTGAATTTGTTTGATTTCTCTTGCATGATATACTGAGAGTTTAAGCCATTAAGTACTCGTGACATTGCTGCATTATCTGACTTGAGTTATATGGAAAACAAGACTTCAAAAAAGTAATATAGAGGTCTGATCAATAATGTTCATCTTCTTTTGTTCCCTTAGGCAGTATAGGCATGATTAAGGCTTTAATTTCTGAACTTACACAAATGTTAAGTTATTTAAAATATCATTAGTAAACTGGATCAGGGGCAATGATTGTGTGCTGGACTGCTACGCAGAAAATACAATTGGGTGGTATTTGGCCCATATATCTCTGTTGTGAGATTGTGTTATATGGGCCGTCAGATTTGGTAATTAAGGTGGACCCCACGTGCATGGCTGCTACAATTTCGGTTGGGGTCGTAAATTGAAGTGCTTTGGATTTTTGGCTTGTTTCCTCTTCTTGACTTGAGGTAGGGACTTTCTTTGAGTTATATATATATTTTTGCAAGATCTAAATAAATTTCTGATTTAAGAAGATGGTTGATTTTCGAAAGTGGGATTGTTATATTTATTTTGTGTGCCAAAATAAATGATATTTGAAAATTGTTTATTTATTTACATATAAATGATATTTTCATGGAATATGAGGATTATTGAAATTTTGAGCATTGTAGTTTAAGAGTATTAATATAGTCTTGAGATGACCAAATTGTTAAGATTATTTGAAATGTGGGAATTATGTTATTCTTTTGATGAATTGCAATCAGAGTATTTATTCATCTTGTGAAATTGCATTGAAATGAGAATTTTAATCACAATGGAAATATTGTGTGGGAATGTTGAAAGTGAAAGAAATATTGCATTACATTTTTAACATGGCATTGGCATATCATTTCATTTCATTACATTTCACTTTGATAGTCGATTTGAAAACTTGCATTGAGAAAAGAATGTTGAAAAATAGTTTTCATGAAATGGTTTTGGGGTAAATAATGATGGTAAGTCTTGACAGGCGGTGTAGAATTAAATTGGCCTGCGGGTCCGGGGTGAAAGACCGAAAAGTCCGCGCGGATAGTAAATTGTTGATTTTTCCAGTTGCGATTGGTAAAAATGACAATTTGATTAAGTTGGCCTGCGGGTCTGGGGTGAAAGACCGAAAAATCCGCGCGGATAAGTGATTGTTGATTTTTTTTTCAGTTGCGATTGGTAAAAATGACAATTTGGTAGTACTTGTATAGTCTACTTGTAGACACCGGCCTAGGGATTACTAGAGACGTATTTACCGCCCTTGAAATAAATTGTTAAGTTTTGAATAAATGAAATTTGCATGGCATCATTGAGCATGATGGTTTTTGAATAAATGAAGATGTGTTCTTATTTTTCAAAAGAGCATGGCATGGCATGTGCATCCATTTTTTTTTAGACTTGTATAAAATGTATATACTTTGTTAAGAATTTTCTACTGGGCTTTATGCTCACCTTATGGGATTTTTGTGCAGGAAATGATGTGGTGATTCCACCCAACTAGAGGCGTGGAAGTATATGTGTAGGGAGTACAATGCTCTCATTTTGCGTGACTCTGTATTGTAAGCCAAGGGCTTTGTATGTATGGGTTCGAATAACCATTTTGTGTAACCAGGCTCGAGCCTTGGAAACTTGTAAACCCATGAGGGTATTTATTTGTTTTATGTTATTTTAATTAGAAGTAAATGTATTATCATTTGGGCATGAAAAATTGGGGCGTTACAACTTGGTATCAGAGCTACCGGGTTTGAATACTTAGAGCTCGTGGGAAGTGGCTGTTTAACCACAATGGGTTCATTTAGCATGCTTAGGAAGTGTTATGCATTTTGAGACTATGTGATAACATGCTTATGTGGTTATATGGGTATGAGGTTTGAGTTCTGAGATGTTGATTGAGTCTGTGAGTTCTTAGAAGTCCAGCCGGAAGAGCACTTGATCACCGCTATTTCTGATTGGAACTCTAGCAACATCATGGGGCAATCATTATCTAGAAAGAAAATCTGTATGTGATTATGTGACTATGTGCTTACATGGTTTGCCTTATGTGACGTAGATACATGCGTAGGTTTGATACCAAACAACTTCAATTTCCATGAATATGCACATGCATGCATGTTACACTACCCAATTCAACAATTCCAAGCTAACTCTAGACTCTAACCTTCATTTGGCCAAGAAACATGCAAGAGCTAGTTCAATTACATAAGTGAGAGAGTGTATTCCTACCTTAAACCTTCAATTTCAAGTGTGTGAGCTCAATCTTACAATTCTCCTACAATTCCTCTAGCAAACCATGTTGTAATCAATCTCCCCTCACCCTATCTCTCTCTAGCCGTTGGTTAGCTCAAGGAATGGCTGATATGAGATGATTCTAAGTGCAATAACATAGACTAAATGTTGCCCCAAAGAAAGTCACTAAGTGGCATAAATGTAATTAAGCTAAGTTCATTAATATAACATTATTTAATCTGATTTAAACATTCCCAAATCGAATTTTAATTGAACCTACCATAAAATCACATAAAATCTAACTAGTTTAGAACACTAATAAATTTCGGATGCGGGCGCCGATAAGGATTCCAATTTGCGAATTAAAGTTTAAAATACAAACAGATATTTCGACACCGAACAGAGAGAAACACATAATTCATGCAATACACATGCAAATTAATTCCAGATTTCCTCTTAATTATTATCAGGCATAATTAAGTTCCAATTAGCGTTAATCAGGGTCGGGGTTATTACAGGCGGGGCTGCGACTCCTCCTCTTCCCCTCTCTACTCTCTCTCTCCCTCTTCCTCTTCCTCTTCCTCTGCGTTTCAGACCTGAAATGGAAGAAGAAGAAGAAGAAAAAAAAAGTAAAATGCCCAAAATGACATCGTTTTGGGCATTAGGGAGATTCGAGAAGGATAGTTTCGAGCTACGAAACATTATCCTAATATTAATTTCCCATATTAAATATGCTATGCTAATGACGTAGTGTGGTTATTACAAGCCACTCAAATTTATATCTTAAAATAAAGTGCTTAATGGTGTCATGTTTATCTAATTTGTTTGACTACTTATCATCCCAAAGATATTCTAATCAAAGGCCGGCTAACCAATTGCCTACTTTTGGCAACACCCATTACCCATAAACTAAAAACAAAGTACCCACTCTTTTGTATCTAATTATAATTAGCAGCAATGCGTGCGATGTACGGAAAAATAAATTATATATATTGTGTGATAAATAGATCATTTTAATCTTAAATTATATCTATGCATAAAAAATTATTAATTATAAAAATTGTTGAGAATAATAGTATCACAATCACTTGATAACATAAATAACTTGTATCAAACTAAACAAAACATTAAAAGAGATAAATTCTATAAACTCAGAAAAGTTATCATAAATTTACTTCGACTTTTAAATCAATAGTATATATTATTATTATGAGATCAAATTATGAATAAATATCAACTTTTAATTATACTTTATAAGTAGTTTTAAAAAAAATTTAATCTAAGTTTGTTGCTTTGCTCATAAAAAGAATTTCTCAAACAAATCATTAATTGATTATGTTAACAACTCTTTGTCTTTGATTTCCTCGATCAATGACACACGTATATCATATCAAAGTATAAATCATTCTCCATAGTTTGAATAATACTTGCATAGTTCCTACATCATTTTTAAAAAATTAATCAAAATACGAATTTCGTAAGATTATATAAATTATATAAGAAAATAGTTTTAATCCATTTTATTTATAAAAAAAATGATGAAAAATTATTTGAATTGTACTTGAAGAAATATAACAAATGATAGCTTTAATCATTATATACAGGTTACGCAACGAAAAAAATGGCCAAATATAAATAAAGTCATGGACATTAAATTAAATCACATGGGCTCTAAATTGATAGTATAATCTAGCAAATCAACTAATAATAACATATAGATATTGACAAATATGTAGTACTTTCCTATCATTTTTGTATTATATTCATTAATTTTGTATATCATATAAAAGTTTTACTCATTTTGATCTTTCAATAAAATAAGGACCAAGAAAACAAATTTGATAAGAAATTGATTCTAAACTTTACTATTGCAAAAAACAAAAATTTCAAAGAGAAAATTTAGAGATGGGATTAAAGAAATACTATAACGAATGATAGCCTTATAAAAAAAATAAAATAATAAAATAAAATAAAAAAACATAGCAATGATCTAATGCAAACTATTTTTAATAACTAATAGAAAGAATATTAAATTATTACCTTGTATAAATATGTGACAAAAATTAATTTTATGAGATTTTTGTGCTGCCTTCTCTCATGCAGCCTTTATTATTTCATTATTAATACTCTTCTCATTCAGAGCCAACTAATTTCATTATTAATACTTTTATCATTCAGAGCCAATAATTTTTTTTTTTATAATCTTTATCACTGGGTAGATACTAACGAATAATAAAAATTACTAAGAGAAGATTAAGAATTTAATAGGAGATAAGAAGTTATAGATAAGGGTATTTCATAAGATAAAAAATTTTAAATAAAAAAAGATAATATGTGATAAAAGAAGAAAAAAAATATAAGTAAATCAAAATAAAAATTTAGATATATATGTTTTTGATAGATAATATGTGAGAGAATTTCATTTTTTTTTTAAAATCAATTATTTAATCTTTATCTTTATTTGTAGCCCATGAAATTAATTTTTATAAGTTATTTATCAACTTTTATATGTTTATTTATGAGAAGAAATTTTAAATTATCTATAAGTTATGAAATTAATTTTTTAATTTTTATTTTTATCTGTAGACAATAAAATTAATTTTCAGTTTTTATATGTTTATTTATATGGAGGATTCTCATTCAAAGCCAACCAATTTCATTATTAATACTCTTCTCGTTCAGAGCTAATAATTTTTTTTTAAATCTTTATCACTTGGTAGATAATAACGAATAATAAAAATAATCAAGAGAAAGTTAAGAATTTAATAGGAGATAAGAAGTTATAGATAAGGGCATTTCATAAAATAAAAAATTTAAAATAAAATAATTTTTTTTAATATGTTTATTTGTGGGAAGAAATTTTAAATTATCTATAAGTTATGAAATTAATTGTTTAATTTTTATTTTTATTTGTAGACTATAAAATTAATTTTCAGTTTTTATATGTTTATCTATATAGAGGAATTTTGAAATTCAAATCTTTATCCATAAGCAATGAAATTAATATTAATTTTAATTAATCAAACAAATAAAAAATGAAAAAAAATAGAAAACATGAAAGGCAATCAAAGAAGATTGCCATGTAGGAAAGAGAGAGTTTTAAAATTATAAGAATTTAAAAATAAATATTTCGAGACTTTTGACAAAACAACTATATATACATTTGGTTATATATATAATATAGATATAGATTTGACAAATTTTTTCATATATATATTTTTTTTATGAAAACTATAAATTGACAATGTTTGATGTAACATTGTGAGCCACGTATCCTTAAACCACTACAAAAATCATAGTGCTATCAAACATATTTTATGCAAAAATTATTTAACTTATGGCAATCATTTCATTATCAAACAAAAACTCTATCACTTAGAACTTATAGTTTTAAAAAATAGAAAGTCTATTATCCTCGATTTTAAATCAAAAACTGACTCATAAAGTTTAAATCTATGGTCTATATTCAAAGTTGTTATTATAGGTCATACTGTAAACAAATCTTGATCCTTAATCGTTAATTTTGAATAGATATTTAGGTCTCAATTTTTGAGTTCCCAGAACTGTTCTTTAAAAAATTTACATTTACATCATCTAAGGTTTTGTGGGTTGGTGGTTAGAGTGTAAAACAAATCAAATTACTTGTGTTTGACTCATTAAAAGATGGTTTGAGTTTAACTCATTATGTAAATAAATCAAGTTTAAATACATTTTAAAATTTGTAATTTTTTCTAATCAAACTTGAACAATCTATTGCTTAACTCAGCTCAACTTAATTATATGTCAGTTCATAATCAGATCGATTAAAACTCATTTGAAATTAATTCAAAAGGTGAACAAATTAAAATGTAAACACATTTCTAAAATGATTAAATTTTCAAATTAAATTTAAATAATTTATTATCCTACTTTTTCATAGCCCCATTGATGACTTAGCCAAATGGTGAAGACATTGAACAGGTGGCTTCCTAACCCTTTCACCCACCACTTCCAAAGTTAATTATTTTGATGAATTTAGAATTTCTCATACTCTCTCCTACATTAAAATTTTTAATTTTTTGAATGAAATTTTATGTGGACAATTTTATAAATATTTACAATTGACTATTTTGATTACCATGTTTTATTGCCGCTCATTTTCACCCACGAAAATAATTTACAATATCTAATGTCCTAGATTAGATTATTATATGCCACACACCAACTTTGTCCATATATCATTCTAGAGCTTTCATTAGTTCATAATTAACTTCCAATAGTGCTTAATCATTAGTACTTTGTTATTGTTGTGGTTAATGGGCATACCCTCATTGTCCATATTGCCCCCTCCATCCACTATTGTTTGGCAACTATAAGGACCGTTTGTTTTCTTAACTAGGTTGGGTGAGATTATTAGTGAAGGAACTATTAGTGATGAGACTAAGAAAAATTGTAATTATTTGATAATCAGTGAACTAGCAATAGTTCATATTTGTTTTGAGAGATAAAAGTGAGATTAACCATATAAAATTCTACAAATATCCTTGTTGCATTACTATCAAATTTGAGCTTATACCAACTGATAATTACATTACATATTTTAATTTTAAAAAAGAATTAATATTAAAAATTATATTTCATAAATAAATATATATATATTTGGTACTATTTTATTTTTTTAATATAATTTTTTTGGTATAAATACTATTATCAAATGATGGAATAATTAAAAAAACATGATAGAAAAAAGATCATACTAATCAAGTAGAGTAAATAAATTAAGTAGAATAATAGAGGGCAAAATAGTAAATCCCCCTCTAATTCCAAGAAATTGTTTTTCTAATGAGTGCTACTATTAGCACCTCATAAATTATTTTGGACCCCCCAATTTTTATTTTTTTTTATTACAATAATAACCTTAAATAAAATTACTACAAAGAATATCATTAATTTTGGGACACTCCATCTTACAATTAAACCTACACACCCACTACATCATGAATTAGGGTTTATAAGAGCACTCACCTCCATCACCACCCATCTATCTTTTCCAAATCCCACCTTCAAAACCTACTAACCCTCAAAACCTTAAAAACCCTTTGACGGCAATATTCCAGCAATAATGGTGGCAACCATTTGATTACCTACACTTTTCCGGCTATGACAATAAGTGAAATTTTTTTTGGTAACTACAACTCCATAAGATAAGAGGAGTACAACAATAAAAGTTTAGAGGAAGTTCATAACTTTGATATTATTCTTAGCTCAGAAGAGATTGGCCTTGTAAGGCTAAGTTTCTTCAATAAAATGGCAAAAATAATAAAATATGTTCATTATTTTTCGAGACTGAACTCCCGAACATATGACCGAAATTCAGGAACATAGGCCCAAACATTGTTTATTTGTTCGGGAATCGGTAATCGAACATTGATTTTGAACTTTTTGTGATCTGGGATGAGTCCAGAATGAAGAAAACACAAAGAACTAAACCGTTTTAAGAACTGGAAATCGAAGATTTTAATCTCCGAGAAGTGATTGTATGATAAGGTTGGTGACAACCATAGACAAGTTTTGTATTGGAACATCCCTTGAAAGATTATTGTGGCTCAAATTAAGAGCTTGGATTTGAGAACAATGAAAAATATCAAATGGGAAGTTGGTTAAATCCGCAGAGATAGTATTCTTCTTTTTCTTTTCTTCTTCTTCTTCTTCTTCTTCTTCTTCTTCGTGGGTTTTGAAAATGATGAGACTCTTCTTCTTCTTAGTGGATTTTGTTAGGGTTTTTTGGAATGGAGGTTTTTTTTTTGGTATGGGGGGTGTGCATTCAATAGGTGAAATGTTTAAGGATAATTTTGGTATTATTTGAGGAGAGAAAATAAATTTTAAGAGTTTCAAACTTTATAAGTGCAGGTTCAAAGAAATAGAGGGTTCAAAATAATTTATAGGATGCTAATAGCACCACTCTTTTCTAATACCATCTCCCATTGGGGACTAATAATCCCATCCATGAATGCCTATCATAGTCCCAAAGTATTGTGAATCATCTTCTCCATTTTGTAAACAAACACAATATTAGTGGACCCTACATCCATCTTAATCCAATCTCATCCCCTATAACCCAAAACAAACGGACCCTAAGGTTTAGGAAATGAGCTTTATAGTTAGAATTTGTGGAGTCTATCATAAATCTTATTTTAGTGGCTGTGAATTGTTTATGACTTTGAATCATTTATCTTATAAATTTTTGTATGTAAATATTCTTAAGAAAAAAATTAAATTGAGTTAATAATTATAGTCATATAATTTCATAAACAAAATAAAGTAAATTAATGTAATTATAATTATCAAATCAATATAATTTTTAAAATTTTTTATTTTTTATTTTTATGAATGATCTCTTTCATAGGCCCACGAGATGGATGATTCATATTCCCATAAAATATCCCCATAAAAAGGCTCGAGACACCCTGACAAACCCAAACTACACATTGCTAGTCTACATGGTAGATTAGTGTGAATCTAATCCCTTAAGGTCATGTTTGTTTAGGAGATATAGGGAGGGAGGAGGGGAGGCAGCACAATATCATATGATGTGAGACTAACATATTTTTTATCTCTCTACCAAATTAGATTTAGCAAATAAATCTAATCTTGTCCCATACTATAATCTACCATAACCAAGCATGACAAAAGAAATCCTATATCTCTAATATTACATATCCTCCCCAAAATCATATCCAATAGAGACAACCAAACAAACAAGGCCTAAGGGTATTAAGGTAATTTGATATTCATATTTACGCACACACATATGTACGTACTTTGCTCGGGGGTCTATGAGGAAGAGAGAGACAAAGAACAGAGTGTGTAAAAGCCACCTGAAAAAACCTTTTGAGTCTCGCTGTCTAAATCAGTTTGCCATTACTGGAAATTTCTTTGGAGTTCCGTAACTCCAACTGAAAAAACAAAGGTGTGTGTTTTGTTCCTTAAATCTCTACTACACACACCGCACGATCGTTGATTTTCAGTTTTGTTATTTGATTCTCTCTCTCTCTCTCTGTTCCCTGTTTTCTTAGCAACCAAACAAAAGATTTTCAATACCCTTTTAACGCTATGTTTGGATTGAGTGATTTGGAGAGAAAAGAAAAGAAATGGAGTGATATTCATTTTTCTTATTTGTTTGGATAACCTAAGTAAAGAGAAATGGGAAGAAATTGAGAGAAACTCATTTCTCTTATGAGCCTCATTTTCAATCTTTCCAAAAGTGGAGAGATTGAGAGAGAAAAGAAACCACTATTTTCATAATATCTATTTTGTCCCTATAAAAATAAAAGAAATAAAATGATTGAAAATATAAAAAGGTTATTTTGGTAATATAACATAAAATAATTTCTTTTCTTTTCTCTTAATGAAACCTAACCAAACAAGAATGAGAGAAATCACAATCATTTCTTTTCTTTTCTTTTCTCTTATTACTTAAGTAATCATTTCTTTTCTTTTCTCTCATAGATTCCCAAACATAGTGTTACTTCTTCCGCTTTGGTCTGAAAATTAAAGAGAAAGAAGAGCATTTCTTTTGGAAATTCATGCGGTAATAGATATATATTTACTGTTCTATTCTGTTCTGTTTGCTTGGTCTCTAAGAAAATGAAAGAGAAGGTACCAAATTAGATATACACTGGTTTTTTGTTTATTTTGTTTCGAGAAAACTTTTTTTTTCTTTATATTTAAATCACATTTATTTGGCTTAATTTAACTGATTTTGTAATATTTTGAACCCTATGCCATTCGAAAACATAAGATTAGGAATTTCATTTTCTTTCTACTTTTCTCTGTTTCTCAGCAATCTTTAATTTATTTTTTTTGATTCTGTGAGTGTGGGTAGGAAAAGCACTCAAAACCTTGGAACCTTTCCACTTCTATTGTTGGAGTCTCAATTTGGTTTCGTTTTCAAAACCTGCTTTCTAAAAATTCAAATACACCAATTATTTTCATATTATTTTCTTTTATTAAAATGGGATTTAAGAGTAATTTTTCCTTTAAAAAAATGAAAGGCAATTTCTTGTTTTAATTATAATCGCTATAATTATGGTGAAAAATATAGAAACGAGCAAATAAATAAATAAATGAGGAATAGTGGGGGGTGAAGGGAGAACGCATGCGGGATGACCGGCAGGATGGAAAATTATTGGTTACTTCAGGGCGTTAGGTAGCTATATCTTTCTTTAACTATAATTTATTATACAGTCTCTTTATATTTTTGGGGATTGTATGCGATATCCTAAATAAATACATTTTTTTGAATTTTTGAACTAAAAAGTTGAGGGGAAAAATATGATTGTTGGGGATAATTTTTTTGACTTTTTACGAAAAATGTCTATTAAAAAAGTATATAAATTAATGTATAGGAAAAGCATAGGATAGAATAAGCAGTACGGTGGATGTCCTAGTTAGCAGCGTGTGTAGAGTAGTGTATAGGAGATGGTTGCCTCATTTTTGGGCATTGAATTGGACAGTGTTGTTCGGCTCGTGGGGTCCCACCACGGGTTCTATTTTGCTAATCGGAACCGTTCAATGCGTAGAACTTGTCGAGTACTATATGTTTGTAAAAGATCATATTGATTGGATATCGATAGCTATCTGATTGGATTAGTTAATTGTCAACCATTAACTATAACACCATCAATTTTTTTATATAAAACTAATTTGATCATGTAGTTAGCGATATCTGATCAATGTGATTTTTTACAGACATATAGTATTCGACGATTTCTACACATTCAACGATTCATATTATCAAAACGGAACCCATGATGAGCCCCCACGGGCCGAACAACACCGTCTTGTTTGCTTCTCCACATGTTCTCTTTGTATAAACGGTGGACAGCTAAAGTACAACTCACGTGACATGTGAGTTGTACCTTTTTTTTGTAAAATTAATTTTTTTATATTTTTTTAGATAAATAGTAATAACTTTTTAACTTTTTTAATAAATTTTTGACTTTTTAAAAATATTTTAAACCAGCGCTTAATTATTTAACATAAATTTATGAATTTCACTTCATTTATCAATCATAATCATGTTAGAACACGACGTGAGTGCTCAAGATCACCAAGGAGTCTTTTGGGAACAATGGTAAAAAGTCAGTTTTTTGGCTTTTTAACTTTTTTGGATAAAAAAGCTAGCTTGTTTACCCAAAACAACCCAGTTTTTTTTGTAAAAAAAGTCAACTTTTTACCAACTTCCCAAAACACCACCCAATAACTTCTTGGGCGGGAAATGGGACCCACATCCAATCATGTGTAATTTGCCAGGCTGGCGTCAATCGGTTGGTTTGTTACCCATTGATTCATCCTCTTTTCATCCTACCGGTCCTAATTTTATTCCACGTCACTATCCCCAATGTGATTCTATCATTCACGGTTGTCATTCTAAGCGTGATGTTAGAAATCTCAAATATTTTATTACGCAAACATTTTTGGTCAATTATGAAATATAAATCTTTTATTTTTTAACAAATTACAAATACACTCGTAAGATTTGTTTAAAATATGAATTAGTCTCATAATATTAGAAATTACAGTTATCATTTTTTATAAATTTTAATTTAACACAATAATGAGGAAAAAAAAACTATTCTAGTATGAAATAATAAATTATCAAAACTGTTTATTGAAAAATATTTCTCATATCATTAAAAAACTGTTAATGCTTTATTTATTAACAAAATGATTAACTGGAAAATATTTTTTATATTATTAAAATTTTTTAATTTTTTTAATGATTTATTTATTAAGAAATTTGGTCATTTATTATATGAGTATGATTTATGTATTAAGAAAATTGGTCATTTGTATATATATTTAAAAAATAAAAGTTAAATAGTGTTGGGATTAAATTTAAATAGTGTTGGGAATAAATTTAAATTTAAATAGTGTTGGGATTAAATTTAAATAGTGTTGGGATTAAATTTAAATTTAAATAGTGTTGGGATTAAATTTAAATAGTGTTGAGATTAAATTTAAATTTCAATAGTGTTGGGGTTAAATTTAAATAATGTTGGGATTAAATTTAAATTTAATCCGTGTTGGGATTTAATTACTAATAAATTTAAATAGTGTTGGGATTAAATTTTACACCGTACCTTTAGGCACGGGCATACCCTAGTCTATATAATAAAGCAAGAAGGTTTTTGAAAATGTATTAAAAACAATTGTCCTACTAAGACATTTGAAGGGTCATGATTCATTTGTATATTCACATGGACGGTTCAAATAACCTCCCTTAAATTTATATCAATCCTAAATATATATCTTCCTGCCCAAACATTAAGCATCCTGCTTACCCATGTCTCCCTCAGCCTTCTATCTTTATCTCTCTGCTCTCCAGCCAAATCACATCTCCCCTCCATCCCTCTTTATCTCTCTCTCTCTCCCTGTTCTTCTTCTTCCCGAAACTGCTCTCCTTCACTTTACTTTGAATTGATCTCCTTCAACCACAGATTCGCCTTCGAGTTTCCGACTTCCTCTATTTCTCAACCGCTCAGGTATGTGTATATTTACCCACGTCTCCCCTTCATCCCTCTTTATCTCTCTCTCTCGCTCCCTGTTCTTCTTCTTCCCGAAACTGCTTTACTTCACTTTACTTTGAATTGATCTCCTTCAACCACAGATTCGGTTCCGTCTAGCTGTGCTTCAACCACTCAGGTATGGCAATCTCTATCACAATTGTTCTTCTCACCCTTTATAATAAAAAATTCCAGTGATCTTTGTTAATATTTAAATATGGATTTACAACTCAACAATTTCTGAGCATATTTTTCTGAACAATAGACTTTTGTCAATCCAAAAGTCTACCTACTGATATGATGCGGATTTGCTTCAATTACTGATATGGATCTACTTCAATTACTGATATGGATCTGCTTCAACTAACACATTAAAATTTATCACTTTTCAATTGTTCTTGCGATCATAAATAAATGTGGTCTCTGTTGAAAAGTAAACATTACTTCTCTTTCTCTTATTCTAATCTTATTTTTTAGTCCAGGGCTTCATACCCATTAAGTGTTTGTTTGAATGGGTCTGAGAAGTTGTTCCATTTTTTAACTGAATCTCACTCTGTTGTTTGAATGGGTCTGAGTTTCTCTCTACCAAACACACCTTTTCAATACCTAAGACTTACCATTTTAATGCATTGCTTTTGTTGGGTTTGTGGTTGTCAAGTTTGTGTGCTAAGAAAATATTGATGACAAAGCAAAACCACTCTCAAATTGTAGAGGTGAGAAGTTATTCTATGCTTATAGGGTATGATGAGGTGGTGATTTATAATGACTTTAATTTCTGATTTCTAAAACAACCTGCAATCAGAAATTTATTGTTCTGGAACCTTTTTGGTGCACAAAATTTACCAGTAGCTCTTCATCAAGGAAATCCTGTTTCATTGTCTTGCAGTGTTCTGGTATGATAATCAGAAGTTATATTAGAACTCATGGGCCTAAAAGTCAATTTAATGGGCATTTGTCTTTGTACATCTTTTTCTTCAGCCATGACATTGATGACGCCTTGATCAAATGTGATGTTTGATTCCCTACTATTTGGGTTTCAAATATGAATTTAAAAAAATTTGAAGGGCTTCTGAAACCCACTAAGAGTATGATTTTGATAATTTAAATTATTCACTAATGGCTGAGGTATACGTGATGGGTGTGCAAATCAGAAAAAGTTATATTATGCTAATTTTTTTAAATAATATATATATATATATATGTAGCGACCTTAATTTTTCGTAAGTCTTTATTTATTTATTTATTCTTATTATGATTTGATTTTATTATTGGTTTTATTAATGGTGTGGTTACATGAAAATTAAATGGGTTATTCTGTTAATTTAATGTGATACTTAATTAGTTTAAAATGATATTTAGTTAATTTAATGTGTTGTTCAATTCATTTAATGTGATAGTTAATTATATATAATTAATTCAAATATTTATATTTATATATATAAAAAAAAGGGTGTGTCATGTATTGATGTTATAAAGTATATTTATATATTTTGTAGTTAGTTAATAAAATGAAATATATATATCATATTATTTATATTATATTTATATGGTATTTGTTCTATATAATATAATAGTAGTTTCTATTAGGTTAGAATCAAAACAAAAGAAAAAGAAAAACATAGGCAGCCGCAAAGGAGGCAGCCGTGAGTTGCCGAAAGAGAGAGAGAGAGAGGGAGAGAGAGACTGATCATCGAGAAAAAGATGTGGTCTGCGGCAGAGGGGAGAATGGAAAAAAAAAAATATTGTGAGTACAAACTCTATTTTTCTTGATTATGTTTGATTCGTTAGTTTATTTATTTATTTATTTATTTTATTAGGTTGATGTGATTTGATATTTTTGTATGTGAATGTAGAGGATAAATTAACTTAATTATTTTGATTAGTGTCTATGAGATGTTTAGGGTTTTTAGATGTGAGACTAATTTTATTTAATTTGATTAGTGGAACGTGTAAAATTTAGGGTTCTCAGATGATTGATTTATTTTTATGAATTTGATTAGTGATATATATAAGGTTTAGGGTGTTTAAATGATTATTGATTTTATTTTATTTTTTTTAGATGATTGATTAATCTAATTATTTTGATTAGTGTATATGCGATATTTAGAGTTCTTAGATGATTAATTTATTTTAATTAATTTGATTAGTGGTACGTGAAAGGTTTAGGGTTCTTAGAGGTTTGATTAATCTTAATTAATTTGATTAGTGATATGTGCAAGGTTTAGGGTTCTTAGATGAGTGATTAATTTTAATTAATTTGGTTAGTGGTACGTGTAAGGTGTAAGATTTTTAGATAATTAATTGATCGTAATTATTTTGATTAGTTGGGTATGTAAGGTTTGGGATTTTTAGATGATTGATTAATTTTAATTATGTTGATTAGATGTATAGGTAAGGTTTAAGATTTTTAGGTAATTAATTGATCGTAATTATTTTGATTAGTTGGGTATGTAAGGTTTGGGATTTTTAGATGATTGATTAATTTTAATTATGTTGATTAGATGTATAGGTAAGGTTTAAGATTTTTAGATAATTAATTGATCGTAATTATTTTGATTAGTTGGGTATGCAAGGTTTGGAATTTTTAGATGATTGATTAATTTTAATTATGTTGATCAGATGTATAGGTAAGGTTTAAGATTTTTAGATAATTAATTGATCGTAATTAATTTGATTAGTTGGGTATGTAAGGTTTAGGGTTTTATTTTGGGTGACTTTATTAATTCTTTGAGTGATTCTTTGATCTTCAAAAATAATTTTAAGTACAAAATCCACTTCCCTTGATTTATGTTTAATTCGTTGTATTTATTTTTACTTGCTTGATATTAGTTTGATTTTGTTATTACATAAAGATGATAGATTAATTTTAATTATTTTGATTAGTTGTGGATATAAGATTTAGGATTATAGATGATAGATTGATTTTAATTATTTTAACTACTAGTGTATGTAAAGTTTAGGGTTCTTAGATAAGTGATCGATTTTAATTACTTTGATTAGTTGTGTAGGTAAAGTTTAGGGTTTTTAGATGATTAGTTAAGTTTAATTATTTTTATTAGTTGTGTATGTAAGATTTAGGATTTTTAGATGATTAATTGATTTTAATTATTTTGATTAGTTGTATATGTAAAGTTTAGGATTTTTAGATGATTGATTGATTTCAATTATTTTAATTAGTTGTGTATGCAAGGTTTATGTTTTTTTTTTTTATGTATTTATTTTATGGATTTAATCACCCTCATAATTATATGAAATTGGAATAAAGTTAGAATCCATAGATATTGGTTAGAGGATGGATTGATTCGTTGTTTTTATTTATTTATTTTTAATTGATTTTGTATTTGCATGTAAATGATGGATTGATTTTAATTATTTTGATTAGTGGTGTATGCCATGTTTAGGGTTTTTATATGGATTTATTGTATGATTGTAATCATATTCGTGGTCATATGAAATTTAATAAATTAAGAATTCATAAATAAATTCCTTGTACTCCACCATGACTCAATGGATTGTTATTTTATTTGAGTGATGGTGAGAAAGAGTGTATAAAAGAAAAAGGTGAGGATTATGAAAGTTGTTTGATGCCTTATGCCCAGCATTGTTATATTTGTCTCATGATGTCGATGAGATGTTTATATATATTGTTGCCTCGTTCTCATGAGTAGACGAGTGCTTTGATTTGCGCGCGTACGTGTATGCTAACCATCCGGGGAGTGTGAGTCAAACTCGGGACGATATCCCCGTGCAAGTTTGGCTTCGGAGTGGGTTAGGTATACGGGAGGCACATGGGATATATGTGTAGGCCAGAAGGGGAGGGCCGAAGTGGTGGAGTCAAGGTACAAAGAATTAATTATGAACTTGTATGTTAGTTCGAATTGTCTTAATGGAGTGAAGGTACAAAGAATTAATTATGAACTTGTATGTTAGTTCGAATTGTCTTAACTGAGTTAAGGTACAAAGTAGAAATTATGAACTTATATGTATAGTTCGAATTATATTGATGGAGTTAAGGTACAATAATTGGATTATGAGTTTATTGATTTGTACATCTTGAAAAATAGTAATCGGCCTCAATAAATTATGAAATTTGAGCAGAGGCATGTATACGTGATTTTGGACAACTTTTGTGTTGTAGCTTTTTATTAAAAAGATCGATTAGAACTTATAAACGGATGATCTTGATTATTGTCGGTTTTGTTCATTTTAGCAAGGCAGATTTTAGAGGCTGTTTTAACCCACGAAACGAGCTTATTTTTATTGGTTTCGCGTAAACTGAAGTAAAACATTATTCTGCACACTTTTCATGTTTTGAACTTTTTCGAAAAAAATCATCTTAGGGCAGTTTTGGTTCGTTTTCAGATTCAGATTTTTCGATTGAATTCTGTCTAGATTTTTATATCAAGTTTTTCTCTTAACTTATTCAGTTTCTGTTAAATTCGTTCGCGTTGTCTTATAGGAAATTTGATTCTGTACAACTTTCGTTCTTTGAGTTTTGATCAATTCGAATTATTTAAGTGTGAAACGGTGTAACTTTATATTTGTTTTAATAAGTTACTTATGATTAAATTATACTAACTTTATTTGTTTTGCAGGATGGTGGGTCTCACTAACTTTTTATGCAGGGCTGACCCACCATATTTTTATTTCTATTTTGTCTATTTTATAATCAATTTATATTTCGTTGTGTACGGACAAGAAACTAAATGCCACCGTATCTCGAGAAACTACCCATTCGTCTCGGTGCGGTTGGAACTACTTGTCTTGTCCCATGATATGAATTAAATGTATTTTTGTTTGTGTCTGGTGGACACGTGGGTGTTGTTTCTTGTACTCATACCAGTATACCGAATTCGCTTTTGTCTCTTGGCAACTCGGGTGCGTTCTGTTTGAGCGCAGCTGAGCTTCCTTTGCAGGATTAGTTGAGGCTACGATGGTGATGAGAAGTAACTAAAGTTTTTGGGCATGTCGTTTGGAGTTCTTTTATTTTTTTTGAGTTTAGGGTTGAAACTAATTTATGTATTTATTATTTTTTTTTTTAGTGACTTTAGTATTGGAATAATTTGGCATGGTTTGTAACCGTACTTTATTTAAGTTGTTTTGGTTAGCTGTTGCTACTTTAAAGTTGAGGTATTTATTAGTTATGAGATTTTGGTGGATGGTTTAGTTTGTGTTTAGTTTTTTTTTTTCACCCCTAGGATTTGGATGATGGAATATTGATTGGGGTTTAATCCTAAGTTAATATTTAATTGTCCAAATTTTGGGGCGTGACAATATATATATATATGTATCATGAGTATAATATAATGTATTATAATATAACATTTGATATGGATTCTTCTTTGTTTAGTCGCTAATGGGTTGAGATTAATTTTAATGGGTTTTAGAGTCCTTTGCTGTAGTATCGTGGCTCTGATGATGCAGTGTCAATGTATCATTTGAAGAAGATGAACTGGTCACTTGGGGTTGTAAATTAAATTATAACTTGACAGAGCAGGATGGAAAAAATGAAATGGATTCACGTAGCCAATCCCAATTGATTGTAAGTTGTAACATAAGGCTTAGTTTGGTTTGATTAGGTTTCTGGGTAGATGATTAATTTGGCTAAGCGAAGATGATTATTGCTCATGTTTATCTGCTTTACTCTTGACTTTTAGTCTAAAATTCTATAACTTTTTTTTAATCAATGTTTTTTTTTTTTTTGGGGGGTGGGGGGGGGGGGGGGGAGGGGGGTGGGGGAATGGTGCCAAATCAAATGGTGGATTTTGCCAGGTGCATTAGGCTGTTGTACCTTGCTTTGCTTCAGAAAAAGCAAGCATTGCCTGTCTGTAGGAGTTGTGAAAATACCCTAATTGGAGATGGAGGGTCAAAATAATATGACTGTGAGTTCACTGAATGCGCTTCAGCAGAGAAGTATGCACTTTTAATATTTCCTTAATATGTAGGAAGCATGCAATTAATTACATTGGCCTATGAGATTGGTGAAACTATGATTCCCTTTAGGCAATAGAGTCCAATCAAGTTATGAGGAGCAACTTTTAATTATTCGAAACGTTCATATTGTAAGGTCCATTCAATATATCATATTTCTTAGTCACAGCCAATCAAGCTGCCCTTTTCTAGGCACCATCCTCTGTTGTAGCCATTGGAATTGAGTTTTGATGATCAGTGTTGCTGCTGCTTAGACACAAGTGACCTATATATCAAATGCACTTCCCTTGGATACATTCATTGCATGTAGGACCACATGGATTTGTTTCAGCTATCTCTGCTAAGCTCCTCCCATATGCTTTAGGCACTCCTAAAAACACATTTTCCTTTTCTTAGTCACTTCATTTCATTTTGTTATATTATATTTTATTTTATTTTTGATAAATTATATCATTAATTGCGGTAGTTTAGACGAACTATGACTTTAATTCCGTAGTTTTATTTTATTATTAGAGATGCATGTTTGTTTGTTTTTTTTTTTTTTTTTTTTTTTTGGTATCATGTGGTAATGCTGCAAATCTTTTTACACATTCTCCAAACTAACATTTCCATCAGGAATCTTTTTTAACATTTCCACCAGGCATCTTTTTGACATTGTTCTTTATTGGAATTGGATGATGTTTGATGCATATTTATTATTCTGGTTGTGTTTGATGCAGATTTATTATCAGAAAACATTTTGGGAACATGGTTTTGGTGTTGTGGTTATCACATCCCAACTGTTGTTGTGAAGACGAGTGTCTTCCTTTTCCATGAGCTTGCTGCTGCTGCTGCTATCAAAATGGATTGGGGGTGACAGTTGTGTTTGACTCTTCCTAGCTGATCTATGCTTTTTATTTTTTAATTTTTTTTATTTATAAATATGTTTGTGACTGTAATGATTGTATTGTGTTGGCAGTCAGTTGATTGTTCTTTACCAAATGAATAATATTATAGAGGAATCTACATCTCGGGATTAAATTTAAATAGTGTTGGGATTAAATTTAAATTTAAATAGTGTTGGGGTTAAATTTAAATTTAAATAGTATTGGGATTAAATTCAAACAATGTTGGGATTAAATTTAAATTTAACTAGTGTTGCGATTAAATTTAGATCTACATAGTGTTGGGGTTACATTTACATCTAAATAGTATTGGGATTAAATTCAAGCAGTGTTGGGATTAAATTTAAATTTAAATAGTGTTGGGATTAAATTTAAATTTAAATAGTGTTGGAATTAAATTTAATAGTGTTGGGATTAAATTTAAATTTAATCTGTGTTGGGATTAAATTTATAATAAATTTAAATAGTATTGGGATTAATTAGTGTTGGGATTAAATTTAAATTTCAATAGTGTTGGGGTTAAATTTAAATAATGTTGGGATTAAATTTAAATTTAATCCGTGTTGGGATTAAATTTATAATAAATTTAAATAGTGTTGGGATTAAATTTTACACCGTACCTTTAGGCACAGGCATACCCTAGTATATATATATTTCAACATTGACATATTGGTTTTAGCATTTTCCAAATTAGAACTTGGGAGGTGTATGTGAGTTGGCAAGTGGAGCCATCCTAATCATTTTGTACAATGAGTAAATGTCTTATAAGCGTAATGTCAGAAATCTCAAATATTTTATTAAATGTCTTGTATGGGTGTGGAACTCACATGAGACGTACATGGTGTAGGTCCCATACCCATGTTAGATATTTGATAAAACATTTGTGATCTTAACATTTTTCTTCTTCTACCCTTCTTCACAGTCACCTGGTTATTTGGGATTTAAAATAAATATATTTTTTAATTTTTTTATAAAAATATATATAAAAAAATAGAAAAGTGATATAACTCAAATAAAATAAGTACACTTATCTAAATAAGTTTGTTTATTATTTAACAATTCTATTTTGATTTGGATTTCCAGAATCTATTTAAAACAAAACAATTTTTTTAAAAAAAGATTAAAACTAATTTGATGAAATTTTTTTTTTATATGAATTTAAAATAAATTTTAAAAATTGTTAAATATATTTAAGTGTTTATTTTTTTAATTATTTTTTAATTAAAAATAAATTTTAAAAATCAAACCAAATAGAAACAGTTCTCTTAAAACACAATGGGGTTTGACAAATATACATTTTAATTTAGAAAGTATTTATTAAAAAAATTATGCGTTTGATAATTTTGTAAGAGTTTTTTTTTAGTTATTTGTTTGATTTTTCAAGTGATGTTTGTTTTTTTGACCTTTTTTTTAGCAAAATGACTATTATCCTTTATTAGGTTTGTACTTTTTTAGGAAATATGACAAGTGAGAATAAAATGGCCTTTCAACATTTTATTTTTTATTTTAATAAAATATTTTTTTTACTTTTGCATTTTAAATAAGCTAATATTGCCAAACTAGTTTACTGTTTTATGTATTTATTAATTTTTTTACTTTTTTAAGCAAAAATTGGCATTATTATTTTTATTTTTTTAACCTAATATATTATTAAATAAGTACTATTTTTGTAATAATTTTTTTATTGAGCTCTATCATTGAAAGATCAATACTCAAATTTAAATATTGTATCTTGTATTTAAATTATATAAAATGTTGGGTACAAACTTAAGCTGTCATTGTATTCACTTTCTCATTAATGGTTTATTTTAGTGCAGTGTATGAAACTATTTAAAAAAATTTATTTTAAAAGTATGTATTAAAATGTTTGATATCATGTTGTATAAGATGAAAAAAACTGATTAACCCTTTTAAACATTTATAAATTATTTTCAGTCACAATTACAAGTAAAAATTACATCAAATATATACATATATAAACAAAATAACTTAATAACTTAATGACTTTTAAAAAATATATCATAATTATCCTCGTTGATTATAGCTAAAGATATAATTTTAATATGAGACCACTTGTGATAAGAGATTCGATGTTAATAACTTAATCAACTCTTAAAAAATATATCATATTACCTCTATTGATAATAGTTAAAAATATTGGCCGTGTCCTATTATTACAATTCTTGATACTATTACCCTTACCTCGTGCAACAGAAACTTCTCCATTAAGCATCTCCTTAATACTATAAGACAATAAATCATTCTTTTTTTGATCCACAAGACAATTCATTAACTATTTTACCATTTTACATGATCTTACTCGATAATAAAAAATTAGGATAAATTATAAATACTTTTTTTAAGATTTATTTAAAGTGTAGGTTAGGAAAATACTCTAGACCCAAATAATTTACTAAATTGTTTACCAAACTTCTCACATGGGTGTAGGATCCACACAAATCCACATGTATGTGAGTCCTACACCTGAGAGGTCTAATAAAAAATTTGGTAAATCATTTGGGGTCTCTAGCATAACCCTACAAATTATTTTTTGTGATCTGAAAAATTATAAATGGCCCTTTTTTTATAATTTTCTATTTAATGGCATTAATAAAATAAAATAAAATTTATAATTACTCTCCTATATAATAATAAAATTACTCAAATTATTAATTAAAACATATTTATAATATCATTAAAAACTGTTAATTGACTTAATAATTTATTAATAAAATGAGCGATTTTTTATAAAATTAAAAACATCAGTGAATAAAATGTAATTTTGAAAATCATAAAAGACGATTCGTATTTTACTTTAATGTCAAAAAGTGTATTTATTATTTACTCAAAAAATTACAATTAGAATTGGAGGGATACGTTATGTATTGAAGCATATAATTTTCACTATTATAGTATAAGTTTATTAATTAGGTATATCGTCACATAATACAATAAGGATGCGTTTGATTGGAGGGATTAGGGAAGGATTATTTACTGTTCGGATTGTAATCTGTTGAAAGACTTATATCTGGCATTTGTTTTTGTTTTTTAGTCCGCCGGACATAGAATTCATCTAAACTCCTTATCCCCCATATGTGGGACTAAACAATCCTATGGGAAGGTGGGATTATTTCCATGTGATTGATATCCCATGAGACTAATGTCTGAAATGTCTATTTTACCCTCATGCTATTACTTAGTAAACAATTGGAAAATGATAAAATAATCTTTTGAACATTTATAAATTATTTTTTTAGTGTTGTTAATTTAAAATTATATATTAAATAAAAAATATAAATTAAAAATTATGGTCGTATAAATTAAATTTTTTTAGTGTTGTTAAAAAATTAAATTTATATATTAAATAAAATTATTTTTTTAGTGTTGTTAATTTAAAATTACATATTAAATAAAAATAAAAATTATAAATTTAATTTAATTTAATTAAAAATAATAAATTATAAATTATGGCCTTATAAATTAAAAATTTTAGTGTTGTTAAATTATAAATTATAAATTATAGATTACAAATTTAAAATTCTATATTGAATAAAAAATATAAATTATGAATTACAAGGATGAAATAGTCTTTTGAACATTTATCCTTATCCAGCCCGTCTAACCAAACATTGGATTCACTAAATATAGTCATTTCCAGATATCTAATTCCATGAAAAAACAAACACAGGGTACACATTAAATCCAACCAAATGGTCTGGAGGATTCACAGTCCCAGTATTCAAATCCGATGAATTTTTATCTCCCTTATCTAGTCCGTCCAATCAAACACACCATAAGATTAGCGAGCATTTCCAATTTATCTGAATATTTATTGTACACATGATAGCTCATCTTAAAGTGAAGGTTGTGAAGGGAAAAAAAAAATAACAATTCAATTAAGAGCAATGGTTGAGGACCACAAAAACAGTAGTTCAAATGGTTCAAAATTGCTAAAAGAATGTCGTTTTGGATGCAAAACTTGCCAAAATGACATCGTTTTGGCAATTTTAGGCCATTTGAGCCACTATTTTTGTGGTACTCAAACATTTTTCTTCAATTAA
This sequence comes from Camellia lanceoleosa, assembly GCA_025200525.1. NCBI lineage: Eukaryota > Viridiplantae > Streptophyta > Magnoliopsida > Ericales > Theaceae > Camellia > Camellia lanceoleosa. The sequence continues at coordinate 185,549,183 of CM045762.1, forward strand.
GTAGGTTATCAATATAGTTGATAAATTTTTTGGTAAATTAGGAAAATTTTATTGCACATCATATCATCATTATATTTATGACTTGACTGATTTCCTAATAGTCATTATAGTAAAATTTTTCAGATGGTCTAATATTAAAGGAAATGTTATTTCATAAAATTTTGTACCAGAATGGCATGATAATATTATTTTTGAAATGATAAGCTCAAAACTCAATCAAATCATTACGCATAACTTTTTTATATATATTTTTTTACTGGATAAATTACACTAATCTTTTTAGAAGTTTAGAAAAAATACATATTAAGTTTTATAATTTTGATATAGTTACATTGGGCTCCTTAAAGTTTTAATTTAGATGATACTCAACTCTCTTTTCATCAGTAATTCGTTAGTTATATAAATAAAAAAAGAAGTATTTACACACAAGTCTTAATTTATGAACTTATATTCTATTAAGTCTTAACTAAGATTTTTTAGACCTTCAAGTCCGATTAAATTTTTAATAATCAAAATTGCCTTTTAAAAAATGATTGTTCATCATTTATGATTATATATAAAGGAATATGATGATTTGATATTTATTTTGATTTTCAAAACTTTAAAATATCAACTTTCAAATTGAAAAGCTAAAAAAAAAATTATGTGCCAAAAAAAAAAACCCTAATTTTTTCAAAAAAAATTGAAAAAACTGAATTATTTTTTTGTGTAAAATTGAAAATTTTGTGTTTATAAAAGAGTATGATGATGGAACATTGATGTGCAAAATTGAAAGAAAAAAACTTTAAAAATAAAACAAAAAGACTGATAATGTTCTCAGTTTTAAAATTGAAAAAAAAATTGATAATTTTCTTGATTTTATTGGATAGATAAATCAAACCAATTAATAGAAGGGTAAAAAAGTTTAATCTCATACTCTGTTTTTTTTTTTTTTTCCGCATCAATTAGTGAAACAATTATCTGAAACATTATTATATAAAATTGATAATGTTCTTAATTTTAAAAATTGAGAAAAACTGATAATATTTTCAGTTTTACTAAATAGGACTTATCGGTTCAAAGATTTTTAGATAGTATCTGAGCAACTATAACATTTGTAAATAGGAGTTTTAGGTAATTTACTCATAAAAAATGATATTATTATATCTTTTATATTGAAATATATACTTTTTTGTTTACTTTTATGTATTTATACAATTGACATTAATAGTTTTGATCCATTTTAGCCTTACTAAAAGAGAATAAAATTATATTTTTTCTAAAACTCAATACAAGTTTATGTAATTTACCTTATCTATATATCATTGCTTAAAACAAAATGAAAAATGTTAGGGATTCTAAATGTTTTATCAACATTTTTACTAAATATTTCATATAGATATGAAACTCACATATAAGACATTTAATAAAAATATTGATAAAACATTACTAACTACTTATACAAAATATCCTACACAAACATAACATGATTACACAAAATTAAACACAAAAGAGGACAACATAGGTCATTGAATACAAACATGGGCACCTTATTGATATATATGTATAGAATATACATGTCATATGATGCATCATATATATATATATATATTATTTATATATTGCTTAATGCAAAATATCTCACACAAACACAACATGATCACACCAAATTAAACACAAAAGAGGACAACATAGATCATTGAATACAAACATGGGCACCTTATTGATATATATATATATAGAATATATATGTCATATGATGCATCATATATATATATGATACACCTAATTATGCAATAACAAACATAAAGTACGCATTAAAAACTCTGAAACATGACAAGCAAACAAACAGAGAGCCTAATTTTAGTTGATTTAGAAGAGACGAGGCTGAAGATGAGTCATTGCAAGGTCGTCAAGCATCCACAGATCAACTGAGTCCGACTCACCGAATCCCTCGAACTGAGTTGGCTCAGAGTCCAAACCCAGGAACGATTCTAAGCTGGAGATCTGCTCCTTGAACTTAAATTCATCAGCCATTGGGTTCGGGCAACAATAGGGTTGTTGGGGTTGGAACCCAAAATCCATGAATTGATAAATCTATCCAAATCATAAACAAAAAATTAATTACAAATATTTATGACAAAAAATAAATTAAAAACAGAATAGGATATAAATTGAATTTAAATTAATTAATTGAATTAAAAACAGAATAGGGTTGGAACCCAAAATCCATGAATTGATAAATCTATCCAAATCATAAACAAAAAATTAATTACAAATATTTATGACAAAAAATAAATTAAAAACAGAATAGGATATAAATTGAATTTAAATTAAGAGTTTAAAACAGTATTTAAAATTGATTTTACTCTCTCTCTCTCTCTCTCTTTTCAATTGATAAAAGAGTAATTATAAATATAAAATATTATATCAAACATATCACTAATTTAATACTAATTTTTTCGATGAGCCAAATTATTTATTTTGTCAAATATTTTTATGTATATATCATTTATAAAAAAATTAAATCGATCTGATAATTATAATTTATTTAAAAACACAGTTGTCGCTCATTTTTTTTTTTTTTTTGCGACAAACGTAATAAATTGAATATGTGTGATAAATTGAATATGTTATAATTATTGGACTAATCTAATCTTTTTGTATAGATGATATATGCAAAATGTTCAACAAAATAAACAGTTTAGATCATCGAAATTAGACTTGTAGTGAATCTTCCAAGTCTGAACAACACCGTCCAGACTTAAGGGAATCCACCTCTTAATAATTATTTGTAATATTAATTTTGTAACAAAATTATTTAAAATTTTTTAGTTTTAGTTTTCTGAATTCAATTTTTGAAAATTGAGTTTTTTATTTATCGTATTTTTTTTTAGTAAATATTTTTAAAATTTCAAGTAATTTTTTTACTTTCTTAGATGTATCTTATTTTTAAAATATTTTTATTGAGCTCTATCATTGAAAGATCAATACTCAAATTTAAATATTGTATCTTGTATTTAAATTATATAAAATGTTGGGTACAAACTTAAGCTGTCATTTTATTCACTTTCTCATTGATGGTTTATTTTAGTGCAGTGTATGAAACTATTTTAAAAAATTTATTTTAAAAGTATGTATTAAAATGTTTGATATCATGTTGTATAAGATGAAAAAAATTGATTAACTCTTTTAAACATTTATAAATTATTTTCAATCACAATTACAAGTAGAAATTTAAAAAAATATATCATAATTATCATAATTATCCTCGTTGATTATAGCTAAAAATATATAAACAAAATAACTTAATAACTTAATGACTTTTAAAAAATATATCATAATTATCCTCGTTGATTACAGCTAAAGATATAATTTTAATATGAGACCACTTGTAATATAAGAGATTCGAGGTTACTAACTTAATCAACTCTTAAAAAATATATCATATTACCTCCATTGATAATAGTTAAAAATATTGGCCGTGTCCTATTATTACAATTCTTGATACCATTACCCTTAGCTCGTGCAACAGAAACTTCTTCATTCAGCATCTCCTTAATACTATAAGACAATAAATCATTCTGTTTTTTGATCCGCAAGACAATTCATTAACTATTTTACCATTTTACATGATCTTACTCGATAATAAAAAATTAGGATAAATTATAAATACTTTTTTTAAGATTTATTTAAAGTGTAGGTTAGGAAAATACTATAGACCCAAATAATTTACTAAATTTTTTACCAAACTTCTCACATGGGTGTGGGATTCACACAAATCCACATGTGTGTGAGTCCTACATCTCAGAGGTCTGATAAAAAATTTGGTAAATCATTTGAGGTCTCTAGCATAACAATTCAGTGCCATTTTGGGAACTTGCCAAAAACATGGCGTTTTTGGCTTGTGAAGGAAAATGCAATGCTGCCGAAAACGCCGGAACATGCATTTGGGAAGTGAAAAAAAAGCTGCAGGGCGAAATTACCTAAATACCCTCTATGTTAATAAATTACCTAAAATTTCAAAGTTTGGTAAGGGTATATTGGTCATTTTATTTTGATTTGATGCCATAAATAAATATTAAACTAAAAAGTAAAAAAATTAGTTTTTTACCAACTTCTCAAATCACCACCAAAAAAGCCAAAAAACTTGATAAAAAGTCAAAAGCCAATTTTTTACCAACTTTTCAAAACAACCCTCAATTAATTAGGTTATCAATATAATTGATAAATTTTTTGGTAAATTGGGAAAACTTTATTGCACATCATATCATCATTATATTTATGATTTGACTTATTTCCTATTAGTAACAAATGAAGTTGTTAGTCATTATAGTAAACATAACTTTAATACAAGACAATTTTTGATAAAAGATTCCGTGTTAAAAACTTAATGACTTAAAAAAAATATATCACAATTATCCTCGTTGATTATAGCTAAAGATATAATTTTAATATGAGACCACTTGTGATAAGAGATTCGATGTTACTAACTTAATCAATTCTTAAAAAATATATCATATTACATTTATTGATTATAGTTAAAAATATTGGCCGTGTCCTATTATTACAATTCTTGATACTATTACCCCTACCTCGTGCAACAGAAGCTTCTACATTCAGCATCTCCTTAAAACTACAAGACAATTAATCATTCTTTTTTTGATGGGCAACGCAATTCATTAACTATTTTACCATTTTACCATTTTACATGATCTTACCCGATAATAAAAAATTATGATAAATTATAAATATATATTTTGATATTTATTTAAAGTACAGATTATTTTTTGTGATTTGAAAAATTATAAATACACTGTTCTCATAATTTTTTATTTAACAGAATTAACTAAAAAAATAAAATTTATAATTGTTCTCCTATATAATAATAAAATTATTTAAATTATTAATTGAAACATATTTATACTATCATTAAAAAATATTAATTGACTTGATAATTTATTAATAAAATGGACGATTGTTATAAAATTAGAAACCTTAGAGAATAAAATGTAATTTTCAGAACCACAAAAAACGATTCGTATTTTAATCAAATCTCAAAATGTATAATTACAATTTATTCAAAAAATTACAAATAGAATTGGATGGATACGTTATGTATCTAAGCATATAATTTTCACTATTATAATATAAGTTTATTAATTAATTATATCGTCACATAATACAATAAGATTTGGGAGCATTTTCAATTTATCTGAATATTACTTACTATCCACGTGACAGCTCACTCAAAGTGAAGGTTTTGAAGGAAAAAAGAATAACATTCCAATTAATTAGGTTAGTTGATAAATGAAGATTTTATTGCACATCGTGGCCTCGTTTGGGAAGTGATTATTTTAGAGGTTTTTTAGCTATTTTAGTAGGCTATTTTAGTTTTTGTGTTTGGGAAGATGAGATGAATTTTTAGTTGAGTTGTTGTATTGAAAAGTGTGTTGAAATGATATTTGAATTTAAAATGACAAATTTGTCACTAAATTATAATTTTTTTAATTGATGTAAAGGGGCAAAATGGTAATTTAGCCCTTGATGTAACAATTTTCGGCTCACTGTCGGGGTTGCAGCCTATTTTTTTTTTTTTTGTTGAAAAACTGTGAACAGTATTGCCTTTTGGGCTTATTTTGCATTTTAGGCTATAGGCTTATTTTATGCTATTTTGGCAGCAGAGAATAACGCTGCGTCTGGCTGAAAAAGCTGACGCCAGACGCCAGCGTTTTTGGGCAAAAATTGATTTGGAATTGTGATCATAATCAACTACGTGAAATTACGATACTGCCCTCATTGTTGTTTAGGGCTACATATTGCCCAAAAACACTTACACAGAGGACGCCGCTTGGTTCTGCTCCGCTGCCCCCTTCCTGTGATTGCTTTGCCTCGCCAAACCAACGTCTCACCCGTCGGCCCTCCGCAACGCCTCCGACGGCACTCTTCCACGTCGGCTTCGTCGTCGGTTTTTGCGCAGAATCTGAAATCCCTTGGAGTTTTTACCTAGATTTCTTGTTATCCTGTGTATTTTCACCCAAATATGGCTTGTTTGTGGAGAGTGAACCCTGATTTGCTAGAATCTTGCATCTTTCTCTTCGATTACTCCAACATGTTTGTGTTTCATGTTTGGGGATTTCACCAACACTCACGGTTGCCTCCCTGTTTTTGTGTGAGTCGGTTTCAATTAGCTAACACTTTAGAGAACTCATTTTTTTTCTTGGTTGGTATTTTATTTGATTTTTCTCATGACATATAGTTACAAAGGAGATTATTTCTTCATTTTTTTTTTATGCTGAAATCATGTATGAGACTTGGGAGAAGATCAAACCTAGTGCTCTATCCAATTCTTTTTTTTCGTATGCATCAATTTTTTTTCCTGTGATTATGTGATATGTTACTTATGAAACCAAAATAAACTAACCCAAACTAGTATATTATTTTAAATATTTAAAAATATTTCGAATGCAATTCTAAAGTATTTGTTGATAATTTTTTTTTACCTGAGGCTCCATGTTGGAGATATCCATGGTTCTAATCATATCATCTTTTTCTTTTTGCTCCCTTTTATGCATCTCCTCCATTGCTCTTACTTTTGGTTTTTCTAATCTGGCATTCATTTCTTGAGTCACCTCTTTGCTTGTTAATTTTTTTCACCTAATAACAAATATTAAATTAAAATCATCTCCTACCTTGCTCTTTCTATGCCATTCCTTTTCAGCTTTTTTTCACAAATCTGTTAGTTTTTGGAAAATCAACACCAACTTAAATTTAAACACGAATTTACATCTACGTTCCTTTCATTTAAACACTTAGAGACCTCAATTATAAAATACTTTTAAACAGAACCCCGGCTCCTTTGCATTTACTCAATTACAACACATTGAATTCTCACTTTAAACAAAAAAAAAAAAAAAATTGCATTAGTGTAGTAAAATTTTGTTTACCGGTAAATTATTTATTGAGAACATTTAAATGCCAAATTAAAAAAGAAAAAAAAATTGAAATTAAAAGAAACTTTGCAATTTTAAAATTTAAATAGTAGCTAAAAATGTAAATGGCTATTCCAGTTTTTACAAACTGAAAGTGTTTCAGGAAGATAATGCATGAAACATTGCTTTTGGGTGAGGGCATTTTGGTAATTCAACAGTTCTACACCATGACATGACAACTTAAAAAAATATTATCTACGAACCAAAAAAAATAGTTTTTTACTAACTTTTCAAGTCACTTTATAAAAAAGCCAAAAATCTTGGTTAAAAGCAAAAAATCTGATTTTTACCACCTTCCCAAAATAGCCCAATGTATCTTTTCCAAAACGTTATAAATTACTCTAATAAAAAAATTCCATTAAACCCTATGACATAATTATGCTAAATTACACCTTTTTATAAAAGAAAAATGATTAGGAGCTCTAATCAACTCTAATAAGAGTGGATTCCACTGTAATATGATATTGACCTTAATTTTATTTATTTATATTTATTTTATTCTCTACCACCTCATTAGAGTTCAATTAGAGTTTTAAAATTACAGGGATATATCATTGCTCTTTATAAAAAATATATTAATTATATAAATAAAAAATGGAAAAATTACTAGTAAATCCCATTTTGGAAAATATTAGTCCATTTAGTCTTACATGTTTTCTTGTAAACCAAATAGTTCTTTTTATTTTTGGTAGGTGTTATTGATTTGATTTTGTAATATTGGAGTTTACTTGTATGCCCTTTGGTTGAGATTTGATTTTGATGTTTGTTTGGATTGTGGGTAAAGTGTGGGATAACATTTCTATATTTTTTAGGGATTTGGTGGAGTGATTTGGGGGTATTTGTTGTTGTTACTTACGCAGGGGTGTCATTGTTGGTGTTCAATCATTTGTGATTCTCTGAAGAGGGTGTGCTGGGTCTATGTGGTGTTCATACTGGGGTTTAGTGCGAGAGGGACTCTGCGATTTTTAACAGGTGGTGTTTTTTTTTTTTTTTGGCAGATGTGATTTTTCACATTCAGTTTTTTTTTTTTTTGGTTGTTTGCGGTTTCGTAATGATGTTTGTGGTTTGGTCTAGGGTTGTCGTCTTTACAATGGCAGCGTTGTAGAACATTAGTTTTATGTTCTTTCCAAATGTTGTAGATCATTTTACAATTGTTTTTTAGTGCTTGGTAACTGCAATGTTACTTGTAAGTTCATATGATGTTGGTAGAATGAAAATATTACATTGAGTGGGTTTGTAACATTCCAAATGTGGTGGACCATTTTACGACTGGGTTTGTGGTGTCGGGTAATTGCAATGTTCTTTGTAAATTGATATGATGTTGGCATAATAAATACAGTACATTGTGTGGTTAATGTGGGATTGAATATTGGAGGGTCAACATTGCCAAATGTATCTTTCAATCACACAGAATTAGGATCTCAATCACTAACATGAGGATAGAAATCTAGAAGTTTACATTACATATTGACCATTTTGTTCGGAATAGAGGGAAAATATAAAAAATGCTACAGTAAGCTTTTGGACATTTTGGTCACTACAACATCACTAAAAACTCACATTTACCCTCTACCAAAAAACAAGGCACGTTTTAATTGCATGGGTATATACGTAATTAACGTTCAAAAAGGACTTGTTAGTCTACAAAATAAAATGTATGATCAAATGGTTCAACTTATTAATATTTGGGATTTATTAGTGCTTTCCCCATAAAAAATTATACATTAAACACATAATTATACTAAATTACACCTTTTTATAAGAACATATATTAATTATATAAATAAAAAATAATATCATCTTTTCATGCCATTTATATTAATTTTAATTCACTTTTTAACTTCACTAAAATTTTGTAGGCATGGTTGATTGAGAAATTTTTAAATAAATAAAATATATCAATATTGATATAAATAAATAAAATATCAATATTTCCCTTCATTTAACTTAGAGAAATTTTTAAATAAATAAATAAAATATACCAATATTTTACTTCATTTCATACCTTTTTCTTTTAAATTCCATCAAGAAAATTACATCAAAAAAATAATAATAATAATAATTACATCAGTTCTTCAATTGTCCATTAGTTCTTGATCGACACACATTGCGTGTGGCATCCTTTGGACACGGAGCGATCACGTTGTTTGCCATAGGTCTGGACTCAGAGAGAAATGACTATAGAGAGAGAGAGAGGGGATAGAACTTGGGACCCAATAGGAAGGAAATGACAAGTTCTATCCCCTCTCTCTCTCTCTCTATAGTCATTTCTCTCTGAGTCCAGACCTATGGCAAACAACGTGATCGCTCCAGCCGATGTGATTTGACCACCGTCACCAAATTTCACCACGCCCAAACGTGAGGGTGTAGAAAAGAAGCAAGTGGGGCTGGATTGGCTGACTTTTGGCCAGAATGTGTGCCGAAGTGCTGATCGAAGAACTGATGAACGATTGAAGAACTGAAATCTCACAAGTCAACCATATTCATAGTAAGTAAAAACAGATATAACAGCATAATGATAAATACTAAAATCATAGAATCACCAACATGTAACAATTAAATGCTAGAATCATAGAATGACCAACATGTTAATGTGTACGTGCTAGTGTACGTACACAAACAACAAAATTTAAGAAAAAATGATAACAGAAATGAAGGAAATAAAGATAAAGAATAAATAGAGATGAAAATAAAAGCAAAAAAAGGAAGAACTCAATAGGAAGGAAATCAGATAGACACAGTACAAACCCAAAATTGATTCAACTTGGATTTCCAGAAGTTAATGGACAAAAATCTCACAAGTCGACAAGATTCATAGCAAGTAAAAACAGATATAACAGTATAATGATAAATACTAAAAGGGGCACCTGAGCGTGAGAAGCAAAAAAAAAAAAAAAAAAAAAACAGAAGCAAAAATCAATGCACATTCACACATATACACAAAACTAATAGCAAATGCTTGTGTTCCTTCTTTTTTTTTTCCTTAATTTTTTTATTTTCATCTCCTAATTTATTCTTTATTTTTCTTTCCTTCATTTCTGTTATCATTTTTTCTTAAATTTTGTTGTTTGTGTACGTACACCAACATGTGCACGTATGCACACATCAGCATGTTGGTCATTCTATGATTCCAGCATTTAATTGTTACCTGTCCTGTGTAGTATTAAATTGTTACGTGTTGGTCGTCTTCTTTTTTTCCCCATGAATTGGTTACCCTCGCAAATGAATTGATACATGTACAAGCTTGTCTAAGATTCTGCTTGTCCCTTTCCTTATTTTTTTAGGTGGCGTTGATTTTGCTTCTCCCATTGAGCAATGTTATTGAAATCAATGGTATAGGGAGAGAGGGACAGTGTGACTATAAATCGACATTACAGCCTAGACCGCATAGTGTATCTATCCTAGAGTTTGGTGCTGTCGGGGATGGCAAAACGTTGAACACCATTGCTGTCACGACCCAAACCCGGCCCTATGGGTTTAGCATCAGAATCGCCAAGAATCCGAGATTACCAAGGCCCTTAACAAGAGAAACGAAAAACAGAGTTCAGGGCCTGGCGGAAGCCATTACAGTAAATAAATAATGTCCATTGAGCTGTGACAGTCTGTGTGCCAAAAGATTTTTCATGCATTCACACATTCAAAACAGTACAGTTTATGCAAATATTTACAGTCAGTCGGTACAGGGATCTAATCCCTTGACAACAGTACGGTAAAGTAGATAACAGTCTATACAGTGATCCCAAAACAGTACGGAGACGGACGAGGGAAAACAAAACCCCCCAAAGCCATAGCATGGCAACTCGGAACCTCGTAGTGAGGCACAAAGGTTGGCTTGACAAAACTGGAGCCTAACCCACGCTCTTAGCTCCGATCTGGTGGCTGAGCACCTACATATATATATAAACGGTGAGCTAAAGCCCGGTGAATAACATAATGTATAAAGAGGTTAAGAATGTAATGTCCTTACAGCAATGAAAACAGTTCATTAAACAGTATTTCAGTCTTTCAGTCAGAACAGTTATTCAGTCATATGTGGTACATCCATTAGCATAACAGTAAACAGTAGGTCTTAAAGACCGAACAGTAATGATGGCCAGTCATTCAGTAAACAGTATGGTTCCACAAGGGAACCGACAGAGATCTCTGTAATAGTACAGTCAGTAACAGTAGGTGCTAAGGATGCCACAGTACAGTTCAGAAATAAAGGACATACATTCATTCAGTAAATAATTACATTTCAAGAATGCATGATTCGATTCCATTCAAGAAGCGATTGAAGATAATCATATAACCATTTTTGAACATATCTTTATACAATTGTTACTCACAGTGTTCTGGGCTATCAGTAGCTAGAGCGTCTCCTCGGAATGCCAACCCTTAGTCTTGTATTCAAGGCTTAGGAGCTCAATTATGAAGTTAAGTTAACAATTCCTTCAATTTTGCTAGCCAAAACCTCAAGATCAAGTCAAGTCTCTCACTCTCCCTCTAATTCTCTTCTTTGGTCGGTTGGAACAAGAATAAGACTGAGGGAAATGTTTTGTTTCAACATGTATAAGGCTCCAAGTGTTGACATAGTGGGCCACTAGGTGTGGCATAATGGTAAATAAGCCAAACTTAGCTTTTAACCAATATTTAATCTAATTTAATCATACCTAATCACTTTTTAGATAATTATACCATAAAATCACATAAATTCCACTTATCATAGAACACTAAACGGTTTCTAATTCGGCAGCCGATAAGGCCTTCAATTAGCAATTTAAACATAAAACACGAACAGATATGTAATCAATCAAACAGATAAAATATGCAATACAATAGATAAACTCAATCAATTCAGTTTCAGTTTCAGTTTCATTTTATCAGTAATCGGTGGTTAATTGGTAATTAGTGACGAGGGTCGTTACAATTGCCTCCCAGAATGCAATTTTCTATCTCAAGTCATTCGTCGAGAAGGGTGGTGCTCAGCTGTATATGCCACTAGGAACGTGGCTTATCGAAAGTTTCAACCTTACCAGCCACCTCACGCTCTTCTTGGCAAGGGGTGCCATCATTCTTGGATCTCAGGTGTTGTTCTATTCTCACACTTTCTTCTCGTGTTGTAGCTGTTTTTTGCCTATTTATGCATCATAGAGAAAATAAAGATATATGTGGAAATACTTCTATAAAGCATGGACGTCTCTTTGGAGGTCACATACTAATGTTCGACATGTCTCGGACACGTTGGAGGAAGCGTCCCTTTTTCTTTTTTTCTTTTTTCCCTAGTCGGACATGTTGGGCCATGTTTGGGACACACTAAGGGGACATGGAGTCCCTTTTTGTTTTTCACCACTAGGGTAAGATAGCCACGGTTAATGAATTTGATGAAAATAAATAGACCTAGAATAAATATATAATATTAAAATATATCACATATAATAAATAGATAAAATTATATGTTTTGCATGTGTCTCTTGTATGTCGTGTCCTGCATTTTCTAAAAATTTGTGTGTCAGTGTGTATGTGTTGTGTCATGTGTCTATATCCGTGCTTCTTAGCTTCTAATAGTACAAGAATAACAGGAGATTTTTTTGGTGAACTATTACATTTTGGTTTCTTGATCAGGATGCATCACATTACGAGGTCGTTGAACCCCTACCCTTATACGGTCGAGGAATTGAACTTCCCGGAGGAAGGTATAGAAGCTTAATAAATGGATATATGTTGGACGATGTGGTAATAACAGGTAGAGTACTCCCAACTTACATTGTCAAATTCAACTAACAAATGCTTTGCTTGGCCGTTTTTAGTTTTGTATATCTCATTCTATGAAGCACGGACATCTCTCTGAGGGCTCCGTACCAGTGTCAGACACGTGTCGGACACGGACACGCGTCGGATACGCGGTGGACACGTGTCCGACACGCACTAGAGAGTGTCCAATTTTTTTTTATATTTTTTTTGAAGCCGGACACGTCCAGGACACGTTATGGACACTTTCGGGACACGTACGGGGTCAATTTCAGAATTTGCAAAACATTTTTAGGGTCAATTTCAGAATTTACAAAATATTTTTGGAGCCAATCTGTAAAAAAACAAAAATAACTTCTGTTTGCCCTAAATCGATCAAAGAGCTTAGCAGAGAACAAAAAGAGAAAGAGAGAAGGCGAAGATAACAGGGGAGAAAGAGAACCTGGTCGCTCGTCCGTCGCATGTCATCGCTCGTCGCTGCTCGTCGCTCGCCGTCGCTCCTCGGCCGTCGCTCGTAAGGTACACCTTCTTCTTTCTTCCTCGGCTTTGGTCTTCTTCCTTCTTCTTCTGGTCTTCATTCGTCAGACGATGTTTCTCTCTCTGTCTCTCTCTCTCTGTCTAAGTATATTTTTGTTTTTTATTTTGTTTTTGCGCATCTTTTTTTTTTCTTTCTATTTTCATTTTATATTTTTTCCCCTCTATATATCTTATTTCATAATATATATATATATATATATATATTTATTAATTATTTTTGTTAATATTATGTCTTATTTCAGAATATATATATATATATATGTTTTATTAGTTTTGTTAATTTTAATAATAATGTGTGTTTATTAATTTTATTATAGGAACAAATTTGTAATTCTGAAACAATGGCTACTACATTGGATAATTCACATTTTTAATTCACATTTTCTAATATTTATGGATTTTGTAATAGATGATAGTTGTTGGTACATTGGATAATTTTATATTTTGTGGTTTAATTTTCATGCATTTTGTAACAAATGATGGTTGGTAGCTTCGAATGACATGTTATGTATTGATGGAATGCAATTTTATGTTATTTCAATGTTTTTTTAATTTTTTTTAATAATTTTATGACATATAATAAATAAAATTAATTATATGTATTGAACGTGTCCCCAACGTATCGTGTCTCCCATTTTTTGAAAATTTGCGTGTCGGCGTGTCCGTGTCGTGTTGCGTGTCCGTGTCCGTGTCCGTGCTTCATAGATCTCATTTGATCATTCTCACATTCATTGCACTAGGTGATAATGGAACCATTGACGGACAAGGCTCGGTTTGGTGGGATTGGTTCACCTCACATACCTTAAATTATAGCCGACCTCATCTTGTTGAATTTATTGATTCCAAGGATATTGTAGTGTCAAACCTAACTTTCCTCAATGCTCCTGCATTTAATATTCATCCTGTCTATTGTAGGTGAGTTGACCGAACTTTTTTACGACTTTTGAGTTAGTTTTTTAAATATTATTTAATAATTTTTAATTAATTTTTTGAATGAGAATTTGGAGTTAAATTAGAATATCTGGATTTTATGCAGCAATGTGCATGTTCAGAACATTTCAGTCTACGCTTCACCAGAATCACCTTACACTATTGGCATTGTACCAGGTATAGACGATGATCCACATTTCTTTTCTTTTCTTTTCTTTTTTCATCTTGTGAAGAAATTATGTGTTCACCTAACATATGTTTTTATGTACTCGGGTGCCCTTTAATTCTTCTTCTTCTTTCTTTTATTTTTTTATAAATTATAATTTCATTAAAAAGGCATTTAGGGAATGCCTCACTTTTTTTTTATTTTTTATATTTTTAAATTTTTACAACTTGTTCAGTTTTCTTTCTCTTCATCTACTTATTTTTTTGGTCAATTAGTAAAAGATTAACTGATTGATACTGCCTTTTAATTAATGTTTCCGTCGGTTGCTGAATTTTGTGTTTATGAAAAGCAAGCTTAAAAATTTTCTCATTTCCTATGATAAAATTATGTTGTTACAGATTCTTCAGATACAATATGCATAAAGAACTGTTGCATTAGCACCGGTTATGATGCCATTGCACTTGAGAGCGGTTGTGATGAGTATGGGATTGCGTATGGCAGGCCCACAACAAGCATACACATCAAACAAGTACACCTTCAAGCATCTTCCGGTTCTGCTCTCGCTTTTGGTAGCGAGATGTCCGGCGGCATTTCGGACGTCCTAGTCGAGCACCTCTATCTATCCAATTCATTTCACGGTGTTGAGTTCAGAACGACTAAAGGTAGAGGTGGATATATCAAAGAGATTTTAATATCTGATATCGAAATGAAAAATGTCCATACGGCATTTGGTGCCACAGGTGAAAGTGGGTCCCACCTGGATGAAGATTTCGATCCTAATGCCTTACCCATTTTGAATCAGATCACCTTGAAGAACGTGATTGGCACGAACATCACGGTCGTTGGAAACTTCACCGGTATTCAAGAATCTCCATTCACTTACATATGCCTATCAAATATTTCATTATCAATTGTTGCTTGCTCTTCTACTTATTGGGTATGTTCAAATGTTTTGGGGTTCTCTCAATTTGTGTTCCCTGAACCGTGTCCGGGCCTTGACAGCTCGTTATCAAATTCTTCCTCCTCTGCTTGTTTTTCTCTACTGAGTTCCTATGGTCAGGCTGCAGCTTTAAGATAACCATTTTCCGGACACCAAAAGGCTGAAATTGTTTCGCTGAGTATGTCAGATTCTTTCCAATAAGACATTTTTTACCTTGTGCCGGTTTGAATTCTTGAATGTTACAATTTGCAAATTTCGTACAGTACATCTTCATTTCTTCATTCATGTGTAAGGAATTTTTGGTAGTTGATTATTTATTCTGAATTTGGTGCATTACATTATATTCCATTGTAAACCTTAGATGAATATTGTGTTAGATGTGAAAACGGGGATTATGTGATTGGTATTAAGGGTGTTTTAGTTGTCGAACTATAAATAGAGTACAACCAAACCTAGCATTCTCTCTGTTTCTCTCATCATATTTATTTTTACATGTTTTGTGTGTGTATAAAAGAGCATAATGTAGTTTTACCTTTTCATTTGGCTTCTTTCTTTTACTTATTGTTGATTGCCACAACAAATGATATGGATTATATTGGTTCAAATTGTTGTCTACTTTGTGAATTTAAATACATAGATTCATGATAACATAAATTAAAACAAGAACACATGTTGGACATTACGACTAGATTAAACAGAAATACATGATACAACGAAATGGTAGAGAAATCAAACCGAAGCCTGCACGGAAGCAGTTTCCTTAAAACAAATTTTCGCCACCTCACGGATTGAGTGCTTGAGGAATTCCGACGTTTGTAACGCCCTCAAAATAATAACATTAAAGGTGACTCATTTGCGGAATAAACATAAGTTCATATATCAAAGTTTACAATTTAGCAAGCAATTAAATGCCCTATAGGCTTACATCTTTCCAAGACCTTGCTTGGTTACACAAATAGAGTCTCGCTCATTACATATTAAGCCCTTGGCTTTACAAACAAAATACATGCACACAATAAGCAAAATAAGGAAACTCTTGCTCCCCAATGATCCACCCTTGCTATTGCCTTGGTGGTAACGTTCCATCTGTACCTGAAAATGATGTTCCCGTATAGGGTGAGCTAACAGCCCAGTAGAAATACACTAAACCAGCTATGAACAATGACTAAAAGATTAGCAGTTGATAGATGGTCATCACTGTTTCATTCCCTTAGGTCACATTACTGTTTCATGACATTCAAGTCCATAGTATTCTTCAATTTTCCATTTCTCATTCATTTCTCAATTTAATCCATGGCTCAGAACCTGGCCAAGCAACATTAGACATTCTTCCATTTCACAATAGATAAGCATATTAGCTATATCAAAACATCAACAGATAAGCATACAAGCTATATCAACACTTCCATATATCACACTTCTAAAGACAAGCATATGAGCTGTGTCAACACATCAGTAGATAAGCATATGAGCTGTATCTATGGAGTCCATCCCCTATCTCCTCCCAAACAATATCCGGTCTAGAGGTCCATCCCCTATCTTCCCCTAGACCGCATCTGGTTTAGAGGTCCATCCCCTATCTTCCCCTAAACCGTGGAGTACATCCCCTATCTCCTCCAACACAACACAATGCATATAAACAATTATTATACACATTACCAATAAATACATACAGTTAATGTATTCGTTCAACAGTCATATTCAATGGCTCATTCCCTTGATTAGTTTTCATTTGCCTAATCATCATACATTGTCTACAACAATCACGACTATCCTCCACCGATAGCCCAAAGCAGTTATTTCTAAACAGAAAATAAATGCACAAATGGATACATATATCAACATTTCAATTTGGTGAGCGATAAATAATTCAACTACACCCTTTAATTCCATACAATCCCAATCTCAACATTCCCAATTCTTCGATCCCCCATTTCTCATAATTAATTATACCAATTAATTAACCAATGTAATTAGGGCATTTTCCATAATTAACATTACAACCCTTAAGGTTCCATTTTCATCAATGTTTCAAGGTTAATTCCATTTCTCCATGCCAAACATGCATATAGGTTTAATATATTTAAAACCCCAAACTTTTGTAAAATTACACAAAAGGCCCAAACTTTCTCAAGAATTACACAACAATTTCCAACATATCAAAATACCAAAATTTAAAGACAAAGCTCATAGAGAGGAGTAGGTTATCCCTACCTCAAATGTTGACACCCAACGAAGAAGATGAAGAAAATGAAAATGCTCCAAATCACAAATTTCTTGGATCAAAAGATAGCCCTCGACGATCAACAACTTTTTTGTAAAGGCCCAAGGTGAGGAAACAACTCTTACTAGATCAATCCCTAGAGAAGGCAAGGATATAGAGAGAAGCTCAACAATGGTGTTTTTGGAAAAGTATGAGGGAGAAGAGAATGTGAAAAGTGATTTGAAAAGCCAAAACTCGGAGCCTTAAACCGTCGCCCCTTCGGCGCCCAAACCCCGCTCGGCGGCACTCACGAACTCGCCGAGTGGCCAATCCCACTGCCGGCGCGGATGCACACTCCCAAAGACTTTTGCAGACAGTCCCCGCCGGCGCCCAAACCCCCGCTTGAGCGGACAAGAAACAAAAGCTCCCCGCTCGAGCGTCAAAAGTCCCGCTCGAGCGGACAGGCCAAAATCTGGGCAACTTGACTTGGTTCCTAAGCTCAACCAACCTGTCCCAAACCTGCCCAACACATCCTATAACTCAACTACAAGGTAGGAAAGGATGTAAACAAGATAATAACCAACCACAAACACCCACGGACACACGTCCGGATCACTGTACAACAAGAGGAAAACCAGGATCGCTATAACGTTTGTCTCCCAGGATACGATAGTCAAAACCCAACTACGACAGAAGCACTTTCTGTCTAGCTTAGCGAACAAAACTGTGGCAGCATTCTCTCACTGTAGAAATTTCTAGCAAACTGACTAAAGAATGGAAGAAAACAACTTCTGTGTTTGATACTTGACAGGAGGGTCTCAATTTATACATGTATAGGGGAGAGAGGAAGAGCCTCCAGCCTTTATAGCTGGTCACTAATGCACCATTAACCTTTATTAATGCACCATTAACCTCTGCAATAAAGGCAGGAGTTACAAATCCCATCAATGCAGGAGTTACAAACCCCCTTAATGCTCTATTAAACTCTGCAATAAAGGCAGAAGTTACAAACCCCATTAACTCTTTCATAAAGCTAACTTCATGGGGCAATTTCTCATTCAATTCTCATTGGTTTTTGGCCATTCTATTTGTGGTGTAAAGATCTCATTGCAAAGTATTTAGACCCACTTGGACCCAACACAATAGATGGTTGGGACCCACTTTAATATTTAATTAAAGTCACCAAAAATCCATTTTTTCCAACACAAATCACTATCATGGTGAAATATTTGCAGTATATTACACATTTTGGTTGCTATTGCAAAACATGCCCTTGGATAGTGATGCTCTATGTGTTTTGAGTTTTTGTAGCATTAATGGTGCGAGTCTAGTGTACAATGACTACCTTTTCACATGGAATGCCTACTTTGGTTGAGTTAGCTAATTATGGTTGGTTGGGGTCACTAATGACATGGTGGTCTCGAATCACTAATATATTCTTCGAAGTGTGAATGTTCTATTTTTCAGAGTTTTTCTCTTTTGACAAAATAAGTGTACTGGGAGTAATGCTTGGCATAACATTAAAATTGTTCAATTACGATTTGTGTTATGGGTAGAAATAGTTTCTCCGCGTGTAATATAAAATTATGCACATCTAATTTTATATAAAAATGATGTACCTATTTTTATCAAACTTCAAATACTCTTACTAGTTTGTATTCACTCTCTATTTGGAACTGAAAAAAGAAAACAAAATTACGTATGTTAGTAGAGAGAAGAAGAAAGAGAACAGATTTTATTATTTTTTCCTCCTTGTTTAGATAAGTAGGTGAAAAAGAAAAAGGAAAAAACGTACTACATAAGAGAAAAAAAATAATTTATTTCATATAATACTACTAAAGTGTCATTTTATTAGTATCAGTGTTTTTATTTTTTTTCATATCTGAAATAATAATTTTGATATTATGAAAAATAGTAATAGGTTGTTTTTTCTCCTCCCCCAATCTCTCTATTTTTTGAGATATTTAGGGGTTGTTTGGGAAGTGTTAGATTAATATATTTTTTGACCTTTTACGAAAAAATGTGAAATATGGGTTGGATTTGAAATGATGTGGTAGAGAGGTAATGTGACTTAAATAAGATGATTATGACCTAAATAAGATAATGTGCTAAAATAGCATGTGTTATTTTCAACACATGCCAAACAATTAGGGGTGCAACTTGAGTAGGCTCAACTCGAGCAACTTGTGCCCAGCCCGAGTTTTTTTAGGGCTTGGGTAACAATATCTTGTAATCTGAATGGGACTGGGCAAATTTTTGATGCCCAAATTGTAATTCGGACCTAGCCTAGGCAGAGTCAATAGCTAGCCTGAGCAACCCAAACCCGAATTGCATTTAATATATTATATAAATTAAATAGCTGGACCTTAATTTTTTATTTCTTTTTGGGTGGTCTTTGGCCCTTGGGATTAGCATCTTTTATTTTGACCATTAGATTAAAATTAAAAATAAAACCCTACCTTATCTATTATTTCTTCCCTCTCTCTCAGACTCATTTCATTTCTTCATGAGAGTTGAAGAATGGCAGACAACGACGCCGCCGCCACGACCAACGACGACGCCAATCTTTCGATAAGCTTCGACGCCACACAAAACTGGTAGATCCCTCTTTGTGTTTGTGTTTGTGCTTCAATTTGTCTATTTTTGGTCACTCATCGTTCGATTACCACTCAAAACTGGTGATACGATTTTAGAGGACTTTGGACTAATTCCATTTGGATCGTGAAATCAATCTGGGAGTTGCAATAGTAGAGCTTGCACTTGCCAATCTTCTTTACTCATTTGATTGGGAATTATCTGTTGGGATGAAATTGAAGATATTGATACTGATGTCCATCCTAGTCTTACAATGCATTAGAGAAATGCTCTTTGCCTAATGCCTAAGAACTACTTTGTTTGTTGTATGGAATAATGAAGCACTGTTTGTTGCCTTGTGAAATTTACTTTTATATGTAGCAGTGTTTGTGGTTGAAATGATGTTTAAGTTTGTTGTATGGACTAATGGACTTATGTATATAATGAAGCATTGTTTTTTGTATGGAAAAATTCAGAAGCTGTTTGTTGCCTTGTGAAATTTGGGCAATTCCGGCTAACCCGAGTTCAAATTATGAAGCTTGGTCCGGGCTTGGACAGCCATGCTCGGGTTGATGGTTGGGCTTGGGCACTGCCAAATATAATTCGGGCTGAGCTTGGGCAAACCTCCAACCCAACCGAGTTGCACCCCTACAAACAACCACTTAAAATGATGGTTTTAAGAGAAATTGATTTCTTCCAAGTTATTTTATTTCTACATAATTTTTTCCATCTTAGTAATCTAAACGTGGGGTGCTTCTATTTATATACCACTTTTCATCTCAAGGCACACCACTACTCAAGGCACATAATTAGTAATTTGATAAATAAAAAATTTGCTCAATACACACCATAATCTTCCATCTTTACCCTTATTCACTCACATACCCCACTTGCAATCTTTAATCTTCCATATTTCCTGTAATACACACCTCCACTTCAAAAACACACACGTTGTGAACATCCCCCTCCATTCTTTGTTTTATTGTCATCCCAGAAGTTTGGGAACCACTATAAACCAGTTTAAACCGGTCTCCATTTGTGCTGAAGACAACTTCACTCCATTCTCTTCCGGTTCACGACTTCACCTTTTAGTAATAAATTGACTTGTGTAGTCAACAAGACACTCAGATCCAACATTACTGCATTCCATAAATGCACAGTTCTGGAAAAACAAAAAAAAAAAAAATTGTTATAAGTGTTCGGAAATACAAAGTCGAGCTAAATTCAAAAGTTCGATTGTTGAAAACCGAACGAATGCTATAAGTTCAAAACTTATTAACCGAACATGTGGACTATGTTCGACACTAGAAAATCGAACAATTAGAACTTGTTTGGTTGTAGATAGTCGAGCATGAGTACATTGTTCGAATTTAGGTATCCGAACGAATATAAACAGTTTACCACTCAGCAAGTACACAAAAACGGGCCCAAAAAAAAAAAAAAAAGAAGATAAACTAACCTTTTCCTGGCTCCATTGTTCCAAACCAATATTGTCAGATGCATCTATCATTCAATCCAATCAAAATCTTCAATAATACGTATATTTTTTATTGTTTCTTTAAGGTTTTGGTTTTTGTTTCAGGATTTTTGGGTTCTTGAGAGAGAAGATATGTAAGTAACGTTTGAAAAGATAGGTGTGTATTAATTGTATTCATTATTGTCCTTTACGGTAATTTTTGATCATTTTACATTAGGTTAATATTGTAATAAAAAATAAACTAATTAATAATATGCCTTAAAATGAAAAATGATATGTAAATAGAGGCACCCCTAAACGTCTGGTGTAACCTAAAACAATTACGTTTTTATTTTCTATGACAACTAGATTGTGGGCATCACAAGTAATACTTTGATGATTCCATCTATTGATTTTCAAGATTTTATATGTAGATTATGGAAGTTTGCGGAAAAATAATTTATTTTAAAAAACACTTTTCAAAAAAACACCACCTGATATTTGCACCCTCTTTGATTTATTTTTGTACATATATTTTCTACAGACTTTAAAAATTCTGATGGCTAATTTTTGTATCAAATACATCTGATATATATACACAGCACATGATAGAGTTTGCATGTAGGTGAGATCCTTAGGGATCTCTATCTTTTAGTTGTGGGGGATAAAATAAAAAATGTATCTTTTATCTTAAATATACAGGATATAACTTATCCAATTTTTCATTAATTATCTTTTAAACAGATAATATAGAACTTCCACTAATTACAATAATGTCCATCAACACATTACAATTAAACCCCTAAAAGTAGAGAATTACAAGTGAGGCCCTTTCTTACAATTAATCACAAATTTCCTTCCACCAAACTATATTCCACATGAGCTATTAGGTATGGACAAATTTATCACTATCAAAAGCCCTAACTCATGTAACTGAATTCTAAATTTTTCCTTCTTCTAATTGGACTTTAAAAGCATTTTCCAAAAATAGTATTTTTACAATTATATATGTATAAAATATTTTTACGAAAAAGTAATCGACTAGTTTTCTTTTGGTCCAACGTTAATAGAAAAAATTGCTTTGATATACTTTCTCACTTTGAGAATGGTGGATTCCACGTTAAGCACCTATATAAATCAATTGCCACTCACATAACCCAACATGTCCGTATATAGCCTTTGGTTCGGCGTCACCGATTGACAACGTCAAGGTCAAATGAATAGTTAATTAATTTAAATAAGCCTCTCAGGTCAAAGGAAAATAAGTGTATTGTAATATAACTACCCTGACAGTGATCATGCCATATGTGTTCTTAAAACTGATCCTGTTCAGTGTATGTACTTCTTGCATAACACTTACCTATTTGCTTAAGGTCACTATCTCAATGATGGAGTTAATCATTCTATCATATAGCAACAAAACAAGTGTAGGCCATAGTAGTGTGACGCCCAATCAACGCCCATAGCCTAGAACATTAATTGGGTCTACAAGGTACTGAAAAATCATAACTCTCAGCTTTTGGTTCATTAACCATTAGCATGTTTTTCTACAATGTTACCCAAGGGACCTTATGTTCACATCATATGTAACATTAAATATAACATTACCCATAATAATAATATACAAAGTGCAAAATAAAATGCCAAGTAATTTATTTAATCAGTCAATAAAGTCAACAAATTGGTTTTTGAGGACACAAATGCTAACAGATTATACATAAAAACAATCAAACTAATCAAATAATTGTACTATTAGATTTTGTTATATTTTTCTTTAAAAATATATTTCTCGCTCATTTTTTGAAAGATAAAAAATAAAATATGTAGATTATACATAAAAAAATCAAACTAATCAAATAATTGTACTATATGATTTTATTATATTTTTATTTAAAAATATATTTGTCATTTATTTTTTAAAAGATAAATAAAGGTTACTCAAATGAAAAAGAGGAAATTAGCATTAACAAAATAAAACCGAATTTTTAATTTTATCAATTTAAACTTTAAACTCTTGAATTATTTTTCAATCTAAACTATTTACTTATTTTTATTATATAAAATTGATAGAAAAATAAGTATTTAAGTTATTAAAATAAATGAAAATGATACTTTAGATATTTTATGTATACTTATATTGGGATGTATACTTATATTGGGTTTAATAACTAATATATATATATATATATATTTTATCGATTTTACTTAATGAAAATAGATAAATAATTTAGATTTAAAATAAATAAAAAAATTTAAATTTAAATTAACAAAATTAAAAGGTGAAGGCTTATGTTTTTACATGGCTAAAACTTTAGGATTTTTTTTTTTGTCCAAATTAAAAATTAGAATATTTTTAACCAAAATTTTAAAATTAATGTTGTCACTTTTTAAAGACAAAAACATTTTTATTTTTTTATACCTCGTTTGGAAATATATTATTTTAATAATTTTTTACAAAAATATATATAAAAAAATAATATGACAATTTATAATAATTTTTTGATAAAATAAAATGTTTAGTCTCCATTCCCTTTTTAATTTTTTTTATTTATTACAATTTCTGTTTTAAGCTTCGTTTGACACTAATTGCGGTAGCTAATTTTTTTGTGTTAAAAACTTTTTTAACTTCGTTTGGTTTTTGTTTTTAGATTTTTTTTTACTTTTGTGAAAAAAAAATGTAATGATTATAATTTAAATGTAATATTTTATCTTATTAACTTAAATAACATATTTTGCCTTTTATGTTTTTTTAGCTCCAAAATGAAAATCAAACGAGGACTTCATAATCTAAAAAGGTCCAAAGTTAAAAAGTCACTATCCTATATAAATTACATTATCTTATTTACACATCAGTTCAAATTCAATTCATTCTTAACCCATATTTTATAAAAAAGTTAAAAAGTATACTTATTTAGATCATCCCAAACCACTCTAGTTTCAAAATTACTCCTAACTAAAAGTCTAAAATGCCCATCAGTTTTGCCGTTAACTACAAACACACCCCTGCGTAACAAAGAAGCGCCCTAAACCCCCCAAACCGAGCAGCGTAACAGAGCTCAACTCATAAGCTTCTCTCTCCACGGCCGCCGTTCGCCACCGTCTCCGGTAACCCCCAACTTCCAAACATATATATATATATACATATATGTATGAATTTCATGTACTCTTACACACACACACACACACACATATATTGAAATATGAATTTGCAAAATTTTAGTTTCAGGATTGAAATGGGCTCCTCAAATATCAGAGACATCTTGACTTCGTTCAGTCCTTCTTCGGATTTCTTCGCTATCAGTTCCGGAGATGGTCGAATTAAGGTACCTAATTTTTATTTTATTTTATTTTATTTTCCCCCCCTCTTCTTCCTGGAGGCTGAGAAATCAGAATGCAAGTTTCAAGCGGAAAAAAATGTTAATTTCGGTTTAAATATGTTTGGTTTTGAGTTTTTAATAATAGCTTTTGATTTTTTTTTTTAAATTTTTTTCGTATTTTGTTGTTATTAGTGATTCTTTCTTCTTCATAGTTTAGCCATATTTTTTTTTTTTTTTTAAATACACCTAATCTAAATGTGTTAAAAATTAAAATATTGGTGAAGAAATCTAAAAAGAACACCAAAAAAAAAAAAAAGTACTGAATTTTTGTAATTTTTTGTATTTAGTGAATTTTTTTTAAAGTTTTGTTCACAAATTTTGTATTTTTTAGTTATCTAGATTAAGTGAATCTAAAATGTAAAATAAATAAATAAATAAATATACTGTTTTTGAAAACTCCAAAACCATCTGTCAAATTTCTGTTTCGAAACACTTGTCTGCTCGATAGTTTTGTTTTTGTAGTGTATAATAATTGCCAAAAAATGTAATTTTTAATTATATGTGAATGTTTAGATTTGTTTGGTAATGGGTTTATGAGGTTTAGGCTTATTTTATGGCTTATTTCAGATTTGGGACACTGTGAAGGGCCATGTCCAGACTGAGTTTTCTGATATCGTGTCGACTGGTGGAAGTGGAGCTAATTTATTTGGTAAACCAGAAAGGGGTCACCTTTCGGTTGATTATACTTGCATGAAGTGGCTGTCTTTAGACAAAAAGGTTTAATTTTTTTCCACATAAGATTATAATGTGGACTAGTTTTTTATGCCATTGTTAGAAATCATTACTAGTATTATGTTTTTGTGAGTGAAATTGTTGATGATGTTTAGAAAAAAAGGAAGATTGGAAGTTCATTGTTGGTGTTGGGGACCGGCAGTGGCGACGTTCTAGCACTGGATGCATCAGCTGGTCAATTGAAGTGGAGAGTTAGTGATTGCCATCCCGGGTGCGTTTCTTTTGCTATAAGTGTTATACTTTCATGGCTGTCACAATCTTTTTAGGGAAATCTTTCTTCTCATGATTCACATGTGGGACTCTTCTGATTATGTTGTGAGAAACATTCTTTGTTTGTTTCATGCTTTACAATTTTTTGATTGCCTTTGCTTTCTCAATGTTGTAGCTGATTAATGGTTCTTCAATTTGTCAATATTGTAAATTCCATGAATTTAGTAGGGAAATTACTGGCCTCATTAGGTTAAAAATTTCAGCCTTCCAGTATATAATTGTCTCCCATTCGTATGAGTACCTTTTATTTGTTGTAGCTGCCTTGCACATCCACACCATGAAACACATTGAGCTTGCTTACTGCTTTTCATTTTCATTTTCATTTGAAGTTTGGATATGTACAGTGCATCCAAAACTTCTAAGAAAATTGGAGAAGCTGAAACTTCATGATATTACCAGAAAAGTACTTCATTGTGTGCTAAGAATGTCAGACTGTGACGGATTTTGTAACAACAAACTATTTACTGCATGGATGATATGACCATAAGATCTGCTGGATTAGATTGCAACATGCATATTTGAGTGGTCTAACCATGATATTCCTTTAATTCAATATGCAGGGGTGTTAGTGCCATTTCATTTCCAACACACGATTCATGCATTTACACGGCGGGTGTGGATGGCATAATTTGCAAACTAGATTCCATGTCAGGCAACTTGTTAGAGAAGTTCAGAGCTGCTACGAAGGCAATATCTTCTATGTCTGTTTCATCAGGTTTGTACAGTTACCATTGCTTTATTTTCATAGAGAAGCAACCAACTACTCTGCATTTGATCAAAGTTATATTAGTATATATATTACAAATATGAATGAGACCTAGCTTTGTGTTTGAGACATGGCATTGCTTTATTATTTATGCGATCAAGTACCCTTTTTTACTAATTTTCAATCCACCCGTAAAATGAAAGATACTAAGTCTATATTCAGTAGTTTTGAAATTATTGATAAGCAATTTTTTAAGGTTGGCTGTGTCATATTGACATATGGATCTTGTTTGATACGCATAAACTGAGCTGTGTTTGTGCTGTCCAAGTCAGATGGGAAGACAATAGCAACTGCGGCTGCTCAGCTGAAGGTTTTCAATTGTTCAGATCATACAAAGATACAGAAGTTTTCAGGCCATCCTGTGAGTGTTTTGTTGCTTCCATTGTATTTTCTAAGTTGAGATGATACCTCATCTGTCTCATTAATTATCCAATACAGTAACAAATGGAAATATATCATCGTTGGTTTTCTTCTTCTGCTTTCTGTTGTCAGTTATATAATATTTTTCTAACTGGTTAATAGGGGGCTGTCCGTTGTATGATCTTCACCGATGATGGGAAATACATTCTTTCTTCTGCTGTTGCTGAACGTTATGTTGCAGTTTGGAAACTAGACGGTGGCAAAAAGCAATCATCCTGTTGTGTTCTTACAATGGACCACCCTGCTGTTTTTCTGGATTGCAGACATATTGATGATGGGGATGTAGATGCTTCAGGTTTCTATGTTTTGGCCATCTCGGAAATTGGTATTTGCTATTTTTGGTATGGAAAGAATATTGAGGAATTACGCAATACCAAGCCAACGAAAGTCTCCTTGTCTCTTGATGACCAGTTCTCTAAGAGTCAGAAGGGTGCAGTAACTACTATATTTGCTGCAAAATTACAAGGCATCGCCAAACCTGCGTCTGGGCACATATTTTTGGCCCATGGTTTGCTAATAAAGCCATCATTTGAGAAAATCTTAGTGCATTCTGGCACAGATATAAGATTAAACAGTTCCTCGGATGGACTCCTTCTCCCAATCAGTCAGTCTCGCAAGTCTAAAAAAGGGTCAAATGCACATAATGAAGGTAACCAATGATTGATCATAGCTTTCATGTCAAACATGTTTTATTTTGCTAATCATGCACGTTACACTCTTTGGAAAGCTGGGTTCTTGGAATATTGCCCCATCCTTGCTTTTGATCTTCATATTACTTGTATGACATTGATGCATCCATTTGTATGGCAATAATGGGGGTGTTTGTTTGGGCTTTTTTGAGCCAACTTATGGCTTTTGGCTTCTGAAAAGTTATTTTGGACTGTTTGGTTAAATTTATTTTAAACAGTTTATGATTCTAATAACTTATTTTAAGTCAAAAAAGCTGATTATGAGAAGCTGCTCACCCCTTACTTCTGATTATCAGCTTCTACTGTGGACATATTAATTTACGTTTATACTCTTAGATTTTTTTATTTTTTATTTTTTTTAAAAAATAGAAAAAGACCCAAATAGACTATAGAATATTATTATTATTTTTTATGAGAAATGTAGACAAGCAGTGAATAACAAAAAATAAAAGTTAATTGAAAAAGCTAATTCACAGCGTATTTAACAAACACTACTCCGCAACTTAAATCTACGAAACAGATTAACAACTTCTGATTAAAGTCATAATCTATAATCTGTTAAGTTATAATCTATAATTTGTTTTAACAGCTACACCAAACGGGACCAATTTCTTTTGTTTCAAGGACCTCGATTTCACAAGTTGGGTCTGGATTTGTGTTGAGGTGGTAAGTTCATTTAATTCTCAAATATGACAAAGGGATGCAAATTGTCTTGTTATGCTTATTTTCCATCCTAGCTAGAGAGATGTTTCTTTGTTATATGGTGTGTTTGCGTCCAAAGTGGCATGATGAATATCCATTCAGAGAGGTGTCAGCCCTGCCTGTCTACCTTTTTTTGCATCCAAAGTGGTGTCAGCCCTACCTTTTTTTGGCATGGTGTGTTTGCGTCCAAAGTGGCATGATGAATATCCATTCAGAGAGGTGTCAGCCCTGCCTGTCTACCTTTTTTTTTTTTTTTTTTTTGGGGGGGGGGGCTGGATGTACATGCCTCACCTGTTCATACCAGTGCTTATATCATGTGATGTCCGAGATGGCCATCTAATGCATTTTCAACTGTCTTTTTGGCACAGAATATTCTATTGTGCTCTAATTTGACATTTCCCACCATTTGTTATAATTCTAAAAATTTGCCCAAATGGTCCAATTTTGTTCTTTGACACTGGGGATCCTTTGGGCGGGAGCTAGCAGCTTCTTCCAATTTCTTCAAGATTTTTTTTTGTTAGTAATAATAATTTGATGCCTAGGGTTGGTTATCTGAATGTATTTCATATTTGACTTTGTAATAATTTCTGAACTTCTATCATATGCTTTCATGAATTCTTCTGACATATACTTGGATGTCATTCTTCTTGTTTTTCGTCTCCTCTTACTCCTTTTTATGCATTTTTTATGTGTAAATATTTTTTCAATTGCATTCTGAATCTTGTGTGGATCATTGATGAGATTTTTAATTGTGAACAGTTAGTGCACTAGACCGTGCAAATGCAGAAGATGCTCTACTTCCAATTCCTATGATTCTTGATTTTCATGACAAAAAGAAACGACATCAAAATTCAAGTGTTGTCCCAGATGAGGTGATGGTTGATAATTTGGTCAACAGCCAGAGGCGAGCTCAGGCAAAGAGAGGTGTGCCTAAATTTCTTTCTGAAAAGTTGCCAACTTTTAATTTCTGTTGTATAGTATGACCTCTTTTATGTTATTATTGTTGTCATTGATTACTCAATTGATTCCATGAAGACAGAAAAATTGTTTTCTTGGACATTTGAGTAGATAGTTTTTTTGATAGTGTAATTAGTATATTGCTCACATGACGCTATTTCCTTCATTATGTTTTTTCAGATGCATGAGTATAAGGATAATGACATCTTTCATTATTGGGTTGTAACTCATATAATTCTATGCATAATGATCTATGTTTTATAGGACTTGGGTACAGGAGTCGGGTGTGGTTATGTGTTTATGTCTTATTCATCTAATTCCCATGTCCGAGGACACAGGGACAAGGCAAAATATTCATTTTTCTTAATACAATAGAATGTGTTCACAGGGTACTTTTTAATGGCATATGCATATAATATGATGCAACTTAAGTGATTACCTTTTGCTTTCTGGTTTTTCTAGAGGGGGATACCATATGTCTTTTATCTCCAGTTTTGAATCTTTAATAATTAATTTTTTTTTTTTTTTTTCTGTTGATGCTGTTTAATCGGCTCCTCTCTTTTACAGTTTTCCTTCCTGTAAAATCATTGTCAACCTTGTTTCCTGTAAGTACTTTCTTTGTAGCATCAACTTTTTTTAATCTAGTGGTAGTGCAAAAGGTTTTGTGTCAATTTGTCTGTTTCAAGGGTATACTTTTTCATTAAAATTTATACGGTAGCTATGATGACATTGGTGGTTTTCTCTCTTTTATTTGGTTGTGCCATTTAATAATAGTAAGAATATTTATTGTTATTTGTTGCTGTTGCAGTCGTTTTTCTTTGTTACGATCTTCGTATGTTTGTGCTGCTTTATATCTCTTATTAAAAATTTAATGTTTGAGAAAGAAGCATTTATGAGTATTTTGCTCGGTTGTGTTGGTCTGTGCAGATGACATGGGTGATGTTGAAGACACTCCTACTATTTGCATGGAGGACCGGTTAAGGACCTTAGGTATACTAGGTAATAAGGATGATCATACACCAATTGATTCTACAAAGTTGAGGGGCATCAATATTGAAGTTAATCCGCCACAAAAGAAGGTTTGTTTTTCTTGCATTGGTGGGAGCACAATATATTTGTTAACTATTGCAGTTGATTCTCATTTCGATTGTTCTCTTGTTCTTCCTTTTTAAAAGTTTTTTTTTTTTTTTTTTCCTATTAATTACTCGTGTCCTTTTTTTCAACCCTGTTCCAATGATATATTTTCTTCACCAGATGAGGGCAGCTATTTTATCCATGGTACCTAGTGATGCTTACAAGTTATTGGAAGTCTTGTTGGCCAAGTGGCAGTCAAGGTGCATTCCTCCATCCTGTCATTGGGATTTGTTTTTTCATGTATAACTTGTACTAACAGCTAGCAAACAATGGGAATGATGACCCCTATTGGGAACGTAAATTTTAGCATCAGGTCCTGCCAAAGAAAGATCTGCCTTTATTTTGTTGCATAAAAATTGACATGTTGCTTTATTATCAGAACAATTTCAGTTTCTTTTTTCATGGGGATGTCAGTGGGAAGTAGTCATAAATACTCTTAAACAAAAATTTCTTTTCAGGAAGCTTTTTTGTTATTATAAACTAAATATTCATATTTTTGGCATTTAATGCTTCTTTTTTTTTTGAAAATTTTATTTGACAGATCATGCAGCGGAAAGTATGTTCTTCCCTGGATTTATTGTATATTGGTAAATCACAGTGATTACATCATATCTCAAGAACCAGTGACCCAATTACTGGAAACCTTAAACAAGGTATAATATTGTGAAAAGAAAAGTTGTCTTTTGTTTCATTCTCCGTGTCACTCTTTTTGCAACAATATTTTGGCACTTCGTGTTAGATGTTGATATCGACTTATTCAGTCTTCTTGCAAGTATCGTTTCATTTAGTTCTGTCAGCAATGCTTGCAAGTTTATTTATTTATTTAATTAATTTTTTTATTTTTGTATATTTGCAATGGATTTTCATGTCTTCTCTATTCATCATGATACAAATATGTATGCATACAACAGATTTCACTAGAGCCTGCATATATTCACTGAAACATAATGCTTGCACTTTACTGACTCCATTTGAGATTCATTATTCATTCCTTTGTCGGACCTTAACCATGTTGCTTTCTTCCAGCTTACCAAGTCCAAAGAGGCGTCTATTCAGTCTTTATTGCAGTTATCAGGTCGTTTGCAACTAGTAACAGCACAGGTTAATTTCTTCACATGTCAAAAGACTTTGTTCTGCAAACATGCTTGAATTTTTAGATTAAAAATATTTTGGTATTGATTCTGTTTTATTTTTCTTTTACCAGATTGATAAGGCTGCTCAGAATGAAGGTAATAGCTTTCTGCATGATCGCCAGATGGATGAAAGTGAAGATGACGACGACGATGTTGATGAATTTCTCTATGGTGAAGAAGATAGAGAATCCCACAGCAGTAGTGAGGATGAAGACTAGATTTTTTCTTCCACAAGAGGTGATGATTTCTGGGAAATCACATATTCTTTTGCACATTCTGGCGACAGAAAGATTAGGGGTTATATGGTGTGCATGCGATCCTATCCCCATGACCACATGCTATGAACGTCACAGTTATGAATATAAAATTTGATATTTTAAAATTCTTGCTATGTTCTGCTTAGAAGAATACACACTTTTAATGATAGGTTGGCAAAAATCTAAGGATGTCATCCTGTTTCATTCAATTGGTCTTGCTGACTAAATCGTTGGAAAATTGAATATGTTTGGTAAATCATACAAATCTAGCGATCTTTATTGTTTTAATACTGTATTTTGGTATGATAGTTTGTTACAATCAAATGGGTCATTTGGATATGGCTTTGTTTGTTCAGCTGTGGTAGCTACTACTCTTCATAAAATTTTTTGACATTTGATTGTGTATATCTAGACTTCAATGGTTTATTGTTTGACTTCCACTACAGGTTTCATTTGCATGGCCTGGGCCTCACCCAGTGGATTCTTAGTAGGATTGATGTGGTGGGATCGTGGGACATATCTGTTACTTTTGTCGCAAACTATCGAATTAATCCTTTGGTGCTGTATTCTGGTAACTATGACAAATTTTCTATTTTTCGTCACTGTGCATGATGTTCCATCCCTGCTTATGTCGCCCACAATTGTCTCATTTTCATTTAAATCCTTGCTCATAGGACAGGTTTCTTAAATCTCTCTGTATTTTTTTGGTGATTTTTTATTCACAGCAATCTCCTTTTTCCTTCCCTCTCTTGTACTTGTAATATTTTCTTAGCAACATTGGTGTACAAGAGATTTATGGTAGCTTATAAAATACAAGTGTTTATGTCGAGGAATATTGTAATGGATATATTAGAGAGATGCTGTTTGGGAAACTTTATATTAATCTTTTTGCCCCCCTTTCTGTGTGTGTGTGTGTGGTTTTTATCTAATGTTTAGTTGTATGAATGTGTTTGTAGAATAAAAACAGCTTTATATGACTCTTCAACCCCACAGAAGTGAAATTTAACATGATTTTTTCTACACTTTACAAGCTAAGAATCTGATTCTTCACTCTTCATTCTCACATGCTTATTTGAAAATTTTTATTGCCACTTATTCTATTCCCTCTACACTGCTCTACACGCATTTGGATTTTCATCGCTGAACATTGAACTGATATTGCCATTGCCATTGTTGTTGTTGTGATAGTCATCACTGCAATGTTCTGCTCTAGCATAATGCGTGTATTGTGGTGGTGACCGTATATATTCATACTCGGTGACATGAGCCAATGGCTTGTATGCATCGTAGCTGTGTGTGACAGATGGTGATGGCTTGTATGTGTTGTAGCTGTGACTCACATAGACCTGTGGGGACGGCTCTTGTTGAAATCTTGGGCCATTTGGGTAATTGTTCCATTGTTCGACATAGCTATGGCCCAAGCCATATCTGTAACCGTAGTCAGGTGGGTGGTGGTGTATTACATGTTCCTCTTTGACATCTTTTGGCCCAGAGGGTTGTTCTGGCTTGCCTGCCGAGTTGTCATTAGCAGCAGGTTGTGGATTTTCAGGTGGTGGTGGGTCTTTAGGCTGCTCAGCTGGCGGTGCCACTGCTTCGGCAGTGGAGCTTCCGTCGGAGCTGGTGCTTGCTGCTCTGTTGGTTGATCCAGTGGTGGCTCTGTGGGCTGAGCCCGTGGTGGGTCTGATTAGGGTGGACCGCCAAAACCGCGAAAAACAAAAAAACACCGCCAAGGCAAATTAGTTATTATTTTCCAATCAAACCGCCGGTTTTTTTTATCAATCCGCCGTTTCTTATTTTTCTTCCAAACCGCACCGACGCTATTAAATCATGTTTTATAAGATTCTAAAATTCTTTTTTACTTAAGTTTGCTTGTTGTTCTATACCTTAGAATATAGTATTACATTACTTTTTTTTTTTTTTTTTTTTCATGTTGCAAACTTGCATCTTTCAATCTAAATACTTTTCAATAGTAAACATTTTCAATATATTGTAAACCCCGAATGATATTAATTTTATGTATTGTAGATATTATCATGTTGTTGTTACACTTGTTACATCGTAAAAAAATAAGATGCTTAACATCACTGTTTTTTTTTCTTTGATTTAATTTTTGTAATTTTAATTATATTTTTATAAACCGCCAATCCGCCTCAACCGGCCAGGCAACATATTATTTGCCAACCGAACCGCCCGTTTTGATTTTATCAATCCGCCACCCGCCGTACGGTTTCTATTTTTCTCTCAAACCGCACCGACCCGCACCGCGCACACCCCTAGGTCTGATGGTGGTTCTGAATGAGAACAAATGGTGGCCATTTTTCGCGCCTTCTTAATGGCTTTGACTGTTTGTTCAGGATGTGCCCACCCGATTATTGTCAACTTCTGTTGAGGGAAGTCGATGTAGAGATCATAAATACCTGTAGAAAATTTTGATCAATGGTCACTACTACTCAGACTCAATAGAATTTGATCAATACGGGTCATTCATCACTTACCGCCAATGCCATGTAGGGCCTTCTTGATCTTTTGGACAACCGTTGCAGTCTATCCGGACCTGTATCTCGGTGACCCGAGGTTTTTGCAAAGTTAAAATTGAATGGTTAGAAAATGTTTTCTTGTGAAGAACACAAAGAATAATGCTATGCTATCATAGTTTGCTACATGCTATGTCCAAATGATATGTGGGTTTTGATGTGTACCTCTAACTCTGGAACCATGAATGAAGGAAAGGAGGGAAAATGGAGAGATCTAGAATGTGATTTGTATGGGATGGAGAGACAGGGTAGAGTGTAAATGGAGAATCAATACATGACAATCACTTGTACATGGGGAGGGAATATTTAAAAGGGAGAAGGGGTGTGGCAATGCAAGGACTCTCTCTAGGGAGAGATCTAGAGAGGTATTGATTTTGTTTTTCATTTTCTATTTTTATTTTTTGAAAAATGCAAAAAGAAAAAAATATATGTTGAACAATTTTCGAAGGTTAGTTTTGGAAATATTTTCTAAAAGTAACTCATTTTTTAAGAAACACTAAAAAATTATTTTCAAAAATAAATTTTCCATGGAAAAATGACGAATATTTTCACACTTTCCATTATTTTTAAATCTGAAAACTTGAAAAATGAAATACATAAATTGAAGAGGCTAACTACGGAATTTTGATGATGAAAAACAAAAAGAGAGGGAAGAAATCAAACCAAACATTAGTTTCGAAAAATAATTTTGAGATTAAATCATTGAGAGTAACATGTCCATACACAACAGATAGTAGAGTTCGTCATTAAAAAGACTATTTTACTCATCGTTCTACATGTATTTTCTTTTAATTTGTTATGCATTTGTTAAATTAGAAAAATGTTTAGTACCCAGAATTTATATCTTCGAAAATTATTCCGAAAATGAGGGGTAAGTTGGTGTGATGGTGGATGTCCATCTATAATTGGGGGTGGTGTGTGCAGAGTTAGGATATCTAAAGCAGACCAAGAAAAGGAAATAAAAGTGAGAAAACTCAGAACAGAGGATATAAATCATTCATTCATGGCTCATTGGTCAACACCACTATAGCTTTATAAGGATAGGCACTCTTCAGGAATCCTTTCCTTGCACGAAAGAGATAAATGAAAAAGAAAAAAAAAATATAAGGGGTACTTACGTGTAGGTTTTAATAAGTAAATTTATTATCTAATAAGTCTTACGAGAAAAATTTATTATAAAAAAAGTCACTAATTGTAAGTTTTAATGACAATTTATAAAAATCATTATTAAAAAAAGTCACTAATTGTCAATTTTTAGCGACACATATAAAAAATTGTCACAAAAAAATATTTTTAGCGACAATTTTATCAAGATTTACTTTTAATAGGATTTGATGAAAATTAAGTCAAACTATTAGGACCTATTGATAGTTTACCTGTCGATTTTTTGGCTTTCGAAGGTTAATATTGTAATTTTAAGCGTGCCAGTAAGAATCAATCAGTTATTACAGATGATTAATTGCCAATCAATTATCAGACGATTGTGTTTTAGTTCTTTTAGCCTCAATGAAGAAGACTTTTACTGGTGACTTATTTAGGAGAATTTAGTAAATAACAATTAAGTAAAGAATAATTTCAGAATTTCATTAAGTAAAATGAAAAACTTACAATGATCTGACCCAGCCTCGTAGAGGTTTACAACAACAAGCTATTTGAAACTACTCCTAGGAATGAAGTGCAGTACAGGAATTGAAGTGTAGAAATGTAAGGAACTGTAAAAACTGGAAAGGAAAACAAAGTAAATAAACTGGTTTTTTTATCTGAGTCTGGATTCTTTATTCTGGGGCCTTCTCTGCTATTTATACTTCACAATGATAACCGTCGAAGTGGGCTTCTAACTGTCGAAATTTCCTCCCATGATTGCTGAACATGCTCTCTCACAGTCAGTCCCACTACGCCGCCTTTGCAGTTAGGCTTCCCTCATGTTTTTGAATTTGAATTTTGTGAGTAACCGTTAGGCCACATCACCTTATATCCCTCGATTGTTCCAGTGCTACGCATATTCATTATTACCAATACGGGCTGACACGTGTATGACTTTGGTTGGCAACTTGTATTAACTCCCTAAATTGCCCTCTTCATGTCACGTGTCGAATTGTGATTGACTTTTACAAATTATACAGCCAACATTACCCCCTACTAATATACCCAATACTTGGTGATATTAGTAGATCAAAGCACTTTACCCACGTCTTAGGACATGTATGGGCTTTGCATCTTCTTAGAAATGCAACCGACGTCCATCATTGCAATGTTTGTACTACATTAAATTCTCTTCTATGCCTTGAACATTTCCCATTATCTGAGCATTCGAAAAGGCTGATACAGTCTTCATGGCCAAGCAAACCTTTTCTTACATTGATCGAGCATACGAGGAGTCTATGGAAGCTGATTATAAGCCTCAAAAGAATCTCAATGCATTTATTGATTACACCTATCCGCCTCCATTTATGCCAGTTATGGAAGCTTTTGCAACGTACCAACCTTTAGACCCAAAGCTTGCCAATTATGAACCCTTGGATCAAGCATTTGCAAAAATGGATCTTAGAAACTCTTCTTCTGCCTCACCATCTTCTGCATGGGACACAGCTATTTCTTCCTCTACCCCACTAACTTCTGCATGGGTTACAACTGCTCTTTCTTCCTCTAGGTCTACTGGCTGAGGAAGTTGGCCAGAACCTGATGAATCCAAACTAAGAGAGCGAATTCACCATTAATTCGTCGAATTCGCTAATCCTCTGTCTATCACTTCTTTTGCTCGGAGCTCGGTGGTTTACCCTATGTATCCTTCGATCGCCGATGCAGTCTGGAGGACAACTGACTTGTAGCATGGTACACATCTTCCATGCTTACGAAGATAGTGCGAGCAACTCCTCGTCCAGAGGAAGCACAAGGATACAATTTGTCATTCTTAGCCAAGAAATCAAAATTTTGCTTTTCTGACTGGTTTGAATGTGTGAATAACCCCTAGTTCCCTTCTTCCTTTGGGATGGACCCACCTGCGCCTCATCTTCCTCAGAATCCTCACTGGATTGAGGAACTGAAACTTACTCTCTTCGAGAATCAGTTTCTTCCTTCCTACCAACCTCCAGATCTTCCCACTACATTTGAGCGATACCAAGCTCAACTTTTGCTTGTAGCCTTTTCTCACTTGCCCTTCAATGTTTTGGGAAATGATATTCTTCTTAGGAACTTTCGATGGGCCTGTGACATTATGACTCAGGGTCATGTCCTCAACCTCGTTGCCCAAGCAGAACTCCAGATGTTTTTGGATTAACTCCCGCTTCTTCTCCATTGGTACCAAATTTTTTTTGTCACGACCCCATTCCGCCCCTAGTAGAATGGTGTCGTGATGGCCAGTAATCCGAGATTACCAAAGGCTAACTTACAAAAATTCACACAATCAGAGTATACATATGGGGCTTACATGTGTGGAAGCAAATTATTTAAATCTAAGTAGTCCATCAGAGCTGTGCATAGATCAAATGAAATGTCATATATCTTAACATGGTTTTACATCTTGGATACAAATGAATTAAGCCTAAACATTACATCTTGATCAAAAGGCTTCTCAAGCCGAAATATACAAAAGAAATGAACCAAAAGCTAAGAAGCGTAATCTTCAAGATGCTAGCAAAACATGAATCCAAAACAAAGTTGCAAACAACATCTTAGGCGTCACAGCCTTCTTGCTTGTCACGCCCCAAACTTGCCCCTAGAAGTTTGGGCATGACCTACTCGTAAATAGGCACAAAACCTGGTGAACAAGCTTATGGGGCCTTATCGGAAGCATAACATAACATATATATAGATATAACAACCACCATTGAGCGATTTCTACCATGCCAGGATCTCATGCATCGTAATACTTCATCAACAACAGACATAGTTAAAACTAAAGCCTTGAACATTAGTTACATGCACATGCATTTACAGTTCCAGCCCTATGATTGGGCGTATACAAAACAACATGAGAGTTATACACAACAACCTTAGGTGGCACTAAACAAGTAACTAATATCTTTACAATTCACCAAAATGAGTGGCTTGGTATAGTGCCTGGATACGTATGGTTGAGCAAAAGAAGCGGCGTCCTGAGCTAGGATTGACCACCTGGTGGGTGACCTACAGAAACAGACAAAATTGGGAGTGAGCCAGGCTCAATGAATAGTAGTGCATAAATGGAACAGTACTTAACTTAAATAGATAATGTAACAACACTTTAGTCTGATTTTGCGACATACACATAACAGCTGTAAGCTTAATCTTGTACATAAACTTGGAGGCTTTAAGCCCTTGAAAGTGGCACTACGGCCCTTGAAAATTTGGCATAAAGCCCTTGATAGCATGGTGGCACTACGGCCCTTGAAAATATGGCGTAAAGCCCTTGATAGCATGGTGGCACTACGGCCCTTGAAAATATAGCGTAAAGCCCTTGATAGCATGGTGGCACTACGGCCCTTGAAAATATATGGCATTAAGCTCTAGCACATCCTTTCTCTTTGCATACTTTACATACTTTAACATTAACATCAACATTAATGATACATACGTTAAACATGAGTACAGTACATTACATGTTTGAGACTTTACATAATTGCCTTACATGCCTTGATATATTGACACAATGGCATATCATTTATAGAGGTACTACTACTCACAGTGTTGTAATGATGTGCTCATTCCGCTTGCTGTGTGCCCTGTATACATTCAAATTCATTTATTAGGTCATTCCGTCCACAAAATTACCTTTTTATTCGTTTTACTTCGTAGGTATTAATCATCATAAAAAAGGTATCAAACATACATTTCGACAACATTAGAGGACCCTACACGCAAAACGGAGCAAGTTGTTTTTTCCAACATGTGCCGCACGTGCGGCGGCTAGTCCTGCACGTGCTTTTTAAGCAGAACAGATGCCCTCTTTTTCTCCTTCTCCCGACGCGCCACAACCCCGCGACGGCGGCGATTGGCTCGTGACGCGTGCGGCCATGACTCCTGCACGTGCGGCGATTCTGCAACTCAGTCCGAATTTTTGCTAAAAAATGTGGTTTTCTTGGGGTATTTTAGAGGGCTTAAATTGAGCTTTTTACATGGTACATCTTGATTCAAAAGCACACAAATAAATTGTATAACATCATAATGTAGTCCAATTTGAAGTGAATTAAACCCTTACTCATCACTCAATTAATTAAGACAAAATGAAAGTTCAACAATGTAAAGTCATTTTTTTATGGCTCCTAACTTCACACACTTCCATTTCTTGAGTTTCTTATCTTCACATACATACAAAACATAGATAACCAATCTTATGCTCATAAAATTAATCACAACTTGAGAATAAAGAAGATAGATGAATTAGGCAAGAAATGAGACCACTTTATCCATTATTCATCTTTAGCACTCCCAAAAACAAGATCATGCAACATCAAGGTATTTCAACTTGAAATTAAAAAGAGAGTTCAACTATGAAATCAAACTTACTTTAGACCTTAAGCTCTCTTACTTCTTCCTTGTCTCTCTCTTTCCTTCTTCTCTTAAACTAAGTGTTTTTGCCTTAAACCCAAGAACAACATAGATATATATATCTCTACTAGAGCTAATAAGACAAAAATGAATCGTTTAATCGTCCCAAAATTAAAATTTCACGAACATGCTTAATATTAGTTAAAAATTATACTGATCACGAATATCGTATCAATTTCAGGTAATTAAGCTGTTAAGGCTTCCAATTCCTTCTTTAATGTGTCAGGGGAAACAGATAGTGTTCGTATGAAACAGATAGACAACTAAAACATGAATTTCACTTGCTCATTCAATTTGCTTCATGGACCATTATAGTAAACATTTAAAAGTACCAATCGAGGGTTGCAAATATAACAAAAATCATGCACGAGGGTCGGGTTATTACACTCTCCCCCCCTTAGAAAAGTTTGGTCCTCCAAACTTGTTACCTTAGGACTGAAAGAGGTGGGGGTATTGGCGTTGCATTTCTTCCTCTCTTTCCCATGTTGCGTCGATTCTGTAATGTTCTTGCCACTCAACCTTTACCATTGGAATTTCTCGGTTTCATAACTGTTTTACTTGTCGATCCAAAATGCGAAGTGGTTTTTCTTCGTAAATCAACTTGTCATCCAACTCAATCTGATGATAATCAATGACATGTGCCGGATCCGGAAGGTATCTACGAAGCATAGAGACATGAAATACGTTATGCACTTGACTTATATGTGGCGAGAGGGCAATTCGATAAGCTACTGGACCCACTCTCTCCAGAATCTGAAAGGGACCGATATATCGGGGTGTCAACTTACCCTTCTTTCCGAATCTTGGGTGTCCTTTCATTGGAGTGACCTTTACAAAAACATGACTATCAACGTCAAATTCCAAATCTCTTCGTCGGTTATCCGCATAGCTCTTCTGTCTACTTTGTGCAATTTTCAATCTCTTCCGAATAACTTGAACTTTTTCAGTTGTCAACTGAACAATTTCAGGTCCTAGCAAGGATTTATCCCCAACTTCAGCCCAACACATGGGAGAACGACATGGTCTGCCATACAAAGCTTCATAGGGTGCCATGTCTATACTCGAGTGATAGCTATTGTTATACGCAAATTCTATCAACGGTAGGTGGGTTTCCCAACTTCCTTGAAAATCCAGTACACACATTCGGAGTAGATCTTCTAGGGTTTGGATCGTTCTCTCAGATTGACCGTCGGTCTGTGGATGGAAAGCCGTGCTAAACTTTAATGTCGTACCCATTGCTTCTTGTAAACTTTGCCAAAATCTTGAAACAAACTTAGGATCCCTATCTGACACAATTGAAACCGGAATGCCATGAAGCCTCACAATTTCATTCACATAAAGTTCCGCCAGTTTATCTGCATTATATTGGGTCTTCACTGGGAGGAAATGAGCGGACTTAGTTAATCGATCAACAATGACCCATATCGAATTCATGCCCCGGGGAGTCCGGGGTAACCCTACAGTAAAATCCATGGTCAAATGCTCCCATTTCCACTCTGGAATGGGAAGGGGTTGCAACAATCCCATTGGTCGCTGATGCTCTGCTTTTACTTGCTGACAATGTAAACACTTAGAGACGAATTCTGCAATCTCCTTCTTCATACTTGGCCACCAAAAATTCCGCTTCAAATCTCGATACATTTTGGTACTCCCTGGATGCATTGAGAACCTTGAGGTATGTGCATCTTCCATCAACCTTTGTTTGATATTTAGCACATTGGGGACACATATTCGGTTTTGAAATTTAAGCACTGAATCTACCAAACTAAATCCTGGTTTTAGTTTTGTTTCCAACTCATCACATATCTTTTTTAAAGTTTCATCTTCCGCCTGATGCAATTTCATTTCCTCAAGTAAGGTTGGCTGGGCCATCACTGCTGCCATTAAAGCTTTCTGTTCATGTAGCACCAAGTCTACTTCCATCTTCTCCAATTCAATCTCTAATTCCTTTTGCCCTGTAAGTAAACTTGCCAAAGTCCCCATACTTTTCCGACTAAGCGCGTCGGCAACTGTGTTGGCTTTACCAGGATGGTAATGAATCTGCAGATCATAGTCTTTGAGAAGTTCCAACCACCGTCGCTGCCGCATATTTAACTCTTTTTGAGTAAAAAGGTACTTAAGACTCTTATGATCAGTATACACCTCGCAAGTGGTGCCATACAAATAGTGTCTCCATATCTTTAGAGCAAAAACTACGGCTGCCAACTCAAGGTCATGCGTGGGATAATTTTTCTCATGGGGTTTCAACTGCCGAGAAGCATAAGCGATGACTCTTCCCTTTTGCATCAACACACAACCAAGCCCTTTGTGCGAAGCGTCACTGTAGATTACAAATCCCTCTGTACCGGATGGTAAGGCCAAAACTGGTGCTGTTGTCAACCTTGTCTTCAATTCCTGAAAAACAGATTCTCGCTCCTCTGACCATTCAAATGTAACTCCCTTTCGAGTCAATTGTGTAAGTGGCACAGCAATTTTGGAAAAATCTTGAACAAATCTCCTGTAATAGCCAGCTAATCCCATAAAACTACGCACCTCAGTTACATTAGTCGGAGTTGGCCAATTTATGATTGCCTCAATCTTGTGTGGATCAACAAAAACTCCCTCCTTTGTAATAATATGCCCCAAAAATGCTACCTCGAGGAGCCAAAATTCACATTTCTTCAGTTTTGCATACAATTTCTTTTCCCGGAGGGTTTGAAGTATCAATCGAAGATGAGTCTCATGAGCTTTTACATCCTTTGAGTAGATGAGAATATCATCAATGAAGACCACTACAAAATCATCCAAATAGGGCTTGAAAACACGGTTCATCAAATCCATAAAAGCTGCCGGCGCGTTAGTGACTCCAAAGGGCATAACCAAAAATTCATAATGACCATACTGGGTTCGAAAGGCTGTCTTCTCAACATCCTCAGCTCGAACTTTTAGTTGATGGTACCCAGACCGTAAATCAATTTTGGAAAAGACTTGTGCCCCCTGAAGCTGATCAAATAGGTCATCGATTCTTGGTAATGGATACTTGTTCTTAATGGTGACTTTATTCAGTTCTCTGTAATCAATACAAAGCCGGAGTGTTCCATCCTTCTTCTTAACAAACAAAACCGGCGCACCCCACGGAGATACACTTGGACGGATGAATCCCTTGTCTAATAAATCTTGCAATTGCAGTTTTAATTCCTTCATTTCAACTGGAGACATTCTATACGGAGTCTTTGAAATGGGTTGAGTTCCCGGTACCACTTCAATTATAAATTCAATTTCCCAGTCTATCAATTGCCCTGGCAATTCTTCAGGGAAAACGTCCGGAAATTCACAAACCACTGAAATTCTGTTGACATCCCCATTCACCACTTGGCCTTCCAAAACACTGCATAAGTATCCCTGACACCCTTTCTGAATCAATTTACACGCCTTTGCCGCAGAAATCAGGTAAGGTGGAGAAGTCACTTCCTGTCCCTGAACCATAGACTCTGGTTGGCCCGGAGGGTGGAAACTGATCTTTTTAGTCAAACAATCGATAGTTGCACCATTCTCGCCTAACCAATCCATTCCCAAAATGATATCAAAATGGGTCATGTCGAGTGGTAGCAAATTGGCATATACC
Organism: Camellia lanceoleosa; assembly: GCA_025200525.1. Lineage (NCBI taxonomy): Eukaryota > Viridiplantae > Streptophyta > Magnoliopsida > Ericales > Theaceae > Camellia > Camellia lanceoleosa. Next base: position 185,592,791 of record CM045762.1, read on the forward strand.
CGAATATCCCCAAGTTCAAGTTCACAATCAAAGTAAACTAAAGTACAAAACATAGAGTCTCCCAAAGGTGAAGATACACACAACAGATAAGACAAATTTTCTTTAGGTTTATCTAAGTTTGGTGCAAACAATTTTGACACGTAGGAATGAGTAGAACCGGAATCAAATAAAATAGAGGCAGAATGACCATGAACCATAAATGTACTTGACACCACTGTTGTTGCATTCTGCACGTCCCCTGGAACCAATGCAAACACTCTGCCTTGTCTTGCTGTGTCTTTGTTGTTGTTAGGTTTCACCGGTGCCTTGGTGTTAATAGTTGGTGTAGACCCCACTGAACTAGTAGCAGCCCTGTTGCCATTTCGTTGAGTTCTTTGGGGGCAGTCCTTGATCAAATGACCCATTTTGCCACAGTGATAACAAGCTCCAGACTTCCATTGGCATACCCCACGATGTCTCTTTCCACATTCCGAACAAGTAGGGATCGTACCCTGATTAGGAGCAGAAATGTTTGAGGCCCCTGAATTTTGTTTCTTGTTTGGTGGAGTAATCACTCCCTTTGACCATTGATTGTTTTGCCTTTTTCCTTTCCACTCGGCAACCCGGTTCTGAGCAGCAAGATTTTCTTCAGCTATAACAGCCCTCTCCAAAACCTCTACATAAGTAGGCAACTTTAACATATTGACTCGATCCAGAATTGCTCCTCGTAGTCCCCCTTCAAATTTCCGTGCCTTTTTATAGTCCGTGTCCACCATATGCGGTGCAAACCGAGCTAGCTCCGCAAATTGGGCCTCATATTCAGCAACAGTCTTGTTCCCTTGTCTGAGAGTTTCAAATTCAGTCACCTTTTTATCCCGCATACTTTGAGGAAAGTATTTATCATAAAACAGCTCCAGAAATCTGTCCCAAGTTAGCCCTGGATGGGTCGTTCTCGTGAGCATCCACCACCTACGTGCTTCATCTTCTAGGGTGAAGGCAGCCAATTGCACTTTTTGAGCTTCGGTGCAAGGGAAAACTTCAAATAATTTCTCTATGCCCAACACCCAGGCCTCCGCTTTCATCGGTTCTATTCCTCCCTTGAAGACTGGCGGTTTCATCTTTTTAAACTCTTTGGTAAGGGTGATAGTCCGGTCTTCAGCATGGTAGTCTGGTGCTACCGGTGGAGGTATTGGTGGTGGTGGAGGTTGTTCTTGCGGCTGTTGCTGCTGTTGTGGCTGTTATTGTTGCGGTTGTTGTTGTTGTCGTAGAGTCTCGGCCATCTCCATAATCATTCTTTCCATCCTATCCAACCGCGCAGATGTAGCATCTTCCGGCTCATCTGTCCTTGTTCTCACCATTCCTACATAACGATCAATTATAGGCAAAAGGCATAATTCAAAGTTGTTAGCATTATCAGAGTATTCTTCCTGTTGCCATCAACTATTCGTATACTTTTAGGGTGTCATGCATGGTACCTAAATCTTTTCTAGACACCCTACAGCTCAATGGCTCCGTGTGTGAGATAGCAACTCGTGCTCTGATACCACTTGTCACGCCCCAAACTTGCCCCTAGAAGTTTGGGCATGACCTACTCGTAAATAGGTACAAAACCTGGTGAACAAGCTTATGGGGCCTTATCGGAAGCATAACATAACATATATATAGATATAACAACCACCATTGCGCGATTTCTACCATGCCAGGATCTCATGCATCGTAATACTTCATCAACAACAGACATAGTTAAATTAAACCCTTACTCATCACTCAATTAATTAAGACAAAATGAAAGTTCAACAATGTAAAGTCATTTTTTTATGGCTCCTAACTTCACACACTTCCATTTCTTGAGTTTCTTATCTTCACATACATACAAAACATAGATAACCAATCTTATGCTCATAAAATTAATCACAACTTGAGAATAAAGAAGATAGATGAATTAGGCAAGAAATGAGACCACTTTATCCATTATTCATCTTTAGCACTCCCAAAAACAAGATCATGCAACATCAAGGTATTTCAACTTGAAATTAAAAAGAGAGTTCAACTATGAAATCAAACTTACTTTAGACCTTAAGCTCTCTTACTTCTTCCTTGTCTCTCTCTTTCCTTCTTCTCTTAAACTAAGTGTTTTTGCCTTAAACCCAAGAACAACATAGATATATATATCTCTACTAGAGCTAATAAGACAAAAATGAATCGTTTAATCGTCCCAAAATTAAAATTTCACGAACATACTTAATATTGGTTAAAAATTATACTGATCACGAATATCGTATCAATTTCAGGTAATTAAGCTGTTAAGGCTTCCAATTCCTTCTTTAATGTGTCAGGGGAAACAGATAGTGTTCTTATGAAACAGATAGACAACTAAAACATGAATTTCACTTGCTCATTCAATTTGCTTCATGGACCATTATAGTAAACATTTAAAAGTACCAATCGAGGGTTGCAAATATAACAAAAATCATGCACGAGAGTCGGGTTATTACATTGCTCCTCACCTACATATATATAAAGGGGAGGGTAAGCTTAGATACTCAGTGAATAATATAAGTAATAAAGGTTTGAATGAATGATATCCGAGATCTTTATCAAAACAGTACATATCATAGCTTATAACAAAACATGGGATGAATTAAGTTTATTGATCAAATTCTTTCAAAGCTTCTTGGATGTTTAATAACATCTACATAATACCAAGGGATGACATTCTAGACAAAAGAAGGGAATAACCATCCCGGAATCGAAGCACACTCGTTCACTACCGTCGGTGGCCGACCCGGAATCGGTTAGACAACCCACCCAAAAAATCGTCGGTGGCAAAACAAGGGAATAATCTTCTCGGAATCGAAATACACCCGTTCACGACTGTCGGTGGCCGACTCGAAATCAATTAGACAAACCCACCCATACAAGACCGTCGGTGGCAAAAGAGATATCTCAAACAAATGTGCTACATAGGCTTAACGTCCCCTAGCACGAAAGGACCTTCCAAGAATGTCATCAAAACAAACATAATACTTGATACAAAAACTAATAGATAATCATTCATACTTGAACAAGTACTTTTCCAAAATGAAACAAAGCAAAGCTTTTATCAAAACATTGTAACATAGCTTTATTAAAAATACTACTCACATTAGCTCTTCGGATGTAGGGATTAAGGCAAGAATCCAAGACCTATAAATACATGACAAAGTCCACTGAATGCATTTCGAGAAGATAAGAAGGAATGCTCAAAGATGGTTGTGCAATGCATTCTTAAAACAAGTTTTACATGAATGAAAATGATCCCAGCATTTCTTTCCAAAACCAAGTCAAGACAAAGCAAAACATGTGCTAGGAGTCAAAACACTGTTTTTCTTCTAGGGAAAACATGCTGGGTACCAACCAGGTCTCGGAATGGATGCACAGAGATGATCTAGGCCAAAATGGCCTAGTTGGGTAAACTCAGGAAGTCTTGGCCGAGGTCCCATACCTCTTGGCCGAGGTTCCACACCTTTTGGCTGAGGTGTGGTCTCCTAGGCCTAGGTGTGCGGTTGCCTGTCGAGATGTTACAAGGTGCAGGCAACGGTGTACCGTGGTCGGCCTAGGTGTGTGGTGGTTGGCCTAGGTGTGCATGCAAGATAGGCTAAGGTGCAAGTGATCATGTAAGGTAGGCCAAGGTGAGATACGATGCTTGGCCTAGGTGTGAGGTCTAGGCAAGAGTGGGTCTCAGTGACCATACTTAGACAAATGAAGTCTGGAAATCTGGGTTTCCTCTTGAAGAACATGAAGAACATGAATGCTAAAATCATAACTTCTTATTCAAAATCTGAGATTTCATGTTATGAGTTCAAAAACATGGACCTGTGTACCCATACTTGAAGATTTCATAAAAACAAACACAAAAACATAGGACTTGGTATAAACTTTCGGATCAAAACATGGTTTTCTTTTAAGAACACAAGAACATCACTTTCTCTCTCTAAAACAAACTTTAAATCAATGCATGGTTCATGAATCATGCTAGATCATGCAATGTGATCATATCAACATAAAGAACAACAAGAGTAGATCAAGAATCTAACCTCAAAACACGAATCAACGGTTTAAGGTGTGAAGATCAAGCTTGGAAATCTAGTTCTCCCCCTAAGAACTTCTTCCTCTTCTTCGTAGAGCTTCTCTCTCTACAAGGCTAGGATATGGAAAGTGATATGGGTTTCTCAGCTACAATCTGACTTAACCCTCTACTGGGACACGTGGCATCGCCGGATTGGATCTCCTCAAAAAGGTGCCAGAATGAAAAGACAAGAGTATGACAAAGTGTGTATAACAAGTAAGGTGGCATGGGCACTCTGACAAGGCAATGATCTCAGATTAGGACATAGGCTTCGGACAAGAAGGTTTCAATGATCTTGGCTAGGAAGGATAACACTTGACCTAGGTGTATCACACATTGGCTTAGATGTGCCACACCTCGGCCTAGGTCATACCAGTCCTGGAATAAAAGGTTGCTAGGTTCAAGGATCAAGGATCTAGGACGCCTAGATGATTAACATCTCGGCCTAGGTGATGCATACCTCGGCCTAGGTGATGCACATCTCGGCCAATATGCCTAGGTGACGGTGGAGGTCAACCAAGGTGGTTCCGAAATGGTCCTAGGTGTTAGCGCTCAACGGCCTAGGTGTGAGAGGTTCAAAGGTGTGACCTAGGCTTGAGACAACAAGGATAGATGACCTAAGCTTGAGACAGCAAGGATAGATGACCTAAGCTTGAGACAGCAAGGATAGATGACCTAGGCTTGAGACAGCAAGGATAGATAACCTAGGTTTGAGACGGCAATGATAGATGACCTAGGCTTAACACACCAAGCAAGGAACAAGGCATGTATGGCAAAAAGCACAAAACAAGACCGGGACCTTTACTTAGACAAAACAAGTCAAAGTCTACAAATGTAAGCTTAACAAGACAAAATCATGCAAATGCATATCAACGTGACTAAGACAAGAATGAGGGTTATTACATTTTTGGCTACCACTAATTCTTTGGACAAATCTCATCCAAACAGATTCAAACCCAGTACGAAGTAGAGAATCTCATTGATAAATATAATGACTTCAAGAATAAGGATTCTGCATACTAGGATGATCTAGATATGGATGAAATGGAACAAGGATTGAATGAAATGGAGTTTGAGATGAAAGCTGAACAACTTTTCCATCAAATAAGAACATATCATCTACAGCAACCCAGCTTGGATAGGATAGAGGACAAAATAAAGAAGGAACATAAATTCATTGACCATTGCTGGGACAAATTTCATGACCTTGGTATTCTTTTTACTCCTTATTTTTATGAGATTGAATTTGTAGCCAAGAAGGCTTTCTAATGTAATTATTTTCATATTAATAAAGCTAGATTTTTCTTTCTTCTTTCAGCATGTTCTGGTTTAATATTCCAATTGCATACTTGTGATCATTTTATTCGCACAATTCAAACAAAATCAAAGCTTCGAATTTACCAATTTTTCCTTCGAAGCTTGATTTGAACATGTTAGACTTATTTATTTAATTATGTATTAATTTATTTGAAAAAAAAAAATAGAATCCAAAATTTATTTTGATAATTTATTTAATTATATTTTAATTATTTGAAAAAGAAAAATAGAATCAAAATTTATTTTGATGATTTATTTGAAAGAGAAAAATAGAATCAAAATTTATTTTGTCCCATTATTTCTCACCTAAACCTTTATCCTAAATGTTGTTAGAATATATTTAGGCCTCGTTTGGCAAGAGGCTAAAATAGCCAATTAGCCAAAAAGTTACCTTTTTAGCCAAAAAGCCAACAACTCATACCAAAAAGTCAAAGATTCCCTTTTCTCTCTACTTTTTGCACGTCGTTTCGTAATTAGCCAAAAAGTTGGCCCAAACATACAGGTTTTTCTTACCAACCTTTTTAGCCAATTAGCCAAAAAGTTACTAAATTAGCCTGTTCCCAAACGAGGCCTTAATATTTGATTAAATCAGGAGTTCAAATAGCCCAGCACAACAGCAGGCCAAAAGGTTCAAAAGATTCAAGTGGAAGATATTTAAATTTGTAATGATGGAGTGGAAGATATTCAAATTAGTAATGATGGAGTACAATGGCTATAAACGGCTATAAATTCAAATGAATACAACGGCTATAAACGGCTATAAATTCAAATGAATATAATGGCTATAAACAGCTATAAACGGCTATAAGTTTCATTATATATACAAAGCCTCTAATGTAAACAAGTTACAAAAAAAATCAAAAAATATTTTTTGATCTATAATCACTCACATCTATTCTTTGAAAAATTCTCTGAGAAGTGTTCTTTAATTTTTGTTTACATCCTCTCTCAGAAATTATACACTGAGCCTTATAGCATTAAGCTCATCTTTCCTGTGTGAGGTTTATAGAAAAACCAGAGTTTCATTTTTATATCTATATTTGAGAGATAATTATTATAGCTTTCTGTGAAAGCAAAAACACCTTCTTTTCAATCTTGTAAGAGTGTAGTATACTCAGTGTTCTTGACTTAGAAAGTCTGTGTAAAATCTGTGGAGGATTGCTCCATCTGTGAAAAGGTTGCTAGCACCCTGTGAAGCTAGAAGATAGTGGAAAATCTCAAGTGAAGCTTGAGGAGTGGATGTAGGCTTTGTTGAAACCGAACCACTATAAATCTGTTTGTCTCCTCTTCCCTAATCTCTTTACTTTCCTACTACTACTATATCTATCTAATATTCATGTGCTAATCATTTGATTTACCTTGTATGTTAGTTATACTTCATTGTTATTTTGCTTGATCATTTACTGCGAAGTTCATCATTGTGCTTGTTAATAATTTGTTGTACTAGTAGTTAATTTTATTGGGGTATTATTAATTTTAAATTGTAGAAACCTAATTCACCCCCCCTCTTAGGTTGCTTTTTGGGTAACAGAACATTTCCAATGGAATACTTGAAACCTAAATTGAATGTCTCTAACACGTGGAGTATATTTGACAATTTTTGCCTTAGGTCTTCTTATTCCAATCGTATGGTTAACATAATCAACAGTTTCGAATTAACTATTTTTACTTTGAAAAACAGTTCATGCACTTCGAAGTATAGAAACTTTCCTTAGGAATTAATCTTAAAGATTGAGTCCTTTTGGGTTCTTTCACTGCTTGGCCAAATATTGGTTTTGCAACTTCGAAGTTTAAAACAAACAAATTCTAGCTGCAGAGTACTTCAAATGATTTTATTGTTAACAAGAAACTTAAAAATAAGTCTTTAATCTCTTTGAAGCAAACAAAAACCTGAGCATCCTTGTACTCTTAGGCATGAAATGTGCTTCGAACCCAACTTTTTGCTCTTGAAGTCTTAGTTGGTTGTTTGACCTTTGGCTTTGGAGCCAAATCTTGACTTCGAAGCCAAATTTTTACTTTCGAAGCCAATCTGAATGTTTGAGATATGTTCCCCGCCCAAACTTTTCACGTTGTTTTTTCAGGACTCCTTTGAATGTTAAGGAAAAATCTTAAACTTATACGGGTTCCAAAACCAGCCAAACAATTCATCTTGGGTCTTATTACCCACTTTGACAGATTGGGCATCTTTTGGACAAAAAACGTTTGAAAACCCTTTTTCTTCACGCTTTTAACTTACTTGCTCGCCTAAGACACAAACCCTTCATTTTCATCACTTTCTCTTTCTCTCTTCTCCTTCTTCAGCTTCGTCTTCCGAAAACTCTTGTTAATGGCTTTTTCCTCTTTGAAAGTGCAAACCGTTGAGCGTGTGAGTCCCTCTGTAGCTTTAAGGAGACTTATCAATGAAGAATACGAAAAGTACAAAGCTGGTGAACGGTGTGCTATTGATGGACGCATTCTTATTCCTCGCCGCTATGTTCAGGGAGAGTACGTGCTTGGACCCATTTTCGGAGAGGCCCCTGCTCAGCTTCCTGCCTTATACCCTCGTTTGGAGGATCATTGCTTGCTTTACGAAGGGGCACTTGACTGGGGAAGCTGGGGGTTGAACCGACCTCACCGTTGCTGGCTTACAATGAGACCTGAATGGGAAGAATGGTATGATCGAGTTGTCCCTGCTAGGACACTTGACCTTCAGGAACTCTACCTCCTTGATCCCCTTCGACTGGCCAGGTTTTTTATTCCTGAAAATCCTTTCCTCATACCTGCTGCATTTTGTTTTTGGAATTCTGTTTTTAATTTTTTTAATTTTGAGGCGGTATGATGGCCCCTATCATTCTGGATATATGCCATCTTTTAGGGTTATCCCCCATTGGCACTCTTTTTGGTCCTAACTATCTTGATCTTAATGTGCCTTTTTTCATCCCTCATTTGAACTCCTCCGTCAATGATTTTGCACACTCTGAAAATCCAAAGGAAGGCCCTGTGACAGACAGAGAGTTCTTCTCCTTTCCTTTGTATTGGCTTTGTAAATTCTTATTTTGTACCTCTTCTCAGAGGATTTTGCCTGAGTTTGCTCATCTTGCTAAGGCTCTGGCTTTGGGGAAGAAAATAGCCTTAGCTCTATATGTTCTGGGTCATGTATATAGAGCATGCTCTCAATTTTGTGAAAAATCTTTAGATACTAATCAAGGGGGGCCACTCTGGATATTACAACTCTGGCTTTTTGCTTATTTTACTGCTTTGCATTCTAGGTGTTTGAGATTTTTTCTATCAAACCCTACCTCTTATGGAATAAAATATGCCAGAGTTTCACTTTATCCTTCCACTTTTGCCTTCTATTTTACTTTTTTGATCAACTCCCAGCTTCTTCTTCTTCTCACACCTTCTTCTGTCCCTTCGAAGCCAATATTGGCCCAACTTGGTTGAGAACTTTCTTGGTTGATAGAAACTGTTCCCAACCTCAGCACAGGGATATGTGGGCTTCTATTTTAACTCCCAGAGAGCTTTTTATTGGCACTTGAAATCCTAGAGCTTACAAGTGCATAGCAGAAGCATACTGCCCTGTTCAATTTGCCAGGAATTTGGGCTTACCCAAAGGATCTCTATTTCTCTCTACAGTCAAACCAACTCCAATCTTACCACCAGAGAGCTGAAGGTACAAAGACTCAGGCTAGAGGAGGCAACCTCCAAGCTCATTCAGGACTTAATCGAATTTCAGTTCATTCTCTTTATCCTGTATAGGCGATCTTGAAGAGGTATCAGAACTGGTGGTTAGCAAATATGGAGGTGCTCCTGGCAATACCTCCCAAAGACCTGCTGGTGGGACTGGACTTGCCTTCTCAGACCTAGCCTAAAGGGACTGGGCTTATTACTCCTTCTACAGCTCCTGCCATCCCAGTTTCTGCTCCTGCTGACACAAAGAGAGCTCCTTCTGCCTCTCCTCCTTCTCTTAGAGTTACTAGGGTTGCTTCGAAGAAAGACATACATTCCTTATCTTTCTTTTCTCTTCTCTTTATAATGTTTAACTCTTTTATTTAAAGCTTTCTTTTTCATGCAGGAGCTTCACAAGTAGATTCTTCGCAAAAGGCTCAAGCCTTAAACATTCTTAAGGACAAGCAACAACAGCAAAAGAAGAGAAAACTTGTGCTTAGTCGTGAAGAGGAGGAAGTACCTGAAGAACCACCACTTAAGAGAAATAAGAAAATAACAATCTCCTCCTCGGATTTCAATGACGACCCTGCTTATCAAGCGGCTGCCAAGGCAGTCGAAAAAGAGCAATCCAAAGAATTGGTGGTTTTTCAAAGGTCCGAGAAAAGGAGACAGCAGCAGGTAATAAGGAATGAGACAACTGCTGCAGATGCTCTTCAAAAAGAAGCTGCAAGGAGGTAACAAACTGCTGAACACTATGCTTTTCGCAGTTCTCCAACCATTGTCACTACTACTTTCGAGGTTGGTAATTTCCTTTAGTTTTTTTTTTTTTGATAATTCCTTTAACAATAAAACTTACCATTGCTTCTTACTTTCTGATTTGCAGCGACAGTTATTCCACATTCTCCTTCGACAAAGGTTCCCTCAGTCTTATCTGAAGTTAAAAAAAATCATTAGAGGCAGCCTCAAAAAGGAAGAAGAAGGTTGACACTAATATGCTCTTAAATGTAGAGCCCATCCGAACAATACTTCCACTCTTCAGCTCTACATTCTCTATACATTTTTTTGGGGCAGGGAATTCCTATATCCTTATCCTTTGGTTTAACTCCATATCTTCTTTATCTAACCTTTACCTCAGCCCAATTTACTCTTCCTACAATCTTGGCTGCTCCTTCCCCACCTGAAGAGATCCTAGTTATCACTTCATCTTCAGTGATAGCTGATACTCTTAAAGAAGATACTGGTAGCTCACCAATTCTTTGTCCACCATCACTATCTAGCTCTAGTCCTTCTTTTCTTGACTTACTGGTGGCCAGGATTATGGAAACTGCTAGGGACACTTCATCCTTCTCTCCTATCCCTATGCAACCATCTCTTCCTTCCATTAGAGCCCTTTCTGCACCACCAATGTCAGTGGAAGAAATGGACATTTTTGGAGCTAGGCTGGCTAACCTTTTTGACATACCTTATACCATTCCATCAGCCAGTAATGAAGCTGAGCCATTGGTTCTGGCTGACTCTTTCTTAGAAATTTTTGAGAGCTCTTCCATTACCAGTAGAGCTTCTTTACCTTGACTGGACTTGGACACCTGTTTGGAATTGCTAACATCATTCTCAAGGATTCCATTCAAAGTCTATAATAAAGAATGGTTTTCTCCAATGCTGTAAGATCATTGAGCAATCCAACATGGCTATTTCTAGTCACTTGTCTCAAGCAGCAGCTACCATAGATTTTTATGTCAACATTTGCCATATTGCCAAAGCTGCAGAGGAGAAGTTATCAAAAGACAAGGAATTTATTTCTCATATACATGCTGAGGTGTCTGAATTGAAAGGACAACATTCTTCTGCTTCTCAATTTCGAACCCAGCTTTTGGAGAAAAAGGCTCAATTAGAGAAAGAGTTATCAGCAGCTAACCTGGCTTTGGATCGAACTGCTACAAAGTTGCAAATCACAAACCAATGGCTGGTTGATCGAAGGCAGGACATAGTCACAGCCATTCAGTTGTTCCCATCCCTTAGGAGTAGAGAATCAATTGTAAGGGAACAATTGAAACATTGTACTGATTTTTGGACCAATTTATGGCTGCATGTACTTAACTCCTTATGAAATGAAATCTTTATTTACTATTTGAGTGTTTTCATACTTCTCCGTTTTAGCATTTTCTACACTCCTTGTGTTTCCCATATAGTTGGATAATAAGGTTTCAAGTACTTGTCATTAATTTTCTTAGGGTGTATATACCCATTCAAATTTCTCAAATAGTATACTCCCCCAAGCAAGACTCTATGAACTTGATATAGTCTTTCCCAATTAGGTGACCATTTGCCAAACTTATGGCTTTTAATTCCTATTGAGAGTATTGTCTTCCATACCAAATCACCTTCATCAAAGCTAATATGCTTGACTTTCTTATTATAATTTTTGGCTGCTTTCTTCTTTTGAAAAAGAATGCTATTTAATGCCAAAATTCTAACTTCATCCACATTTTCTAATTCCCAAGAATATGCTCTAATGGTACTGCTCAAGAGCTAACTGGTCCTGGCAACTCACCCTCAAGGATTTAATGTTAATCTCTACAGGTAACACTGCATCATGCCCATGTACTAAGGCATAAGGAGTAACTTCTGTACTTGACCTTGGAGAAATCCTATAAGCCCATAATACATCCAACAACAAGTTATGCCAATCCCTAGGATTGTCTTCCACTGCTCTCTGTATTCCTTTTTTCAAAGACTTGTTGGATGATTCTGCTTGACCATTTGCTTGTGCATGATAAGGGGTAGAATTAACAAGGCTAATTCCAAACTCTACCGTAAAAGACTTTACCATCTTTCCATCAAATACAGTCCCATTATCCATAGTTATGGTCTATGGGATGCCAAACTTGTGAATCAGATCTTTAATATGGTTTAGCTTTGACCCACTTAGTGAAGTAGTCTGTGGCCACTAAGATGAAACAATGGTGCTTCGAAGAGGGTGGGTGTATTTTCCCTATCATATTCATAGCCCAACCTTTAAATGGCCAAGGTTTCACAATTGCATACAAATCAGTTATTGGCACATGTCTTATCATGCCATACTTTTGGCATGCCTGGCAACCTCTAGCATATTCTATACAATCTTTAAGGATGGTGGGCCAATAATAGGAATGCCTTTGAAGCATCCATCTCATCTTCACACCAGGCTGATGAGCGCCACAGATGCCTTCATGAACTTCAACCATAGCTGTTAATGCCTCCTTTGGGCCTAGATATTCTAATAATAACCCATCTGCTCCCCTTTTGTAAAGAGCATTACCATATAGGGATGGCAATTTGAAACCGGCCCGATGGGGACCAGCTCCCCTGACCCCGATTAGAGTGGTTTTTCCCCGAAAAATACCACCGACGGGTCGGGGATGGTATTAAAAAATAAATCCCCGATGATTTTCGGGCCGGGGACGGGGATACGTTTTTCAGCCCCGGCCCGTCCCCGTTCCCGTTTCCCCCCGAAGTAAAATTACTATTATACCCTCTCTATCGTTCATTTATATATATACGGTATACCCTCATATGTCTCTCTCTCTCTCTCTCTCTCTCTCTCTGTCTCTCTCTCTCTCACAGAATGACCCCTCCTCTGTCACTGTCTCTGTCTCTGTCTCTGTCTCTCTCTCTCTCTCTCTCCCTTCTACTCTCTCACACTCTCGCACTCGCACTCGCACATCTCCTCTTTAGCGGTGCCACCGCCACTGTCCAAGACACTGGAGTCGCCGTCCAGCTCGCACCGCCGCTTCACTCTCGTGCCTCTCTTCTACCTCTGTCCACGTCGCACCGCCGATCTACTTCCTCCATCGTTCATCGCCGACACCTTTGTCCACCTCGCACCGCCGCTCCACCTCCTCCATCGTCCATCGTCCATCGCCGCCGGTCACAGTCACCAAACCATCGCCTCGGTCGTCCTCTCTCTCTCTCTCTCTATGTGACACAGATCTGAGATCTGTTGTCGATGATTTGTTGATGATTTTGTTAGTTGAGATCTGTTGATGTTTGATGATTTTGTTGATGATGTTGTTGATAATGATCTATGTTGATGTTAGCTGGGATCTGTTTTTTTTTTTTTTTTTAATTTTTTTTTTATAATGTTTGATGATGTTAGCTGAGATTTGTTTTTTTTTATTTTTTTCTTTTTGGCTGGGGAATTATCGGGGTCGGGAAAACCTGATCCCCGTTAGGGGACGGGGATGGAGACGGTAATAGGTTTCCCGTCGGGGATCGGGGCCAAGGACGGGGGATTTTTTACCATCGGGGATCGGGGACAGGGAGGGTGATCCTCGGCCCCGCCCCGTTGCCATTCCTATTACCATACACTATGTATTGCATAGATTGTAATTTGATCTTTCTGCTAACTTTCGAAGATGGGCCAGTTAGGTACTGCATTATTGGATGCCTCCAATCTTAATCTTGTAAGTCATTGTGATTGACTTCTAACACCACATTCCTACCTAAAGGTGGTATTAATTTTTAATATGTTGCTTGACTTATGTTCATTTGAGTGTCATCTCTTCTTCTAAAATTCAAAACTTTCTGAGCTACATCAGTGGCTTTGTTATTCATGAATCTTGGGATATAAGTCACATTTGCTGTTTGAAACTGAGAAAGAAAATGTAATGCAACAACATAGTATGACAACATACTTGTACTTTGACATTTGAAAATTCCTTTCACTTGGTTGACCACCAATTGAGAATCTCCAAATATATCAACTGTATGAGCTAGTAATCCAATAAGCATTTCTAGTCCCATTATTAAAGCTTCATATTCAGCTTGATTATTGGAACAAGTAGTTTCATCCACTCTGAAACCGTGTGTGGTTTCTACTCCCTGTGGTGACTTAATTACAACACCAATCCCAATCAGACCATTGGCCTTTGACCCATCGAACCACATCTGCCATGGCTTAACATTGATCATACCAAGATCCATTATCTCCTGACTTTCCATTTGACATGTATGATCTGCTAAAAAGTTAGCCAAAACTTGTCCTTTTACTGCTTTTTGGGGGACATATTCTAGATGAAACTCTGACAAGGCTAATATCCATTTGCCAATTCTTCCTCTCAACATTGGTATAGATAAGATATACTTAACCAAGTCTGTGGTTGTAATTACTGAGACAACATTAGGCAAAAGATAATATCTTAATTTCATTGTTGCAAAGTACAATGCAAGGCACAACTTTTCTACAGTTGAATATGTACATTCACAAGAATTTAAAAACCTACTAAGGTAATAAACTGCTTACTCCTTGCCTTCTTCATTGTCTTGGGCTAGGAAAACTCCCAATGAATCCTCTACTGCGGCAATGTATGACTTTAAAGGCTTGTCACTCTTTGGTGGCATCAGCACTGGAGGCTTGGCCAAGTAGGCTTTAATTCCTTCGAAAGCAGTTTGATGCTCTGCTGTCCACACAAACTCCTATTCATATTTCAGCTTCAATAAAGAAGAAAATACTTTAGTTTTCCCTGCAATGTTAAAAATAAATCTTCGAAGAAAATTAACCTGACCAAGGAACTTTTGTATTTCTTTTTTACTTGATGGAGGCTTGGCCTCAATGATGGCTTTGGCTTTATTTTGATCAATCTGTATTCCCTTCTTTTATACTACATAGGCTAAGAAGTTTCCAGCTGATACACCAAAAGCACATTTGAGAGGATTAAGCTTCAATTTGAACTTTTTCATTCTTTTGAAAGCTGCTTCCAAGTGAACCAAATGTTCTTCCATGGACTGGGATTTTACTACAATGTCATCAATGTAACACTCTAAATATCCTCCAATGAGATCATGAAAGATAGTGTTCATTGCCTTTTGATATGTAGCCCCAACATTCTTCAGACCAAATGGCATTTTGACCCATTCGAAGGTGCCAATGTTCCCTGGACATCTGAATACTGTCTTATGGACATCCTCCTCTGCAATGCAAATCTGTCCAATCTAGGTAGCTCATTATAAGACCAAGCGAAGCAATCCTTATATTTTTTTAAGACAACCAATAACTGGTTTCTATCATAAGGACTTAACCAAGCACTAATATAAATAGGTTGATGTGAAGAACCTTCTCCTAAATTGACTTCTTCCAAGGGGTCTTGTACTTGAGCACTCACTAATGCTTCTCTTTTGATTTCTTCTACCCTCGAAGCAATTTCTTTGCTTTGTTCTGCTCTTACTTTCTCTGGTTCAACATCTTTGTCTTCTTCCTTATAGACAAAGTCTGTCCATAAGGCTTTTTCCTCTTGTATTTCCTGGACCTTTGTTTCGATGTCCAATGCACAGTATTTATCAAAAGTCAAAGACCTGACTTGTTGTTGCCCCTACTTACAGCCAACTACCATGGCTTCTTTCTCTTGTTCTTGAACCTTCTGGACTATCGATTTTATGTCCAACATTGAAAACTTAATTAAAGCCAAGGCTTTGGCTTCTTGGGTTTCATCTTCTTGCCTACAACCAGGTATCATTATCATCCTTGATGACAAATTCTTCATCAGCACTCTCCTGCACTAAGTGCTTCAGGTGTGCTACTTTCTCATCAGCTGTCACTTCGGCTGAACAATCAGTTTTGCTCAATATACTAAGTGGTGTCACTTCTTCAGTATATAACTTGGCCTCTACAAAGTCAGCACAAGCAATAAAGGGTTGAGGATCTGCATTGATCTCCTTTGTCTCTCCATTGTATAAGGCCATCATTATCTTCTGATGTAGAGAGAAAGGTACACATTTGTTGGTGTGAATCCAATCCCTGCCAAGAATAGCATTATACTTAGCATTACTATCAATAACAAAGAATGCCGTCATGTAATCTCTGGTTTCCACACTTAGGTTGATGGGCAAAATACCCTGAGCCATCTGTTTATCCCTAGCGAAACCAGCAATGGTTGTGCTGGTTGGGATTAATCTGGGGTTCTTTTTTCCCAGCTTCTTCAAAGAGGATTTCGAAAGCAGGTTTACTGCTGCCCCATTATCCACCAATACCCTATTCATTTGTATCCCATTGAAAAAAGCCTTGTTATACAAGGGCTTGACATGCTGTGTTATGGATGTTGTAGGATACTCAAAAGGATATGAGAGATTAATACTCACTTCCTCACTCTCATCTTCAGTTTCCATTGGTGTGGCTACTTTAGACTCAACTTGAACCATGCTAACCTGTGAATCTTCACTAGAAACTAGAATAGAGTCAATCTCCTAGCCTTTTTGGTTTCCATCTTCAGGTTGGAACTCCTGTGGTAGTATATGCACCATATTTACTGATACTGGAGGAAATGAGCCAAACTGAACTGCTGGCTGCACTTGTTTCTTTTCGAGGCTAACTTGTTCAGTTATTTTAGAAGCATCTTCCATGCTGCACTCTGGTATTTCAGTACTAGTGACTTCCTTCGAATGGTCTGCTCCTGCTAGTTTTTCGACCAAAAATGTCTGTTCAGCCATGAAGGCTTCAAACATCTCATCCTCAGCCATTTCTTTCCTTTGGCCTAGTTCCACTTCTCTTTTTGTCTCACTGTTGCTTTCCATCAAGGCCTTTTCAAGACCTACTAAGCCGGACCTTTCCTTGGCTTTCAGTTCAGTGTGAACTTTAGCCAACTGCTCTTTATTGAAACTTCTTTTGTTCTAAGGAGCCAATTTTGGACTATGATCCAATTTTGGACTTTCTCTTTCCCCTGTCTGGCCTTTTGGCTGGGCCAATGAAAAACTCTTTCCACTTTCCTTTAGATCCTTTTGGTTCACTAGATATTCCTCCTTTGAGACTTAGAAATTACTGGAACCATATTTGGTTCCTTTGTTTTTGGGTGCTTTAGTAATACCCAATTATTTGAAGCCACTAAGGGAGGTTTAACCATTCTACCCTGGTCTCCAAAAACACTTCTCTGGGCAGGCATTTCCTTAGGCTTGTTCTGCATGACAAACTAATTTGGAACCTCAGGTACCCATGAACTCACTAGTTCAGTTGCTGAACTAGCTCTTTCTGCCTTCGAAGCCAGCTTCAAAGCTGCCTATGGATGCCACTGTTTGGCCCTGATCCCTTGTCTTGAGCCTAATTCAGGCCTTCTATCAGGGTGGTTACTTTCCATCTTGTTTGAGGCTGATCTTGGAGGCCAATCTTTGGCTCTGATTCCATAACTTGAGCCCATTTCAGGCCTCCTTTTAGGATAATTGCCTTCCATTCTGTAATAGTTGGGTGGTCTGGACTCATGTAGAGGTCTCTTGTCCTTGGAATGCACTCTAGTGGCTGATGGTCTAGCCAAGAATGGCTATTGTCTGGGACCAGTTGAGTATGGCCTCTTGTTGTAGGTACTGGTTGGTTTAGGATGTCTATGCACATCCTTGTAATACTGTTTTTCATCAATTGGGAGCCCTTTCAACTATTTGTAACTTAACCTACATCTGGGACACATCCTTTGCATGATAGTTGCCTCTAGAGAGTCATTATCTAGTGCCTCCTCACTAGAGTCCTCCCTTTGGTCTGCAAAGCTTTGCTTATTCACTGGTGAACTTCTGGTATCTTTCTTGACAGTAGTTTGGCTGGCAACATGCATCTGCATATTAACCTTCTCCAATTCCTTCAAGGATAGGTTTTGGAAGTCTGGCATAACAACATTGGCTGTAATTTCCCCAATCTCTAGGAATGGATTAGTGTCAATCCCCATAGCTTTCTCTGTTTTGGTTGGGAATTTTAAACTCCCCTTTCAAATCTGTTCTTGGATCCTATCCCGAAAAAGAATATAGTTTTTAGTTGAATAAGATCAAGAATTGTGCCATTTACAATACATTTTCCCTTTAAGTTCTTCTGGGGAAGGAATTTTACCTTCCTTTGGTAACTTTAGGAAATCTGCTGTAAACAAATGATAAAAAATGTCAGTTACCTTTGTTAAATCAAAAGAGTATTTCATATGAAGGTCTTTATTTTTAAACTGCTGGTCTATTATAGTGTCCTTATGAATTAATGCCTCACAGATCACAGGCTCTTTCCTTATGATCTCTGCTGTATCAATCTCGTAATTAGGGTCTCTATAATAAGTCTTGTATGATGCATGACTTTGATCTTGTTCTTCCTCAAGTAATGATTCATATCTAAACACCTTATAGGTTAATTCCACTAAGTCTCGAAACTCAGTTGAGTTGAACTTGTTTCAAAGCCTAAACTCTAAACCATTTTGAGCCAATCTCACAAATTCAGGCTCTGGTAGAATGACCCTACACTTGTTTCGTGCTTTTTTGAATCTGGTAATAAATTGAACAGCCTTCTCATCAGGCCTTTGACTCAACCTTGCCAAGTCTGCCATGGAAACTTTTGGCTCTGTTTGGAAGAATTAGGCATGAAATACCTTCTTCATTTGTTGCCAAGTTTGGATAGAGCCAGGTGTAAGGTTAATATACTACATAAAAGCTGCCCCACTTAGAGAATTTGGAAAAGGTCTTAACTTTGTGTAATCATTATTGGTAAATTCACCACATTGGGCTGCGAACCTAGCAATGTGTTCTACTGTTGACTGGTTTCCATTCCTATAAAAAAGAGCAAAGTCTGGTATTCTAAACCCCCTTGGGTATTCATGCACCCTATCCACCCATTCTGGGTATGGCTTCCTATACACAGGAGTTTGAACCCCCCGAGCCATAGGTTCACACATTTCTCTGACAATATCAGCGATTTGGTCCCTAAGAACCATATTTTGTGCTTGTTGGACTACTATTGGAGGAACAAACACAGGATTTTGTGTAAACCCTTGTGCTTGAGGTCCTCTTGGTCCATTGGGAGGTATATTTAGGACTTGCTGTCCCTGTGGTACTTGCTGCTGTTGAGGGTATGGTTGACCTCTCTGAGCCTGTCTTATGAAAGGACTTGCAAAAGGGGTTACAATAAGAGGAACATGTGTTGTTTCTCTCCCAGCCGCAAGAAACCCTTCCAATCCCCCGGGTGTGAATTCAAATAGAGGATTAGTGAACCCTCTTGTGCCAGGTATGGCTTCGAACATGGGATTTGGAAACATTCTTATGCCATTTTCTTGTGTTGGCCCAGATCCACCAATTTGTATGGTTTCACTATTAGGTAATGAGGCATTTTGATTTACCATAGGCCTCGCAAGAGGCTTAAATATAGGTGATGGTCTTTCATAATTTTGATTACTAGTCTGACCATTAGTATGTCCATTACTTTGCACAGGCTGTTTATCTCTAGCCAATCTTTGCTGAGGAAGATTTGAATTTTCCTCCATATGCCTTGTGTTAGTTGGTTGATGGGAATTCATTCGATCCATAAAGAATATTGCCCATCTTTCCATTGTGTTCATTAACTACTGTCCCTATGGCATCTACCAGGCCTCCCCATGGATTCATTAGCTGAGTAGATAGAACAGTGGATGATCTAATTCTATGGCCTCATCCAATATTTTGAACATGTGGTGCATGTTCAGAATTACTGGTCTGTTCGACCATAGGTTCTGATAAGATAGGTGCTTACATAGGATGTGTTATCATATTATCCTCTAGATTAGGTATTTCTACCTCTCCTTCCACACCTTTTTTCAAGCGTTCATTTTCTCCTTGTCTCCTACGTCTAGCCATTTCAATTTGTCTCACAGGGCGTGCCAAAAATATATATTGACTTTTTGGTTTTCGAAGGTTAATATTGTAATTTTAAGCGTGCTAGCAAAGGTCAATCAGTCCTTATAGAAGATTAACTGCCAACCATTTAGTAGACGATTGTGTTTTAGTTCTCTCAGCCTCAATGAAGAGGACTTTTACTAGTGGCTTGTTTAGGAGAATTTAGTAAATAAAAATTAAGTGAAAAATAATTTCAGAATTTCATTAAGTAAAATGAAAAACTTACAATGATCTGACCCAGCCTCGTAGAGGTTTACAGCAACAAGCTATTTGAAACTACTCCTAGGAATGAAGTGTAGTACAGGAATTGAAATGCAGAAATGTAGGAAACTGTAAAAATTGGAAGGGAAAACAAAGTAAATAAACTAGTTTTTTGATTTGAGTCTAGATCCTTCATTCTAGAGCTTTCTCTGCTATTTATACTTCTCAATGATAATCGTCGAAGTGGGCTTCTAACCGTCGAAATGTCCTCCCATGATTGCTGAACATGCTCTCTCATAGTCAGTCTCACTACACCACCTTTGCAGTTAGGCTTCCCTATTGATTTTGAATTTGAACTTTGTGAGTAACCGTTAGGCCATATCACCTTATATCCCTCGATTGTTTCAATACTACGCAGATCCATTATTACCAATACGAGCTGACACGTGTCTAACTTTGGTTGGCAACTTGTATTAACTCCCTAAATTGCCCTCTTTATGCCACGTGTTGAATTGTGATTGACTTTTACAAATTATACAACCAACATTACCTAAATAGTAAAAAATGTTCTTTGTGTTGATATTGAAATATATATCTATACTATCTATTAGTCTCAAAATTATATAATTAAAAAAAAAAAAACTTACACTTGTGCCATTTAACTGCCCACGTTTGGTACCCTCACTTTTTATTGCTCCACACCTACAACTTCTCTGATTTTATGCCCAATTAGATTTTTTTTTAAAAAAAATTTACTTCATTCCTACACCTACATATACGTTATGTTCCTTACTTTTATTTTACTTCATCCCTATTCTACACTTACATGTTATGTTCCCTCACTTTCATTTTATTAGGGCAATTTGGGAAGTTAGTAAAAAGTCAATTTTTTGGTTTTTTAGTTTTTTTACACAAAAAGATTATAAAAAGCCAGCTTTTTTAGCGAAAAAAGCTATCAAAAAGTCAAAAAAATAACAAAAATTAGTTTTTTACCAATTTTCCAAAACACCACAATGTTCCATAGTTCCATAAACTTTTTAAAAAATTTCTTCCAATCAAATCATTGACAGGTTTGCACATTTCTATTGTCTTTTTCTTATTAAAGTTGCTCATTTTAGGGATTTGATTTTTTTTTTTTTTTTTTGTGTGTGTGTGTGTTGATTTTTGACCTCACAGCCAAATAGATCTCTTGTTACGATGTAGGGAACTTAGCTGGAAAGCACACAACAGAATAAATTAAGGTGAACACTTGCACACAAGAGAGTGAGAAATACCGCGATGGCTTGTCTATCCGGGGGCACTTCGACGATCAAGTCACTCAACTTATCTCTCAAAGATATCAAACAAGTATTCAGTGTACAAGTAAAAATATACCTTAGACCCACGGGGTGTCTTATTTTTATAGCCATTAGTGTCCTCGTTTCCTAGAAGTCTTACTTCATATGACTCAAACACAATGCTTATCTCGGACTCTTAATTAGATATGGATGAACTACTCAAGAACCTCATCCTTATCTGAACTAAACGCATCATTTATCTAGGACTCTTGTTGTGACAACTGCCTCCTTAATTACGTAAATTAATTATATTAATTATATGCTTATTGCTAATCATGTGATTATGTGTTATGTAAGTTATGTGCCATATGATAAATGCTTACATTGATTGATATTGTAGTGTTATTGTGAACAAATATGTAGTGTTATGGATTTAACCTGTCTGAATTACTAATTTTACCAACTTAAAATTTAATAATAGAATATGAAATTAGAGCCTAATTCATATTAGGAAAAATTAAAACTAGTTTGATTTAAGTTATAATATTAGAGATTAGTTTAATTTGAATGAGATTAATTAATTTAAGTAAAGTTGAATTAATTGAAATATTGATAGAAGAATTAAAAAAAAAATTGAATATGATAGACCTATACAAGTGTCTGTAGCTCGACTTTTTCGCGTCCCCTTTTGGAAGCTTGAAAGAAGCCCTACAGTTCGGACTCCCGCGATTCTGAATCTAATCTCACAAGTGTAATGTGAAATAGATAATCACCAAAGAGTCCAAATCCGACAAATCTTTTAGAAAATTGATTTTGAATAAAAAATGTCAAAATTGGACTATTTTGCCAAATACAGAGTTGCCACCTAAATATTTTTGGGAAATCTAGGAAACCCATGACTCGTGCCAAAAGCCACGTGTCCGTCATCACCAAAGTTGCCTCGATTCGGGAACTTGGGTACGAGAGGGGAAGGTCATGAATACATTTGAGCACCCTCGCTCGCCCGATTAAAGATCGGCCTCTACTAATCATAATATGATTTTTATCGACATCATATGTTCTTGTTCCAGTTTATTATACTAGCATTACTATGTGATGAGCACACACAAGTATAGACTAGTTTGCCTGAGTTAGAACAATTCAATTTCATGTTTGTTTTTCGAAAAGGGTTTGATTTTGCCACTTAAAGTGGGCTCAAAGTTTGTGAATTTGAATCATTTCAATTCAAACAACAAGCCTCTGATCTGTATTGTACCCATAACCTCTATGCTCATATTGTCATACGCCCGAATCACTTGGGCTGTAGGCACGAAATCTGCTAGTTTCAAACCGATGGCATAAGCTGTGCGAGATGGACAAATGTTGATTGTTGACCCGGTGTCGATGAATACGACTGGTACCCACTTTTCTTTGCACTCCACTGATATGTACGGAGGTTTGTTGTGTGCTGAGCCTTCCGGCGATAGTTCTTTATTAGAAAAGGTTTGGGTTGGCACGACGCCTCCTGGGTAGACTAATCCCACAAGCTATTTAGGAGTCGTGTCAATGGACAATTTTGCTTTGTCCATCGCTGATGGTACAGCCTGTCGATGTACCCGAGAAGCCATGAACAGACCTCAAATTTAAATATTGGCTTGAATTTTCTTTAGCTATTTCAGCACCGCCTCTTCTTCCAATTGTTTTTCCTTCTGCTTTTCAACTTCTCTATCTTTCCCAGAGGCTTCAGCTTAGTCCAAGTGTGACGGCTTGAAATACCATCCACTTCTAGTCATATGGTCTATCTCTTCAGCATACTATGTGTTGTTTGGCAGGGACTCATCCCAGTCTTCATCGGTGTGGGCTAGATGTAAATCATCATCCTCCCACCATACCCTTCCGACAACTGACAAATAATTGTCTGTTTCCGGTCTAATTATTCTCACATCAGAAGTATCCCCCGCAAGGTGTTGAGCTTTTCTAGCTTCTTGTTTGTCCTGATCTCTTTCTTGCACAAACCGCTTCAACGCGGCTTTTTGTTCTGTATCCGTGGTACTCACGACGTCTAGTTCCTGAGCTAAATTCTGGATGCCGGTGCTTTTCGGCAGTTTCCCTTTTTCCTCGGCCATTCCGACCACTGCAGCTATTCTTGCTACCTTTTCTTCAGGTTTTGGTTCAGTTCCTTCCTCCCTGTTAGGTTCATCACTTAACCACCCCGAGTTGTCCGTCGACCCATTCAAATTAAACTAGTCAATATGCACGTCCCCTTGATCTTGTTTGTCGTAGAACTGCAGATTGTCTAAGTCCTCTTCCAGCTCTGCCAGATCATCTAGACCTTGGCTCGGGCCATCCTCTTGGACTACATTGACCTCCGTTACTGTCGGCAATACCACTTCTGGTTTGGCTTGATCGGTCAGCATAATGTAATAGCACGGGTCATACACCTCCTCAGATAAGTCTGCAGAGCTCTCAAGCAATGGACTAACATTTTCCTCAAAGGCCAACTTTCCTCCTTCTGCTATTGTCATTATTACGAGTTTAGGTTGAAGTGTGGACGTGTCCATCATGCACAAGTCCATGCTTTCAGGAATGAACAACGTCGGTCTGGATAGGTGAGAAGGGGTAATATATACACTAGGGTCATAGGGAATGGCTAGTGTATTTATTAGATTTAAGTGCCGGGATGGAGAGACTTGATTGTGGGCTGGGAGAGGGTTGGTGGTTACATTTGGCTTTTGAGGTGGTGCGATCACCTTGTTGTCAATGAGATCTTGGATCTCATGACGTAGCCTGAAGCATTGGTCGGTGTCGTGACCATGTTGCTGGTGAAAAGAACAGTATTTGGCTAGGTTGTGTTTAGGTGAAAGAGGATCTAGTAGTGGGCGAGGCTCTAATGGCTTAAGATGCCCCTTTTTAATCAGTACCTTCATGGTTTGGGATAAAGGCATGTAGAGTGGGATAAAGACCCTTTGAGATTGGGCCTGGTTGTTTGGGGTTTGTGGAGTTGTACTGGCGAAAGGGTTGGCGGTCTTGGCTGTGGTAGTGACGACATTCACATCAGATGGCCGTGCAGTTGTGCTTTCACTGGTGGTTGTATTGGAACTGCACGCAAAAGACCTCTTGGCCTGCTCCTTCTTATCAGTTATAAACCCCTATTTCATTGTATCTTCAATCTGAACCCCTATCTCATGGAGCTTAGTGAATGTGAACAACGGTAAGACAATCATCTTTTGCAATAATTTACCTTGCAGATTACAGACCACCATCTTGATTTGATCCTTCTCTGACGGCCTATTAATCATCATTGAAGCCTTGGCCCTCCACCTTATTACAAAGTCTGAGAAGCCCTCATTTGGCTCCTGACGGGCTGCCTCAAAATCACGGGTTGTGACCTCGATTTGCGTGTTGTATGAGTATTGTACGATGAAGGCCTCAGCCATTTTCTCCCAGCTCCGCTTTACTGAATCCTCCAGTTTTGCATACCAGATAGCTGCTATTCCTGACAAGGTTCGGTCGAAAAGTGACAACTTTTGAAGTCTAGTAAGGCCCATCGACCATGGGATGTCTGAAAATAACCGCAAATGGACCATGGGATCCCCAGAGCCATCGAAATGATCGATGTGTGGCATTTTGAACTGATCCGACAAAGTTACCAGAGAGTCAGCATATCCATCTTCGATGTCGGGGATTGAGTTCACACCTTGTGCCCGTTTGAAAAGTTTCTCCAGCTTGTTGACCTTTAGTACAGTCGGGTCAATTTCGAATTCAAATGGAGGCTCAGTTTGGTACACTAGTGCCTTGGAGGCGTGCGGTGGGATGGGGTCTATCGGATTACCCTGATTCTCCTGAACATTGGCAGTGATTCCGGGTGAGGGGTACCCACAGGAGGTGCATGAGATGCAAAAGCCGCTGCTTGTTGTGGTTGCTGTTGTTGCAGCCTGTTTATCACTTCTTCTTAATGGGCTGTAACTTCAGCTTGGCGAGCAGCATCTTGCTGCATGGTTTCCACTGTTTGCTGGAGATGACGAATCAAGTCCTCCATACTAACTGCAGGGCACTGAGTCATCTGAATGGGTGAGTGATCTCTTGCTGG
Organism: Camellia lanceoleosa; assembly: GCA_025200525.1. Taxonomy (NCBI): domain Eukaryota; kingdom Viridiplantae; phylum Streptophyta; class Magnoliopsida; order Ericales; family Theaceae; genus Camellia; species Camellia lanceoleosa. Next base: position 185,618,022 of record CM045762.1, read on the forward strand.
CCGAGATGTAGAAGATTGAACCTGACTAGATGCAAGTGATTGCTGAACTGGTGAATTGTACCTAACTCTCCTCCGCCTAGTAGCCGATAGGAGCGAAGCAAACACAGGTTGTCCCCTAACAAGATCTCCGGATCTGTAAAGTCTCCTTACATGGATCCAGAGCGCTTGGGGGATATCCAAACTATCTGAAGCAATTGTGATAAACCACCTAGCAAAAAGAAACAAAGCAAAAGGAAAACAAAAATTAGAAATCGCACAGCACCTCAGCTCAGATGTTAACCATTCATAGATGTAATTAAAGCTGTAGGACTGCACTTAACACTGAATTCTGCCTCCAAAACTGATACCCAACTTGCAATCGATACAAGACGTTCTGTGCAGTTTCACCGTAGCGACATACTAGTTAAGTGAACAAAACACCCCTATGAGGGGGGAGGGTTACCCTATCCTAGTTTCATCAGGAACTAGGGTTCACTATTCAAACAATGCGGTTTCACGCAATCCTGTATTCAGGTATCCGTTCTGTCCTAGTTTGGAACAGTCTCTATGGTTTTCGATATGCAACTAGGCCAAATGGTCAAAAAGGGCGCCTCGGCAAGACTACCTAATATACCTCTCGCAACTAACACCAAAAAGTGAACGGTGGATCAAACGGTACAACGGTAGTCCAGATCCAAGGGTTGTGTTCCCATCGTGTCAGAGCCCGCGATCGGTCAACCTTTCGGCAAGCTTTTCAGGCAAGCCTTCGGCAAATCGTCTAGGAATAGCAAATGACAAACACAATGACTTAAATGAAACAATGCAAATGCAATGCAAAAAAACATATAAGTGCAGATAAAATTTCATATCACGAATTTCAAGTCAAGTTCTCTAAATTCCCCAACAGAGTCGCCAGAAACTATATCTCGACTTTTTCGCGCCCCCTTTCGGAAGCTTGAAAGAAGCCCTACAGTTCGGACTCTCGCGGTTCTAAATATAATCTCACAAGTGCAATGTGAAATAGATAATCACCAAAGAGTCCAAATCCGGAAAATCTTTTAGAAAATTGATTTTGAATCAAAAATGCCAAAATTAGACTGCTTTGCCAGATATAGAGTCACCACCTAAATATTTTTGAAAAATCTAGGAAACCCATGACTCGTGCCAAAGGCCACGTGTCCGTCATCACCAAAGTTTCTTCGGTTCAGGAACTTGGGTACGAGAGGGGAAGGTCATGAATACATTTGAGTACCCCCGCTCGCCCGATCAAAGATCGGCCTCTACTAATCATGATATGATTTTTATCGACATCATATGTTCTTGTTCTGGTTTATTATGCTAGCATTACTATGTGATGCGCACACACAAATATAGACTAGTTTGCTTGAATTGAAACAATTCAATTTCATGTTTGTTTTTTAAAAAGGGTTTAATTTTGCCACTTAAAGTGGGCTCAAAGTTTGTGAATTTGAATCATTCCAATTCAAATAACAAGCCTTCATCCATAGGCACTCAAACAGTTTAACAAGTAAGCACTTAGCCTCATGACAAGCGTCTAGTCATAGCAGTCAATCACACTCATGCAAGTATGCTAAAGCACTAAAAACTCATCTAGTACTCCAAGCTAAGATAAAAAATAAATAAATAAATAATAAGGAAAATATACACGATACCTAATTATAAAAGATGACTAATGTAACACATACAATATGCAATTAATAGGCTCAGCTACTAATATGGCATATGAAACAATTTAAATATCATGCGGTCTAAGCACGTATTCAACGAAGTATTGAACGACAATGAAAGTTTGAATGATGAACCGAGCCTCGGTGCATGCAAGACAAATGAATGGATGCAAACATGTGATATGCTAATTGAAACGTGATGCTCCTAAACTAACCATCATAAGCGGATAAATAAAATGGAGAAAGACGTGGGGTTGGAAGACATACACATTATTACAACATTGATACCCTCGCGTAGAAGGATCCGAATGAATAAACTAGCTAACTAAGCTAAAGCGAATTAAGCTAATTATTACAAACCGAAATGAATAACTAGCTAAACCACTTAACTAATTATTACAACACTAGAATTAACTAATTAGTAAGCTAACTAATTAAATAATTACAACATAAGTGTAATTAAACTAAGCAACTAGCTACTCTGTCTCGGGAAACAAGGGATGTGCATGCGTATGTTCGGATTCCACCGAAAAGACCACCGTTTTGCTCCCGAATGCCTCTGTTTGCACAGTTGAACACTTCCAGAACAACTTTGCTCCATCTTACCAACACTCTACCGAAATTTGCATCAGTGGCCAGCTGGCCAAAGATGAAGGTTGCCGGCCACCAGCAGGCCATGGAGGTGGTCTGCCGGCCACCTGCCGACCATGGAAAGTGGTCTGCCGACCACTGATGCCTAGGTTCATCTTGCTGCAACAAAGGATAAACAGAGCATATGCAGGGTATTTTCAAGGATTGTCTACACAACTCACCCCTTCTTTTCATGAACAAAATCCAAAGAGTGGTGAACCTAAGCCACAAACCACCAACTCAAGCAATTTCATTGCATGATGGCTAGTGAACCCAAGAGTGCAAGTTCAATAAATGCAAAAAAAAAAAAAACACACACACACACAAACACAAACCTCCTCTCTTTCATGAAAGATTAAGGGAAGGGGTTGACCTTGGAGACTTGGATCATTTCATCACTAGCAAGTATGAAAGGGTCCAAGTTCCATGTGTTCAATTAACGTTCGATTGAACACACCAAGGCACAATTAAATTCTTATCTTAGCACAATTTTAGCTTCAACTTTAGCTACTCATTTTAACTTACCAACCATTCTTTAAACAATTAAGTCCATTGGTGAGTTGAGTCATCTAAAAGAGAAGGAAGTGTCAAACAAGGAGTAGTTTAAGACAAGAGAGAGGTGTCGTGCCATTGATAGTGAACCCCCAAAAGAGGATTAAACCATTAAGTATGGACCTCAATCTCAAACTTAAACAATCCTAAGGTTGAAACAACCCTCAAAGCAAACAAAGATTGAAGAAATGAGGAAGGTTGGAGAGATTATGCTTGTTGAAATTAAGTGAGAAAAACACTAAAACAATGCATTCAACTCAAACAAGTGGTGTCTAAAAGCTTAAAACACCAAGCTTGTGAGGACACTTACAATACGAGCATGCAAAACAAGACTCAAATGCAACAACCAGCCCAAAAAAGTGCTAAAAAAGTCCAAAACAAGTCCTAGAACATACTGGAATTAAGCTAACACATGGCATAAACTAGGCTAGTAAACAAAACACGAGGAGGGGAGGCTAACCCCTCCAAATTTGGACTTCAAAACATGATTTTCCCCACTAAAAATGCTCTAAAATTTAGTGTTTAAAAGCTTGAAAAAAGATAGTTTGAAAGTGGGAAACAAATGTGGAAAGGCCTTACAAGCAAGAAATAAAGAAAGGTAAACCACCCCTTAACCTTAAATGGCCTAAAACCACAAATTTCAGCCCACAAAGACAGAGTTTTTATAGCCCAAAATCAGTAGAAAAAAGATAGAAAAACAAGTATGCAAAGCAAGTTAAAAAGGCAAGTATTATACCTCTTGAAGAGAAGAGTAATTCCAAGCAACAAAACCAAATAAGTACACCCTCTAGAGCTCAAACCAAGCTCAAGAACACCTTAGCTCAAAGATGAGAATATTTGGTTAAGGGTATATAGGTAAAAGTTAAGGAATTGAAAGCTAAAGTGTAGAGATTTGTTAGAAAGAGAGAATTTGTGACAACCCCGACTCACGGTTAACGCTAATTCATGATTAAGCATAATAAGTAAATGATTAAGATGAAATCCTAAATTAATTATGTGAGTATATTGTTTTAATTGCATTTTTATCTGTTTGATATATAGAAAGACCTGTTCATGTTTTGATTTCAATTTGCGAATTGACAGCCTTATCGGTGAGTGATTCAGAAATTGACTTGTGTTATATGCTAATTAGGAATTATAAAATTTTATGGTTGGTTTAATTAAAATTCAGTTCATAATGATTAAATTAGAGTAAATAATGCTAATTAATTTAGCCTAAGTTATTTACATGTTTGTCATTTAGTGGATCTCCTCAAAACCATTGCTTTATTCTTATTTCATACATGTTTGACACCATCCATTTTCCACCTTGTTCAAAAATGTGAGAGAGAGGGAGAATAGGAAGAAAATTGGATTCAACTAGGCAATTGCTTGAAATTTAGAGGAAATTGAAGAGGACTTGGAAGATTAGACTACCACGCTTGGAAATTCAAGACTTCAGGTAGGAATCTACCCTTTTAATTGTGAATTAAGGTTGTTTAATGCATGGGTTCATGGGAATTAGAGACTAAAATCAAGAAATAGCCTAAAGGGTAGATTTGAGAATCAATTCATATATGCATGTCCATGTCATGGAGTTTTGAAGTAGTTTTTATGAAATCCTCACATGCATGTTCATATTATAGTTGTAATCTAAGAATTCATCATGTTTTGGGAAAGATTATCTCATATGATCATGTGATGGAATTTATGAATTCAAATAAATTCATGCATGGCATAATTACACCATGTGCGTTCATTTTCAAGTTGAATTTGTGTACAATTAGCATACTTTTGGGCTTTGATTTTATGAAATGATCTCAAAATCATGATGTGTTATGAGTTTCTAAGTGTTTTCCAGAATTTTGGCCCAAAATGATGAGTTTTGGAATGTTGAATCCATGGTTTGAACCTTGGGAGCAAATTTGGAAAACCCAGAATTTTGCTTCCACGCTCGAGCGACCACTTTTGTTTTCATGCTTTCGCTCGAGCAACAGAAGGCTGGCTCGAGCGTAAATTGCAAGCTCTCAGAATTTTTGCATGTACAGAAGCACGCTTGAGTGACAAGACTTGCGCTCGAGCGAGGAATTGTGTCTTACGCTTGAGCGAGCATCAAGCGGAGATTTCAAGCAACCAGAACTTTGCAGACTGCTCGAGCGAAGGAGTCTACGCTCGAGTGACCAATCACTTTTGGCATGTTTGCTCGAGCGAAGAAACCCACGCTCGAGCGAGACCCCTATTTTCGATAAGTTTTGAAAAATGTTTTTAAGTACATTTTTGTATCCTCATTCCATCCTAGGCATTCCTAGGCCATGTTTAAGGCATCATAATGAGGAATGATGAACTAGAACAACACTAAAACAAGAAAAGAAAGGAGACTAAGTTATTAATTCCGGGTGTGTGATTTAGTGTGCGTTCGTTCTGTAACCGTGTAGGTTTTGCGCCCAAGGAAGCTAGTTAGCCTGCTTATAGCCCTGTGATCTGTGAGTAACAATGTTGTAAAGCTATGTTCAATTACAATTATTTTTTGAATGATTAACTGTACTGCCTTCTGAAATGGTATTGTTTACTAAATGAATGTTTGTCCTATTTTACGAACTGTACTCGTGGCATCCATAGCAATTGATTGTTACTGCTATCATATCGCTATCAAGTATCAAGTTATCGCCATCGCTATGTAGAGATCTCTGCCGCCCAATGTTTGGAATTACTATCACATCGCTTTTGATGGTCATCAACTGACTGTTTGGTCTATGAAGACCCATCAGTCATCGTTTCGCTATGGGATGTACCACGTATGACTGCTATGATTTCTAAATGACTGGTATGACATGAAATATGTGTCACTGAACGAATAACTGATCTACTGATGCAAATGACTGTTTTAACTACTGAAAGGGCATTCATTCTTAACCCCTTTACACATTTGTTATTCACTGGACTGTAGCTCATAGTTTATATATATATATATATATGTAGGTGGCCAGGCACCGAACCAAAGCTAGAGGCGCCAACTTAAGCTCCTGTTTTGTTAAGCTAGCCATTGTGCCTCGCTTCGAGGTTCTGAGTCTGCACGAGCCAAGGCTTTTAGGTGTTCCTATCCACCCTTTTTGTTAAGTGTAATGAATATGTAAGACTTTTGATTGTACAATTATGATGAGGGGATTATGTCCCTAATCCGTATGCTACTTTGTATATGTTTCTTTGGTATATATATATGGTTATGAATGTAGTTATGTCTACGAAAGTTTTTCTCATTCAGGTTTTCACAGCTCATTGGACATCATCTTATCATTGATTGGTTTCCGCCAAATTTCAAGTATATCAGATATTGTCAAGTCTGTTAAGCAAGCCTTTGGTAATCACAAATTACTGGCTGGTTACGATGCCAAACCCTTAGGAGCGGGTTTGGGTCGTGACAGAATTGTAGAAAGAGAGGAAAATTTTTGAGTTAAAAATTTTCTAACCTTGCTACAAGAGAGAGGGGGTCCCTATATATAGAAAACATGAAATTCCCTAAAGGAGATCCAGCCCTACATGTGGGGATAGATGTATGCATCTGTGCAAATAGCTGGCACAGCTAGCATAAAAATATCTACAAAACACACTGGTGGCCGACCAGCCATCAGTGGTGGCCGACAGCCCAAAAGTGATGGTCGGCAGCCTCTAGGGATGGTCGGCAGGCCACCAAAAGTTGCAGGACTTCGAGCACTTGGCGAGCAAACAGACTCATCATCGGATGTGCATGCGAGGACGTCCAAGTCGTAAGGGCCGTAAAAAATGAGGTGTCTACAGTGTCCTACTCAACTATACATCCATGTAATTGGAATATAGAGTGTAGTGGTCTTATGTTGAATGGAATCAGCCACGTAGAGCGAGAGGGAAAGATTGTGAGAGAGTAAGACTTCAACAATTCAACAAGAAGAAGAAGAAAGAAAGAGTTAGGAGGAAGGTAGAAAGTTAGCTTGAATCCTCGTAAATCATCAAAGTAAGGTAAGCTTCACTTTTCAAATTCTTGAACTTGAGACTCCTACACTCATCATTTCTTAAGATATAAGGTTAATTAGGATGGATTTATGATTAATTGGGACTTTTATTGTGGAAATGGACAAGTTAGAACACGCAAGTTAAATTAGGAATGAATCAAAGGAAATTGACCTTAATTGCTCCATGCAAGGCATAAATTTAAGACATTTAGGTTCATATGCATATCCTCTTGCATGATCTTCATGGAGTACACAAGTTTCAAAGAGTTTTCCTCACAAAGTTTAAAATTAGGATTATTGAAACATATGATTCATGCTCTTGTCACTTCTTGGAAGCTTTGATTAACCAAATAGGAAAAATCTTAATTTAAATTGTGGACTTGCATGATTTTATTGTTGCTCCTACATGTCATTTTTGCATAAACCCTTTGAATTCTAAAGTTTCCAAGGGAATTTCTTCATACACTTTGAGAATGAAGCTTCAAACCTCATGGTTTATACCTTTGTAAGTTAATTGGAGGCTATGCTCTTTCAAATAGGAAATTTGAAGTTTGTTTCCAAGTATTGCTTTTATTTGATGTGTTCAACCAAAATTCTAGCATATTCAATTGAGTTTTGGGAGTGGACTACACATAAATGGAGTTGAAATCTGTAAACTAGGTACACTGCCTAGCAAAGCAATTTTCGGATTGAAACTGTAGCACTGCCGCACGTCTGGCTTGGAGCCCCGCACGTGCGGAAAACAGGGCATTTTTGCTGAGCACACTGCATTATATGCAAGTGTGGGGAGCATGTGCGTGATGATCCGGTACATGCGGCCAAGACCTCCACACGTGCGGCCCTATTTGGGCGGACCTGACTTGTTTTTCGCTTCTCTTTTCCACTTTCCGGGCCTCCAATTCCATGGTTTTAAAATATTTTCATGATCATTGGCATCTCACAAGTGCATAGAGTGCATAAATGAAAAATTAGAACCAAATTAGTAAAACGAATAGTTATTGAAGAAGTAACAGCCGAATCGAATAGAATTGACTAGCGACATGAAAGCCATTGAATTATTATGCTTGAATTTGCTTGTTTAGGTCGAACGCCAAACCAATAGTATGTGTATCGAGAAGCCCACTGTGAGTAACAATGTTGAAAAGATATGTTCAATTAGTTTTTATTTTCTGAACGATAAATTATATTGTTTCTAAATAGTTACTTTCTATCGATTGAATGATGATTCTCTTTTAAATTGTATTCGTGGCATCTATAGCCTATTGCTATTGTTATTGTTATTGATATCGCTATTGTTACAGAGATCTCTGTCAGTTCCAAATCGTAGAACTATTGTTGTTGTTTAATGGCCATCAATTGATTGCTCGGTCTTTAAGACCTATTGTATTGTATTGTTACTATTGGATATACCACGTATGACCCATATGAATATAAATATGATTGAAAATGATTGATTGATTGAATTGAATGATTGAACGATTGATTGACAAAGGATATTGATTGAAATTGGTTGTTTCAAAGACCGTAAGGACATCATTCTTAACCTCTTTACACATTTGTTATTTGTTGGGCTTTAGCGTACAGTTTATTATATATATATATATATATCTAGGTGATCGAGCACCGGACCAAAGCTAGTGACGCCGACCTGAACCTTTGTTTTGTCAAGCCAGCTATTGTGCCTCATAGCGAGGTTTCGAACCTGAATATGTCAAGGCTTTTGGGGTGGTACAAATCCACCCTTTTGTTTTTTGCTAAGTGTAATGAATATTTAAAACTTTTGTTATATTGTCTTTGATGATGGGATTACTGCCCTAACTTGCATATTGTCTTATATATATATATGATTATGGCATAAGTGGTTAAGAATATGGCTATGTATATAAAAGTTTATTTTTATATAGGTCCTTACAGCTCATTGGACATTATCTTATTATTGATTGGCTTCTGCCAGCCCCCGTATCATGTATTATTGTCATTATTGTTAATCAGACTTTTGGTAATCACGGATTACTGGCCGGTTACGATGCTAAACCTATAGGGCGCGGGTTTGGGTCGTGACCTTGTCCTCCATCCAAATATTTCAGATTTCGGTATTACTACACCAGATCTTGGCAATACCATAATCATTTCGGTAATCTGGCTCGTCCACGTGGCACCTCAACCAATACCTCGGCGGCACCTTGGCCATATGGCACGACCCTAAAAATACATCCTCACAATTTTCTTAATCAAACTATTGCTATTTTTATTTTTAACCTCAACCATTTTGTTAATTTTGGAAGCGATTGTTTCTCAAGCAAAAATATAAAAATAAGCATTATCAGGTTTTTTTTTTCATACAATTTATTTTTATGTTATTGGTATGTAAAATAAAGATTGAGTATTGTAAAGTTTTTTTTTTTCCTTCTTCCAGTTCTTTCTAAATTTGTTTTTAATTGAAACTTTTTTCTTTAATTTTTCTCAATTTTTCTTTTTTTTAAATTTTATTACTTTATTATGATGTATCATAAAAATTCTAATCAACCAATTCAAATGGTGGCCTACGTGATGACTTTTTATCACTTATTTTTAATTTAGGAATTAAAAATGTAATTGGGTTTTTTCTGTAAGTGTTCTATCTATGTTTGTTTACTTTTTTTAGAATAAATTATGTAATTATTTTAGTAAAGAAAATTTGTTTTTTTTTTTTTTGGAGAGGGGGAGGGGGGGGTTATGTTTTGCATTTTATAGAATATGCAAGTAAATTTGCTTACCATTGCCGCCTATTGAGTGACTATCATCTCCAGATAATCTGGTAGCAACAAAAATACCCTACATTAAAATGACAAGATTCAGAATTTTGCTAAAAACAATTATATATTGGCAAGAATACAAAAAACCAAACAATGTGATGCCAAAGAAAAAAAAGATAGAATGAACCCAAAAAAAATGTACCATTAAACTGGACTACTGGAGCTGGCAATATAATTTACAGCATCAAATACAAAAATGCATGCATATATATATATATATATTAAAATACGTTTTAAAATATTTCTCCATATATCGTCTTAAAGTTTTTCATAACTTAGACAACATTTAAAAGCATGTCTTTGTTGGGCAATCTTCACTGTATTTAAATAAATAAAATTCTGTTGTGTACTAAACAACAATCAGAATTTAAAGAAATAAAGAAAATGAGAGAAATTTGTTTGATTACAAAAATCAAACTCAAAATAAAAATAAAATAAAACAAATAAAAACAGATTTTATTTTGTTACAAAAACAAAATTAAAATCTGATTTTAATAAACAAATAAAGAAAAGTAAAAATAATTTAATCAACTTACTTGGTTAAATACTTGGAATAACTTTCGATCAAGTCCAAGTGTTGAACACTGTGTCCTTAAGATGATTCGCCCTCTCCAAGGTGCTTTAACTTGGACGTCTATCTCCCAGATGAAATGATCTTATCAACAATTAAATGCAAAGACTACAATTTAATTGTTCGTAACACACTAAGTGTTTACACTCTTTCTTTTCGTAAATAATATGCAAAGCAATATGGCGTAGATTTAAAGAGAAGGAATACGAAATTGATGTTATTATCCAAATGGGAGGTCGGGTCTATTTATAGATGTTAAGGTGGTCAGAGGATTTGAATTGAACAGTATGAAACCTCTGGGTTTGAATTTCAACAGGTTTGAATCTGTTGGTTAATTATTCAAACAGATAAAAACGGGAAGGGCCCTGTTTGGATGAACCAAAATGCCAAACCAGTTTAATTCTGTTTGAAAACGGGAAGGGCCCTGTTTGGATGAACAGAAAATCCAAAACAGTTTATTTGAATTAAATTCAAATGTTTTTGGCCCAAAAAGATTTGTATTGGGCCGAACAAGCCCAACCTCACACCACCACTGACGACGGCCAAATTGGCGGCGTGTGGTGATTTTTGGGTCCAATGGGTCTAGCCCATTTTGCCCATAACCTCTCCCTCTAAAACACTTGGGTACCCCTTGGGGCACACTCCAAGTATCAAACCCAAGCCTTATAAACCCTCTCAAAACCTCCCATCAAATCAATGTGGGACAAGCCTTATACATACCTTTAAGGAATTTCCACCAAAACTCCATTTCCATGGAGCATACTTTGGCTTCAATTTCCCATTCACTCGGTAATGGTTTTGAACACCCAAATATACCACGTGAATCACAACGCGGCATAGAACGCGTTATCACTTTGACCCGTGTAAATCGATGCACGGGGCCCACCTAAAAATTAGACCAAACTTAGGAAAAAATTCTGGTTTTACCCAGAATTTTATAACCATTTCCAACAGTCTTCCCCTCAAAAAAATATATAAACAACATAAATTACATAATATAACTTTTTTTTGCCACCAGTATATATATATAGGATATTGTTAAGTAAAATTTTTGTTAGGTAATGGATCGACAGCTCTTAATACAAATTTCACAACACAAATAAGGATCAGGCGATTGTGTATGTGTGGTTCAATATCTTCAAGTAGTTCTTTGGAACTTTGAAAAAAGAAAGAAAGTTACAAAGAGAAGAATTAAAAAGAGAATTTTATTAATGAACTATTGTCTTACACTAAGATCGAAAGTAACAAAGTACTTTAAATTAAACTAATCTACTAGTGTAAGTCATTTGTGAATTAGGTAATAGGTCCTGAGTCATGATACATCCTTTTAAAAAGGGAACACTAAACTTAGCTCTAAGAGCATCCTCAGTAATCCCTCTAAACCCACCCCTTACCTATTTTAAGGGGTTGAAATCACTTTATACACCTCCAGTAGCTTTCCTAAACAATTCTCTAAACTAGTTTTTGCTACAGTGACTCCTTACAAATAGGAAGTCACTGTAGTGCCCTTATATTTGATAAATTCTTATTTTATTTCGTTGAAAGCGTGAATGAGAAGTCCCCTGGATGTCCGTGAGTGCCCTATAGCTTAAGAAGAAAAATGCCCAAAAATGACCTAACCGATCGACCGCCTGGTCAACCTCCCCTATTTGTTTTCCTCTGCTATGCTACTGACGTTTGGTTGGCTTTTCATTATTTTATTATTAAAAAAATATTTAAATTTAAAAGTAATTAAAAATATTATCTTAATAGAATAGAAAAATAATAGGGAGTTTGATGGAAAAAGTAAATGAAAAAGTGATTCCTAAAATAGGAAATGAATTTTTTAATAATATTTTAAGATAAAATATAAGTACACCGCTGGGATGCTCTAATGAGTTGAAAAAAAAAAAAACAGAGAAAAGACCGACACAACCATCACATCATAGAGCGAGCCAACTCATTAAAACTCCTCTAAAACTCCATATTTAAAACTCCCAAACATTTTTGACAAGTCCTGTTCTCTACCGTCTTTCTTCTATTTATAGTTATCTAAACTGTTCATCAACATTTACAAAACATAACTACTACTCATAGCAGTTCCTTAAATCCGAATCATGTGCGGAACATATCTGTCACTTGAGTTGAAAAATTCTCACTTATTACTTTCATCTCATAACTAACTCTTTATATATATATACGAATTATTATATTAATAGATGATATGATATAATTTTAAAGATTTTAAATATTTATAATTTGTATAATAGATAAGATCATAATTATAGGATAATAATTTGTATACAGTTCTTTTTTGATAACTGACTCTAACTGCCACATTGACCCCACGACTTGAATTAGCACGTCTTCTACATCGAAAACCATGTCGCTTGTAGCTTTTGTCATTTCCAAGCACACTAGTTCGTTCAAATTAGCTCTAACTACTGCATTGACCACGCAACTTGAATTGACACACGTCTTCTCCATAAAAAATCATGTCCAAGTACACTAGTTCATCGACAAACGTGTGCAAGACACGTTGGTACAAAACAAATATATAACACAATAAAATCTTAGCATTAATCAAATCTACATTTAAAATGATGAAAAATACTATTAATTTTAAATAGTTTATTAAATTTTTTATCAAAGCATTCAGCAATAAAACTGATTTGTTATACAAACCAAACTACACTATCATTATGACATGAATGAAAATATACAAACAAATAAAATTTAGATTCAATCCTACATAGAATTTACCCATTGGACCCTCTAGTTGATAGGCCCAAAAGCCCATTAAAATTTAAACTAGATTTGAGTGGGGTGCGCCGGGCCCAAGGCAATAGTACAAGGTGTCACACACCGACTGTGCAGAAGTCTTGTCAAGAGATAAGTAAGTGTGTGTGGCGCTAGTTAACTCTCTTCACTAGCCCTCCAATAAAGCTCAAAGTGTTTGCAAAGACAAGCAACTATAATATAAGTTAGTTTATGAGCCACTAGGTTGGAGACAAGCCATAAATTAGCAAGCAACATGCTAAATTTAAAGCAAGCAATACTAGAAAAGTTTTGCACAATTTGAAAATGAAATGAACTTTTCATTGATCAAAAGAAGGCATTACAATAGTTGAACAATGCACCAAAAGTGCTACAAGAGTTTCCTTACCATTGGCTAGGTTGGGGTACTCTAAAGGCACAAGTGGTTTGATTCAACACTTGGGTACCCCTTCCTTAATATAGCTTGTTAAGCTATTTCCTAATTGGCAAGAGGAAACATCCACTATATTTGAGGAGTCATAATGGATTTTTAAAAATTCTACAAAAATAGAAAAATTACAATACTTGGACTCAAAACACCTTTAATACTAAAGTATTTACATAAAAATTTACAAGGCAAAAAGACTACATTTGACCCTCCAAAAGTTGGCCTAAAGTTGCTGCTGGACAGGCAAGTCTGTGGCCTGCTGTGGCTAGGCTGCTTCATGGCATGCCTTGGGTTGTCTTGCACCATGCCTTGGGCCTTGGTTTGTACTTGCACCAACAACTTCTTGGGCATGTTTTTGGCTCTCCAAAGGGCACAAATGAGTGTGGCATCAAGGTGTTGACCCTTGGAGGGGCGCACCTTGACAATCTCCCCCACTTGAACGGTTAACGCCCTCGACGACTTTGCCCAACAAGCATCAATCTCGTCTTGAAAAGCCGACAAGTCCACCTCCCATTCCCAGTTGATTTCTTTGTCTCCAAGGCCTCTCCATTTCACAAAGTATTGCCTTTGTTTCTTCTTGGAAACCATTTTCACTCGATCGGCCAAGATAGATTCAACAAACTTTTTTCCTGCTTTGCTGTGATTGGCGTTTCAACTTATTTTAGCTTGGATCTGCCTTGTCTGTATAGTAAGGCTTCAAATAACTCACATGGAAAATCAAGTGCACTTTCAGCCAAGATGGAGCATCTATCTTGTAAGCACACTTGCCAATTCTCTTCAGAATGGTTACCTATCCCTCATACTTGTGCACTAGCCTTTTGTCTCTTCCCCTCATGAACTTGCGTTGTTCAAGGTTGAGTTTGACAAGAACTTGATCCCCAACTCTAAACTCAAGTGGCCTCCTCTTTTCATCAACCCATTTCTTCATTTTACTTGCTGCTTTTTCAAGATAGGCACGAGTAATGTCATGGTTTCTCTTACATTCCTTAGCAAATTGGTAAGCCCTAGGTGACTTTCCTTTATAAGGTCCATCTACTGTGTGGGGCAACAGTGGCTGCTGTCTATTCACTATCTCAAAAGTACTCTTGCTCGTAGAGCTACTCTTTTGAGAGTTGAAGTATAACTGTGCTACATCAAGAAGTTGCACCCAATTTCGTTGATTAGCATTGACAAAGTCGCGCAAATACTCCTTGAGCATACAGTTGAAGCATTCAGTTTGCCCATCTGTCTTCGGATGGTAGCTTGATGAAGTATGAAGTTGTGACCCAAAAAGCTTGAATAACTCCATTCAGAAGTTGCCAACGAAACGCAAATCTTGGTCACTAACAATACTTTTAGGCACCCCAATATTTAACAATGTACTTGAAGAAGAGTTGGGCAGTCTCTTCCACTGAAACATACTTTGGGGCAGCTACAAAGGTGGCATACTTGGAGAATCGGTCTATAATAGTCAAGATAGTCCCGATGTCTCCTACTTTAGGCAGTCTACTGATGAAGTCAAGTGATACACTTTCTCATGGACGTTTAGGTACGGACAAAAGTTCAAACAAGCCTACTTCTTATGCTCAACCTTGTCTTGCTGGCAAGTGAGACAAGTGCAGACATATTCTTCCACATCATTATGCATCTGGGCCCAATAATATCCTTGTTTCACCAAGGCCAATGTTCTCTCTCAACTCAGATGTCCTGCCCAAAGTGTATCATGACACTCCCTAAAAAGTGTCTTTCTCAAATCACCAGCCCTGGGTACAAAGATATGGTTGCCTATTGTCATTAGTAGTCCATCTTGCACCCAAAATTGGCGAGTCTTGCCGATTTTGACAAGGTTCATAAGATTCTCTGCCATAGTATCCTTGTCTAGATGAGCCTTGATTTTTTCCTTGATGTTGGTTGAAATGGAAGTAAGTGAACATATATGTTGGCACACGGCAAGCTCTGCCTTCCTACTTAGTGCATCAGCAACATGGTTGGTGGCACCGGCCTTGTATTCTAAGGCAAAATCAAACTCTGTCAACTTTTCTTGCCATTGTGGTTGTCGTACGCTTAGTTTGGGCTGTGTTAAGAAATAGGTAACCACCGTGTTGTCAATCTTTACAACAAACCGTGAGCCCAAGATGTAGTGCCTTCAAGCCCTTAGATAATGCACTACTGCAAGCAACTCTCTCTCATGAGCCGGATATCTCTATTCGGCATCATTGAGCTTTCTACTCTCATAGGCAATTGGGTGACCATCCTGCAAAAGAACGCCACCCAAAACAAAATCAGATTTGTATCTCAAAAGCTTTACCTAAGTCAAGTAGAGCAAGAACAGGGTCTTTAGGCATAGCTTCTTTCAAGGCCTGAAAGGCTTGTTAACACTCTTCTGCCCAAACATATGGCTTGCCTTTCTTTAGTAACTTTGTCAATGGGGAAGCTAGTCTTGAGTAGCCTTTAACAAACTTGCGATAATAATTAGACAACCCAAGAAATAATCGTAACTCTGAGACATTAGCGGGTGGCTGCCACTCTTGAATAGTCTTGACCTTCTCTTGGTCCATTTTGATGCATCCATACTCAATAATGTGCCCTAGGAATTTAATCCTCTCTTCGGCAAAAGAACACTTCTCTAGCTTAACATAAAGCTTGTGCTCCCTTAACTTGGACAATGCTTTTTTGAGATGTTCCATGTGCTCTTCTAAAGTGGAGCTATAAATTGCAATGTCGTCCAAGTATACTACCACAAATTGGTCTAAGTACTCTTGAAAAACTTCATTCATCATGGTGCAAAATGTTGCTGGGGCATTGGTCAAGCCAAATGGGATGACTAAGAACTCATAGGAACCATAGCAAATAACACATGTAGTTTTGAGCTCGTCCTTCTCGGCAATTCTTACTTGATAGTACCCCTATCAAAGATTTAGCTTTGTGAAATACCTTGCTTTGCTCAATTGATCAAATGAATCTGCAATTAGCGGAAGGGGATACTTGTTCTTGATGGTCAGTTTGTTGAGTGCCCGATAATCCACACATAAGCAAAGACTACCATCATGCTTCTTTTGGAACAAGACAAGTGCACCAAATGGGGCCTTGGATGGCCTAATAAAGCCTACTTCCAAAAACTCTGTAAGCTGCTTCCTTAATTCATTCAACTCAGGAATAGCCATTCTATACAATGCATGAGCTGGTGACTTTGTCCCTGGCACTAACTCAATAGCATGATCTACACCTCAGCGTGGAGGTAACTCCTTGGGCAACTGTTCAAGCATAACGTCTGCAAATTGCCTTAAGACCTTCTTGACTACGGCTAGGACAGGAGTAGATTCAAGAGCTTCATTCAACTTCAATGCGGCAACCCAAGTTTGTTCACTATGTCTAACACCCCTATTGAGTTGCATAGCTAAGACAAACCAGTCGCTGTTATTGGTGGCCATAGCGAGAATAAGACGTGGCTTATCGCTCATAACACATATGCTATTAGAATAAGGCATGACTGCCGTCTTTGTGCTTCTCAAGAAATCTAACCCAAGAATGGCTTGGAAGTCATCCATGGGTACTGCGGTGAAATCTACTCTTCTTTCCCAAGTGTTGACCTTCAAATGAACAGATTTTGCAACCCCATAGATGGGTTGCACTGCCAAGTTAACCGCCTTGATGCGACTGCCATCTTTCTCTAAAGATAGCCCAAGTCTTTCAACTTCTGTCCCAGCAACAAAATCATAGGTGGCCCCGGTGTCAATCAAAGCACGGAGGGGCTTCCCATTGAGCTTTACATCCACAAACATCAAACCTTTGTTGGATGACTTGGTCTTGTTCAACTTGCCTGATGATTCCCCACTATGCATGGGTTTCTTCCCTTTGCTTTCATCTTTGGACTTCACAAGTTGTTTAGGATCTGAATGCTTGCCCACTTTGCCACTCTTGGCATTTTTCTTAGGCCTCATTGTAGAAGTCTTCTTCTCCATGGCATTCATCATATGAAAGGCTCCCACTCTAGAGCCAGCTGCCTTGTAACCCTTGTTACTTCGCTTAGACTATACATCCTCTTCCTCGCTATCATCATCACTTGGTTGAAAGACATGGTCAGGAACCATTACTAAAGCATTCAAGGCACGCTTTTGTAGACATTCAAATAACTGATGTGGCCCATTGCATAAGAAACAAGAGATAAGGCCCTTTGCTTTGCTTGTAGAGAACTGTTGAGAGGCATTTGCCTTGTCACCATAGCTCTTCTATTGCCATTGTCCTTCACCATAATGGATTTTGGATATAGAAGTATTGGCTCCCCCACTCTTAGGTTTGCCATAGCCTTGGGATTTCCACCTCCCCTACTCTTGCGCTGGGAACCACTATCCTGTTGCTTAGGTTTGGCGTAGTCCGTAAGGCACTCAGCTGCTGCTTGTGCATGGGATAAATATTGCACTCTTTGCCTTTGAAGTTCAACTTTGGCCCATGGCTTCAATCCCTCAAGAAAGAAGAAGAGCTTGTCTTTCTCTGACACGTCTTTGATGTCTAACATAATCCCAAAGAATTGTTTCACATAATCTCTTATAGTGCCGGTGTGCTTGAGATCCCGCAAAGCACGCTGGGCATTATACTCAACATTTTCAGGGAAGAATTGGAGCTTAAGTTCATACTTAAGTTGCTCCCAAGTCTCAATTGTGCATAAGCCACGTTGCATCTCATCATGTTTAGTCTGTCACCACAACTTGGCATCATCAGACAAATACATTGTGGCCATAGAAATCCTTATCTCCTTAGCTTCAGCTTCAGTTTTCACAGCTTTGAAATATTGCTCCATGTCGAAGAGAAAGTTGTCTAACTCCTTGGCATCTCAGGTGCCACTGTAGGCACGGGACTCAAGCACACGCACCTTAGGGAATTCCATGCCACTACCAAGTGCGTTGCCAAAGGCACGGGTAAGAACACCAACCCGGCCACTAAGATCTTCAATCTCTAGCTTGATTTCAGTGACAACATTCTCCCAATCTTGCCCTTGAGTAAGGCCATGAGTTTGCTCAAGATCATGAACCCGTTGCTCAAGGTTGGCTAATGAAGCTGCCAAGGCATCCATATTGTCCATACACTGCTCCAAGAGCTCAATTCTCTCTATTTGCGTTGGTTGACGGTTTCCAGGAGCATCCATTTAGAAAGCCAATAATAAAGAAAGCCAAATAGATTGGGCTCTGATATCAACTGTCACACACCGGCTGTGCGGAAGCCTTGTCAAAAGATAAGCAAGTGTGTGTGGCACTAGTTAACTCTCTTTACAAGCCCGTCAATAAAGCTCAAAGTGTTTGCAAAGACAAGCAACCACAATATCAGTTAGTTTATGAGCCACTAGGTTGGAGACAAGTCACAAATTAGCAAGCAACAAGCTAAATTTAAAGCAAGCAACACTAGAAAAGCTTTGCACAATTTGAAAGTAAAATGAACTTTTCATTAATCAAAAGAAGGCATTACAATAGTTGAACAATGCACTAAAAGTGCTACAAAAGTTTCCTTACCATTGGCTAGGTTGGGGTACTTTAAAAGCACAAGTGGTTTGATTAAACACTTAGGTACCCCCTCTTTAATATAGCTTGTTAAGCTATTTCCTAGTTAGCAAGAAGAAACATCCACTATATTTTAGGAGTCATAATGAATTTTTAAAAATTCTACAAAAATAGAAAAATTACAATACTTGGACTCAAAACACCTTTAATACTAAGGTATTTACATAAAAATTTACAAGGTAAAAAGACTACATTTGACCCTCCAAAAGTTGGCCTAAAGTTGCTGTTGGGCAGGCAAGTCTGTGGCCTGCTGTGGCTGGGCTGTCTTGCACCATGCCTTGGGCCTTGGCTTGCACTTGCACCAACAACTTTTTAGGTATGTTTTTGGCCTTTCAAAAGGCACAAATGAGTGTGGCATCAAGGTGTTGACCCTTGGAGGGGCGCACCTTGACACAAGGCCAAGGTGACACTCGAGAGCCCAAGTAGAAAGGTACAGTGATGGGCAGCTCCCCTTAAAAAAATAAATTTAAAATCATTGTAGACCGGTAGCCCACATATTATATACAAAAATGCTTGGTAGCCCGAAAAGAAGGGGCTCGAATGGCCCGAATGGGTGTTTACCGGACGTTAGCCCAGAAGACCGGCTGGATGTCCGCTAAAACAACCGGGTGAAAACTTGTCTATTACAGTTGTCACATTTATTAACCGTGACTGTCAGCTTTCTCGCCAGACGACCAACCGGACATCCACCCAGACGACCGGTAAGATAAATTTCGAGACATTCGAGCCTACCTCCTTTTTTGGCTACCAAGCATTGCTCTATTATATATTAAACTGATAACAACAGACACTACACTTGATCATAGTTAAAAAGGCCGAGAAAGGTATAATTCTTTACTCCTTGGGCTTCATCATTTATTGCACTCTTTCTGTCTCCTCTTTTCTCTATAAACCAATATGGGACTTCAGCAAATTGCTTGCTAGACCCCTCCCATGCCTCAAATTGTTTCTAGTTCTTGGAAATATTTTACTCCAATGTCAAAACCTTGGAATTTTCCTAGTTTTGTTTATTTATTGTTAATAAAAGTTGGGATATCAAAAAAGAAAAGAAAAGAAAAGAAAAGAACTGTGGAGAGTAGAAAATAACTATGTCAAAATAATGGAAGTACAAGTGATTTATGTATTAGATTGTGAAAATCTGTCTTGTACTTTCCTCACTTTTGAAATTATGTTTTTACCTTTCACTGTTTATTTTTTTGTTTTATTTTTTTTTTTTGAAATTCTCCATAAAAAAATTCTAACAAACATTGTGGCATTTACTTACTTTTAAAGATGTTTATTGTACCTTCTTTACTTTTAAAAAAGTTTCTTGTACTTTTCTCATTTTCAAAAGGCTTTGGCTTTGGTCCAGTCCTTAATCGGATTGGACGGTGCTGTTGGACCCGTGGGGGCTCACCACGGATCCCGTTTTGAAAATTTGAACTGTTCAATGTGTAGAACTCGTCGAGTACTATATGCCTGTGAAAAATCACATTGATCGGATATCGATAGCAATGTGATCAAATCAGTTTTTTATCAACCTTTAATTTATTCACCGTCCATTTTTTTTATACAAAATTGATTTGATCACATAGCTATCGATATCCGATCAACATGATTTTTCACAGGCATATAGTACTCGACGAGTTCTACACATTGACAGTTCAGATTTTCAAAACGAAACTTATAGTGAGCCCTCACGGGTTCAACAGCACCGTCCAATCCGATTAAGGACTGGACCAAAGCCAAGCCCTTTTCAAAAATGCTTTGTATTGGATTTTGTTTTTTTTGTCAAACCAAATTCGAAAAAATGTAGAAAATGCCGAAGGAAAGGAACCGGTATTGTCCTCATCCTTGAACTCTTCACCTTCTATAGACTGGTATGATGGTACTTTCCATGACACTTTATCTTTGTACGCCCTAACTAGCCCCGTTTGAGAATTTGACTTTTTGATTGAAAAAATTAAAAAATTATTACAAAGTTAAATCAATACATAAGTGCTGCTTGGAACGTAAAGATTGGGGTGAAAAGAGGCACTAGATAGATTCAAATAAGAAAAATGCTTGAGAGCATTAATTAGTGCTCCCACTAATTAGGTGGTAGTGGGTCTTGTCAGTAATGATGTGATGTTTTGATCTTGGAGTTGTATTTTTTTTTTTTTTTTTTTTAACTTTTTTAATGTATTAGTGCTATTAGTGGTGGTATTTTTAGTAGAATGAATCATTGTTGTTCAAATAAAAGTCCATCACGTGACTTTGCAGGACTACGAGGATTGGTTGTCAAACGATGCTTGTCCCTGTAATTCAATAGTTGTTGCTTGTATTTTCATGAAAGAATATTGTCACGTCAACCCCTACTAATGTTTGAGAATAACATCATTATTGTAGGGGCATTTTAATCATACACCATCCTAACATCATTTTAAATATATTTCTAATACAAACGTTAAAACATAAAAAAAATTCAACTCATCTTTTTAAATACAAAAATTAAAATAACTTCTTAAAATAATTAGATAACCAAAAAAAAAAAAAAAAAAATCTATTCTCAAACAGAGTCATGATAGTAATTCACCTTTTTTTTTTCATATAATTAAAAAAAAAAAAGGTTTACTCCTAAACACATTAATTTTTTTCTTTTGCTAAAAAAATCACTAAAAAAGCTACCCAGATGAGGCCCTAATAAGAAATTGACATGGGTTTGTCAACCAATCACCAAGTTCTCTTTGCTAAGAGCATAGTTTTTTGGCTCAAAAAAATTAACCTAAAAAACGTGGGACTACAAAACCCATTTGGACAACTTGCTTTTTGGCAATGTCTCCCTTTTCATCAATTTTGTAAGAGTTAAATTCTTCTGAATCAACACTACATCCAAATTAATTTTTCTCTCCTTTGAATAGAGGATATAGTAATCTAGTTTCGCTTTTGTAATGCTCTTGTATTGTTTTTTCTTTTTGCGTTTTTCCATGATGTTTGATTCAGAATAATCTTCTTCAATTTCCTTTTGTTCGTTTGAGAGAACAGACACAAGATTTCCTTTATTTTGTTCATTTGATATTTGGTTTTTTAGCTTTTTTTCTGTCTTATAAGCTAATGCCAAACAAGGCCACCTTTTAGGCTTGTTTTGGCTAAGAGGCCACAGGAGATTTGGGTTGGTTGTTAATTGGAATTAGTCAAGGTGCGCGAAAGTTGGCCCTAACATCCAGTTATCAAAAAAAGGTACTTGAAAGCTAAATATTTTGGGTAACAACTATAATTATCAGTGAAATTGGCTTCTTTGATGTTCACAACTCTACTCCATCTCCTTCCTTCCACAAATTCAGTTCTTCTGTATACTGACTGAAATATTGATCAATGCTTGTAAAACGCATAAATGGAATCACAAGTGATATGTTGATCAATGCCTCGTAAATTAAACCACACTTTACCTTCTCATTACTTCCAAGCCTTTTCATGATTTTACAATGAACTATAACCATTCCAGCCAATCTACCTGATTGGAAAGAGACTGATAAGAACTAATCATTCTGGTCATAACAAATATCCGGGGACAGTTTTGCTCAGAAATCAGAATGCTTTCAAAAACATTTTTTCCCAAACTGAATAGTTGCCGAAAATTACAACAAAACAAATTAAGTTCCATGTTACCGCATCAATGCTCTTGAACTGCTCAGGCATAACTGTTCATGAAATGTGGCATTGGTTTAAGGTATTCATATTACAAATCTTACTAGAACTGCTCTCTTTTTTTTCTTTTTTTTTCAGAAGGTTGTGATTGCTTCTACCCCGGTTATGTCTCCTGAAATCACTCCCACTTCCATCTCCGAAAAGTGCCCCCATTAATAGTTAAGGGGTCGGACACCAAGAGGTCTTTTATCAAGAGCCAGAAGCAAGGCAGGAAAGCTAATGTCTGCCAGTATTTCCATTTTCTCCAGCACAGATTGAGAGTGCTCTCCGAACCGTGCTGGATAGCCACCTGTAACCAACTGCAGTAGTTGAGTGTTGCAATGAACTTTTTTAGCACCACCACGAGACGTTTTCGAAAACAATTTTCCCATGCTATGTTATACACACATTAATGTGTATTAATTGTAATTGGACATTATTTTATTTTTTTATGCTGACATAAACAAAGAACTGACTTGCTTTACAGCAGTAGAATTGAATGCTTTTTTTTTGGCAGCAGTAGAATAAAAAAATATTTCCAAAAACAGTATTTCAAAATTTGCACTAGATTTGAGTGGGGTACGCCAAGCCAAGGCAATACTGCAAGGCCAAGGCAACGCTCAAGAGCCCCAGCAGCTAGCTACTGTGGGTAGGCACTACTCCCCTGAAAAAAATTAATTTAATATCATTGTGAGCTCCTTGAGCTCACGTATCAGATATTAAACTGATAAGAACAGATACTACACTTGATCTTAGCCAAAAGGCCGAGAAAGGTATGCTTTTCTACTCTTTGGTCTGCCTCTCTTATAGCATTCTCTCTCCCTTCCTTTTTTTCACAAATCGGTGTGGGACACAAAACAGGCTCAGTAAATTGCTACTATAGCAAGAGTGCTGTGTCTTTGTGCCCGACCTTGTTTCTAGTTTTAACTCACTTGCCATCTCCATCGGCCTTAAAACTTGACCCCGTGAGAAATATTCAAAAAATATTGGATTTGATGTACTTGAAAAGGAAAATTTTGTATGTTTTTTGAAGAAGATTTGTTATTATGAGTTTAAGTTTGAAGCAATGAAGCATGAAATTAGACGGGCAAAAGTTTTTGTGAGTAAATCCTTGACGCTGAGCTAATTAAATTTGTAGATTGCACGTCATTGGAGGCTAAAATGAGAATTCCATGCCAAAAAATTGCAGGTCATTTTACATAATTTTTTTCCCTATCAATTTAATCAACAGGGGTGGTGGCTCCAGAAATTTTGTGCAATGGAGACGAAATTATTCACAAAATCTGAATTTGTATTTTTTTTATCTATTAGATTGACTTCGAAGTAGTAAACAAAAAGAATTAAATTGACCAAAAATGTTAAAACAAAAAAATTAGATTGCCCAAAAAATCCTATTTTTACATGCTTTTCGTTCAGCACGATGGGGATCACATGAGAAATCACACTCAATATCTAGTTAAGTAATTGTTGGTTTGTTTGTTTGTTTTTTTTTTTTTTTTCCGTTTTTTGGTCTTTTGCAAATTGATGGGTGTATGGAACTAATGCAGAACATCAAGACAGATCAAAATATAATATTAATCTACAAACGGAATATTTCACATAGTTTCAAGATCTACAGTAAGAACATACTATCCAACATGATGAAAAGCCTAATCTCCCAGTTTTAGTCCAATAATTATATGATATATGTTAAATGAGAAACTACATGTATTCGAGAATTAGTCAGGATGAAACCCCAATCTTCGCAATGACATGTATTAAAAGAGAGTAAAAAGACTATTAGATCTTAAAAAAAAAAACAGAAAAGAAAATACACAATCTTCGCAATGACATGTATAAAAATTCTAAGTATAGGCACGAGGGTGAGCCAAGAGATAGGCTTCAACAACTTCATACATTCCAATGGCTTTGCTGAGATGGATTGGCCCATTCTCAATCTCTTCTTTTGTGATCTCTACATTCTCTTTTGGGTTGTACTCATTTGTCACTTTACAAAGACACCCTGTGAAACCATAAGGCTCAAACTTGACCTCGCAAACAATTGATTCGAGCTTGTCCATCAATACATCTCCTTCGATCAAAGTGTACTTGCACGTAAAATTCTCTTTGTCAAGGAAGTCTATTCGATTTTTCACATATTTGAAAGGAATAGCTGCAGTAATAAACCAAGCCAAACATCTCTTGTCAAATGTTATCGAATTTGGCAAAATTGTACAAAATTGAGCACTGAAATAACCCCTTAAATAAACAATTTTAAAATTACAAAATCGAGTCAAAATAAACCAAAATATTAGCGTTGGGTCAGATCTATTGGCCATGCGGATCACCACAAAAAATAACAAGAATGATTCGAGTTGAATTCGAGACCCATCCAAAACAATAAATATATTAGTATGGACTTTGTCTATTTAATTTTGTTTTTGTTTTGTGTTTTCTATTTTTGGAACTCTAAACTTGTTTGGTGAACTATTTTTTAGATTTTTTTTTTTCCCCAAAAACAACCCATGTTTTAGAAAACAACAAAAAGTTATCTCGAATTTTTTTAAACTATTTTTTTGCACAAAAATGAAAAATGATTTTTGAAACTTCTCATTACTTTGTTTTCGAAAACAAGGGGGGAAAAAAAAACATAACAAAAAAGGGGTTATTGTCCTGACCTTCAGTGAAGTTCATTTGCTTGATGCTTCCAACCTCTCCATCGCCTTCAATGAACTCAATGCTTTTGATTGAAGAAAACATGAGGTTTGGGTAAAGGTTGTGTGAGTCAAGGATCAAGGCCTTGAACATCCTATCTGGAGTCACTTTTGTTTTGAATGATTGGTTGATTTTGATGACACCCATCTTTGTGTATGTGTCTCCTTGCTCTTACAGAATTGCAGACAACATTAATGGTGTGAAGAGGAAGAAGGAGAAGAAGGTTTGGTTTGCTTAGTATGGGGTGTTTTTTTTTTTCAGAAGGTAGGTGAAGACTTTGAATTGCATTTGTTTGGTACATATGCAGTGAAGAATGAGATTGAGGTTGCTTTGATTACAGCTTGAAAAAGACTAGTAAGATGGAAATGGATACTAAAAACCCAACCATTTCACATGAGGTCAGATCTATAAAAAGATGTGGGTCTCATATTTGGTCAGTGGATTATGTCTTATTTTGTGATTAATTTATATATAAATAAAAAAATTATAAAAATTTTGTTATCAATATATAAATTAAACACAAAATATATATTCACGAATGGATATAAAAATTAGTCGTAAAAATAGATATAGAATATATATAGATGGATAAAAATTTTAAAATTTTATCGATTTTATAAATGAGCAATGCTACGTATTTCAAATTTGATTTTGGCTCGAATTTTTGTTCACTGATTCGTTAAAATGATTAACAGACGTGGTCGCGGCTGTCAATCTTTTTACCGAACAACAGACAGGATGACCGGACGGATGACCGGTGAATAGAAATTTAAGCTATTTAAGACAAGGTAAAATCGAGACAACAAGGATTAGGCTTTATAAATATTCTATATTTTGGCTTTTTGTAACAAAATTATTATATATATATATATATATATTTACAGTAAACCATTCAAAGCCCATGGTGGATAATGATGAAGGAGGCATAGAACTTTCACTTTTGACTTTTTGCAACACGTGATGGAAAGTTCTATTCAAAGAAAGATCCTTGGTGACTTTAGAGGGTTTGATACACATGCTGCCATACAGAGGCATACTATTTTTATTTTATTTTTGAAAAAATTAAAAGGGTTTGATTTTTGTAATAAAATAAATATTAAAATTTCAATTTTATTTTAATTAAAAAAATATGTTTTAGTTATTAAATTTAATAAAAATAAGTATTTTAGACATTCTATATATACATATATTGAGTTTAATGATTAAAATATTATTTTTTTTAGGTTTTAGTTAATGGAAATATGTAAATAATTTAGATTAAAAATAAAAAAAATTATAATTTAAATTAATAAAATTAAAATTTACAATTTATTTTATTATAAGAATTAAATCATAATTATTTTCTTTTTTTTTTGGCAACGGTTCCCCCCCCCCCCGCGGGGCCCGCTTTTTAAAAAAGTTGTGGGACATTATTGCTTTAAAAACTTCAACTTGGCAGATCTATTGCTTTAAAGTATTTGTAGAATGAATGATTGGCAAAATAGTAAGATCCATTGCTTCAGAATACTTTTCAACATTGTTAGGTTCACTATAAAAATCTATATTCGATCTGAAATAGCCAACCAATCAATACTCACCGCTTCATTATGATTATGATAAATTTTGTTATGATTCTATCTTAAAAAGTATTTTTGGGCTTGAGGGTTCAAAAGAATTAGTTGATCAATTCAACTATAGTAAGCAATACTTTCGAGTGAATTTTGATTTAAAAATTTACCCAAAAAAGTTAATATGTAATTGAGAACGATTTTCAATGTGGACCCACCAAACACAAGTTGAATTGGGACAATACAAGCCAAATGTGAGTGAATTTCTGACTCTTTGTTTTTTTTTTTTTTTTTATTTATCTATCTTTATGCTTTAGAATTTAGTATTTTATGTCACATTGCCATATAGATATGACGTCACATTTCATTTATTTCCATGAAAGTCTTTTAAAATTGCTTGTTTGAGTTAAAAGTATGGAAGATAGAGAAAGAAAGAAAAAAATGCTCATCCAAGTGCTAACTTTCAAATTGTAAACTTGTACCAAATAAGACCAATTGGTACATTCTGATAACTTTATTACACATTCATACTTTCCTTGTCAAAGATCATGAACCAATTTTTTTTTTTTCTGAATTCTTTTCCTTATTGGAACAAAAAAGACAACATAGAATCAAGAACATACATTGCAATGCAACTAACCTCTTATTACTAGTAGGTATTATTTTATTCCAAAAGGCACAATGGAACTTATTGGATTGAAAGAGATCTTCAAAGGCCATTAAGCATACGCATCAGGGTTTTGGATGAGGTAGTCTTCCACAACCTTGAACATCCCTCCAGCCTTGTCCATCCCGGCCTTGATTTCCTCCTCATTAAGCACTAAATCGCCCAACGGATAGTACTTGCTTGTCGATTTGGAAATGCTACCACCATCTAGGGTGGGCACGAGCTCCATCTCATAACAAATCTTCTCGAACTTACCCATCAAGAGATCACCTTCAATCAAAGTGTACCTATACTTGTATGCCTCTTTATTGACCTCATCAACACGGTGCTTCACAGACTTAAATGGGCCACCTATATAAACAAGCAATCATGTCAATCTAATAATGTAGGCGATAAAATTATTAGCATAAAGTAAAATTTGGTGATTATGTTTGTGTAAATTGTCTAGCCTTCGGCAAAGTTGATTTGCTTGATGCTTCCAGCTCCACCATCGCCTTGGATGACTTCAATGCTCTTGAAGGCTTGTGGCAAGAGTTTTGGGATTAAGTTGTCGCCATTAAGTATCAATGCCTTAAATGCCCTAGCCGGAGGGATTGGGAGGGCGTACTCCTCTGTGATAGTCACAACACCCATGATCTAAGTAGAATTGTGAAGGAAAATTGGAGAGTGAGGAGGAAAATGAGATTGAGTTTGTTTGTGTGAATGGTCAGAGGGTTGTATTTATATTGGTTTGATTTGAGGTATTGAAGGACTATTTTTTGAGGTTGTTTCATTTGGTTAATATCATCGGAAAATACTATAAAGCAACATATACTAGTTCTTGTCTTCTAGCTTGTATATGCCATTGGTACTGTCCGGCGTAGCAAGAAATTCTATTTGGTGGAGGGTTATTCAAGTTGACTTTAACAAGTTTTTGTAAAATTAAAAATTTAAGGTAATAACTTTAAAGGTAATTACACTTTTCATCCATCAACTTTTTATCTAAATCTCACTTAAGTCTTTTATTTTTGGGCAAATTACAAACACCCCCCTCGAGGTTTGGTGAAAATACAGATTCCCCCCTGAGGTTTGAGAAATTACATCCCGCCCCCTGAGGTTTACATTTTCATAACAAATTGCCCCCTAGGGTTTTTATTTTCATACAGATTCCCCCCTAATTTTTCCTAATTTATTATGAAAATTTGACCCTCAGGGGGGAATTTGTAATTTCTCAAACCTCAGGGGGGAATCTGTATTTTTACTAAACCTCGAGGGGGTGTTTGTAATTTACCCTTTATTTTTTTAATTGCAGCAATTAAGTCCCTGGATTTCAATTCGATTTTCAATATACTCCTCTCATTATCTCACCATTTAAAATTTGAGTAAAAGTTAAAACATGAAATATCAAAATGAAATTTAAGTGAGTAAATAGCTTTTCATAAAAATTTTCTTTCTATACTTTTAAAATTTGCTCATGTGAGCCCCCACATAAGCACTTTTAATCATTTCTTTTAATGATGAGTGACAGGAAGATTACAGTGTAACAATGATTGAAATTTAAGAATTTAATTGTTGCAATTTGAAAATAAGGGGCCACAATGAAATTAGAATAAAAATTAGAAGATGAAAGTTGTAATTTACTTGACTTTAATGGTAATTTATTGAAGGATAAATACATTTATGGTCCTTGAACTAAGCGTTTCATGTTACTTTAATTATTCAAATTTTAATTTTGTCAATTTCATTCTTGAAGTTTTCGTTTGAATAAAATTGGTCCAATTTCAAATGGCCATTTAAATCGTTAATGGAATAATTGATCTCTAAATCATACATTTTGTGTCATTTTCATCCCTACAAGTTTCAATTTTATCCCTCAATATTTTAAGTTAATGTTTCATTTTCTTAATCAACATTTCGGGACCAAATTGATAAAATTAAACACTTTAGGAACTAAAGTGGCACGAAACAGTGTATTTTATTATTATTCTGATGACTATTTAGATGATCCGTTTGAAATTGAACCAAATTATCTCAAATTAAAAAAATTTAAGATGAAATTATAGAATTTTTCTTAATAATATATATTTTTTATAGAAAGTTTCTCTATGTTAATTTTATTCTTCTGACAATCTTTATGATTTAACAAAATTATAAAAGAGCTGTTATAATTTGATGTTTCTGAGTTTGCTTCCCATTTGAACCCCTGCATCACCTTGGGTTAAGGGTGTAGAAGTTGCTTGGCAAATCATTCAAATTCAATAGCTAATTAATTTCCTATTCCAAAATCATTGATATTGCCATTTTCAAGGGCCTATGCTCGGAATGGCATACAAGATCCATTTGATGAGCACCATTTGAATTAATAAATCAGCATTAATGTGGCATTAGAAAGAAAATTAATATAGTGCTAAAGCTAGGGTCTGGCACCATATAATATAACAAAAAAAGAAAAAGAAAAAAGTAGATAAATATTCATGAAATTTAACA
The DNA here is from genome assembly GCA_025200525.1 of Camellia lanceoleosa. Taxonomy (NCBI): domain Eukaryota; kingdom Viridiplantae; phylum Streptophyta; class Magnoliopsida; order Ericales; family Theaceae; genus Camellia; species Camellia lanceoleosa. The sequence goes on from CM045762.1 coordinate 185,647,936, forward strand.
AACATATTTTGCTACCATACATTTTGGCATTCAAACTGAATCATACACATTTTGATACATCCAAATATGACTTTGTCAATTCGCAAAAAATCCTTAGATTAAAAATGAATGATGATGAATTTCTTTGCATCGACAGCGTATGACAATCTATCTTGGAGGATCTCTTGGGCTCTAAGACCAAAAGAACAAACCTATGAGACTTATCGATGGGTTGTGTCAAGACCGGTCCTGAGATTTGGGAGGCTTAAGGCGACACTTCGGAAATGGGGCCCTCTAACATTGAAAAAAAAAATTCATAGATAAAACAATAAGTTACAACTTTTTTATTTGTTTGTAGTCACAAAAAAATTTACTTACACATATAATCATTAAAATTATAAACAAAAAATTTACTTTCATATATTAAGGTAAGAAGCAATCATTACAAATACTTAAAAAAAGGGATAAATTACATTGACACCTCTTGAGGTTTGGTCCAATTACTACCCACCGCCTGACGTTTTAGAAATTACATTTCCACCCCTGTGGTTAATAGTTTCATTTCACAAACCTCCATACTTATATAAAATGTAACAACTCCTAGTAGAAAAATAGAATAAATTACATTAAAAAAAAAGAGGTAAAGGAAATTGGAAAAAATGAGAAAGTAAAACAAAGCAAAAAAAGAGAGTGCATGAGTTCAATATCTTCATTCCGTCTAAATAAGTGCAATGACAGGGGGGTTAGTGTAATTTTCCAAACGTCATGGCGTGAACTGTATTAAACCCAAACCTCAGGAGGTGTAAGTATAATTTACCCTAAAAAAAATAAAAATCTATTCTTGTTACTTTTTTTGAACCCCATGTTCAATGGGGCCTATAGTATTTGGGCTTTTTTTTTTTTGTATCTAAAACACAAAATTATATTTGAAACCCTTATTTTTAGTCCAAATTTGGGGGTCCAAGGCACAAGTCTCTCTTACCTGCCCTCAGGGCCGGCCCTGGATCATGTCATAATAGACAATACTTTCAAATGGGGGTTGGGCTGAGCAATTGGTTTGGTATTCATTATTTTATTTGACATTGTCATATAACATTACATTTTATTTCTTTCAAGGAAAACCTTTTAAAATTGCTTGTATGTACCAAACATGATTTTTGTTTTCATTTTTACCAAAAATAAAAACAAGCATATTTAATTTTTTTGTAAACAAAATACAGTAAAATATAAAGTCAACATTCATACTATTTTGCCCAAGATCAGGAGACAAACTTCTTTTTCTCTCAATTTTTTTCTTTATTGGAACAAAGAGAGACTACATATGTTGAATTAAGAACACACATTGTAATGCAACAAACCTGTGATCACTGGTGGGTACTATTTTATTACAAACCAAATGCAAAGCACACACTGTGACTTAAATAGGATTGAGAGTGATTTTCAAAGGCCATTAAGCATAGGCATTTGGGTTTTGGATGAGATAGTCTTCCACAGCCTTGAACATTCCTCCAGCCTTGTCCATCCCAGCCTTAAGTTCCTCCTCATTAATCACATAATTGCCCAAAGGATAGTATTTTGTTGTCGACTTAGTAATGCTACCACCATCTGCTGAGGCCACGAGCTCAATCTCATAACAAATCTTCTCAAACTTACCCATCAAGACATCACCTTCAATCAAAGTGTAGTTGTACTTGTATGCCTCTTCGTTTACCTCATCAACTCTGTGCTTCACAAACTTAAATGGGCCACCTGAATGGACACATGCTCGTGTTAGTTTAATACTTTTATCACTTAAATTATTGGCATAAAATAAAATTTGGTGATTATGTATATGTAAAATGTCTAGCCTTCGGCAAAGTTGATTTGCTTGATGCTTCCAGCTCCACCATCGCCTTGGATGAGTTCAATGCTCTTAAAGGCTTGTGGCATGAGTTTTGGGATCAAGTTGTCACCGTTAAGTATCAAGGCCTTGAATGCCCTAGCCGGAGGGATTGGGGAGGCATACTCATCAGTGAAAGTCACAACACCCATGATCTTGTAGAATTGTGAAGGAAAATTAGAAAGTGAGGACGAAAATTAGAGAGTGAAGAGGAAAATGGGATTGAGTTTGTTTCTGTAAATGAATTGGTGAGAGGGTGGTATTTATATTGGTTTGAATTGAGGTTTTCACGGCTATGTTATGAGGTTTCCTTTGGTTGATATCATCGAAGAATACTATAAAGCAATATATTCTAGTTCTTGTCTAGTTTGTATGTCATCAGTCTTGTCTAGTGTGACTAAAAATTCTATTTAGTGGAGTTATTCAACAAATTATTATTAAAGCTTGGTAAATTACACTTTTTATCTTTTAATTTTTATTCAAATTTCATTGTGGGCCCTCATTTTCTAATTGTAATAATTAAGTACTCAAATTTCAACCATTACTTTACTGTAATTCTCTATCACTTATCGTTAAAAGAATTGATTGAAAGTGCTTCACATGGCAAGTGAGTAGGTTTTAAAGGTATTAAAAGGAAAAAAAATTATAAAAATGATAATTTCACCCTTTAATTTATCTTCAAATTTTACATTGGTTCTTTATGTTTTAATTTTCACTCAAATATTAAACAGTGGAATGACTGGAGAATTACAATGAAACTCAAATTTAAGTCTACATTGTCGCAATTAAATTTGAAGGATCTAAGTGATATTTAGATAAAAACTGATAGGGTGAAAAGTGCAATTTACCCTTAAAGTTATTACATTAAATTTTTAGCAGTACAAAAAATTATCAAAATCAACTTTCACTTGATACACAATACACAAGAGTGTCGGTGGGAAAGCAAAAATTAAACTAGCAAGCATGTAAACACAGCAATGGTAGAAGGCCCTAATTTTCGTGGCTCAAATGGATCGAATTTGTCAAAACGACATCGTTTTGAGTACAAAATAACATCAAAATTGCCAAAACGACGTCGTTTTGACAATTTTGAGCTATTTTGGCTACAAAAATTAGGGCCTCCAAACATATAGAGGGCCCTAATTTTCGTGGCTCAAATGGCTCGAATTTGCCAAAACGACGTCGTTTTGAGTACAAAACAACATCAAAATTGCCAAAACGACGTCGTTTTGACAATTTTAAATCATTTGGGCCACAAAAATTAAGGCCCCCAAACATTTTCCCATGTAAACATCACATATTAACAAAGAAGAGTAGCTCTTAATTAGACAATAATATTAGGATGATCACATATTTTATAAACATTGATACAATGGGTCATACATAAATTCCATTAATGTCTAACCATTGAGTGTGGTAATCATGTAGTATAAATGTGGTATACCTTAAAAAATTGGTGTACTATAAAATTTCTTCGATAGTAATCAGTGTGTTTGGTTTCAGTTTTTTAAAAATTGAGTTTTTTGTTTTTTATGTTTTTTTTTTTTTTTTAGTGAATATTTTTTAAATTTTAAGCATTTTTTTGTACTTTTTTAGATACACCTTACTTAGATGTGTCTAAAAATGAAAATATTTTAAAAAATTAATAAATACACAAAAATACAAAAAAAATATACTAAATTTTCAAATTTTTTTTATATTTTTGGTATTTAGTGAATTTTTTTTAAAACAATTCATAAAAATTATACTTTTTAAGTGTATTTATATTAGGTGTCTTAAAAAAAATTTATTGAAAATATTAAAAAAAATCTATAAAAACAAAAAAATACAGAAAATAAGAAAGTAGAATTTTTAAAAATTATTTTCAAAAAACTGAAAATAAACATGGTGAATATAATTTTTTTTATTGAGTCTTTCTAGTCATATCTATTTTTCTAAGAGCTATTTAATTTTGGAATATTTACCAGTAAGTTATATCTCACAAACAAGTATTTCAATTGATCCTAATTTTTTTCTATTGATTTGTTAAGTCCTATTAATGGAGAGTTTCTTTCCGTGTGGTCTTATTTTTTATTTTGGTAATATTTTGGTGGACGACTATACTTTTTTTATTAATGTGACATGTATGATGTGACACTCCAATGTGACAAGTATTAATGTGACACTCCAACATGATGGATATGATGTGACACTCTAAAAATACTAAAAATTCCTTATTATATTTTTTTCAAATGTGACAACGTGGCGGGTTTAATATGACATTCTAAATCTTTTACTCAAAAAAAGCTAAAAACTTCTTAGTGTACTTTTTTTAAATGTGACAACGTAGCGTGTATAATATAACACTCCAAAAAAATTAAAAACTCTTTAGTGTACTTTTTTCAAATGTGACAACGTGACGGGTATGATGTGACACTCTAAAAAAATTAAAAAATTATTAGTGTACTTTCTTTAAATGTGACGTTGCCCAAACATAATAACGTGACAAGTATAATGTGACACTTTAAAAAAAAATAAAAACTTATTAGCATACTTTTTTTCAAATGTGACAGCGTAACGAGTATGATGTGACACTCTAAAAAAATTAAAAACTCATTAGTGTACTTTTTTCAAATGTGACAACGTGGCAGGTATGATGTGATACTCCAAAAAAATTAAAAATTTATTAGTGTACTTTTCCGAAGTATGACATGTAATACTCTAACGTGACGGGTATGATATGACGTTACAAAAAATTAAAAACTCTTTAGTGTACTTTTTCCAAATGTGACATTCCAACGTAGTGGGTATAATGTGACACTAAAAAACTCTTTAATATACTTTTTTCAAATGTAGCACTCTAATGTAGTGGATAAATAAGTCATCACACATTAAAAAGAACTAAATGAATCACAATAAAAAAATATAAATTGTAAGTCCAAAATATATGATTTATTGGTCAATCTCTCCTTAATTTTCTATTCATAGTAATTGATATTTTCATTTTCAAGGACTTATGTTTGGAATGACACACAAGGTCCATTTGATGAATACGGGGTCACAGTCTATTCTGCTGTGACCCCTTGCTACGCATAAAACGGCATTGTTTCACTTCCTTTTTTCTTTTTTCTTTTTTTATTCATTATGTATTTTGGTATGATAAATTACACTTTGCCCTTATATTTGGTCACTTTTTTACTTTATTTCTTAATTTTTTTTTTAAATTTTAGGGTTTAGGATTTAATTTTTAATTTTTTTTTTCTTTTAGGGTTTAGGGATATTTTTTTATTTTTTATTTTAGGGTTTAAGGTTTAAGATTTAATTCTTAAAATTTATTTATTTATTTATTTTAGGGTTTAGGGATAAAATTTATTTTTTTATTTTAGGGTTTAGGATTTAATTCTTAAAATTTATTTTTTTATTTTAGGGTTTAGGGTTTAATTCTTAAATTTTTTTTTTATTTTAGGATTTAAAGTTTAGGATTTAATTATTAAATTTTTTTATTTTATTTTAAGGTTTAAGATTTAGGGTTTAGAATCTAGGACAAAGTGTAATTTATCATGCCAAAAAACATAGTGAGAATAGGAAGAAAAGAAGAAGAAAAAAAGGGTGAAACTAAAGCCGTTTTAGGCACAGCCGAGGGGTCACAACAGTGACCCCGTGTCTCCATTTGATAGGCACCATGTGAACTAATTAATGTGGCATTAGATGGAAAATTAATTATAGAAAATTACTATATGCATTAATTAATGTATTAATTAATGTATCAATTGATGATGTAACATAATTTAAGAAGTTTTTGATATTTGTAATTTGTATAATAAGTTGGGTCAATAATAATATCATAACTAGTATACTAACACTAATTAGTACACTAATTGATACATGTTACACCACCGTTAATTATATGATGCTAAAGCTCCTAGCTAGCACCATATAAATAACAAAAAAATGATAAATATTCATGAAATTTAACAAACATATTTTGTAATCTTATTAATTGTATGAGCAATACATTTTGGCATATTCAAACTGAATTATACACATTTACATCCATTCAAAGATAACAATCCTTAATAATTATAATAAAAATATGAATGATAATGAAATTTTGGCATCCATATCGGATGTGGATGTTGTTCAAGATGGACTAACAATAAATGACACGTAGGCATTTTTTGGCCCAAGTCTAAAAGAACAAACTTGTGTGGTTTGGTTGATGGGTTAAATCATAATAGACAATACTTTCACAAAAAAGTTAGATCGTCAGTCTTATAGAATAAACTGTCAATTAGTTTGGAAATCAATATTTTACATGACTTTACCGTATAATGACTCCGTTTGGGTCACTTATAAGTTGGTTTTTATTATTTTTTTAGATTATTATCTGAAAAGATTTAATAAATAAGTTGCAAACTAGTTTGGTGCAAATTTCTATATTTTCTCAAAAAAATTGAATCTGTTTTGTTAAATAAGTTGTCACATAGTCTTTTTGTTATGTGAATATCCAAGATGCCATCAAAAGTTATAATTAAGGCAATAAAGATGGGACACTTTTGTCTATACATGTTTAAGGGTTTCAAATAAATTTAAAAAGTCACAAATTGTAGTTTAAGAAAATCTCACTAAAAAGTCAAATAAGCTAAACCTAAAATTACAACTAAACATCATTAATTAAATTTTTTAATCCAATAAGCTAAATAAATTTACTTATTAATCCTACCAACTAGGCAAACATCATATTTTAAATCTTTCCATAAAAGTGTTTTGAAATTGCTTGCTTGGAGTAAGGAGGGTACAAGATAAAGAGAGATAAAAAGGAAAAAAAAAAGTTTTCTCATTCATATGTGCTAGCTTTCATAATAAACAAAACAAAAAAAAAAAAATCATACTCTATTCTTTTCCAAGATTATGAGCCAAACTTCTTTTTCTCTGAGTTCTTTCATTATTGGAACAAAGAGAGACTACATATGTTAAATCAAGAACACACATTGCAATGCAACAAACCTGTGATCACTGGTGGGTACCATTTTATTAGAAGCCAAAGGTGAATTATATGTAGACAAAAACAAAAAGCACACCCTTTCATGACTTAAATAGGATTGAGAGATCTTTAAATGCCAGAAGAGACATTAAGCATAGACATTAGGGTTTTGGATGAGGTAGTCCTCCACAACCTTAAACATTCCTCCAGCGTTTTCCATCCCGACCTTGAGTTCCTCCTCATTAATCACATAATTGCCCAATGGATAGTATTTGGTTGTCGACTTGGTAATGCTACCGCCATTTGGGGAGGCCACGAGCTCAATCTCATAACAAATCTTCTTGAACTTATCCATCAAGACATCGCCTTCAATCAAAGTGTAATTGTACTTGCATGCCTCTTCATTGACCTCATCAACTCTATGTTTCACGGATTTAAATGGGCCGCCTGTATAGACAAACACTCATATCAATTTAAAACTTTTTAAACTATTAGCATAAAGTAAAATTTGGTGTTTTTGTATGTTTAGAATGTCTAACCTTCAGCAAAGTTGATTTGCTTGATGCTTCCAACCCCGCCATCACCTTGGATGAGTTCAATGCTCTTAAAAGCTTGTGGCATGAGTTTTGGGATCAAGTTGTCACCGTTAAGGATCAATGCCTTGAATGCCCTAGTCGGAGGGATTGGGGAAGTGTACTCATTGGTGAAAGTCACAACACCCATGATCTTGTAGAAATGTGAAGGAAAGTTAAAGAGTGAAGAATAAAATGGGATTGAGTTTGTTTGTGTGAATGAAGGGGTGAGAGGATGGTATTTATATTTTTTTGAATTGAGGTTGTCAGTGACTATTTTATGAGGTGGTTTCATTTGATTGATATCCTCAAAGAATACTATAAAGCAATATATTCTAGTTCTTGTCTAGTTTGTATGGCATTAGTTACAATTAGCCCATTGAAGTGAATTCCTAAGTCCATATTACAAGATAGGATAAAGGAAAGATGTAAAAACTTAACACTCATTTTGTTCCAAACTAAATATTTAATTGATACAAATATAAAGGACAAATTAATGGATTTCAATAAGCATACTATCCGGTTAATCAACAAGTACGGTAAAGATCCAAAAAAACAAGAAAAAAAGAGACATTGAGAAGTTAAAACTGGAGGTTAATGGTTTATGCTTCTTATAATTAACTTCTCAACTATGGAAATCTTTAGTCTCTTACCATATCATTATGAGGCTTTATTTGGCAAGTGACGAAAAAAGTTTTTAAAAAATAAAAATAAATAAATAAAGTTAGTAAAAAATTCAAAAATTCAGATAAAAAAAAATCAAAGATTTCGGCCTTTGTTAGAAAGAGGTTTGACTTTTAACCTCTTTTGAGTCTCATTACCTCTCTACTTTTTTATATGATTTTTTTTAAAAAAAATAAAAAATAAAAAAGTTAGCTTTTAACCTACTTTTCAAAATTCTCTCTATTATTTATACGTTTTTTCGTAAAAAATCAAAAAATCATTTCGAAACATTTCATTTTTTTTCAGCTAATGTCTTAACAAAAAATCTAACCTTGAGTAAATTGTGTTACTTAAAGTATAAGTCACAAGCATTTCTCTTACTACAAAAAATTAAGATTTTAGAAACCAAAATTTAAGAACAAAATTATTTTTCAGAAACCAAATATTTTTGTTGCGAAAATTATCGTCATTATATTTTTAACAACGAAAATTAGATATTAGTGATACATTATTATTTTTTTGGGACCAAATTTTTTGTCTCAAAAAATAAACTACGTTGAGACCAAATTATTTTGTCCCTAAAAGTCTATTTATTAGTGACATTTTTAAAATTTTGTTGCTAAAAGTCTTATTTTTTACTTTTTGGGACGACCTTTTAGCAACTATCCTCATGACGATAAAAATTGGTCTCTAAATGTCTTTTGTAACAAAATTTACACTTTTAAAGACCAAAACATTTAGTCTCTAAAACTCTTATTTGTTGTAGTATCTATTGATAATTCATATTGTACGGGAAAGAAATAAGCCTTATCATATAATCCTGTTGATCAAGTCTGCGCTCCTCCGTACGTCGTCGCTTTATTCCCTGGAAACACAAACGTGAGCTAGCCGGCGGGTGTGTGCCGGAAACCTCTCTGATGCTTAAGTCAGCAAAAAATAAACAAGTAGCTAAAAGTTCTGTGTATTCAGAAATCAAAGTTGCGTTACCTCTCCATAGGTGATGTTTGTGAGCTTTTATAGGTTCTGTGTGGCACAATCCAAGTAAGACTCTTATTCTTCCATATAGAGTCCTCCTAGAATTCATACTCCTGAAAGATAATACTTATCCTTCAACACCCCCCTCACTGCTTAAACCAAGTGAGATGGTTTTGCCTCGGCAGGACAACCATACAACCGAGATAACATTGCCATACTAGACAGGCAGAAACGACCGAACTGTAGTTAGCTCGGTTCTCTTTTCACAACTTGTACCTCAGTTTCATCTGGTGAGACCAAGCTATCCGTAACAAGCTTGGACCGGGCTAACCAGAGCTAGGTTTACCGTACAAAGCCGTCATACCTCGGTCCCGGGTGGCGTGACCGAGCTAACTTCTTCTACTCCACTTGGTGGCTTAAACATACTCTGGACCGAGCTAACCCAATTGCGGTGACCGAACTAAGCCTTCTTACTCAATCAAGTCGGCAAGCTTCTCATCTTGAACCGGGCTACCACCTGACCGCGGCCCATCTTCCAAGCCTTTTTAATCACAGCCCATGCATCGGCCCATTTACCCAGCTCGGCCCAATTTACATATAAATTCCCCTCTCAATTGCCCCTTAATTCTATTTGCTTAGCATGATAGGGATTACCTGTCTATCAGCCGTGCTAAAGTTTTAAGCCTTTCCAGCAGAGTTAAAACCCTTTAGCCTTTCCAGCTGAGCTAAAACTCCTAAGCCTTTTCATCCGAGCTAATTTCACACCGGGCTCTACTTGTCCGGTCAAAACGTCTCTTCAATCACAGCAAATGAATCACTTCTCACTCCGGTGACACGTGGCATGCTCTCATTGGCTGAAGGTAGCTGTCATGCCGCCCTCGTATCCCGCGTTTTTTGAACAGTTCCCGCCTTTGGTCCTTGCACCAAAACAAAACTCTTTGTTTTGGATCTACCACTACACTATTCATTTCCTCTTCTCTCTTTTTTCTGATTTTCTTTGTTCTTTGTTTTCTGAAAGAGCTCGTGTTTTGCTGCTGTCGTTTGCTCCCATCCTCTAGGCTCTTTTGATTTTCATCAGGTAAGCATCACAAATCTGCCTTGTTTTTGTTGTTTTCGCACTTGCTTTTATAATATCTGTATTTTGTATGTTTTTTCAAAACATATACCTTTCTTATCGTCAAAGAGCCATGTAATAGAACCACCAATTTCCATGAATAATGTAACAACCTAAATTTTTAATTATTCTGTAGAATTTATACTAATATTATTTAATTACAGTTGAAAAAATATATGATTTATTTTGTATTAATATGTATTATTTTGTAAACTAATATAATTTATTAGTCAAAGTATAAAATAACTAAGTTTTGACAAGCTTGACTTCATTTAGATAAACTTGAGTTAAAGAACGAATTGGAGCAGGTGCTTATAGTTTTATACCCTTATGCTCTTAGTATAATATTTCTCACCCTGCCATGTGCTTATAGTTTTTTACCACTTTCAGGTGACATGTCAGGACCAGCGTGTGGGGTAGGCACAAAGCACTTTTATTGATGTATTTTTTATATGTAAATATTAGCCTTTTTGGTCAATACATTTTGTAATAAAAAAAGAAGTTCCGATGATTATTTTAGTACCCTCATTTATATATTTCTTCCGCTTGCATTTATTGATTTGTTTAAGAATTGGCCGGAGGTAACCTCGGTTACTGGCCATTACGATACTGAACCCTTGGGTACGGGGAGCGGGTCGTGGCAAATGGTATCAGAGCAATGGTTTACAAAAAAAAAAAAACATCATTGGAGCATAGGACTCATGCAAATTTAGAAAGTAGGATGGCGGGAAATTAGTACCGAATTATTATATTTTGTTCATCGATTTAATTATATTATAATTTTATATGATTATATATATATAATAATTTTTTTTGTTTTGTGTGTGCCTAATTTGTGAAGGATATTAGATATAATTTAAGAATGAAAAAGAAACAAAAGATGTCAAACACCCACAAAAAAAATTATAATATAATTAAATATAAATAAATTCTAATTTAGTATTCAAAAAAAAAAATTTCGACTTTTTAAAAGTGGGTTCAAATTTTAGAAATACTAATTTTGAAATTATTTCCAATCAATGAAAAGTTCATCTCAAATTTTTTTCAACTCTCACATATGATTCTATCATTGTGGTTTCATTTTATTTCCATTTATTTATTTTTATCGTAAACAATACGAGTAAAAAGTTTTTAAAGTCACCCATTATTTTTCATTTTGGCCCAAACTAATTTTTGACAACTAGACAGTGAGTGATTTTTGGTAAAGTTTTTTTGAGGTAATATTTTCTATCAGATTAATCATCTAATATATATTTATCAGAGTGCGCAGCGGATAGTTTGCACATATAATAAATTTCGAGGACAAAATCTTAAAAGGCGGGAAGGTTGTAACAACCTAAATTTTTAATTATTCTGTAGAATTTATACTAATATTATTTAATTACAGTTGAAAAAATATATGATTTATTTTGTATTAATATGTATTATTTTGTAAACTAATATAATTTATTAGTCAAAGCATAAAATAACTAAGTTTTGACAAGCTTGACTTCATTTAGATAAACTTGAGTTAAAGAACGAATTGGAGCGTGGCACGTGGCAGCCGTGGCTTGGTGCCCACGGTTGCCTTTTCTATATATGGGGAAGAAGAAGTTTACTCTGTGGAAAAAGAAAGAAGGAAAAAGAGAAGGAAGAGAAAAAAAGAATGGAAGAAGAGGAAAAAAAATAGTGGAGGCTGAGAGAGTCTTTGATAGTGAAAAGGAAGAATAAGATATTAAAATTAAGGTGAGTTATATTATATTTTGAGTCACCAAAATGTATTTTACTTATGTTTTGACTTACCAAAACCTATTTTACAGAAGTTATGTTTTATTAGTATATTAATAAAAGTTATGTTTTATAAAAGTTTCAGTTACGTGAATTGTTTTATGAACTCTATTTGTGAAGGTGAAACCCATGGATATGTTTGTTTTGCTTTTAAAGAATATTTGGCTATGACCTTATATGAAAATATGTTTTGTGAACACCACCACGGGAGTCTCACGCCTTGGGACACTTAAATAACCATTGGCTTAGTAATTGACCACTCTGTGGTCCAGTGTTTGTCGTGGATCCATTGACCAGTGTAGTACTTGGCACTTAGTGATGTACTGTGGTTATGGTTGTATAGTGATTTCCGTATTACGTGATCCAAGGTATATGCCAAATGATTTCCGTACTATGTATGTTATATATCAAGCTCTTTTAGCCAATAACGATCCATGGTGAATTTTATACCCTTATGCTCTTAGTATAATATTTCTCACCATGCTATGTGCTTATAGTTTTTTACCACTTTCAGGTGACATGTCAGGACCAGCGTGTGAGGTAGGCACAAAGCACTTTTATTGATGTATTTTTTATATGTAAATATTGGCCTTTTTGGTCAATACATTTTGTAATAAAAATAGAAGTTCCGATGATTATTTTAGTACCCTCATTTATATATTTCTTCCGCTTGCGTTTATTGATTTGTTTAAGAATTGGCCGGAGGTAACCTCGGTTACTGGCCATTACGATACTGAACCCTTGGGTACGGGGAGCGGGTCGTGACAAATAATCTGTGAAACCATTGATTTTGATCCAAAATCATAGTATAACCGAACTAAAAAGTTATTTGTAGTTGATGTCACTCTATCCAGACTATCCAACCGAACTAAGTCTGCGTAATAGCGTGCTTGAAAGTCCTAATATTGACCGAGCTATAACTTAGGGCTAAACCAGCCTTCTTAGTTCAGACCCAACTAAGAGTGCTGCCCCTAGAGGCTCAACCGGGCTAAAACCCCTTGAAATAACAAACAACTTGCAAAAATCGAGCTACGACCCATAGCATCTCGCATAGCCGAGCTAGGACTTCATTTATCTTGCCTTATTTCTTTTAGCACGGTCTCACGATCTGTGCTTAACACCTTTGTTTTTCACTTTGCAGACTTAGGTTGCCCAGGCACTCCTTTGAACGATCAACCAAGCTACTCAGCACAAATCTTCGACCGAGCTAACACTCGGCTATAATTTATACATAACTTTAAAACGTAAATGGGGAAGTATAGGTTTTTAGTTAATTCACCTGGTGTCATGGCTGAATTCCGAAAGGATTATAACATCCCAGACGATGTTCACCTCACCTTAGCCGACCTAGATATCACACCTTGGGGAAACCCTGGTTTCGTTTCCTTCACCCTCCTTTCCATCGTAGAAATCGGCCTAAGATTTCCTGTACAGCCTTTACTTTGTGAATTCCTTAGGCAAACTAGGATATGCCCAACCCAGCTTTCCACAAACTCATACCGCATAATTAATGGTATAGCCGAGCTAAACCGCCGAGCTGGCATTAACCTCGGTTTAGCCAAACTCTTCCATCAATACTTTTTAGGATCAAAAGAAGATGGCCGGGTCTAGTATATAAGAATACGACGCCGGCGTGAGAAAATAATAAAGGACACACCGGATAAAGACCTAAATGACGATGATTTTTTCTGGGTATCTGGCAATTTTGAAGACCACCAAGCCCAGATCCCAGGCCGCAGTATAAACTGGAATAAAGGAGTCCTCGGTATAATTACTTCGGTTCCTTTGTATGCTTCTGTTTTATTTCGGTTTCCTATTCCTGAACCCAACTAACAGTTGTCTTCTTTATGCAGATTCAGCCCATCTTAAATCACTATACAGTTACCCCAACCTGAACACTCTTCGCGCCGCACTACGATACCCCGAAAGAAGTTGGGCCAAGCTGCGGAATTTTGAACCGACATACAGATACAGCAGCCGACGGAAAGCCAGAGTAACAGACTTCTTATTGGAAGCCTCTCCCGAACCGGACCCCAATTTGCCACAAATTAACTTGGTCCGTACTACTGAAGAAGAAGAAACGGCGAAGAGGAACAAAGTAAGGGCCCTCCTAACCGAAACACACCGAGCCAAAGTACCGTCACCCAACCAAACTCAGGAAACTATGGTGGCTCTTCCATCCCAGCAACCCTCTTCATCACGTCCAAGTAAGCGCGCCCGAACTACCCAGACCGAGCAACGCCTCATTGATGAAGACGAAACCACCCTTCCACCAAGCCCTCCACCGAGTCCGCAACCGGAGCTTACCGACCAAGCTAGCTCCTCTAAATGGACTCCAAAAATGACTTTCCAAAATCGTGCTATCTGTGATACTGACTTAGTGGTGGCTGACAAAGACCACATGCTAGCCTTCAATCTGGCTAACAGTGTATGTCTGCCTCCTGATATGGAGCATCATAAGCACCTGACCGAGCTCAAGGCCATCCGGTCGGCGACGAAATCAATGATCCTAGTAAGTTGCTCCTCTTGTCTCTCTAATTTTTTCCAACTTTCTGCTCGGTTTTGTCATTAGTTTCTTTCCTTTCTTTTTTAAGCCATGCAAAAGAGTCAAATTGCACACAAGCGTGTGTTGGAGCTTCGTAAAACAGTAAGGCAAGCCATGGCCGAAGTCGAAGAAAAAACCACTGAGCTAAAAGACTCCCAACAGAAGACAGCCGAGCTAGAGGCCGAGGTAGCCCGTCTGACCAGACCGGTTACCTCGGCTAATGCTAACAAACAGAGGGCACTAGCCGTGATGAAGGACAAGTACCTGCATGAGCTAGTCAAGCTCAAAGGAAAGAAAAACGCAGAGATCGCCGAGCTAAAAAAGAAGGCAGATGATGCAAATGCTGAAGGCTTCAAGGAGGGGGAGGCCCTCTATATGCAACAATGTGAGGTCGCCAAAGATTTATTCTTCAAATGCGGTTGGAGGGCAGCCGTGGTGCAGCTCGGTTGTGAGCCTGAGACCGAGGTCTACAATCCTCCTCAGTACTTCATACCGAGCTCACTGGCGGAGTACGCTGCATCCATTCAACAACAGTTTCTTCAGGGTTCAGATGATGATGAAGACACTGAGCCCAATAATACTCCGGTCGTCAATGAACCTGCCGATCAATCAGCTCAGTTGGAGCCAACGGTTGAAGACCTGACTAACGAGCTGCCAACTGATACCGTGCTTCCAGCAGAGACCGAGCTCCCAACCGAGACCGTGTTCCCGTCTGAAACCGAGCTTCGGGTTGATATAGATGCTGATCTTGATGATCTGTTCAACTGATTTTGTTCTTTCTTCTTTTTGTTGGACAAAAAAGTTTGTAACCGGGCTGGGGCCCCTCCTTTGTTATTTGCATTGAACTTTATCAATGAATCTTCTTTTGCTCCAACTGTTATCTCGGTTTGCTGCTCTACTTGTACTTGCTTTCTTACTATAGTTTGAATGAAGTAGTGCATTCTCTTGCCGAGATAATTCATCCCAGTCTTGATCTTGTAATCAGACTGGCCATACCAGCCAACCGCTTCAACCTAGATCTATATCTCGGTTGAAGCATAATAAGAGTTTGGTTTTTCCAGCCTCTTCAGCCTTGATCTTTATTTCGGCTGAAGAGTACTAAGAGTTGGTTTAGTCCAGCCAAACACTCTTCAGCCTATACCCTTACTTCGGCTGAAGAGTAATAAAAGTTGGTTTAATCCAGCCAATCACTCTTCAGCCCATACCCTTACTTGGGCTGAAGAGCAATAAGCAATAAGAGTTGGTTTAATCCAGCCAACCACTCTTCAGCCCAAACCCTTACTTTGGCTGAAGAGTAATAAGAGTTGGTTTAATCCAGCCAACCACTCTTCAGCCCATACCCTTACTTTGGCTGAAGAGTAATAAGAGTTGGTTTAATCCAGCCAACCTAGAATAAAATGTTTGGTTATTCCGACCAAACGTCGTGCAACCTGGATCCTTATCCTGGGCTTAAGAAGGGTGTTGGCTTAATCCAGCCAACCTCTAAGTTGGTTTTTCCAACCAACCTAGAGTAAAATGTTTGGTTATTTCGACCAAAAGTCCTGCAGCCTTGATCCTTATCCTGGGCTTAGGAAGGGTGTTGGTTTAATCCAGCCAACCTCTAAGTTGGTTTTTCCAGCCAACCTAAAGTAAAATGTTTGGTTATTCTGACTAAACGTCCTGCAGCCTGGATCCTTATCCTGGGCTTAGGAAGGGTGTTGGTTTAATTCAGCCAACCTCTAAGTTGGTTTTTCCAACCAACCATGTTTACAATGTTCCTAACTCACTAAAACTATCTTTTACAGAAAACAACTATGCTGAAAAGAATCGACTTGTTTTATTGAGAAAAGAAAAAATTACATATTAAAAAAAAAAAAACACTAAAAATAAAATAACTTGAGATTGGCAGTGTTCCATGGCCTGGGAATTGTTTTGTCGTCCTCATCTTCTAGGTGGTATGCCCCTTTGCCTGCTAATCCAACCACTTTGTAAGGTCCTTCCTAATTCAGCCCTAACTTGCCATCTCCCGGTACCAAGGTGTTTCCCATCACTTTGCGCAACACCCAATCCCCGATCTTGAATTTCCTTGGATGCACTGTTTTGTTGTATTTCCTCGATAATTCTTGTTGGTACGAGGCAATGTGAACCAGTGCTCTTTCTCTTCTTTCCTCTGCAAGGTCGAGCTCCAATGCTATGGCTTTGCCATTCAAGTCTGGATCAAAATTCTCACTTTGAATTGTGGGGAGGCCAACTTCTAGTGGGATTACTGCTTCCATACCATAGGCTAAGAAGAATGAAGTTTCTCCTGTTGACCGCCGAGGTGTGGTGCGATAAGCCCATAAAACATGAGGGAGCTCTTCTGCCCACTTGCCTTTGGCTTTCTCTAACCTTTTCTTCAATCCATCCAAGACTACCTTGTTTGATGCTTCTGCCTGACCATTTGCTTGGGGATATACCGGTGTAGAATTGTAGAACTCTATCTTGTACTCTTCACAAAAGCCTCTAAAAATTCTGCCGTCGAACTGAGTGCCGTTGTCTGATATTAGGGCTTTTGGTATGCCAAACCGAGTGATGATATTCTGCTAGACGAACTTCTTCACGTCTTTTTCCTTGATTGATGCCAAGGATTCTGCTTCCACCTACTTTGTGAAGTAGTCGGTTGCTACAAGAAAGAACTTCCTGTTACCTGGTGCTGTTGGAAGTGGTCCCACTATGTCCAAGCCCCACATTGCGAAGGGCCATGGGCTGGTTAATAGTAGAAGTTCTCTGGCGGGTTGATGTATTTGGTGTGCGAACTTCTGACATTTCTCGCACTTCTTCACGTACTTCTCTGAGTCTGCTTACATGTAAGGCCACCAATATCCTTGCGAGATTGCTCTATATGCTAGTGACCTTCCCCCTTGATGGCTTCCGCACACGCCTTCGTGTATTTCAAATAAAAATGCTTCAACTTTACTGGGATGAACACACTTTAGGTAGGGTCCTGAGAACGATTTCTTGTATAATACCAAAGATGGGGAGAGCCAAAATCGTTGTGACTTTGCCCTTATTCTGTTGGCTGCTTTCTTTTTTTCTGGTAGGGTGCCATCTTTTAAGAACAATATGATGGGGTCCATCCAAGAAGGGCCTAACTCGGCGCAACATACCTCTTGTGCTTCGGGGTCTTCAATGCTTGGTCT
This sequence comes from Camellia lanceoleosa, assembly GCA_025200525.1. Classification (NCBI taxonomy): domain Eukaryota; kingdom Viridiplantae; phylum Streptophyta; class Magnoliopsida; order Ericales; family Theaceae; genus Camellia; species Camellia lanceoleosa. The sequence continues at coordinate 185,665,551 of CM045762.1, forward strand.
GGGTAGGTAATCGATCAGTAGTGGATGAGGGATGGAAGTATCTGCCATTGAAGCAAAGCCTGCTAATTCATCTGCTCTGCTGTTTTCTTCCCTGCCGATCTATTCTATCCGCACCACATCAAATTTCTTGATTTCTGTTCTGACCAACTCCTGGTACTTAGCCATCCTGTCATCCTTTGCTTCGTAGTCGCCTGAAATTTGGTTTACCAGCAGCTGTGAGTCACTGTAAACCATTAGTTCGGTGGCCTTCATGTAGAATGCTGATTTGAGGCCTGCAAGAAGCGCTTCATACTCCGCTTCGTTGTTTGACGCTGGGAAGCCAAGGTTGACTGCTTGCTCCACTACTAGGCCGTCTGGAGAGATGAGGACTATACCTAGCCCTGCTCCGTGCCGGTTGGAGGCTCCATCCACGAAGAGCTTCCACATCTCTCCAACGAACAACTTCCAGCAAGTAGAGGGGTCGGATGATGCCTTGGGGTCAAAAGCGTCGCTGGTGTCTTCTTTGGGGTCCATGCTTACTGTCTGCCCCTTGTTATCTGATTGTACCAAGTCTTTATTTGTTGGTGAGTCTTGGCTTGGTGTAGTATGGTTTTCTTCTCCTTCCCTTACTTCACTCTGGTCTGCCTTGGGACTTGACTGGGTAACCTGTACCAAGGGTTGCGTTATTCCGACGTCAACTTCCATCCGTAGTTCGGTTGTTTTAGTCAGGTCGACTGGGCATATATGATGACTTCCTGGGGTGAATTCTGAGACAAAGTCTGCCAAGGCTTGAGCCTTTATCGCGGTTCTGGGTTGGAACTTGATGTCATATTGTCCCAACTCTACTGCCCACTTCAAAATTTGCCCAGAAAAGTTCGCCCTCTCAAACAGGGCTTTTAATGGGAAAGTTGTGAGGACGACTATGGTGTGGGCGTGAAAGTAGTGCGGCAACTTCCTTGAGGCCATCATCAAGGCCAAGGCCAGTTTTTTCAATGGGAGGTATCTTGTTTCGGCGCCCAGCAATGTCTTGCTGACATAAAAGATGGGCAGATGCTGGATTCCTTCCGTGCGGACCAACACTGCGGTAATTGCGTGCTGAGAGACTGCCAGGTACAGGAAGAGTTCTTCTCCAGGTATTGGGGTGACAAGCAGTGGTAGAGAAGACATGTATTCTTTCAAATTTTCCAGAGCGCGGTCGCATTCTTCGTCCCACTCAAATTTGGCTTTTAAAGCATGAAAAAATGGTCGTAGTCTGTCTGACGACCGGTTAATGAACCGATTGAGTGTAACTGCCATGCCGGTGAGATGATGTACTTCTTTTACTAAATTTGGCCTCTCCAGGTCCTGAATTGCTTTAATCTGAGAGGGTTTGCCTCAATACCCCGGTTGGTCACCAGGAAGCCCAGGAATTTGCCAGATCCTACCCCGAATGCACATTTAGATGCATTGAGGCGCAACTTGTGCTTCTTCAGGATCTCAAATATCTCACCTAGGTCTTTGAGATGGTCATTCTTATCCTTGCTTTTGACCACCATGTCATCGATGTAAGCCTCCATTGTTCTGCCTAACAACGGCTCAAACATCTTGGTGACCATTCTCTAGAATGTTGCCCCTGCGTTCTTTAGGCCAAAGGGCATGACCTTGTAGTAATACAATCTTCTTGGAGTTGTAAAGGACGTGACCTCCTGGTCTGGTTCGTATATGGCAATCTGATGGTAGCCTCTATATGCATCGAGAAAGCTAAGTCGATTGTGTCCCGCCATTAGGTCTATCAGTTGATCTATTCGTGGTAGGAGGAAACTGTCCTTTGGGCATGCTTTGTTGACTGTCTTATAGTCGACGCAGACACGCCATTTGCCATTCTTCTTTGGCACCACGACTGTGTTGGAAATCCATCTGGGGTAGTGTACCTCTCTAATAGCTCCTACCTCCAGCAGGTTTCCTACTTCTTCCGCCACTATCTCGGCGTGGTGGAGTGCCGATTTGCGGGTGCGCTGAATGATTGGTCTGGCGGATGGGTGAACATTGAGTTGGTGACAGATGAATTTTGGATCAATGCCTGGCATGTCGTATGGTGTCCAGGCGAACACTTCGATGTTAGAGGTCAAAAATTCCAAGACCTCTAATCTCTCAATGCTGGACAACGACGAACCGAGCAAAAAGAACTTATCCAGATTCTTTTCATCTATTCTTACCTCTACCAAGTCTTCCACCGCTTTTTGATTAGCTGCTTTGCCGACTTCAGCGAACAGTTTATTGCTCTCAGGTTCTTCCACCAAATGAACATATCCCTTGGCAGCGCGGCTGCCATTAACCATAACAAAGCATTGCTTGGACATGATTTGGTCTCCAAAGACCTCTTCAATTACCCCAGCATCGTTGGGGAATCGCATTACTTGATAGTAGGATGACGCTATCGATCGCATGGCATGTAGCCATGTTCTTCCCAAGATTATGTTGTAAGTGGAAGGGACTTTCAACACCCAGAATTCCACTTGTTTTGTCACGCTTCCTGCTCTGACTGGTAGAATTATTTTGCCGACTGGCCATTTTGGCATTGAGTTGAATCCGATCAGGGGAGATACGGCAGGTGCCAAGTCCTTGTCTTGTAGCTTCAATTGTTTGAATGTTTCGTAATACATTATCTCACATGAACTACCCTAGTCAATCAAAATCCGCTTGACGTCAAAATCCTTGACTCGGAGAGTGACAACCAGGGCATCATTGTGAGAACAGTATATCCTCGCCAAGTCTCTATCTGAAAAAGACATGATGTTCGTGGCCTCTGTCTTCCCCTTTTTGATGGTAGGTTGTGCACTTAGTACCTCCCTATGCTCAAATGCTTTCCTTCTTGATTGACCCTCTAAGCTCGCATACACGCTCAGGTTCGAAGATTCCATGTATCACATTGATTACGCCTTAAGGTGGGGCGTCGATTGGCATCCCGTTGGGGTTATTGTGGTCCTGAGGGGCTGGTTGCGTCCCTCCTTCAATGTACTTATCCAGGTGACCTGCTGCCACCAACTCTTCCAGGTGTTGTCTCAATGGCGTGCAATTTTCAGTACGGTGCCCCTTTTCCTTGTGGAAGGTGCATCGTGATCTTTCGTCGTAGTCTTTCTGAGCTTCTTCTAGCTTAGTTGGCTATCTAACGAAAGGCTCATTGTGTATTTCACTTAGAATCCGATATATCGGTTTCTTGAATACCGTGGTTATGGCAGTGCGGACCCTCAACCATCTTTTATCTTGGTCCTCTCTGTTGTCTCGCCTGCCTCGTCCGTTTCTATTCGGATGGTCTACCACGTTAACCTTTGCTGAGGCCTTTTTCTCTGGTACTGCGGTCGCGCCAGATTTTGTTTTGGCACGTGCGCCATCCTCCTCCACCCTAATGTGTTGATGCACTCTTTCCATCAAGGCTTCCATGGTGAGGGGCGGTGTCATAGTGATTGAGTCCCTTAGTCTGTTCCCGACTGGAAGGCCTCTTTTGTGCTGTGCAATGGCGAGATTGGTGGGGCAATCCCCAATCTGGTTGAAGGTCTCCCAGTAGCGACTATTGTAGGATCTTGAGGTCTCATTGTCGCCCATGTCGATGGAAAGCAATTGATCGATCTCCACCGGGGTTTTGGTGTTCGTTCTGAACCTCGTTACGAATGCCTCTGCCAATTGCGCCCAGGAGGCTATGCTGCCTTCTGGAAGTTTTTCGAACCAAGTCAAGCCTAGGTCACCAAGGCTAGATGGGAAGAGGATGCACATCAAGGCCTCGTTACGTCGGTATACCGCCATAACCTGGCAGAAGTGGCTTAGGTGCATGTAGGGGTCTGTCTTCCCTTCGTACGTGGTGACTTTGGGCTGAAGAAAGCCTGAAGGCAGGGCGCGTTTTCAATTGCCGGAACGAACGGCGAGGTTTGCAGCCTCGCTAATGCTTTGTCCATCGGTTCGTAGGCAGGGCGCGGAATTGGCATTCCAACCTCGACGCTTCCATGCGTCCGAGGAGCTGTAGACGTCCCCGAACGCATCCCAGGGAAGGAGTGCGAGTCCCCCCCGTTCTGGTTCGATATTGGGTCACTACAGTTCGAAGGACTCAAAATGTCACGGTTCTTAATCTTGAACCAAAGAGTCCAAATCCGGCAAATCGTTTTGAAAACAGATTTTTTTGAAAGAAGTGCCAAACATGGACTGCTTTGCCAGATACAGAGTCGCCACCTAAATGTTTTTTTTTAAATGGGAAATTTAGGAAACCCTGACTCGGTGCCAAAGGCCACGTGTCCGTCATCACCAAAGTTGCCTCGGCTCGGGAACTTGGGTACGATTGAGGAAGGTCACTTCGTGAGCACCCCCGCTCGCCCAGTCAAAGACCGGCCTCTACTAACCATGATATCTTATTTTGAAAACATTGTGAGTTCTTATTCCAATTATTAGCCTAGGTTACTATGTGATGCGCACAGCATACAAGTATAGACTGAATCGCCTGAATTAGAACAAAACATTTCATGTTTGTTTGTTTGAAAATGGTTTGATGGTGCTACCCGCAAGTAGGCTAAGACGTGGATTTGCCACCCTCAGGTGGGCTTAGAAAACATGATTTTGCCACTATCTAGTGGGCTTAAAACAAACATTTGATGAATTGTCCCAATTCAAGTAACTCAACCTCCACCCACAGGCATCCAAGGCAGTTGTATCACATAAGCACATAGCCTCATGGTAAGCATGCTATCATGGCAGTCACTCACACGCATGCAAGGATGCTAAAGCATAAAACTCACCGAGTACTCCAAGCCAAAACAGAAAACTGATTAGAAATCATGCATGATCCTAAATATACAGAATTGCCTAATGCAACACATGCGAGCATGCAAACTATAGCAGGCTCGGCTATTCTAAACATGGCATATGGAATGCTACAACTAACACGTATTCAATTTGGAATTGAAATACAAATGCAGTTTGTATGATGAGCCGAACCTGGTGCGTGCAAAACATATGAATGATGCAAACATGCTGTCATACTATATGCTAATTGAAATATGCCCTATATCTAACCATCGTAAGCGGGTAAATAAAAAGGAAGAAAGACGTGGGGTTGGAAGACATACATCACACTCACCCACACTTATTACAATTTTGCCCTCGCGCAGAGGGTCCGAATAAATAATAATACAGTCCCGAATGAAAGAATAATACAGTCCGAAATATACAGTCCGAATAATAAATATACAAATTTCTAATTAATTAACAAATTAACTAAGAAAAATCAGAAGCGGCATGCAAGCCAGAGCCTCGACTCGATGAATGATGTATCTTTGAAGCTTGCGCGGAAATCCACTGGGATGCCCCAATTAGCCTCTGTCTGCGATGTTTCTCGAAATGCGTGCCGGACTCCGAAAAGTTGCTAATTCTTCATTTTGCTGCAACAGAGAGCAGGAAAGGGGTATAGCAATGTATTTCACAAATATATACATGCCTCGATCCTCGTGCCACCAATCACGCATCTCGATGCATGATGGCCGAGGAATCGGATTACACAACTCAATATAGGATGAATGGAGATGAATGCTACAACAAAACCTAACTCCATCATGGGTAATCCGGAGTGACGGTGACTTGGGAATTAAGACCCGTTCCGTCACTCGGAGTACGGAACGTGCCTCGTTTCCCGTGCCCGGGCTAACTCCTACCCCGAACACGATGCAATATGCATGATATGCATGAAATGTAGCCAAGATACAATCCTAACATACACAATGCTATGAAAATGAGATGTCTCGAAATACGTGCACGCGGGCACGCAAACCGAGGCGATGATCCTAAGGCATGAAATGGCATACACAATGCAAATTAGGCTTACACTAACATGAGTGGACCTCAGCCACACTCACATAAGAGGCCGACGGATAAAAGTGAAGTGCCTCGAAATGCGTGTACATGGGCACGCAAACCGAGGCAATGACATAAAGGCATGAAACGGCCTGAAATATGATGTACAATGAGACTAAGAATGAGATGTCTCGAAATGCGTGCCTACGATGCAGTGAGACTAAAATGACATACAGAATGTAAAATGGACTTATACTAACATGAGTGAGTCTCAGCCACACTCACATAAGAGGCCGATGGATGAACATGAGCTGCCTCGAAATGCGTGTACGCGGGCACGCAAACCGAGGTAATGATATACGCAATGCGATGAGACTAAAATGACATACAGAATGCAAAATGGACTTACACTAACATGAGTGAGCCTCAGCCACACTCACATAAGAGGCCGGTGGATGAAAATGAAGTGCCTCGAAATGCGTGCACGCGGGCACGCAAACCGAGGCAATGGTACTAAAGTATGAAATGGCACTCCAGATGCAAATTGGACTTATACTAACATGAGAGAGCCTCAGCCACACTCACATAAGAGGCCGTGAGATGAAAATGAGGTGCCTCGAAATGCGTGCACACGGGCACGCAAACCGAGGCAATGGCCCTAAGGCATGAAATGACATGGAAAATAATATGCAAGCATGCAAACGGAATTTCAGCTCTCACAAATGATGCAAAACAGTCCCGAAAGGTGGGGAAATGACACCAAATGCACGGAATGGTCCCGAAATGCGATATTAAGCACCCGAAATGGCCTACAGCCATACTAAACCTGCATAATTGGTACATGACATGCAAAACAGTAGCAAGGCAGCCCCAAAATAGCATTTTTTACAGTACAAAACATGGTGAAATAGTAAGCATAGATAGGACAACAATGGCATGCAAAAATGGGGGCCAAGAGAGGGGTATTGAAACAAGTGATGTATGCGATGCTCAAACTGAAAAATTTCCTTCTACAACACTGATGAGGGACAAAAAATATGCACATTTAACGTTTATGACAACCCTCAAATCAGTATGAAAACTTGCTAAAAATGTCATGCAAGAATGAAGCCAACAAAGGCTAGAACATGAGGTATGCCATACATTCATCAAAAAGCCTTGGACCCTTAACAAAACAGGACAAGGAGGCCAAAATATGGATATTTTCAGTACTGCTCATGGCCGAAAACAGAAGCTAGATAGGCCTAACAAGGCATGCAAAAATGGGGGCCAAGAGGGATATAAAGACAAGCACAACATGGAGACCCCCAACAAGGTTGATCCCTTCTACAATATTGTAGAGGGACACAAAATAAGCTTACTCACAGTTCATGACATGCTCCAATACAGACTAAATGTAGATCAAACAAATCATGCAAATTTATGGTAAATATGAGAGATTATGAAGCAAGTGCATGATAGAGAGGCCAAACAGGGTTGAGCCCTTCTTCAATGTTGAAGAGGAGCTCAAAATAGGCCCACTCACAGTTTACATTATGCTCGAAAACAGATCAAACATAGGCCAAATATTCAATGCAAAATAATGGCATATAAGAGGATATTGAAACAAGTGCAAGATGGAGGGCTCAAACAGGGTTGAGCCCTTGAACAAACATGAAGAATAGCTCAAAATAGACCTAGTTTCAGTTAAGGTCGGAGCTCAAAACAATAATAAAATAGGCTTAAGAAATGAGGCAAAAATGGGCTACAAAAGAGGAAAAGTGAGACTTACCCTTATAGACAAGTCTTGGCTGCCTTTTGCTTGAAGAATGGGAGCCTCTTAGCTGCTGGAAAGCTCTTCTAGCTGCTGGAATGGAGTTGTGATGGTAGAGCTTGGAGATGATGAAGAAATGGCACCAAAACTTGAAGGAAATGAAGTTGTATGTATGTATATGCTCCAACCAATGCTTGTAATCTCTTCTCTTGAGTTGGGAGGACACCAATGTAGACAAGAGAGGGAGAGAGGAATCCTTGGCCAAATGGAGGGAAATGAGCTCTTATTTCCCTCCAAAAGGTTCCCCCGGATCAGATATTTTTAGGGGAAAATCAAAGCACAGCTGGAATGCACACATCCCAAGGAAGCTTAGGCACTACTTTTGTCAGCAGTGGTCGGCCGGCCACCCCCATGGCCCGGCTAGGGACAAAATGGTCATTTGAGAATTTCTCGGCCACCAAAGATTGGTGTCCTCCCATGTGTGTACAACAAGACCCTATGGTTGGAAATTGGCAACTCAAAGCAGGGAGAAACAACAAGCCACTTTTCAAAGAGGTTCAAAATGAACAAAAGAATTATCGGCCGGCCATGTATTTTAGGGTCCTCCCATGTGTGTACAACACAAATATGTGGTTTTGCTCAAGAAAATGGCCCTAGGGTGTTCAACATTAGCCCTGAGAAAACGGCCACGGGCGCCGGGAAGCATAAGTTCTTTGAGACAATTGCTGGCCTCCCACCCTCCAGTGATCTTCCTGGTGATAAAACAGAGGTACCTGCCAAAAATGAACAAAAATCGATGCAAAACGAATGCTCGGGGGCCAAAACACGCAGTTCGGGGTCCCGAAAACCGGCCGTTAAGCACCAAAAGTGGTGTTTGGCCACAAAGTGGGTATCTAAGACCCCAGTGTCCCTCGTTATGATAAAACAGAGGTACTTGCCAAAAATGAACAAAAATCGATGCAAAACGAATGCTCGGGGGCCAAAACACGCAGTTCGGGGTCCCGAAAACCGGCCGTTAAGCACCGGAAGTGGTGTTTGGCCACGAAGTGGGTATCTAAGACCCCAATGTCCCTTGAAAGGGATTAAATAAGATGTATTCCAAAAACCGGAGGAATCAGAGATGGTTAGACGGTCCCGAACCGAGGCACACGGCCTGACGGCTCCGAAAACCGGGGACCGGGCTCCGAAATGGGCAAAATGGCCTACGGGCACAAAATGTAGCCCACGTCCACTGAGAGATAGTCTACGGAACCTCTCCCTCCCCTTAAGAAAGAAAACAGAGAAAACCGAGTCTGGTTTGCAAACCGAGGCAAGGCACAGAAGAGGGTTCGGAAGTCCGGAGGCAGGGCGCACGGCCACGACTCTGAGACTTCTGAACGAGCACAATATGCAACATCACCGAGCGCTCAATCGGTGACATCTGAGTCTTAAGGTCGGTCAAAAATGGGGTGTCTACAGGAGCCAACCGCTACAAGGCAGAAACTCTGTGCGGGTCGCACGCCCTGGCATCCTCCTTCCATCGTGCCCTTTCTTCTAGCACGGTTCGTAATTCGAACGATCTAGGTAACTCCGTTTGCCTGGATGATGTCTGGTGCGTGCGCGAGGGCCGATAGGTGCTTCCTTCTGTGTATGACCTCTCAGATCTCGTCCTCTCAGACCTGTAGTGACGAGTTCTGGAAGTCCTGGATTGTGTATCGCCTGTCCTGAGGCTTCTACTCTCTGCTTGAGATGGTGTAGTACGTCTACTACGATCTTCCGAGTGGGGAGGGGGTGTCTTGCCTTTGCGCCCTTCTCCTATCGCCACTCGTTTTCCCTTTATCTGGCACTTCATGGACTCTATAGACGCGCCCTTGGGCCTCACTACAGTTCGGACTCGATTTGTGTCACGGTTCTTAATCTGAACTAAAAAGTCCAAATCCGGCAAATCATTTTGAGAAAATAGATTTTTAGAAAAGAAGTGCCAAACATAGATTGCTTTGCCAGATACAGAGTCGCCACCTAAATATTTTTTTAATGGGGGAATTTAGGAAACCCTGACTCGGTGCCAAAGGCCACGTGTCCGTCATCACCAAAGTTGCCTCGGCTCGGGAACTTGGGTACGATTAGGGAAGGTCAGCTATGAGCACCCCCTCTCGCCCGATCCGAAGATCGGCCTCTACTAACCATGATATCTTGTTTTGAAAACATTATGCGTTCTTATTCCGGTTATTAACCTAGAATTACTATGTTATGCGCACAGCAAGCAAGTATAGACCAAATCGCCTAAATTGGAACAAAACATTTCATGTTTGTTTCGAAAATGGTTTGCTACTCGCAAGTAGGCTAAAATGCAGGTTTTGCCACCTTCGAGTGGGCTTTAGAAAAGATGGTTTTGCCACTATTTAGTGGGCTTAAAACTCACAGTTTTAATGCATTATTCCAATTCAAGTAATTCAACCTCCATCCACAGGCATTCAAGCAGCTATATCACATAAGCAGCTAGCCTCATGGTAATCATGCTATTATGGCAACACTCACACGCATGCGGTATGCTAAAGCATAAAAGCTTACTTAGTACTCCAAGCCAAAACAGAAACTAGTTAGTAATCATATGCATGATCCTAGTTCATGTTAAGATAGCTAATGTAACACGTGCAAGATGCAGCTGGAATAGGCTCGGCTAATCTATGGATGACATGTGAAATGCTACAACTAGCACGTATTCAATTTGGAATTGAAATACAAATATAGTTAGAATGATGCTCCGAGCCCGGTGCATGGAAGACAAATGTATGGATGTACGCATGCATGGCATAAGGTATGCTAATTTAAATATGCCCTAATACTAACCATCAAAAGCAGGTAAGTAAAAGGGAGAAAGAAGTGGGAGTTGGAAGACATGCATATACGCACCCACACTTATTACAAATTCACCCTCGCTCGGAGGAACCAAAAGAATAATACAATTTAATTAACCTACAAGCTAATTAAATAATACAGACCACCTAATTAATTAACAAATCAATTAAGTACTAAAAGCAGTAAAAGGCCTCGGGAAGAGGGTCCAATGCATACGTGTTCGGGTTTGCTCAGAAATCCACCGCCATGCACAAGTTGCCTCTGTTTTCCCTGCTCTGCTCCTCTGAAAATTGCACAACTTCCAAGGTATGCTCTCTGGACACTGTGGAACACCACCAGCTGAGAGGAATGGCCACCGGCCAAGGGGAATGATCACCGGCCACTGATTGAGATATCGGCCACTTATGGATGGCTGGTCGGCACTGGAGATGGCCGGCCGGCCAAAGCTTCCTGCAGAATCCTGTTTTGACAGTAGCAGAGGGCAAAACATGGCATGGCAATGCATTTCAAGCAATGTATGCACCAACCACACTCCTTTATCATGTTATGGACTCAAGGGAGTTTGGGACTCGACCCTCGGACCACCAATCGCGCATTTCAATGCGTGATGGCCCAAGATATCAAGTTGTGCAATTTGATATCAAATGTAATGCACACCAAACAAACATATAAAGCCCAATCTCTATCACTTGGTCAAGAGACAAGGCATGCATGTAAGATGCAATGCAACCTAGGCATGCAAGCTAAGGATGCATTATGAACGTGAGGGCAAGCAATGCAAACATGCAATGTACACTAGGTACACAACACTTAAGCATGAAGAGACAACTTTTAAGCACACTTAAAAGGAGATAATCATGGACTAATGGCATGCATATCAAGCTTTGAAAACATGTAGAAGATGATGCCAAATCAACCTACCAATGCAAGTAAGACATGCAACCAAGCCCAAGGACTTAAACTAGGATCAAATGACACATGAAGCAAATGACCAAAGTGAGTCAAAACAGCCCTAAATCATGCAAAAGTAAGCCCCAAAAATCACTTAGATGGCATCTAAAAGGTCCAAGTTTGGAAGCATACACAAGGGTTCAAGTATGGAGCATAAGACAACAACCTTATAAAGCATTAAGAGGGCATCAAATGCAAGCATACAAGCACACCACAAGGACAGAAATGACATGGCAAGTGGTTCCAAACCACTGAAATGATGCAAGGATGGCATGCTAGAGGGATCAATGCTTAAGACATATAAGAGGGATTACATGGTAGCTATACAAAGCAAAGCATGGATGACCCAAATGACCAAAAACAGATTTCCAACATGTCAAAACAAGCATAAAAGCTTCACAAAGCTAAGCCAAAACAAGTAAGCATAGTGGTCTAAACGCTAGATACATGTTAAGGCAATTTCATGGCATTACAAGACAAGTATGCAAAGCAAGCATGGTGTGTCTAAACCAACTTAAAACAGTGCTATATCATGGCAAAATAAGCACAAATACTACTTAAGACATGGCCAACATGAACTTAAACAAGGTGCTCACACATGAGGCTAAAATGGCACATATTGAAGACAACAAGGAGAGAGGATGGCCCTCTCCTTCTTAGGACCTTAAACCACCATCCTCACCACTGAAATCCCTCAATATTTCAGTGGTGAGGAGGCCCAAACAAGTTGGTCCCGGAGCTCACCAAAAATGCACAAAAATGAGGCCAAACAAGGCCTAAGAGGGGGTAAACGACCCCAAACACAAAAGTGTTCTTAAACAAACTTCAAAAAGAGCTCAAAATAAGACTTTTTTTAGTTTATGAAAAATCCAAAATATGCTTTCAAGTAAGGATAAAAGTGTGTGCAAAAACGGGAAATAAAAAGGGAATAGTGCTCACCCTTGATGAACTTCTTCAAAGCTGCGACTCCAGCAGCTTATGGACCAAAAATGCAGCTCCTTAGGACCTCTCAAGACCCTCCAAGAAGCTTAGGTTGGTGTTGGAGGTGTTAGGCTAAGAGGTGTAGTGTAAATGTGCAAGAATTAGACCCTTTTGAACCTTCTAACCCACACAAATGTAGAGAGAGAGGGAGATATAGAGAGAGAGTGATATATATATCCTATATATCAGATTTTTTTCAACCCTTGAAATGGAATGAGAAGCTCTCCTTATATAGGCCAAGGCAAGGTGCCAAGCTTCTAAGAGAAGCTAACATAAAAAGGGTCAAAGGGTACAAGCTTCTAAGGGAAGCTAAGCAAAGGGGTCAAGCTTCTCTTAGAAGCTTGGAGCAAAAGGGCCAAGCTTCTTGGAAAAGCTAGGCAAAGGGGTCAAGCTTCTTAGAGAAGCTAAACCAAGGGTGCAAAGGGTTCAAGCTTCTTGGAGAAGCTAAACCAAGGGTTCAAAAGGTTCAAGCTTCCTCAAGAAGCTAAAACAAGGGGTTCAAAAGGGTCAAGCCTCCCCAAGAAGAGGTCTCGGCCAGAAAAAGAGCCAATCGGCCAACAAAGAAGGCCGACCGACCACAAAAGATGCTGACCGGCCACCAAAGGTGCCGACCGGCCACAAAAGGTGCCAACCGGCCACCAAAGGTGTCGACCGACCACCAATAGTGCCGACCGGCCATCACCAATGGCCGGTGGCAAGAAAACAGGGCCGGTGGCCTCAAGCCATGGCCGGTGAGGTGTGGGGATGTCCAATCAAGCCATTCTCTGTCCCCAGAAGCAAAAACAGAAGCCGAGAGGTCTTGAGGCAAGGCACGCGGTCGAAACCTCTGAGAACTCAAGACGAACGCGAACATGGATGATCACCGAGTGTTCAAACGATGACGTCCAAGTCTCGAAGACGGTCAAAAATGGGGTGTCTACAGACTCCATGTCCGCCGCCATCCATCGTATCAGTTCGTCCTGCTCCTTCACACGGTCCTCCAGAACTTGAGGATCAATCCTTCGCCTTTGTCTGTCAGGACTTTGTAAGTGAGAGCGACGGGGGCTATTATTCCGCCTCCCCTTAGTGTCCCTCCTGGGGTTCTGTCGTTGGGGCTCCAAATCCGCCATGGGAGGGATAGGAGGCAAACCTTCACGCCTCCCACCCCCTTCTGGAGTTTGTCCATCAATGGCGAATTGTGGCAAATCTTCGTTGTGCGCCATTGATTCTAAAGAGGAAAAGCTTGATCAAGAGGTTTTGTTCTTATCTGACTTCCCATAGACAGCGCCAATTGTACGGGAAAGAAATAAACCTTCTCGTATAATCCTGTTGATCAAGTATGCGCTCCTCCGTACGTCGTCGCTTTATTCCCTGGAAACACAAACGTGAGCTAGCCGGCGGGTGTATGCCGGAAACCTCTCCGATGCCTAAGTCAGCAAAAAATAGACAAGTAGCTAAAAGCTCTGTGTATTCGGAAATCAAAGTTGCGTTACCTCTCCATAGGTGATGTTTGTGAGCTTTTATAGGTTCTGTGTGGCACAATCTAAGTAGGACTCTTATTTTTCCATGTAGAGTCCTCCTAGGATTCATACTCCTGAAAGATAATGCTTATCCTTCAACACACCCCTCACTGCTTAAACCAAGTGAGATGGTTTTGCCTCGGCAGGACAACCATACGACCGAGATAACATTGCCATACTAGACAGGCAGAAACGACCGAACTATAGTTAGCTCAGTTCTCTTTTCACAACTTGTACCTCGGTTTTATCTGGTGAGACCAAGCTATCCGTAACAAGCTTGGACCGGGCTAACCTGAGCAAGGTTTATCGTACAAAGCCGTCATACCTCGGTCCCGGGTGACGTGACCGAGCTAACTTCTTCTACTCCACTTGGTGGCTTAAACATACACTGGACCGAGCTAACCCAATTGCGGTGACCGAACTAAGCCTTCTTACTCAATCAGGTCGGCAAGCTTCTCATCTTGAACCGGGCTACCACCTGACCGCGGCCCATCTTCCAAGCCTTTTTAATCACGGCCTATGGATCGGCCCATTTACCCAGCTCGGCCCAATTTACATATAAATTCCCCTCTCAGATACAAAACTCCTTCAAATTAGAGGAAATGTAAAAAATAATTATTAAATTTTGGATTAAATGACACCAACACCCCTTGTATATATATGAAATTACACAGTCACTCCCTTCTAAATACCACTATGCTCCGTTATTTTAGAAAACTCTATACTAGTTTAGTCCATCTGCTAATGGACCATTTGGTACAACAACAATGTTAGGTGGTCCAAAAATTCAAAACTCAAATGGCTCGAAACACCTAAAATGACGTCGTTTTGGGTGTAAAACGATACCGTTTTAACATGTTCGAGCCATTCGGGTTACACAAATTCGGGACACCAAATATTTTTCTTTGGCACAAATATAAACAGAGAATTTGGTCAAAATTTACTCATAAAAAAACTTTCGTACATTAAGGATAAGCATACAAAAAAAAAAAAAAATCAAAAAATTTAGCACACACAACTATTACTAAATATCCTTAATAAATAATTTAATATTTTAAACTTTAAAATTAAAAAACTTTTTATTTGGATGTCACACTACAACATTTTCTTAGTTTAGTGACACTTGAAAGTGTCACTAAACTACTCTTTCAGTGACATTTTTTAGTTTTGTGGCGTTTTGAACAAGTGTCATTTATATCAATGCAGTAATGCTAGATATCATGAAAAAAATTTCATGAAAATAATTATGAAAACTTTGTGACCCTTGGATTATACTTAGAATAAAGCACCACACACTAATCAAGGTAATCCAAGGATCATAAATTTTTCATGATCATTTTCATGACAAAATTTTCATGATCTCTAACTTTTCCCATATCAATGTCACAGTAGATATTAGTGCCACGGTAGATACTTGCAAGTGCCACTACACCATCATGGCTAAAAACTTTCAATGACACTTTGATGTTATGATAAACACTATTTATAACACTATCAAGCGCTATTAAAAAAAGACTTAATGACACTTTAGTGACACTTGTAAGTGCCATTACACCATCAGGGTTAAAGATTTTTAGTGATACTTTAATGTCATGGTAAACACTATTCGTGACGCTATCAAGTGTTATTAAAGAAGACTTATAATCTAAAAAATGTCACTATATGAATTTTTAATGGCGCTTATTATGCCACAATTGATATTTTTAACAATTTCATAAATGCCACTAAATCCAATACATTTGTGCCATTAAATGGATACAAGTGCCATTGAAGCTTATTCTAGTGACACTTTGTAAAGCTACTACCACTACCATAAAATGCTACTTATATGTTCTTTTCATTGGCACTTTTAAAAGTCACAACTAAATATATGTAAGTGCCTGTAAAAATTTAATCGATTTTATAAACAATTGAATATTAATTGCCACATCCTATATTAATTTGACATCCATTCATCCTGTAATATTTTCATAATAATAAACAAACATTACCACCACAGGATCATCACATCAAAACAAAAAAAAATTCAAACCACAATCCTTTTTTTATCTAAAAAAATAAATTTATTTATATTGCAATAAAAATCATAATCAAAATTATAAAATATTCTACCACACTAACAAATTTAAAGCAAAAAAAAATTAAAAGAAAATTATTACAACTATAAATTCTGAAAAGCCATGGTGATATCCATCTTCCAGATAGACATTATTAAAACAAATTCAGTTTCCAAATTATCAACTTCACTAGTATAAATATTCTCGGCTGGCATCCATAACTTGCGAAATCTGCATCCAAAAGATAAATATATAAATGTAATTGAAATTATATTAAGTTACTATTAATTTGTTAATGAAATTAGTATTTAAGAAAGAAATATACCACAAATGGAGCAGGCCAAGCAACATGAGCTTCAATTGCTTGTCTAATTATTTTGACAAGTCCATATGATCGGATCAAGCTCTCATTAAGTTTGACTGGCACTTGAACATTTACCTTCCATATTAGTCAGATCATAGTTCTTCCCCTTTTACTTCTTTAGATAGGTCTGTACTTTTAAGTACTCCAATTGCAACTGTTTTTGTTGATCTCATGATACTTTTTAAAACAACTATATCCCTCACCTGTAAATCAAGATTTAACTACTTAAGTAATTATATATTTACAATTAATAAATAATATTAAAAAAATAAGCTAGTACAAAGTTTCAGAATGAAAATGATCACAACTGAAAGTGATATGCATTTCTCAATTAGATAAGCAAGCCACATTATTTACTCACTTAATTGGTTCACCACACTACAACAAATTATATAAATGTAACAACTGTAAATCTTTAGACTATATTAAACAATAGCTTAAAAAATCAATAATAACCAAAGGCACCAATCAACAACAATGAAAACCCTACCCATTCTCAATATCAAGATCCCCTAAACTCAACAATATAAATCAAATATAATTGTGAAAAATGACAATCAATTAATTACTTTCAAGCAAGATTTTGTTCTCTATAAATTGTCATAAAAATAATGAGTTCCAACACTACCCAACCAAACACCACCAATTAACATACTGCTCACAAAATCCAAACTAAACTAAAACAATTATTAATATAAATAAACAGGAATTTGGGATAGAGAAAAAATTCCAACAGTGATATTAAAAACCACAGGAAACAAATGTGAATGAAGGATTTATAGTTATTTAACATTTAAAATGTGTAAACCAATAAAAATAAGAATAAGCATGAGAAATGAATAGAAGATGTGTCTTACCTAAAATCAAAAATAGTCCTTGGAACACCAAAAGCACCACCTATTTACACCAACATAAGAGAAAACATAGCACAATTTTAAAGAGATAAAAAAAAAATACACCCAAATACCGTATAATACACCCAAAATAAATAAGATCTACAGAGAAGAAATATATAAGAAGAAGCTTAAGAAATTAAGGGAGAACATTTCTTATCTGAATAAAAGAAAAGTATTCCTTCCAACACCATGAATCAAATAATCAACTTTTCACTAACAAAATCATAAGAAAATGATAAACATAAGAAACATGAATCATAAAAAAATTATAAGAAAATTAGAAACATGAATCATATTTATTAATAAGATGATGAGCAATGAATCACATTGGAATGGAAACCACCCACAGAATCACAATGGAAAAATTAACCATTACTCAATAATAAAATTCATGAACTAAAGTTAATTAGAGAAACTCCTATTAACTTTAGTTGATAGTTAAAGTTAGAAACAGAAGCAGCCTCATTTTTGCTTGATTTCCCTTATTTCTTGCCTTTTAATGTATTAGAAGCCCCTGAAACCCATTAAAGAGAAACCCATAGAACTCATTTCATAGAAAGAGACCCATTTCACAACTATTTCACAGAAATCATTAGGAATGCTTTTTGTGAAGAAGCAAGATCATGCCTCACATTCATTAAGTGAAGAATATTAGGCATGAGAGCACTCAGATTACAAGTATTCACAAAGCATGAGGACCAAAGTCCAAAAAATAGAGTTCTCATCTCTACTACAATTTGCCAAAGTGCTAATGACTAATATCCGAAATCAAAGATGGAAACCATTTGATAAACCCATTTCAGATTCAGAAAATAGAAACAGAAACTATCTAGGAAACCCATTTCAAAGAAATCACACCATTTCATAACTGAAATAAAATCATTTCGAAACTAGTTCACTCATAGAAACCCATTTCAAAAAATAGAGACTGAAATGGAAGTTTCGTTACCTGTATGGAAATGGTGTGATGGTAGTGATCCAATGGTTCAACGAGACAGATTCGGGGTAAGCTTGCAGAGATGTTTCATGTGAAAGACGGCCTCTTTGACACAATGATAGTGGTCCGTTGGCCTTTGGGTGTCATGAATGAGTCCGGATCCTCTCCAGCCAAAGCCTCCGGCCATTCCTCCTATCAAGGGCCAGGATTTGGCCACGTCGCTTAAATGAAAATCTACGGCTCAGATGCCAAAAAAAAAAAAATTTGAATTTCTTTCATTCAACACAGCAGCAGCTTCCCTCCCATTCACTCCACGTTTTCCCTCCCTTTTCGAAGCTCTGGCAAAGGATGACCGGCGAAGTCCACGGCGAACATTGACGATGATCGGCGGCGAATCGCAGTCGGCGGCGAACATCAACAGTGAACCAAGCTCCGACGTCGACGTTCGAACTTTGAATCCAATATTTTGAAGGTACCCCATGTTTTGTGGGATATTAGGGCTTGAGAAATTTTGAAGAAGGAAAAATGTTATAAAATTATGACGACTGACTTAGAAATGGAAGAAGGAATGCGAGGTCTAGTTCACTTTCTACAATCTTGTTAATTTGCAATGGAAACAAAATTTATGTGTTGTTCATCGCAACTTCTTAAACCAGGTCTCAAAGTATATCTTTCCACTGTTGTTCTGTTTTTTACTTTTTTGAGATGTATAAAAGTTGCTAAACAGCAATTGGACACCACACTAGGGTTCAAGTGCTCCTTTTAGAGGAAGCTATAATGTAAACATCTCAAATTTATGCTTTGGTGGTTTGATTCAAAGTTCAAACATTGGATTTTTTGGCGTATTGTTAAAGTGCGAACATCGACGCCAGAGCTTGGTTCACCGTCGATGTTCGCCGCCGACTTTGATTCGCCGCCGATCGTCGTCGATGTTCACCGTCGACTTTGCCGATCGTCCTTTACCAGAGCTTCGAAGGGAAAATGTGGAGTGAATGGGAGGGAAGCTGCTGCTGTGTTGAATGAAAGAAATTCAATTTATTTTTTTTTTTTGTATCTGAGCCGTAGATCTTCATTTAAGCGACGTGGCCAAATCCTGGCCCTTGACAGGAGGAATGGCCAGAGGCTTTGGCTGGAGAGGATCCGAACTCGTCATGAATCGGTAGTCCAGGCGATTCTCGCCGATGATATGTAATCTATCGTCGAAGCAATAGAGGACAAAGAAAGAGGCAGAGACAACAAAAAAAAAAATTGGGAAAAAACCCTAGATGGTTCTCTGTGTATCCTCTTTTCTTGCGTTTTCTTCTCTCTAAGAAAATTGAATTAAGGCTAATGAATCAAAAAGAGAGGCAAAAAGAATTGAAAAGGACGTGTTATATTGTAATTTAAAAAATATATATATAATGGGACTTAATTAAAAAGTGATATAAAAAACAAATATAATTATATTTTAATTAAAATGTGTTATTAAAAAAATATATATATAATCACACTTAATGAAAAAGTGACATAAAAAATAAATAGGATAAATTATAAATACACTCCTTGAGATTTGATTAAAATATAAATTACTCCCTGTAATTTTGAAAATTACATTCCACTTCCTGAGACATCTTTTGATAAATGTCATTAAAATAATTTCTTGTGTCAATCTTATTAAATCACATTTTTGTTGTAGCGATGTGGCACTTCTTTATTAAAATGCCATTAGAGCATTGTATGTTTGTGGCTCTGTGACATTTTTCTAAAACGTGCCACCAAATATTTTTTTTTTTTGTGACATTTTTTAAAAATATGTCACTAGTATAGTGTCATTAAAGTGTATTTTTTGTTGTAGTGTTATGACACTTGTTTATTGAAATGTTACTAAAGCCTTTTATGTTTGTCGTTTTGTGGCATTTTTCAAAAACATGCCATTAAATATTATTTTTGTGACATTTTCTAAAAATATGCCACTAGTATGATGTCACTAAAATGTGTTTTTGTTGTAGTGTCAGTTTTTAATAAAATGAGGAGAATCCCTCCAATGCAAAATTTGGATTGGAGGGCACTATTCTAACCCATGGGGCCCACTATGGGCTCTATTTCGATGATCTAAATCATTCATTTTGTCGAACATTTCATATATTTCATTCATATAAAAAATTAGTTCAATCAAGTAACTGTAACTTGTTCAATTTATTGCGTTTGTCATTGAAACAATATATGCTTTATTTTACAATTGTCATCCTCTTTTTCTTTTTCTTTTTTTTGTAAAAAATGCGATAAATTGAACTAATTATAGTTATCAAATCAACTTAATTTTATTTAAATGACAATAAAAATGGCCATACTGTATATCTTTATCTTAGGAAAACTAAACCAATAATTTAAGTATATTAGCAATATAAATGATGAGGGAATCCCCTCTTTTGGTCTAGAAATATTTTATGTTAACAATTGTTTTGAGACTATAATAGTTCAATGTTGATTTTGAAGTTGATTGCTTTTAGTGCCATGCTTTGAGGAGTCCTTATTCATCGTGTATATATATATATATATATACTGTCATTTCTATTATGTTAAAATTGCGTGACTTATGTCTAACACTAAAAAAAATATCATGTCAATATTGCTTTTCTCTTTCTTTATTCCTATGTATATTTGTTTTAAATATTAGTTGTATGGAAAAATGCAAAAAAAAAAATCATGTGGTTAGATGACATTGTAAGTTGTAACATAAATAAGAATTTCTATTTGATTTGCCGCAGTTAAAATTTTTAGCTAGTTTTTGAACTTTATATGTTCTATTCATACTTAAAATAAAAATATATATATAAATATAAAAAATAAAAATAAAAATAGGAATAAAAAAAGAAAAGAAGGGAATTGAGAATGGGATCTTTTTATTTTATATTTTTTTTCTTGTTTAGTTTGGTGACGTGGAATATGATTAGGAACTTTTATGGGTTGGTGGAATTTGGTGGTTGATAAATTTTAAGATATTTGTTTGATAAATGAGGTTTCTTAAAGCTAAGGTATCCTAAAACCTATTCTCTACTATATAGGATCAATTATGTTAATTCTATTTCACCATTTCACCTGATCTAGATTCATAAGATTTATATAGAATTTCTCAAACCTCTAATAGTCATATATCATTTTTTTTTTCCCAATATGGACAGTTGTGTTTTATATTTTAACATCTTTGGGATTGATTTTTCTTTTTCTAATTTTTACGATATTCACAACTCCTATTCGTTGCTACATGGGCCATCGTAAAAGATCTTTTGCGACTATATTTCTATTATTTGCAACAGCTCGTAGCGATTGCAAAAAAATGTTTTTTTTTTTTTTTGTAGTGTCAACACGATTGATGATATACTTGAGATGGTTTGAAATAGACATATTTTGAGTGAAAACATTGGAACTACAAATTTGTAATTGAAATGTTGAGATATTATAAAGTTCTGTTCCAAATTTGAAATCAAAATGAGTTAATGTTGTCAAAACAAACCTTTCTTTATAAACTGATGTGTCACTTATCATATGGCTTTATTCTGCATTCAAAATGTTGACAATTCATTACATCAGTTTTATAAGGGAAAAAAATTGTAATTTTTTTTTAATTTGTTTAGTAACATATGCTTATTTACAAAAAATTTACAAACTATATACTAGTTTAGTTTTTATTTCGTTTTCAATACTTGTAAATAGTTTACATAATTTACTAAATTTTTTCAATTCCAGCCGGACGACCGGTGGGACTACCGGTTAGTTCAAATTTTCCCGCCTTCGACCACGTTTTCAAAAGTAAGTGTAGAATTAATTTTTTGAAAATCATAACTAAACATCATGTTCAAATCAAGCTCTGGAACTAACATTTCAAAGCTCTACCAAACAGAGCCTACCCTTGCATGTGAGTACCTAACATGTTTTATGTTTTTATTTTTACTACAAATGAACATAAACTGTTAGCAGATATTTTAATATTATAATGTGTTATAGGTTTGATTTTCTTTTCTTTCCCTCCTAGTTTTCATTGTCTTTCTCTATAAGTCTCCAAGTCTTCCAAGGAAGTTGCCTCCAATTTCCTTTCCTATTCTTATCCTCCAAGTCTTTGCCAAGTCAAGTCTCCTTCAAGTCTTCCAAGAGTCAAGTCTTCATACCTATTCTCCAAGCATCTTCCAAGAAGGATCCTCTAAGCAACTTGTACACCAAGTTTCATCTCCTATAAATTGAGCTAATCTCCTATCTTGGAACACACGAGAAGAAGTTTTTCTTGTTGCTATATTATGTCTTGTGTGAGATTATCAGGCAAATAAAAAAGGGTGTATGTGATAAAGCTTTGGGTTCAACCAATTGTGCAGTATTGGTGAACCGTACGACTTAGTCAGGCTGTTGTATCCTGGAGGGACAAGTCCAGGTTTTTTCTGCTGCACCGGTCTGAGGCTTTGCCTAACCGCAGAAGACTTGAATCTCCTTAAAGAGAACGAATTTCCGGCGCCTCAGCCCTTATATTAGTTATTGTAACTTTTATTATTTGTATTTTCTGGTGTTTTATTTGTAATTATCACCAACATAAACATATTTCCTATTTTTTGTAAACAAAATGCAAGAACCATTCCTTATCACCATGACCACTAGCAACCTGTGTAAATCTCAAATGCACTTTTTACATATCTCAGAACATTTATAATGCACTTTGTATAAATATATAATTTTTTTTCACATTTTAAATACACTTTTTTTATGCATTTCCAACACCAATAACAATCCTACCGTATTATAAGCATTTTCCTTACCAATTTGAGAACGTTATTTTGAAGAATTAGAAATAGCAACCTGTGTTGAATTCAGATATCATCACAAAGAAGAACATCCAAAAGCTATAGCTCCACATTACTGCATTGTTTTTTCTGATTATAATTTTCAAAGACTATGTTCAACTAAATCACAACAAAGAAACAGTACAAAATAGTGATCAGAACAACCAAATTAAAAATCCAAATATACAAGATTTCCCAAGAACATGTATGTTGATAATAACTTACAATGGATGTGAAAGAATATTAGGATCAAGCCATCAGAGTAGAAAAACATCAGCAGCAACTTCATTAACCAAAGAATCAAGAATTTGATCTTCAATCTCTAGTCCCAATTCAAATGCTTCAACTTCGAAATCTACCCATTTTCCATAATTTCCGCTCATATCCTTGTCCACGAGATCATCCACCATACAATCTGCCATCCCTCTCCAACTTGAAATCTCCTTGTACACTTCTTTAGCTAACCGCTCTTTTCTTCTCAAAGTCGACAACCCTCTTGCCCATGTTCTGTATCCCCCGCTTGCATAACACCTACACCTCAAGTCCATACATTCGCTCACGCATTCAAACAAAACCTTTCGTGTCATCTTAGGATCGTCTCCTTGACTTTCCTTGACCTCTTTTCGACTTTCCAACTGATCAAAAAGATGAGGGTTTATGATCTCACGTGCTCGGCCCAATGCAAAGTCCTTAAACATTAGCTCCACATTAAACAGTACGTCATTCACATATTCTAGCTCCCAATCAGTTTTATTCCTTCTAGCAATAGTTCTAATAGATATGGAAGAAGCTGAGTCTGCTAATTCTGTATCTGTCTCCATTAAATGGAACTTCTTTGAAGAACTCCTACCAAGAACTTCTATAGCTTGAATGGATGACGAGCAATGCTTGCTACCTGGAATTAAAATATAGATTTTTCAATATTTTTTTTTATGATCGATAACTAAAAAATACCTGAGATTGAAGTGTAAAAGGTTGTCTCTGCACGCACCACCTTCTATGCTGTTACTATCTGCACTCTCTGAGGAGTAGCAACTTTCTGTTTGAAAAGAAGGTTCAAGAACTGATATTGGACTTGGATGTCGACACTGGAGCAATGTTATGGTTTCAGTATCATCACTGCTGCACTCATCCATTTCTAATGCTTCCTAGAAATGTTGGAGAAATTGAGTTAATTACTATTGAAAACAATCAACCAAGTAAGCTAGCAAGTGCATTTTGGAAGTAAAGATCCCTTTAGTTGAGAAGAACTCGATGCTGTTCTCAAAACATGCATGAAAAAAACTTGAAACCCTTGTTTTACTTAATATTGGGATGGATTGCTGGGAGAGTGAGGTGTCTGGCTGTCTTTCTTCTTCTTCTTCTTCTTTTTGTTTTTTTGAGCAGAAAAGTTTTGATGCTCATGGATTAAGGCAGTGCCATGGAAACAAACCAAATTGGCTGATAGAATGGTAAATTAAAAAGAAAGATCAAAGCAAGTTAAGAAACAATGACTAGCAGCAGACCCAGTGTTTGATCACCACAAGTCCCAACCTTCCCTTGTGCAACCTTGTTTTGCACATGGAGAAGCAAATATTCATACATATAGACAAAAAAGAATGCAAACGAGAATGCAAAATGGAGAGACTCCTAACATGAGCTCTGAGACAATGTTAGATTACCAATTGTTCCAAAAACTTAAGCTATTAGCAAATAGGCCCAACAATCTGTATCAAGCTCTGCAACACTCGGTTACACCCCACCCCAATTTGGAGGGGGTGGAAAGAACAAATAAATAAGATATACCTTAAGCTTGTGTTTAGTCATGAGTCCCCGTGAATCGATTGAAGAAAAATTGGAGCCATATTGCCCACTCAATTTCTCTCTATGCATCCCATCTTGGCTCCTTTTATCATGTGACATTGGTGTGGTGGGAATCAAATTTTGAAAAATCAAAGCAGATGTACCAACCATCCCTGCTCTGTACCGGGAAGACTCTCCATGAGTTAATTCCCTTAGCTTTTGCTCCAAAAGACTGCTTAAAGCATCAGCCCCTATCACATTACATCGCGGGGAAGAAACCTTTCCACTATTTGTACTATTTGAGTCAAATAGCACCTTTTTACCTTTATAGTCTGCACAAAAACCATTGTTTTTCTCTGAAACAACCTGTCTTGAGATCTCACCTCCCGGTAATGATCGTGTCATTGGAGCTGTGAATGTAAAAGAAACAACATCCAAGCCTTTCCTTTTGTTATCCTCAGCCCAAGTAAAGTGCCTATCAACAACTGAATTAGATTGTATTGTCTTCTCAGTTTTATCGACTAACATGCTATCGGCAACCTGATCATTATCCAGGCGGAAATTCCCATCAATGGAGCGTTTCTTGCGAGGAACATTTCTTGTGCTGGAATACGAGGCTTCATTTTTACTATCTGTTACCTCTGGGTTTG
Source organism: Camellia lanceoleosa (assembly GCA_025200525.1). NCBI lineage: Eukaryota > Viridiplantae > Streptophyta > Magnoliopsida > Ericales > Theaceae > Camellia > Camellia lanceoleosa. The sequence continues at coordinate 185,690,854 of CM045762.1, forward strand.
ACTTTCTCGACCCAACTTTTGAGTTCCCTCCATATTTGCTTGGGTTTTTCTGTCTCCCTGATGAAGAATCTCCAGACAACCCTTTTCTACCTTGTGAGTTCGAAAGCAATGACTTTGAGGGTAACTTTTCTTTTTCAATTAGGCAGTTCTGTTTCTGATTATTTTGCCTTAGCACATTAGAAGCATTATGTTTAAAAGGTTTCTTCTGCGTACTCTTTTGGCTATTTGATTGACATTTAAATGGCTGGCTCGACATGGCCTCTCGCTTTTCTTTCTGGCCAAATAAACCTCTACTGCCACTCGGGCTCAAGCCTTCTCTTCTTTGAACATTAACCTTTGCCTGGAGTGCAAGTGAAATAGATTTTCCCTTGTTTGTTATACCAGAACAATCTTCTGAATCGTCTGATCCATTCCAGCTCTTATTCATAGACTGCCCCTTGAGAAATTTAGCGGGATTTGATTCAACTGGCCTTCTAGAACTAGATGGTTTTTGAACAGCTTCCACTTTCTCTTTCAAATCTCGGACTTTGAAGGGAACTGAGGAGGTCCCTAGAAGAGGCATTTTCGTCTTGTTCACTTGAGGTCCTTGCTCTATAATCTTAGCAGCTGCCTCCATTAAGTGAGCTGCATTCTTAGATGGAATGAAACCAGGATTTTTGATGGGAGACAAAAGCTTATGGTGGGTAATTGGAATTGATTTAGCTGATTTTGGAGGTAAAATCTCACTTTGGAACTTCTCAATTGGCTTATTTATCATTTTCTGAGGCTTTGGTTCCATTGCCTTCTGAATAGGGGCATCCACCTTGTTGTGCAAATGTCCAGAATGCGTGATTTGATTGTCATGATGAAATTGGAGGTTTCTTCGGTGGTATTGAGCATCTTGAAGAGATTGGGAATCGAAGAATGGGATAGAGAAGGGATCGGTAAGATTGGATGTTGGTAAGGAATCCAATCCCATAAGCCTAGCAACTACCCCGGGTGCCCTTGCTTTGTATCCTTCCTCATCAGTCACTGATGAAGCACAACTGTAGTCGCTACTTCCCTTGATACTTGAACCTGAAACAGGTTCATCCTCTTCCATCTGAAGATAGGGCAATAGTTCCAAAATTATAAACAAAAAATAAACAAGCCTTAACATTTAATCACTTGAGCATAATAGCGAAAAAGTATTCAAATAGGGACACAAGACCTAGTTTGGTTTGGCTTAGTCTGGAATGTTCTAAATAAGTACACTTTTTAACTTTTTATATAAAAAAAAAATGTGTAGAAAAGTAGAAAAAGTGGTAAAAAAAGTAGAGAGGAGATGTTGATAGATGTTGATTGATATGACCTAAATAAATGTATGTAGGTAAAAAAAGTTCACTTTTTTAGTTTACCCCAAACACCTACTTAATCACTAAATCAAATAAAGCAATAGATAAACAATAAGAAAGTATAAATAAATGAACATATTCCCACCAGATTGAACCGTGTCGTTGGAAGATTCCCATCACTTCTCTTTTTCTGTTTTGGTTGCTCTACACAAGAAATGATCAAAGACAATCCTTGAACAATTAGGAAAAAAAATATATTCAACACAAACACACACTTATGCATAGGCATCCATATTATGCACATGGAGTTGAGTTGTACCTGGTAAATCAGATTTGCTCAAGTACAACTTCTTTCGAGATTTTGCATTCCAATCAAACAGCTGGAAGAAGCCACCAACATAACCTCCTCCACCCTTCGAACCTTGTTTCTCACCCATCATCATATTCTCATCCAGATGTCACACACTTGGGTTGTTATGGATGACAGGAACATGAGCGAGGAGATACACTATTCTGTTTACCAAAATCCATCTGCAACTTAATCAAATACCATTTAGATTATCAATTAACACATGAAAGAAAGACTTGCAGGGGAACAAACATGAATAATGAATGGACCACACCATTTTATTCGTAGAATCCCATCTACATTATGAAAGACAAGTAACAGAATACCAAATCACAAGCCTTGAATTTACACCTTTACAAGTATGAATAATTTTAAATGTTACAAACTTTTTCAAAATCAAAATTTGAATAGGCATGAAACAAGAACAGAGTCTATCTGTATAATTCAGTTTTTTGCATTTACCAGTTTATCTTCCCAAAAACTTGAATTTATACCAAAAAATGTTGAATTATGCAAATGCATATACAGGTTACAAATGCATATACCCAGATTGCCAAAGTTCCTAGTTCAAACAAATAATGAAGTTTAAAAAAAAGAAAAAAACTTTCCCTCAATTTGGTTGCCAATAAATCTAAAGAACCAACCAAAAGAAAGAAAGAAAGAAAAAGGTCTTAAGTAAGCCACATTACCATACCAGACACAGTTGAGTGCAGATTCTGGTATCAAGGTTCCTAAAGAATGAAAAGACTTGGAAAGTTTCAATTTTTGAATTTTATTCCCTTTTCCTACATTTTTTTTTTCTCTTTTTGGCAAGTATTTCCTTGCATTTTCTCAGCAACCAAACACAGCAATAAGTATAAAAAGGAGTAAACAACAATGATTTGAAAAAAGGCCTTTAAAAAAGCCACAATATGCTATACTAGAGAGTAGAGAAAGTTGAATGCATGTAGAATTCGAGGTTCCTAAAGAATGAAAGACATAGAAAGTTTCAATTTTTGAATTTTATTCCCTTTCCCAACACTTTTTTTAATCTTTTTGGCAAGTTTTTCTCAGTATTTCCTTAGCAACCAAACACAACAATAAGTAAAAAAACAACACTAGTTCAAAACTCTCCACTCATTTCACCACCAAACACCGCAGAGATCGAGTACAGCAACTTCATTTGATTAACCATAGAAAGGTTCAAATTTTGAAATGTATTTTCCTTTTCCTAATTTTTTTTTCTCCGACTTTTTGGTAAGTCTTTTCCCTGCATTTTCTCAGCAAACAAACACAGCAATAAGTCTTTTCCCTGCATTTTCTCAGCAAACAAACACAGCAATAAGTCTAAAAAAACAACATTAATTCAAAACACCCCATTCATTTCACCACCAAACAGCGCAGAGATCTAGTACAGCTACTTCATTTGACTAACTTCCAAAACAGCAAAAACATCAAAAACACATAATCAACTCATTCCATCTAATCACATATCAAAGAAACCCAAAACAAGACAAAAGTTAAATAAATAAATAAACCCAAATTTAATTTCCAGTCAAATATCAATATAATGAACCCAGAATCAGAAAAACTTACACAAACAACTTCCAAAGATTTGCAAGGTCTCTTTGGAAGGTCTAATCACATATCAAAGAAATCCAAAAAAATAAAAATCTAATTTCCAAACAAAGATCAATATAATAAACCCAGAATCAGAAAAACTTACACAAACAACTTCCAAAGATTTGCAAGGTCTCTGATCTTTTCTACCCAGAGAGAGAAAGTGGGAAGAGAAAGGTTTGGACCCTTTAGTCAGAGAGAGAGAGAGAGAAGAGAAAGCTCGATTCTTGTGTATAGCGAAGAGTGTTGAGTGGTCGCGAAGCTGAAGCATTAATTGGAGACAGAAACGTATTGTTGACAACACAATAATAAATGCAAGTGTTTTTAAAAAACGTTGCGAAAAAACAGTAAATAGTAGTATTGTGTGTGGAGACAGAGAAAGAGACAAAGAAATGGTTCTGTAACGTCTCTCTAGAGAGAGAGAGGGAGAGGGGAGGAATTTCAAATTCCAAATGGGGCTGCGAGGTTATCGGGAGCAGTGATCCTATGCGTCGCAATACGTGTACCACATCGATTTCAATACCCTGAGGTTCGAGAAGTTCGCATGGTCATACGTGTTAGCTGATCGAGAAGTGTGTATACTATCTCATAAACGGATGGTCCTACATGTACTAATTAATATATTAATTAGTGTATTAATATTAATTATAATATTGTTATTAATTATATTTATTATAAAAATTACAAATATTAAAAAAATTTTAAATTATGTCACATCATCAATTAATGAGGGATAAGGGGAGATTATTTACTGTGCGGATTGTAATCCGTACAATAAATCCAATCCGATGTTTGTTTTTTTTTTAGTCAGACATGAAGTTCGGCCGGACTCCTTATCCCCTATATGGGGGATTATACTATCCTATGGGGGAGGAAGGTGTGGGACAATTTTGAGGGGATTATTTACTGTTAGGATTAGGTGGTGAAATGACCATTTTGACCCTCTACTATTTAATTATGTATTATATTTAGTAAAATTTAATAAAATTTAAATGTCTCAATTTAAAAATAAAATAATTTTATTTAACTTTTTATTGATGTTTTATTTTTTAAATAATTTTTTATAAATATTTTATTGATGTTTTATTTTAAAATTTTGTTTATATTTTATTTAATTTCATTATTTAAATGTTAATAGATGTTTTATTTAATTTCATTGTTTAATTATTATTATTTTTAAAAACAAATTTATTTAAAATTTTAATTAAAAAAATTATGTTTGGTTTGCATTTGGGAGATGAGTTTTAAAAAAAAAATTTCTAAAAAATTGTTTAGTTTGAGTTTTTCTCAAAAAATCTCCAAAATCACTTTCTCTCTCTTACACATCAATCAATCACTTTTTCTCTCTCCTCTCTCTTTCTCAATCACTTTTTCTCTCACACACATCTACTCAAATTCTCCCAAAATATCAAATCATCCCAAACTCCCAAAAAAATAACTCTACCAAAATATACAACCAAACAAATCAAAAAAATTTCTAAACTCTCTCCCCAAATTTTTTTTCAAAAACAACTCTCCCAAAAACAAACCAAACAAGCCCAATATAAATTTTTATGGAAAAATTGGTCTAGGGTCCCTCCCCCACTTTTCGTAATGAAAGAGATCCACAAAATTAGTTTTTGATGTCTAAGGTCCCTAAACATATATCAGATAAATTTGTCTCTCTTCCTTGCACACCAGAAATCCCTCTCTCATTCTCACTCAAAAATGGCGTCAGACATTTTCTTGGGAAGATTAATCGTTGCCATTACAAAACAAAATCAAAATATACACAGAGAGAGAGAGAGGGGGGGTTTTGTAGCAGTTTTTGTGGTTGATTATGAAAAGGAACGCAAGAGGAGACAGAGCTATATATATATGTGGCAGAGGCGCAAAGCTTAGATCCTGTGCAAAGGCGTAAAGCTATGGATCTAGATCCTTCAACGAAGTTAACTTAGATCCTTCAACGAAGTTATGGATCTAGATCTTAGCAGAGGCGCAAAGCTTCAGTGATGGAGTGTTCTTGGAAGATAAGAGGTAAGAAGCTTCACTATGCAAAGGTAGAAAAAAGTGATTAAAACAAGAGAGATGAAAATATATATATATATAAATATATATCTCCAAAACACAAATTTATCTATCTATGTTTATTTTCTCTCTGTGTTTTGGGAAAATTGGTTCTTTGGCTGTAAGTTCGGTTTGTAAAATTGTTTCGGCACTCTCGATATATCCCCAGAGAAATTCTCTGGGTTTGAACTAAAATTTCTCTGAATTGATCCAGAGAAATTTCAAAATTTCTCTGGAGAGGTGATGTTGATATAACTAGTTATCATGCATGTTCATGAAACTTCCAAATCCTCTTGTAAATTTGCAGTTCTTATGTTAATTAATATGCTATACCTACTATTCCTCCTTTGTTATAAATCCTTGAATTTTACAAAATTGTTTTTGGAATCTTGCTGAGTTTTTCAAATCTTGCTCAGTATTTCATATATTAATGCCTTACTATTTGTTGAAACATTTTGTCAAACCTCTCCATTCAAACTATGATTGAATCAGCAGCAGTAGAACCAAAGACAAATTGATCAAATCAGAGTTTTATAGTTCCAGAGAAATTTGAATTTTCTCTGGGTTGAACCCAAAGAAATTCATAGCATTAATTTTAAAGAAAATCTATCACAAACTCATAGAAGAACTATTAATTTGTTTGTGCAGGAAATTGTGATTGAATCAGCAGCAGCAGAACCAAAAACAAATTGATCAAATCAGAATTTTATAGTTCCAGAGAAATTTTGGACTTCCAAAGAATTTCTCTAGGTTTAACCTAGAGAAAATTCAAATTTCTTTGGTCCAGAATTTCTTTGGAGCAGAATTAAGGGACCTTAGACATTATGAAAATATTAGATGTCCTTTATACTATAAAGTCTTAATATCAGGGATCCTAAAAAAAATTTCCAAATTTTTATTGATATTTTATTTATTTATTTATTTAATTTAAAAAAAATAAATTTATTTAATTGTGTAAAAAATAAAATAAAATAAATTTTTATTTAATCTAGCTAAAAATAATTAAAATATTAAAGATATGTTTAATATTGCTATTACTTAGCAAACAATTGAAAAAGGGTAAAATAGTCTTTTGTTCATTTATCCTATCCAGTCCGTCCAACCAAACGTTGGATTCACTAAAAATAGTCTTTTCCAGATATCTAATCCCATGAAAAAACAAACACAGGACACATATCCAATCCAACCAAATAATCCGGGGGATTCACAGTCCCAGGACTTAAGTCCGATGGATTCTAATCTTCCCTTATCCAGTCCGTCCAATCAAACACACCCTAATTGGTGTATATAACATTATTCTTTCGCAAACTAAGAACTCATATACATAAAAATATTAAAAATTAGTGGCCGGGCACACGAGATGCGTGTGTAAACTCGTTTTGAGTTCTAATATGAAATTCAATTTTTTTTCCCTAATACTTAGGGGTATAAAAATGGCCCGAGGCCCAATATGGGCCCTGCTTGTTTTGGCCCGCTTGGGCCCAAGCTTGAACCCAGCCCAAGCCCTTGGGCTAGGGCCTAGACCATCGTTTTGAAGCCCAGCCCATCGGCCTGCTTAAGACCCACTTAGGGTCTGGCCCGAAGCCCGATGTAACAACGCCCGCGGGGGACCTCGCTACAGTTCGGACTCGATTTGTGTCACGGTTCGTAATCTGAACCAAAGAGTCCAAATTCGACAAATCGTTTTGAGAAAACAGATTTTTGAAAAGAAGTGCCAAATATGAACTGCTTTGCCAGATACAGAGTCGCCACCTAAATATTTTATTTTGGGAAATTTAGGAAACCCTGACTCGGTGCCAAAAGCCACGTGTCCGTCATTACCAAAGTTGCCTCGGCTCGGGAACTTGGGTACGATCGGGGAAGGTCAGCTATGAGCACCCCCTCTCGCCCGGTCCGAAGACCGGCCTCTACTAACCGTGATATCTTGTTTTGAAAACATTACATGTTCTTATTCCGGTTATTAGCCTAGAATTACTATGTTGTGCGTGCAGCAAACAAGTATAGACCAAATCGCCTAAATTGGAACAAAACATTTCATGTTTGTTTTGGAAATGGTTTGCTACTCGTAAGTAGGCTAAAATGTAGGTTTTACCACCCTCGAGTAGGTTTTTAGAAAAGATGGTTTTGCCACTATCCAGTGGGCTTTGAAACTCACAGTTTTAATGCATTATTCCAATTTAGGTAACTCGACCTCCATCCGCAGGCGTTCAAGCAGTTATATCACATAAGCAGCTAGCCTCATGGTAATCATGCTATTATGACAACATTCACACGCATGCAGTATGCTAAAGCATAAAAGCTTACCTAGTACTCCAAGCCAAAACAGAAACTAGTTAGTAATCAATGCATGATCCTAGTTCATGTTAAGTGGCTAATGCATCACAGGCAAAATGCAGCTATAATAGGCTCGATTATCCTAGACATGGCATGTGAAATGCTGCAATTAACAAGTACTCATCTTGGAATTTGAAATACATATGCAGTTAGCGTGATGTGCCGAGCCCGATGCATGGAAAACAGATGTATGGATGCACGCATGCATTGCATAAGGTATGCTAATTTAAATATGCCCTAGTCTACCATCATAAGCAGGTAAATAAAAGGGAAGAAAGACGTGAGGTTGGAAGTCATACACACACTCACGCACACTTATTACAAATACGCCCTCACTCGGAGGGACCGAATAAATATTACAGTCCGAACAAATAATACTAAATTAATTATTACAAAACATATAATTAATTAACAAATTAAATGTAAAGAAGGTGGCCTCAGCCCTGTCTCGGAATGCATGAATAATGCATGCTCGAGTCCGTCTTGCCCGAAAAACCCATGCCATGCTACTGCTGCCTCTGTTTTACACTGCCCTGCCTCTCCAAAGACTACCAAAGTCCTGGAACATGTTTCTTGCACACTGTAGAATACTATCGGCTAGAGGAAATGCCCACCGGCCATCTAGAATTTCCATCGGCTGCTTATGGGGTTATCGGCCATTCATAAATGGCCGGTCGGCACTAAATGTTACCGGTCGGCAGAAACTTCCTGCAGAAGACAGTTTTGACAGCAACAGAAAACAGGCAGTGCATGGCATGAAATTTCAGGTGTATGTAAGCATGGCCACTCTCCCAATCATGTGACGGGCTCAAGAGAGTATGGCCCTTGGCCCTCGAGCTATCAATTGTGCATTTGATGCATGATAGCCTAAGGAGCCAAGGTTGCAATTCAATGTAAAAATGCATGCAACACACAAATGAGGACCAAGACCCTATCATGTCAAAGTCAAGGGCCCCGGTGACCGAGGGTTGAGATGTGTTTTGTCACTTTAAGTACAAACACCCCTCATCCCTTACACTTGGTTTGACACCCCAAACCAAGCAATGCAATGCATGTTATGCAAACATGGCTCAAATGTAACATGATACTAAGATGCAAAACATGCCAAATGTGATGCAATCTATCATGTTAAGTATGCAAAATGCGAATTATATGAGATGCAAATGCGATGCAAACATGGACCAATATGCCATAAGGCTAGCATAGGACAATATGTAATGAACCAAATGAGCAACAAGCATATGATAAGCATGCAATGGTGGACTTAAACCATAAATGGCAGACCTCAACCTTGCCATAAACAGTGGCCAAAATGCCCAAAAAGGTGGACAATATACACAACAAACATGCAAGCTAATGGGCCTAAAGCTAAGGCACAAAAGAGAGTACTCCACTACCACTAACATGACCACCTTTGGCATGGATTAAGCAACCAAAAAAACAGATTTTTAACATGTGAAATGGGTCCCCCAAAACTCAATAATATGGCAACCCAAATGCTTTAAACATACAAGCATGCACAAAGGCCCATTTCAAGGCACAAAACTTCAACAACTTAAAGCATGGTAAGGGACATAAATGACAATGTAAGATCACATTATATGGACTGAAACATGATCCTAAATGATGTCAAACCATCACAAGAAGCTTATGCTAAGCATGTTAGTGACCCATACAACCAAGGCTTACAAGCCAAAATGCAAGGCAACTATACCAAGCATGCCAAACAAGACAAAATCAGTGGCCAACAGACCTTACACATGGCAAAATGATGCTAGTACCTTCATGGAATTAGGCTAATGCATGCAAGAATCACGGCCTAAACACAAGATGCATTTCTATGCCAAATAAAGGAATGCTAAGCAAGTACAACATGCATTAAAGAGGCCAACAAGCCCACATGAGACAGAGGTAAAACATGCTCCAAAACATCCAAATAAACTCTGAAATGAAGCCACACAAGACTATACATGCATGCTACCTTTATGAACCAAAAGACAAGCAAATGAGGCAATGAAGGGAGAGGGGTGTCCCTCCCCTATACAAGACTTCAAACCATCTTTTTCACCACTGAAAATCCACTGGATTTCAGTGGTGAGAAGGCTAATACAACAAAGTAAACAAGGCTTAAGGAAAAGGCACCAAAAGGGGCCAAAAGAGGCCTAAGAGGGGGATTTCGACCCCCAATGCCAAAACACCCTTAATGAAAGTTCTAAAGCATGAAAATACAAGGCTTTTTTATGTTATACACAAAGTTCAAATCAGCATGCAAGATAGGTAAAAAGTTGTTGCAAAAATGGAGAAACTAAAGCAAAAGTCTCACCCTTGAAGAACACCTCAAGAACAGTCAATACAGCCCTCCTCTTCTAATCAAAATCAGTTCAAAAACTCAAGAATCAACCCTCAAAGCCTCTCAAACTCGAGCTAAGGTGTGATAGTGTGTGTTAGTGCAAAAGTAAGGTAGAAATACACTTTTAGGCCTAGAAACACACACAAAAGAGAAGAGAGAGAGGAATCTAGAGAGAGAGGATGTATCTAACAGATATATAGATACAAGCTCTGGTTTTTGTTCAAAAATGGCTAACCCCTAAGCAAGGGAGAGGAATGGTGCTTATATAGGCCAAGCAAAGCCAAGAAACTTAATGGCTAAGCTAAAAAGAAAGGGTCAAGGGGGCCAAGAGGTTCAAGGCTTCTAGAGGAAGCCAATACAGCTGGCCAAGCTTCTCCAAGAAGCTTGGCCAAATGGGTCATTCTTCTAGAACGAATTAGAAGGTCAAGGGTTCAAAACGGTCACCAACCGCACGGGGAGAAGTGATGGTGCATCCCAGCTGGCACAGCTGGCATGTACCATGCCTCAAGGGTTCAAAGGGGTCACACCGGCCAGCAAAAGAGGTCGCTGGCAAAATAAAGTGTCGATCGGCCAAATATAGTGCCGACCGGCCATTGATGTTAAGAAACCATGGCCGGTGGCACCCATAAACGGCCGGTGATGCAAGGGAGGGGCCGGTGGGATGTGGGGATGGCCAACAAGCCATTCCCTGCCCTTCAAGGCAAAAACACAAGTGTTTGGTGCCAAAACCAACACTTAATGCAGTTAAGGGATCCTGAGGCAAGGCGCGCAACCGAGACCTCCGGGAGCTCAAAACGAACACAAACAAAGACGATCACCGAGTGTCCAAGCGGTGACGTCCAAGTCTTGAGGACGGTCAAAAATGGGGTGTCTACACCCGGCCCACCCGAGGCCCAGTGTATTTTTTAGTGGAAAATAATAAACTTTTAGTAGAAAAAAATTTTAAAAATTAAAAAAAATGGCCAAGCCCACCCAAGCCCGAGGCTAGGCCCAAGCCCACCAAGCAGGCCTGAGGCTCGACCCACTAGCCCGCCCAAGGCCCGAATACCCCTGGGCTAGGGCTTGGACTTAGTTTTTTTTGGCCCGTGGGCTAGCCCGACCCGCCCTGAATTTTTGGCAAGAGCCCGCGAAGCTCGACATAAGCCAGGCCAGATTTACACCCCTATTGATACTGCACATATGAATCATATGTATAACTGTCACGACCCAAACCCGCCCTATAGGTTTAGCATCGCAACCGGCCAATAATCCTTGAATTACCAAAAGCCTCATGATAGATTAACATATAAATAGGGGCTGCGGAAATAAATATACAAAATAGATAAGGTCCAATGAGCTGTGATAACTTACATGGGACAGAATAGCTCGAAACTTTTATAAAATACGAATGAAGTTATCAGACATAATATTTACACAACACACATAGGCATACAAGACAAAAATCTCACTTACAACTTAACAAACAAACATAGTCTAATACAGATTACAAAAACAGTCACAAAACCAGACTTCATCAGGAACCTCCTCGAGAGACGCAAAGGTTAGTTGACAAAACTAAAACGTAAGCTGTCAACTCTGGCCCTGATCACGTGCCGGCTCACCTACATACATAATATAAACAGTGAACGGAAGCCCGGTGAATAATAACGAAGTAAAGGGTTTTAATGAATGAAGTCCATATGGATTCAGAAATCATAATTCGGATTCATAAACAAATTCATATTCATATTCTTGTCCAAAATAAATACGACAGTCAGAGTTCATGCTTAATCATATATGGTACATCCATTAGCGCTAACAAAGCAGATACAGAACAGATGCAGAACATATGGTGGTTATGAATAACCAGTTCCACAAAGGAACCTCCGGATCCGGGTAACAAAGAATAAACATGCTGAGCCCCATGATGGAGCCTCCAGTACAGGTAATAGAGTGCAGACATATTAAGTTCCATAATGGAACCTCCGATACCAGGTAACAGCTAACATACATCACATGATGCTAAGGATGCCACGAATACATGTCAGAAATTGGACAATCATTCATTGTACAAAACATAGCATTTCATAAAACAAATCTTATTTCATCATACAAAAAATAAATAAAGTTGAACATAGCTTGACTATGTTATTACTCACAGTTGGTTTCGAGTGCAGACAAACAGAGCAGACTAACCAAATGGTTTATGGCACGTGACCTATACGAACACATAACAAAAACACGCTTGAAACACCGATTCGAATTACACATAACTTACTTTTTTTGCTCTTAGCGTGTTTCTAGCCTCTAACCTCATTATGGAGTCTTAATCATGGCCTAGGAATGCCTATGATGGAATGGGGATGGAAAAATGCACTCGAAAATATTTTCAAAACTTGCTGAAACCAGGGTCCACGCTCGAGCGTGGCTTTCCTCGCTCGAGCAGATATGCAAGAAATGAAGGTTCGCTTGAGCGTGAATTCCCTCGCTCGAGCGGACTGTAAATTTCAACGAAAGTACTGGATGCATGAATTTCACACTCGACGGACGCTCGACCTCCGCACGAGCATGAGACTCAGACTTTCGCTCGAGCGTGAAGTCCCTCGCTCGAGCGGACTGTAAAACATATGAACTTCTGGGTATATGCATTTCATGCTCGAGCACGTGTCACATCGCTCGAGTAGAAGTGCACGTACTCAGAGTGCTTGCTTGAGCGTGGAGTCCCCCGCTCGAGCGTGGATCAAATTTCTGGAATTTTCAGATTTGATTTTCAAGTTCAAACTCAAACATTAAAGCATCAAACTTCATTTTTCTGGGCCAAAACTTGAGAAAACACTTAGAAACTCATAAATCAACATGTTTAAAGGATCATTTCAAGAAATCATGGCTCAATGACATGCTAATTGTACAAAATTCAACTTGAAACTCAAGAATAACTCAAGAACATGACGTACATGCAATTCTTTGAACCAAAGCTTCTCAAAACATGATCAAGTGTTACCAAACAACATAAAACTCATTGTTTTCCCAAAATTAAAGTGAATGCAAGACATGCATGAGGAAATTCTTTGAAAACACATTTAAAGCTTCATGAAATGTACATGCAAACACATTTAAAATTTATTCTCAATTCCAATCTTTAGCTCAATTCTTGCATTAATCAACTTACCTCTCTTGTTTTTATGCATTAGAGTCTAGACTTCAAGGCTATAAGACAAAATTCTTACCTAAAGCCTTGAATTTACAAGTATGAAAGTTGTAGCTCCCAAATTCTCTTTAATTTGCCAACAATTCTAGTAATCCTTCTTTCCTCTTGCTTTTGATTTCAATTCTCCTTTCCCCCTCTCTCTCTCTCTCTCTCACGTGTGTGTATTGTGGGCTAAAAGGTGTAATCAAAAGAGATGAAAAGATATGAGTGGGTTCATAAAAGAAATGGTGCCTAATTAGTTTAAGTCATAGGCAACTAAGTGGGATTAAATTAATCTTATTTAATCGTTCCGAAACGAATTTTAATTAAACCTACCATAAAATCCTATAAATTCTAATTAACACATAATTCAGATCAATTTCCGTATCGAATGCCAATAAGGCCTTCAATTCGCAAATCGAAACTAAGACACGAACAGATCTTCTTATGCAAAACAGATATAAATACAGATAATGCAACACACATGCAATTTAATTTAGAATTCCTCCTTAATTACTGTTAGGCATACTTAATCATGGATTAATGTTAATCATGAGTCGGGATTGTTACAATAACAGTATAACTATGTCTAATATAATATTTGATATTAAGAATACCGAATTATTAAAATTTTAAAAAAAAAAAAAACACATGCACAAAAATAATAATAAACAAATATTCTTTTTTAAAAAATTCAAACCTAATACTCTTAGTCCCCGTTTGTTTGGAGAGTTAGAGGGAAGATTAAGATTGGTAGTGAGGTGAGACTCACTAATATTGTGTTTGTTTTGAGAGATGGGGGGGGAATTGATAGTGAGCTCCGGATTCGGATGGGCCTCTCCAAGGGAATTCGAATGGGCCTCCAAAACTTGGTATTAGAAAAATAGTCCGGTGTACTAGAATTTTTTTATTTTTATTTTATTTTTTACATGTTGGCCATTTTCTTTAAAACATTAATGTTTAATGTTTTTGTATTTTTGTATTTGTTTTATTATTTTATATTTATTTTATATTATCAATCCCCTACATTCTATCTCTGAAAACAAACAAGGCCTTAGAATACTTACAGTAGCCCCCCAAAAAAAAAAAATACTTACAATAAAAAAAGATTTGATTTACATAAAAAAATAATAATTACAGTAAAATAGATTTGATATAAACTAAGAAAAGTAGTAGTGTATTTGTTTCCCAAAAAATCTAATAACATAATGAAACTTTTTATTTTCTTTTACTTTTTAATGAAGAAATTAAAAAATATAATTACTAGTGTACACACAAAATATCAAAATACAAACCCATACTCTTGGAATACTTACAATAAAAAAGATTTGATATATATAAATAAAAATAATAATAAACTATTAATATCAAAAATAAAATAATAAAACTGCACCAAAAAAAAAAACTGTTTTTTTTTTAAAATCAAATTTTAATACTGTTATTTTAAAAGAACAACAAATTTTAAGAATGCTGAACTGTTTTTTTAAAAACACACATAAAATTAAGAAAACAAAAAACTAATTTTTTGAAAACACAGACACAAATTTTTTTCAAATATACAAACCCAAAGCTCTTAAAACACTTATAATCAAAGTAAATAATATACAAACCCAAAGCTCTTAAAACACTTATAATCAAAGAAAATTGATATATACAAAGAAAAATAATAGTAAGACCTATTAATATAAAAAAAAAAAGGGGAAAATTATTTAGAAGTCCTATTAGGGAAACTTATGCTACATATGGTCTTACTAAAAAACTTATGTTCCCATAAGTCCTGTGGGAAGTTTGTTGACATTTTTACCCTCAATATTAGTTGTTAATATCATAAATTAGTAATAAAACCATATATAGGAAATTGATATAAACGTAACGTAACGTGACACCTACATAAACGTAACGTGACACCTATATAAACGTAACGTGACATATCTACATAAATGTAACGTAACGTGACACCTATATAAACGTAACGTGATATATCTACATAAACGTAACGTAAGGTGACACCTATATAAACGTAACGTGACATATCTACATAAACGTAACGTAACGTGACACCTATATAAACGTAACGTGACACCAATATGAACGTAATGCGACACCTACATAAACGTAACGTAACGTGACACTTATATAAACGTAATGTGACATTTACATAAACGTAACGTAATGTGTCACGTTACATTTCGCAAACTTAATAAATTTTTATTTTTTTTAATCCGTTTGTTTTGAAATAGATATATAATCTTAATATATTTTTATTTTGTATTATTAATTGCAAAATTTAAAAAATTATTTATTTTTTGAATTTTTTTATTTTTTTAATATAAAAAAATCAAAGAAAACATAGGCATTTAAAGGAAAAAAAAATCATTACAACAAAGAACCCACAAAAGATTACCTGAGCTCTCTCTCTCTCTCTGTTCTTGAATTGTGATAACTAACCGTGAGAGATGGCTGAGGTTTCAACAAGAGTAAATGGAGTGACTTTAGATATAAAAGATGGTGATCATCATATGAATCACAACAACCTCCCTCCCAAAACCAATCAAGACTCTGACTGCATCATCTCTATACCTTTCATCCAAAAGGTTAGTCTTTCTCTCTCTGTCTCTACTTTTATCTCATTAGTACTAACCCCTGTTTGGTTGCTAAGAAACCCAAAGAAGAAAAAAAAAATGAAAAATAGAAGTAAAGTTCTGCTGTTTTAATTTCGGAAACAATATTATAGAACTCAACATGGTAAACTAGATAGTTTCTCTCTCTTGATCCAAAGAGGATAGTAACAAGTTTTTCTTTTTCTTTTTTAATTTTCCGTGCCTTCATTTTCTCACCAATTAAACTTGGATTAATGGATTCCATTCCATCTAATTTCTCAAGCCCATTAATAGAACTCATCAAATTCCGCAAAATTGTGGTGACACTGTCATAAGAAGCTTATGGCAAAGACAAGATTGATATCAATTCGTGGTTGGGAGTGAGAGAGAGAGAGAGAGGAAGGTGAAAATGGGGGGTAAAAAGATTAGGATCTTGTGGAATACATTCTTATGAAAATAGGACTTGAGACTCTATAAGAAATTACACAGGACTTAGCCTAGCATAAGGTTCTGAAAAAGGACTTATAAATAAGTCTCCCAAAAAAAAGTAAAAAATAGTATAAAAAAAATTAATGTTTTTAATAACACTGAATCCTTTCTTAAAAAATAAATAAATAAATAAATACACACACAAAATTTAGGAACCCAAACAAACAATTTTTTTAAAAACTACAAACCCAAGTCAATTTAAAATTACAAACCCAAATACTCTTATTAGAACACTTATTGTCAAAGAGATTTGATATACATATACAAAATAAATAGTGAAACAGATTTTATATACACAAAGAAAGAGAAATAATAATCAACTTGTATTGTATTTTTTTTTTTCTCTCCAAGGAACCTAATAACATAATGGGAAATTTTATTTTCTATAAAAAGTATAATTAATAGTACTACACAAAAAAATATAAAAATACAAACCCAAAACACTTAAAACACTTATAATTATAGAAATTTGATAGACACACAAAAAAATAAACAGTCACAATGAAACAAATTTATTATGCACAAAGGAAATCAACCATTATAGTTTAAAAGATTTGATATACATAAAAATAAATAAATAAATAAAATACTAAAATATTAATATAAAATTTATATTAATAGAAACCCAAAAACCAAACGTGGAAACTTGCGACTATTCTCAAGCGTCCCACCAAGTCCACCATCGTTGGGACCATTCCCGCTTCATCGCTTAGTCTCTCTTCGACAAGATAGTTCTCTCTCTCTCTCTCTCTCTCTCTCTCTCTCTCTTTTATATTTTTAGTTATTTTTTTGATTCCTTTGATTTTTATGGTTAACTTTGTATTTATGGTGTTGATTGTCGACAGAGCAAACATCTACAGACCCTGATAATTACTTCAATTTGGAACTGCACAACAGTTTGGAAACAAACTTCGGAAAATGGGAAACAAACATGAGAAAGTGAGAATGTGGAAGTGTTTAGTTATGATCAGTTTCTTGAGTCTCTATCTAAATGTCACGTGGCAATAGCTTTAAGACTCCAAAATAGTTGTTGTCTTTTAATAATAGAATAAATAACATAAATGTATAATTCAGATTTTAATTCATGGGATTGTTTGGGATTATCGTATATTTTTTATTTTTTACGAAAAAATGTAATGAAAAATAAAAAAGTAATATGACTCAAAAAAATAAAAAGTGTGCTAATATAAGTTAGCCAAACAATCCGTAAATGTAAGTTTTACTATATATGAGTTGAATCTAGGAGCATTTATACACGAGTTATGAACTTATACTCCATTAAGTCTTAGGTCAAGTTTGGTAACACCAAAATAATCTATCTTTTTATCTTTTTTCCATCACATCACCTCTCTATTTTTCTGCACATCTTTTCGTAAAAAGACAAAAAGTACACTTATTTAGGTCATCCCAAACAACCCCTTAATTAAGATTTTTTTAGACTTTCAAATCCCATTAAATTTTTAATAGTCGGAATTGCCCTTCAAACAATGATTGTTCATCATTTATGATTATTTATAAAAGAATATGATGATTTGACATTTATTTTGATTTTTAAAACTTTAAAATATCAACTTTCAAATTGAAAAAATTAAAAAAAAATGATATGCAAAAATAATAATAATAATAATAATAATAATAATAATAATAATAAATTAAATTAAATAGAAAAAATTGAATTATTTTTGTGCAAAATTGAAAATTTGTATCTATAAAGAAGTATGATGATAGAACATTGATATCCAAAACTGACAAATAAATAAATAAATAACTTTAAAAATAAAAAAAATTGATAACGTTCTCAGTTTTAAAACCAAAAAAAAAAAAAAAAACTGATAATGTTATCGATTTTATTAGATAGTTGAATCAAATCAATAAGTAGAAGGCCAAAAACGTTTAATCTCATGTTCAGTTTTTTTTTTATCAGTTAGTGAAACAATTATCTAGAAAATTACTATGTAAAATTGATAATATTATTAGTTTTAAAATTTAAGAAAAAATGATAATATTATCAGTTTTACTAAATAGGACTTATTGGTTCAAAAAATTTTAGATAGGACTTGAACTACCATAACATTTGTAAATAAAGCTACCATAACATTTGTAAATAGGACTTTTAGGTAATTAACTCTTGAATCTAAATCACTTATTATTTGGCAACAATTTAAATAAAATAGTTTTTTTTGTTTATTTGTTACAAGTTGTCATATTATCTTTCTATTTTTTTATGCATCTTTTCATAAAGATTCACGTAAGCAAATTCCAAGCCACATTATTTTTTGTGTATGAATTTTTGCCTCATTTAGGAACAAGCTATAACTTTTTTACTTTTTGGTTAAAATATGAAGCAAAAAAAAATGAGTATGCTTGAGATGACTTTTAAATTTTTTATAAAAAGATGTGTAAAAAGTAAAAAAAAAATAAAATATTTAATCTTTTTATATAAATTATTGACTTTTTAATTTTTATTAACTTTTTAACTTTTTAAACTTAAGGAAGCTTTTTTGATAAATCCATTTTCTAAGAGTTTTATTCCATCCAACCCATATTCTTTTTTACTATTCCATTAGGTCCAATTGGAGATAAGAAGACCAAAATACCCTTTTCATCTACTTATGTTCCATTTAGTTCACATTATTTTCTCATATTTCAATAAGTCCTATTGGTGACATAATTACCAAAATACCCCTAATGTGAATGTTCACACCGTCAATGTGAATGTTCATATCGTCAATGTGTAGGGGCCCGGCCCATGTCGATCCTCGTGGGTGCCCGGTGCCCGAGGCCGCCCACATGCCAAAAAAATAGACCCGGCCCGGTCCGTTGATAATGTGAATATTCACATTGACAAGTTAACATTCACATTGATAGGAATGTAAAATTGGCTGACCCGACCAAGCCGGCCCGGCCGGCCCTGCTCATAATGTGAATATTCACATTGACATATCAACATTAACATTGATAAGAGTGTAAAATTAGCCCGCGACTGTTCGCGGGCAGGCGACCGCCCGTTGACAATGTGAATATTCACATTGACATATTAACATTCACATTGATAGAGTATAAATTAGCCCCATGACCCGTGCCCGAACTCCACTCATGCCATCGCGCCTTGGGCAGTCTGACTCGACTAGTGATAATGTGAATATTCACATTGACATGTTAACATTCACATTGATAAGAGTATAAAATTAGTCTGCGCCCGTGGTCGCCGAACTAGCCCACGCGCGGTGCCCGGCGGCTCGCCTTGCTGACAATGTGAATATTCACATTGACATGTTAACATTTACATTGATAAGAGTGTAAAATTGACTCGTATCCCATAGGCGTTTCGGCGAGGCGACCGCCATTGACAATGTGAATATTCACATTGATATATTAACATTCACATTGATAGGAGTGTAAAATTGGCCCGTGGCGTGCCCGGCCCGCCAGCGCCTTAGGCCGGGCGGCCGTTGACAATGTGAATATTCACATTGACATATTAACATTAACATTGATAACAGTGTAAATTGGCCCGCGGATGACGCTCGGCTCGCCCCGCCGTTAGCCTTCGGCCGTTGACAACGTGAATATTCACATTGACATGTTAACATTCACGTGTAACATTAACCCGTGCCCCATGGCTGCCCGAAACCCGCTCACGGCCTGTGGGCGGCCCGAGTCGGGCCCGGCCCGGCCTGTTGACAATGTGAATATTCACATTGACATGTTAACATTTACATTGATAAAAATGTAAAATTGACTCGCGTCCCATGGGCGGCCCGGAGCGGCCCGGGTTTGGGTCCGGGCCTACCCCTAGCTGCGGGCGAGCTTCGAACAGTGAACAAATTTTACACTTCTATCAATATTAGTGTTAACATGTCAATGTGAAGATTCACATTGTCACGGGTCGGGCCAAGCCTGCCTCGAGCTGCGGTCTGGCTTCGGGCCGCCCACGGGCTGCGGGCCAATTTTACACTCCTATCAATGTGAATGTTAACATGTCAATGTAACTATTCACATTGCCAACAGGCCGGGCCCACCCCGGCCCGAGGTCGGGCTTCGGGCTACCCACGGGTCACGGGCCAATTTTACACTCTTATCAATGTGAATGTTAACATGTCAATGTGAATATTCACATTGTCAACAGGCCGGGCCAGGCCTGCCCCGGGCTATCCACGGGCCGTGGGCGGGTTTCGGGCAGCCACGGGGCGCGGGCTAATTTTACACTCCTATCAATGTGAATGTTAACATGTCAATGTGAATATTCACATTGTCACGGGTCGGGCCAAGCCCGCATCGGGCTTCTGTAACGCCCTCAAAATAAACCCATTATACAAATATCATTGACATGCCGTATTTAAAAGAAAACAATATATTATCCCATTCATCAAAGTATTACTAAATAAAAGCATTACATGTAACATCAAAGTAAATGCCCTACGGGCTTACATCTTTCAAAGCCAACACTTGGACACAAAAATATGAGTTCTAACTCAATTACAAATTAAGCCCTCGGCTTGAATGTTTACATGCAATCTCAAATAAAATAGATAAACTAAAGACAAGTCTTCGAGTCCAAATCCTCCCAAGCTAAGTCCTTGGAGGCAGTTTATCACCTGAACCTGAAAATGATGTTCCCTTATAGGGTGAACCACAGTCCAGTAGAAATATACTAATCCACATATAAGCATTAAATAAAGCAATAGCATTCAATAGATGGTTAACCAAGATACTCTACTAAATCAATAAACAGTCCGATGACACTAATGTCTAAGACTCGTTTCATTTCCCATTATTATCAATATGGCTCAGAACCTGGCCAAACATACAACAGTGAACTATATATCATACTCACACTACTTCCAATATCAACAATACCAATGAGACTCAAGCTCATATCAAAATACTTCATACTTCCATTTGATACACATTTTAGTGTTGTATCAATAAAACACTTCAATATAAAGAAGCACACATAAAAGTGATGCTAATGGAGTCCATCCCCTATCTCCTCCCAAACAATATCCGGTTTAGAGGTCCATCCCCTATCTTCCCCTAAACCATGGAGTACATCCCCTATCTCCTCCCACACAAAATAATGTATGTAAACACATAACATATACAACACACAATCAATACACATAATGTCTATATTAATTCAATAGTCAAGATTAATGACTTAACCAATGATTAGTTTCAGTTATCCCTAATCCACATGCAATATCTACAACAATCATAGCTATCCTCCACCGATAGCCCAAAACAGTTATTTCTAAACAAGAAATAAATATATCGACAAATGTAAATCTAACATTCTCATAGGCAAGTATTTAAACTACCCAATTACATCATTAAATCACTAATTTCCCCAATTTCATGAATTTACCCAATTTCACAGTCTTCCCTAAATTAATTATACAAATTAATTTATTTCAACCCCTAGGGTTTCTACCAAAATTACCCAACTACCCCAACATATCAAAATACTAAAACTTAGAACAAAACGTATAACATGGAGTAGGAAATCCCTACCTCGAAGCAAAGAACTCGA
Source organism: Camellia lanceoleosa (assembly GCA_025200525.1). NCBI lineage: Eukaryota > Viridiplantae > Streptophyta > Magnoliopsida > Ericales > Theaceae > Camellia > Camellia lanceoleosa. The sequence goes on from CM045762.1 coordinate 185,712,633, forward strand.
ATGGAGAAGATAGAGATGATGATCCAAAATCCAAAGTGCTCCAAACCAAGAATTGTTCAGATTAAAACGAAGCCCTCGACTCACTCTATCTTTTTAATAAAGGATCTAGGTTAGAAACTCACTCTAAGTAGATCAAACCTAAGAGAGAATGTGTGTAGGGAGAGAGAGAAAACGGTTTTAGGGTTTTAGAATCAAGAAGGAGATGAAAAATGGTCCAGAGAGTCGGATCTCGCCTTTATATCAGCCGCCCGCTCGAGCGGCAAAACCCCTGCTCGAGCGGACTCACAGACTTCGCCGAGCGGCCAAACCCCGCCGAAAGGCCGGATGCACACTCTCGATATTTCAGATACAGCTCTCGCCGAAGGCGTCCAACTCGCTGAGCGGCACATTGAACTCCGCCGGCGGCTAATCCCGCCGAAAGGCCCAACACAACACAAGAAATACTGAAAGGTTGTATTCCCCACTCGAGCGGCAAAACCCCCGCTCGAGTGGACAAGCAAAAAAATTGGGCAACTGGGCTTGGTTCCTAAGCTCAACCAACCTGCTCCAAACACGCTCAACACATCCTAAAACTCAATCAAATTGACCTAAAGGATGACAACAACAAGGGAATCTACGGAACATAAGTCCGAATACAATAATTAAATGGGAAAAGACCGGGGTCGCTATAGCTTCGGTTGGGCTTCGGCCCGCCCATGGGCTGCGGGCCAATTTTACACTCTTATCAATGTGAATGTTAACATGTCAATGTGAATATTCACATTGTCAACGGCCGCCAACGTCATGGCGGCTTTTTGCCCATATGGCAGACTAATTTTATACTCTTATCAATGTGAATGTTAACATGTCAATGTGAATATTCACATTGTCAACGAATCGACGGGCGGGTTTCGCACTGCCACGGGACGGGGGCCAATTTTACACTCGTATTAATGTGAATGTTAACATGTCAATGTGAATATTCACATTGTCAACGGGCCGGGCCGGGTCGGGTCGGGCCGGCCCTAGGCTGCTGGCCAATTTTATACTCTTATCAATATGAATGTTAACATGTCAATGTGAATATTCACATTGTTAACAGGCCGGGCCGGGACCGCCCTAGGCCGCCCACGGGTCGTGGACGGGTTTCGAGTAGCCACGAGACGCGGGCTAATTTTACACTCCTATCAATGTGAATATTCACATTGTCAACGGGCCGGGCCGCTGGCGGGCTTTTGGCCGCCCATGGGTCGCGGACTAATTTTATATTCTTATCAATGTGAATGTTAACATGTAAATGTGAATATTCACATTGTCAACGGACCGGGCCGGGCCCGCCCCGGGCTGCCCATGGGCCACAGGCGGGTTTCGCCCCACCACGGGACGCGGGCCAATTTTACACTCCTATTAATGTGAATGTTAACATGTCAATGTGAATATTCACATTGTCAACGGGCCGGGCCCGCCCCGGCTCGTCGGCAAGTTTCAGGCCGTCCACGGGCCAATTTTACATTTCTACCAATGTGAATTTTAAAATATAAATTTTCACATCATTAAATTGCTAATCCTTCAAAAAATATTTATAAGGGTATCAAAATTGAATATAAGGGCATAAGTGTCCAAGAAAATAGTGTAAATCAAGAAAATAGATTTTATGGAATAAAACTATACATACATGGGACTAAATGGGTTAAAAAATTTCTTCATGAACTTCTTGAGTTAAAACACTTCTAAATTGGACTTATCAATAAAAATTCCTTTAAAGTAAAATTGAATATTCTCCAGTGATGCCAATCTTTAGAGCTTGGATAAATAGAAGTACATTAACCAGAAAATTGAATGGAGATAATCGTTTGTTTGTCTAATTTGCTTAAGGATCGGTTGGAATGATTAAATAAATATACCTTTTAATTTTTTATAAAAAATATGTATTAAAAAATAAAAAGATGATATGACCTAAATAAATGTATTTATTTATGAAATGTCAAACAAATTTTTAATGAATGTGACATTTTTCCGATGTAATAATTAAAAGTGAATAGGTTAAAATAATTCTAATAAAAATATAAAAAATTAAATTGAAATTTTAATAAAAATATAATAATATTAATAAGATAAAAAAATATCACATATGCTTTACATACCAATTTTTTTACCTTAATTAACCAGATAGACAAAAAGCAACTTTACAATCAAACTTGTACTATCCAAGCCCAACAATCAAATTAATTATTACAAATTAAAGTATAAAAATGAAAATAAAAATTTAATAAAAGTATAATGTAATTAACCCTTTAATTGGAGTTGAAGAAATTCACTCCAAGCCCAAGAAAAAAATCAAACTTGTACTATCCAAGCCCAACAGCCCAACAAATTTACGAGTTGGGCCTATCCAAATCGTACCACCAGACCGGGCATGTTCTCTGCTGTTGGAATGTTTGGACTAGTCATTGGGCTTATTTGGTGTAATTCACCTGAGTTATGTATACCTTTTTTTTTTTTTTTTTTTATTTAAAATTCGTGTTAAATTATTTGGTATAATTTTTGTTTTCTTATTAGGCAGAAAAACTTAAATAAATTGAAAATCATCTAAAATTTGATAAAGGTTATTTTGATTTTCACTTTTTAATTATTAACTTTTGAGATTGTGTTCTTTGGGCCAATTTGGATGGTCTCACTTTTTAATCTATTTTGAGTCATATCACTTCTCTGTTTTTTATACAATTTTTCCAAAAAAGTAAAAAAAAAAAAAATAATAATTAAAAAACTGACTATTAATCAACTTTCTAGAATAATTGTTTTCAATTTTAATTTTGGAAAAAAATTGTGTTCCTTATTGCTGGTCTATGCATAACAATATTGCACGTGGAAAGGCTATTGTAATAGGAATAATGATTTGTCCCCCTAATTCCCCCCCCCCCCGAATCCCCCCAAAAACAGATGGAGAAGAGAAAGAGGGAGAAAGAAGAGAGGAAAAGGGAGAAAGAGAGAGGAGAGAAAAGAGGGAAACAGAGAGACAGAGAGGCCCCTCCATTCTGCCCCCTCCATTCCGCCGATTGCCGATCGTCGTCGCAGCTTGCCGATTGTCGTCCCAGCTCGCCGATCGTCGTCGCAGCTCGTCCGCCTCCACCGATCGTCGTCCCAGCTCTGCCTTCTTCTCTTCTTCTTTCTTCTTCTCTTCTTTCTTCTGTATTTCTTTGTCTTCTTCTGTATTTCTGATTGAAAAAAAAAATAAAAAAATTCAAACAACGAAACGACGTCGTTTCGCCAATTAAGGGGATTCGGGAGGGCTGAATTCGAGCTCTCTAGCACGGTCCATTGTAATAGGTTGAGATTTTTTTCTCAAATTTAAATTTAAATTTGACTATTATATTAAAGTTTATGAAGTTCAGTATAGATTTTGTTTTAATAATTTAAAATATTATATTTTGTAAGATTTTTTTTTTCTTTTTGTATGCGTCATTAATGAAAAAAATTAAAAAATTAGACTTGTTTCCCAATTGAAAGTTGAACCGGATCAGATAATTAGGGTCTTTGATCGGTAAGAGTCATTAAATGAAAGACTCTTACTGGTCATAGTCTTTTAAAAAATTCAACTGACTCATATTTTTATAAACAAAGACTCTGATCAGTAAGAGTCTTCCGTTTAATAGCTCTTATTGATCAGAAGAAACTTCAACTGTCTGGTTCAGTTAAAAATTTAATTGCAAACAATTCATTAACAAAATTAAATTTCAACAATGGTAATATTTTTCATTTTTTGCGAAGATAAACATGATAAAATAAAAATATTACGATTATCTTATTAAAAATTTATAAATAATATAAGAAATTCTAACGTACACACTCGTTGTGCCATTTTCTAACATACAATCTTTCTCCTCTTAAAAAAAAAAAAAAACATAGGTAACATTTGGTTTGCTTTTGGAATCATGATTTAGATCAAAATATTTCAAAACTCTTTTTAAAAAGAACTCATAATCAAACAAAGTTTTTAAAACTTTTTATAAAAAAAAACTTATAACCAAACAACTTTTTAAAATTCTATTTTTTTTATAATAAAAATCATTTTTTTTATATTTTAGTTTTTTTGAAAAAAAATATTTTATATATCTAAACTTTTTTAAAATTAAAAAAAAATAAATATTTTTTAAAAAAAAATAAAATAAAATAAAATAATTAAAATAAAGGGACACTTTTTCATAAATCTCTTTTCACTTACTTATGTTCCATTTAGTCCACATTATTTTCTTATATTCTAATAAGTCCTGTGAGTGACATAATTACCAAAATACCCCTAATGATATTCATATTTACAGTGTAAATGTCTTGTGATGTGAGTATTCACACCGTCAATATGAATGTTAACATGTCAATGTGAACATTCACACGTCAATGTGAATATTCACATTGTAAAATATGAATGTTTACATTACCAAATTACTAACTGTTCAAAAAATATTTCTAAAGGTAAAAATGTTCATAAAATACTTTAAATATGAGAATTATGATTTAATAGATCAAATGTTCAAGTAATAGGACTTATTGAAATACAATGATATCTTATGAATTAATTGGGATACAAACACTTGAAAATAAATTTTCTAATAAATCTCCCTAAAATAAAACTAATAAATTTTTTAAATATTTTAAAAAATATACTTAAAATATTTTATTCTTGTGGGGTTGGGCCCATGTGAAAGTAGATGGCACAAACAAAAACGAATTCTAGTCAATATTTTTATCAATATCCAAATAGTCATAACCATTGGAATTTGAATTCTATACACCGATGTAAAATTTTAAGTTGGTTTTAAGTATTGGCAAAATAATTTATTATGTTTTAGATATGTATTACCTAATCCAAATTATACTTAACCAGTACAAAAATTATGAAGAAGTGAAAAATAAATATAATAAATACAACACACATTAAAAAAATAAAAAAATATTTACAATAAAAAAATATTTATCCTAAAAAAATAAAATTAATAAATATTTTAAATATTTTAAAAAGAATAAACCAAAAATAATTTCAAAATATAACTCAAAACTCTTTCAAAACTTATAAAAGCGTCTCTAACGTTTATCCCTTTTTTTCATCAAATTTGAGTAAAAGCCGTATCCGATATCGCGTGTTCCAACGGAACAATCTGGGATTTCATCAGACCACCAGTAGACGGGGGAATGATTGAAAAATGTCTGACTGGTCGACTAGCCAGTGCAATTTTTCTAAATTTTGAAACAAATTTTTGCAATGAGGTGGTCGACCAGAGAGATAATCGGCCGGACATTTGGCCGGTCGTCCAATAATAGTGTATGTTGCAACGAAAACCTACATCTCTAATGACTATGTATAGTAAATTGATAAAAAAACATAGCCATCCTCAATTTGATGAAAAATTTAAAATATTTTGAATTTGATGCTACCTTGATATAAACATTATAGCAATAAAAATCTACTATTTTCATCAAATTTAAATTTGATAAAAGAAAAAAAAGGATAAATTACACTTACACCTATGAGATTTGGGTTTAATACATCTCATCTTCTGACGTTTGGGAAATTATACTAACTCTTATGTCATTGTAATTATTTAAATTAAATGAAAGTATTGAACTCACGCACTCTCTATTTTTCTAACTTTGTTTTACTTCTTTTATTTTTTTTTTCTTTTCTTTTCTTTATTTTTTTTCAACGTAATTTTCTCTATTTTTCTACTAGGAATGGTTGTCTTTTTATATAAATAGGAATTTGTAAAATAAGACTATTAATCACAAAAGTAAAAATATAATTTCCAAAATATCAAAAAGTGAGATGTAACCAAACCTCAAGAGGTGTCAACATAATTTACCAAAGAAAAAATAAAACAGTAGAGACGCTTTCTCTTTTCAAAATTCATTAAAAAAATAAGGACTTATTTGGATTCTATCTCAAGATATAATTTTTAAGAAATTTTTTTAAAATTTTGTTTAGTTCAATTTTTTTTTTAAAATAAAAATAAAAAATCACTTTATCTCTTTTAAGCATCAATCAATCATTTTTTCTATTTCTTTTCTTCTTCTCAATCACTTTTTCTCTCACATACATCTACTTAACTATAACATAATATCAAATCATCTCAAATTCCTGAACTTCAAAATTATTTTCAAAATATACAACTAGACAAACCAAAAAAATTTATAGGCCCCAAATTTTATACTAAATAAATGATCAAATATCTTACATGTGTGTGGGGTCTACAAAATTACGGATGCCACACCCATATGAGACATTTAGTCATTTATTTGGTAGAAAATTTAAGGGATTTTTATTGATAAATTTATTTTAGAGTTGTTATAACCTATTAGATTCACAGAGGATTATTATGACCTAATTAGTCCCATAACTTTTCTTTTTATTCCATGAGATCCATTTTACTAATTTTATATTTTTAACTGGACTATTATGCCCTTATATATATATATATATATATTGTGAAGATACACATACCACGTTGCCTATTTTTTCGTTTATTCTATTTCGGTAGTTTCTATCTTTACGCTTTTGATCATCATTCTAATTCAGATGGATACGTCTCTATTTTGCATGTTTGTTTCAAGGCTTTGATATGCTAGGGTTTCATTGTTGCTATTGTAGTATGGTTCGGTGATTTTCGAGGAAAGACGACAGATTGGATGGTGTTCGGTTATGACATTTTCTAGAGTATAATTAGTTGAAATCAGTTGTTTTTGAGTTACAGGATGAGTATAGGATTGCATGATTAAGGTTAATATCATTTTGATTATGAATACATGTTCAGTTTATGTTTTGATTTGTACGATGGATGAGATGCTCTGTTTGTTCAATTATATGTATTTGACGTGGTCCTGTGGAGGGGAGGTCATTTAGATTATGTAAAGAATGTGGATGTTCTCATTTTACTTTGATATTTGCTTAATGAGGCTTTGTGTAGGCGAGATAATTCAGAGTATATGTAACAATGTGAATGTTCACATCTTGTTAATATGAAGTTATGGAGGGCTGTTTGCATGTTGTGTAATATCACCTTATTGTGTAATGTGAATGTTTTATGTTGTGTAAAGATGGTGGTGATAGTTTTCATTATGGATTTAGCACTTGAACTATACACACAGGCATTTAATTTTGCACAATGTGAATTTTCATATTGTTTGGATTATTGTTGACTGTTGTATTGTTATGTTTTTACAGGAGATGGATATCTTTATGATGTTGGTGTGCACATATAGTTGCAGTACAACTGTAATAAATGTTGCCTGCGCATTGTGTTATTCGCGTTTGGTGGAGTGTTTGTGTGAAAAATGGGGTGAGTTGTCTGTTGGTTCTATTTCATTGTTCTGTTGGCTACCTAGGATTAATAGGTGTGATTTGGACAATGAGGAAGAATTTTAGAACATGTTATTGCTTACTAAATCAATGAGGGTACAACATGTAGAAGTTGTCGTTGAGTTGAAAAGTGATATTGGTCAGTCGAGTAGCTTTGGGTCCCTGCGTGTGGGGGGTGAGGAAGAAATTGATACACTACGGAGATTTTGCCACCATAAGGAGAAAGTGTTGTTGTCAGCCCCTTGGGCAAATGGTATTACGCATGTGGGACAATGGTTTGTTGGAGGTGTACAAGAATTTCGTGATGTTTTATGTAAGTATGCCATCCAATGTGGGTTTCAATTTACGTATGTCAAGAACGAGACAACAAGGGTTACTGCGGTGTATACGATGAGCGAGGAGAGAGGCTGCTTATGGGCTATACATTATAGAGCACAACGAGCAAATGATTTTTTCTACATCAAGAGGTTCAGTGATATGCATAGTTATGGTACGGATGTCCGAACATCGAAGAATCTGAGAGTTAGTTCTAATTTGGTGTCGAGTACTATATCTAAAATTGTGAGGGACAAGTCGTTGACTCGGCCATGTGAGGTGGTGACTATTTTGAAGAGGGATTATGGGCTAGATGTTAGTTACCATGTGGTATGGTTGGGCGTGGAGAAAGCAAAGGTTGTTATTCATGGAGATCACTCATTATCGTTTGACCAGTTGCGGTGGTATTCGAATGTTGTGATGCGTTACAATCTAGGGAGTTATGTCAATATTGACTATGATGCGAGTAGTCAACAGTTTTGTCGTTTCTTTGTATCATTCGTTGCGTGTATTTCTGGGTTCAATTCTTGTCGGCCTTTATTATTCCTGGATGGAACATTCTTCAAAGGAAAGTACAAAGGTCAGCTACTTACGGGAATGGCGAAAGATGGAAACAATGGTTAGTATTTTTTTAGCTGTCTATTCATGTAAATATTCACATTGAGCAGCATAGTGTGGAAATATGACAGGCGATTACGTAGTGTGTTCCACATTTACACTGGTGTCAATGTTTACATTAATACACATTAATGTGAACAACAACATAATATGACTGATTGAGAAATTAACAGTAATGTGAACATTCACATTATTATATACTGATATGAATGTTTACACCATTGTCTACTAATGTAAGTTTATTCATTAATGAACAGTAATATGAATGTTCACATCATTGATGTTTACGAAATCAAATCCAAAAACAACAATAGTAATAGAGCAATGTCAATATAAATATTCACATGACCTGTTTCCTTTATAGTGTTTTTGTAAACTACTTGTGTTACTATTCACATTGGAATATTGTAAACAATTGTTTAATGGTGTTGTGTTGTAGGTTTATTTCATGTTGCATTTGTGATTGCTGATTCAGAGACCACGGCCAATTAGTCGTGGTTCTTGCACGAACTTGGCAAGGTTGTTGATGGTAAGCGTCAAATTACTTTTATTTCGGACCGTAATCTTGGTTTGTTAGAAGCGATGTCGAAGGTGTTCCCATCTGCTCATCACGGTTATTGCTTATAACACCTAAAGAACAACTTAAGAGACTGGATGAAGGGAATTGATAATAGATTTAGGGACCATCTCATTAGTAGTTTGGGTGACTGTGCTTACGAGCCAACTGTGGTAGGGTTCCATGAAAAGCTTGAGAAATTAAAAGCGAAAAGTAAGCAATGAACACATAATTTTTTCAAGGACTTGGCACCTGAGCATTGGGCGAATTCATACTTCAGGTAATAGTAGTTTCCTAATGTGTTCTATTTGTCAAGTTTAGAATAGTAGCGATGTGAATTTTCAGTTATGTTTTGTGGTATTGTGAAATTTCATATTCAACTTCGAAGAAATTAAATTTAATATCGTACAATGTTTGTGATATTGTGCAGAGGCCTACGTTATGGGGAAATGACATCCAATGCGACAGAGTCGTTTAATAATTAGATTAAAGAAGCACGCAATCTTTCTATCACTCAAATGGTGGACACAATTCATACTCAGTTAATGCGGCAAATGTGTGCACGACGTGACCAAGCAAACAAGTGGAATGAGCTTATTTATTCTACATTCAAAACAATGTTTCTTGATTCGTTCATCGACAGCAGGTCTTGGCAAGTTAGCAAAGCCAATGAGGATGTGTTTGAAGTTCATTTGATACCATCTGTTATAGTTGATATTGCAAGGTGTATGTGTTTTTGCTTCAAATAGCAAATCAACGGATTCCCATGTGACCATGCTGTAATTGCTATTCAGAAGAGCCGCTACAATCTCAATGATTGTGTAGAACATTACTTTTATGTAGAGACATCATGCAACCTATTCGAGTGCCATATTCCCTATACCATCGGTGGAAAAGCCGTCTTTTGATCCTACGGACTTTACTATATACCCACCAATTGTGAAAAGACTACCTGGAAGGCTGAAAAAGAATAGAATCCCATCAAGGGGTGAGAAACTGAAGCAAATAAGGTGCGGGAGATATGATAAATTGGGAAGCCATAATCGGAAATCATGCAATGAGTCGATATAGGGTGTACGTTTTTTCATTTCAACATTGTGTTTTACATGAGATTCTTATATTGATTTTTGAAATAAGATTGTGTTGTGTTGGCAAACATTGTGCTGCAATAAGATTACGTTGTGTTGGTAAACATAATAATGCTTTGACAAACTTAGTATTTGATTTGTGTTTTTCCTTTATTTTTTGGGTACCAAACTGATATTTTGTTAATATTTTAACAATGAATACATGATGTGAACATTCACACTTGTGTAAAAGAATTATATTATGTGAATACTCGCACATGGGTTGAACTTTTTTACATTACTGTTGTCAATGTTGACATGAATATAAACTATGATATGAACTTTCACATGCATACAGATTAACATGGTGTGAACATTCACAACTGTTATGAATAAGAACAAATGTGAATATTCACACCTGTGTATGTTATCCGTAATGATGTCATGTAGACGATGTGAACATTCCTGCATAAAATATGTGTATTATAGAACAATCGGGTTCAAACAATCGCATAAATTAACATAACAACACAGCAGTATATCATAAGTGAATATGAACATTCACATCAGTGGTACAACTGTGAACATTCACATCTGTAAAACATAAGTGCATATAAACATTCACATCAGTGGTACAAATGTGAATGTTCACATTTGGCAAAGATAAATAACATTCACAACTGTTATGAATAAGAACAAATGTGAATATTTACACATGTATATGTTATCCGTAATAATGTCATCTAGATAATGTGAACATTCCTGTACAAAATATGTGTATTATAGAACAATCGGGTTCAAACAATCGCATAAATTAACACAACAACACCAAAAGTAGATCAAAATTCACAAGTGGCTTCTTTTCCATTAATAGATGTTGTATCATTGATTTATAATCAATTGTTGTTTGTCAAAATGTCAAAACAATTGATATTAACATTTGCATCGAGTGTTGGTTAGTTTGTAGGTGGACACCCCCCATCTATAAGTTTTAATGACGCTCTGTTTTCTTATGATTCAAAAAACTGTGTACTAATAAGTCTCGTAGTCCACACCATTCAGAACTAGTGAGGCTGCCAACAATTTCTTCATGGTATATGTGCGCCCGTATGATGTAACATACTGTAGGCCCGCAGTCCACCCTGTAAATGCAAAATGGTTATGATTAGCACTTGACATATATGTTTGCATAATGGTTATGAAGGATTTGTACAAAATGTAGTGAGGCTTACGAGTCGTTGCCCTACCGAGGACAGACATCAACTGATATGATTGGTTGTGGCGGATCTTGGCCTGTTAACTTAGTCCATAGCAGTGATGACTCGCCAATAACGCGCACAACGTTCTCGATGTACTCCCTCTGTGTAGGGAATTTCACATTAGGCACTAACGAACATATGTGTGTATACATTCATTTTTGGAATTTAATACATGATAACAATTCATATTTGTGTACAATAGGAGCCACTTACAACTTCTTGTGCTTGGTCGACATGCGAGTCATGTATGCCAGTCTTTGGGCGCAATGAGTTATAATGCCTCCACAAATTGTCTTTAGCATCATACACAACGATCGTCCAGTGGAAGTCATGGTGCAATGGGAATAGTAGGTATTTCTCTCCTTGGTAGTTTTTCACATGTGCATCAATGTGTTTACTTCTTTTGCGAGGAAGGTACTCTTGTATCACTTTCTGTATACATTGGACAAATAATTAATGGACTGTGAAGTTTCATATTCACATTAGCAAAAATGGAATGTTAGATTTTACCAAACACATGCTCATGAAAATGATTGAGGCTTCATTTAAAGTTGGGTTGACCACCTCTTGTTGTTCATGTAATAGTTCGACATATGCATCTATCAGCTGCACAAACATAGGGTTGTATTATATTATTTGTGGTGGGTGAACAATGTGTGTCTATGGCTGTGGGTATGTGTGTGTATGTCTATGTGTATTTGCATGAACAGTGAATCATCTTGATAATGACATACATTGCTGTGTATCGATTCCTCCTTGATAAGGTTCACAATGTCATCAAAATACACGTATGTAGACTTCGAGTCTCCTTTCCACACAAGCAACCTGTGCATTTTAAACAAACCAATGTGAATATTAACATTGCACAATTTTGAACAAATCAAATAAATAAGCACAGTGGTGAATATCCACAATTATGGAATGTGAATGTTGATAATAGGTGTTCGTACGGTCACTTACTCATCGCCTCCACTCTTTTGTAAAACCTGGACCTTTTGTTTGTCATGTTTGGACATCATGCTCTGGACTTTGAACTTGTTGGTCAAGGTCAATAACTTTTTTTGGTGCTTCGCTGGTGGGTGTTTGTCCACATCTTCAACTATGTGGACTATATGGGGCTAGTTTGGACCTCGATCATGCTCTGTTTTTTTGGCCAGGTAAGTCTGGGTACTGGAAGTCAGGCAAGCGATGCTCTTTTCGATCTTTCTCTTTCATACGCTTCACCCTAGAAGGTGGGCTGAGATTGTGTTGCATTGGGGCGGGGGGTTGCTTTTGCGCCTCGGCTTGTGTGACAATGTGGACTGACTAATCATTGTAAAGGTCCTGAAGAACTGTTTTCTCGCATTTTAAGTCGATGACTATCTGCGTTAAGCTCTTAATTTCTTCATCATTCTGCTCCATGCACTTTTTTATTTCACTATTCATGTTGGGTAGGTTTGACTGGTTGAACAATTTATCTTCAAGATTAACTATCACTCTTACCCTTAACTCCATGAGAATTGAAGCTGTTTGTATTTTGCTTCCCACTGCCTTATGATGCCCTAAGCCTTCCTATTTTCTTTGACAAGCATATCGATGATATCAGGTTGGCTTGTGCTTGTTATGACAATAGCTCTCTCGTCATGTGGGCTGCTAAAGGGAATGTGAATGTCCTCATTACTGTCATTTAGCTCAACTCCATCCCCAGAAAATTGAGAGTTGCTACCACTATGTTGTTCTTCCTTGATGTTAGAGAGGTTGGGAGATGTAGTGGCTGGTTCATAAATTCCGGGCTCCACCTTTAATGTTATATGCCTGAACTTTTGTAATTCTGTTGGGGTTGCAAAGAGTTCGCCAGCATTAACCTGAAATGAAAAAGTTATGTTAGTTAACGTATATATTTGGGTGGTGTCATAATGTGAATGTTTTGATCTATAGTTGAAGGTCATACCTTATTAAAACCAATATCAGCCAAAGAGGTGGATTTCATCTTCTTCTGTAAAACAGTCAGATCCCACTTGACACAACGAGGAATGACATTGGGCTTGTGAGGTTGTAAGATGGTTGTGTGCTCATATAACCAATACTTCAACAAAACAACAAAGACATATGTTATTTAGCCTTTGCAAAGTAATGTCAACATATGTGAATATTCACAATAGTGGCACTGTTGTGAACATTCATAGCAATATATCATAAGTGAATATGAACATTCATATCAGTGTTACAGATGTAAACATTCACATCCGTAAAACATAAGTGCATATAAACATTCACATCAGTGGTACATATGTGAATGTTCACAATTGGCATAGATGAACAACACTCAAGGACATGTGAATGTTGTTATTTGAGAACACGGGTACTTACCATCAATAACATGACACAGTCGGTAACTTTTGCTGACTTTTTGTCATTTTGGAAAATGGAGGATGTCAACGTTATTCTAATTTGCTCGGTCTAATCATATTCTTGCATGCTTTCCAATAGGACCCTATGTGCGTAGTAGCCCCATCTTATTGTCTCACCGCTTGTCGAGAAAAAAAGTTTTTGGCAAGCATACATACAGACTAGTCGGGCGATTTCTTCGTTGTCATCTTTCTTTTTGCCTTTCAATGCCTTGGTCAAAAGGGTGCGTATCCATTTTGAAGTCAACCGGCTGACATTTTTGCACCTTTTGTTTATAATGCCAGGCTTTGGTTTCGTACCATATGATATGTCCATTGGCTGGGTGCTACAGTCCACACCAAAAATCAGCTTAATGTTGTTGTTATGTATTGTAACAACCCCAACCTATTAGTAACACTAATCCATGTTTAAGTATGCCAAATAAGTAATTAAGAAGAAAACCCAAGTAAATTATATATGCATTGTATCATTTTGTATTTATATCTGTTTTAAAAAGAAAGATCTGTTCATATTTTAGTTTAAATTTACGAATTGAAAGCCTTGTCGGCATCCAACTAAGAAATTGACTTGATTTATATGTTAATTAAGATTTATAGGATTTTACGGTAAGTTTAATTAAAAGTCGATTTGGAACGATTAAATTAGATTAAATTAATATCCTTTTATTTTGCTTTAAATTAATTACACTTTTGTCCAAATCTAATTAAGGCATTAGTGGACTTCTTTGAACACCAAACACTCCCAAATTCATTCCTTTGATGTTACAAACGTGAGAGTGAGGGAGAGAAGGGAGAATTGGTCCAAGCCTAGAGAATTTGAATTCAAAACCAAGGATTGCTAGAATTGTTGTCGAGTGAAGAAGATTAGAGGGTTTCAACTTCAACTCTTGTAGATTCAAGCCTCTAGGTAAGGAATTAAACCCTTAATTGAGAAATTGAATTAGATTCTACAAGATTATTAGTGAATTAAGTGAATTCATGTAGGAATTGCACTAGAATTGGGTAGATTTGGGCCATACCATGCATGCATATTCATTTCTTCACAAATTAAGGATGTTTTCAAAGAATTCTTTCATGCATGTGTTCATCTCACTTATATTTTGGTTATTCACCATGTTTTCTATCCAATTGTCAAGTTTGATCATATTTTGAAGAGGTTGAGTTCAAGAAAATTCTTGCATGTTGTGTTCTTAAAACATTCATAAAGTTTATGTTGGAATTTTGTTCAATTGGCATACTTTTGGGCCTTGATTTCATGAAATAATCTTTAAACCATGATGTTTTGTGAGTTTCTAAATATTTTCCAGAATTTTGGCCCAAAAGGATGAGTTTTGAGGTGTTAGATTCATGTTTTGAAGCTTGGGAGCAAATCTGGAAAACCCAAAATTTTGCTTCCACGCTCGAGTGAAGGACTCTACGCTCAAGCGACCGCCTTATTTTCATATTCCCGCTCGAGCCACAAAAGGCTGGCTCGAGCATAAATTGCAAGCTCTCAAAAATTTGCGTGTTTGGACGCACACTGGAGCAACAAGACTTGCGCTCGAGCGAGGAACTGTGTCTCACGCTCGAGCGAGCGTCGAGCAGAGATTTCATGCAACCAGAACTTTTTCACATTTTACAGACCACTCGAGCGAAGGAGTCCACACTCGAGCGACCTCTCACTTTTGGCATGTCTACTCAAGCGAAGAAAGCCACGCTCGAGCGAGACCCATGTTTTAACAAAATTTTGGCTAAGTGTTTCAAGTATATTTGTGCATCCTCATTCTATCCTAGGCATTCCTAGGCCATGTTTAAGACTCCATGATGGGGTTAAAGGTTAGAGACACACTAAGAACAACGAAATAAGTTATGCTCAACCAAGCGTGTGTATTCAACGTATGTATTTATCATGTTATGTAGGTCACGCGTTCCAAGATAAGTGAATTGCCCACTTCGCCGTCTATTCGGAGCTACCAGTTATTTGTGAGTAATAACTTTGTAAAGTTATATTCAATGTTAAATATTTTCTGAACATTATGATATGAAATGACTAGTTTTTGAAATGCTATGCTATGTTTGAAAGGAATGAATGATTGTCCAAAATTCTAAAAGTTATCCATGGCATCACTAACATCATGTGATATGCGTCCCTTTATGGGTCATCAGAAACGTCTCTGTGCACATGAGTCATCAAAAAGCCTTCATGGCAATCCCTTGTGGGTCATCAAATTTGTTAATACTAATGGACATGCCACGTACCATGATATGTTGTATGTTTAAGTTCTAAATACAAATGCAATCATGCCAATGAATCTACTATGTTATGACATCCGAACACGTACAAGATTATGTTTCAGTACGGACATCATTCAGTAAAACCTTTACTCTGTTATTATTCACTAGGCAATTGCTCACTATTTATATTATGTATGTAGGTGAGCAGGCACGCGACCAGGTCCATAGTTGACGGCCTAATCTTCAGTCTTGTCAGCCAATCTTTGTGCCTCTCGAGAAGATTCCGATTGAAGTCAAGTTTCATGGCTGTTTTTGTAATCACTTTAAGCTATGTTTGCACTATGTTGTGTTGGTTAAGATGTCTGTTAATGTGTATTCTAAAGTGATGTGTAAAGTTTACATCTCTGTTATAAATTTTTTTAAGTTATCAGACCCATGTATGTCTGCACAGCTCTATGGACTATGTATGTCTTAAATATCTACTTTCGCAGCCCCTGCTATATGTTATTATGCCAAGAGGCCTTTGGTAATCCAAGGATTACTGGCCGGTTACGATGCTAAACCTATAGGGGTAGGTTTAGGTTGTGACATATATGTTCATCTTCTTCTCCCCAATGTAGAAGGCATCTTTTGAAGCTTTGTACATTTGTAGGACATGCGCAACAACATCATTGTACTTTATGCATTTGTCAAGATCGATCTCACCGTCTCTCTGTGCATCTAATAAATGCCAAAAAGGTGTTTGCCGCAGGCAGCCAAACTGTGCTTGTATGAATTTGGTGTTTTTCATTAATTTCACCAGTCCGGTCATGTTAGATCTGTAGTTGACACGCTGCATGTCAACATTGCCGCTAGTATTTGCTTGTGGGCTTTCTTCCTTGACATGGTACTCATCTCTTTTTCTCTTTAAGTTTTTTTTCTGTGCAATATTTACAAAATAGAGCATTAAAAAAAAATTAAGACAAGGCTCATGTAATTAACATAGTGGAATAGATGTGAACATTCACAGCATTTCCATAGATGTGAATGTTCACAGTTTGTGTGAACATGGGTGTGAATGTCCACAGTTTTGTACATGGATGTAAATATCCACATTTGTACATGGATGTGGATGTTGACTGTGTCAGCACAAACACAATATGCATAGTGTGTGAGTGTAAAAATCAATGCATGTTTATTCAACCATGAACAACATTCAAGAGCATGTGAATGTTGACCCAAACATATAAAATGATGTGTAGACCCCCATTTTTGACCGCCCTTAAGACTTAGGCGCCACTGATTGCTTACTTGGTGATGAAAGTTGTGCAGTGCAAATGTTTGATTTCTTTGGTAAGGAAAACGTCAAATCCCAACCTTACACCCCATTTTGGACTAAAACTATTTTTACCAAAAATATTTTAGACCTTAAAGCCCTCTCTTTCAAAATATTTTTGAAAAAAGTTCCTATGATGTTTCGAGACTCACATTTCGTTAAATGATGCACTTTTCAGTAAACCGAGCAAGGACAAAGTGGAAATGAATGAAAGAGAGGTGAACGCTTTGAAAAATCTTTCAACACACCTTATTTAGAGATTTGAAGTTAAAGAAAATTGAAGGAGAGAGAAGAAACCTAGTTGGGGAAGAAGTTGGGCATGAACCATTAAGAGAGAACCAGACAGCCTTCACTAAATTAGGTCTATCCTTTTGTATACTTGGACTTAAGTTGTGAGGCCACCATTGGAAAGTGGACTTCTGAGGCTTCATTTTACATTCAAGAATCTCCTAAAGCCGAGTCCGGATGAGGGAGATATGGTTGTTGGAAGTTAGGCATCAATCCGATTGAGCTGGAAATGAGTAGTCTTCACTAAAATAGACATATCTTTTTGCACACTTGGAATTTTGATGTGAGGTTTCCACCATTGGAAAGTAGACTTACGAGGCTTCAATTTAGACTCAAGAATGACCTGTAAAGGAGTCCGAATGAGGGAGATATGCCCATTTGAAGTCGGGCTTGAAAATAGATTTTTGATGGCTGGCAATGGACCATTGATTGCCGGCAATGCATGTACCGGCCACCAATGTAAAACCCAGATATTTTCCTCCAGCTGTCCTACATTGCTCCAGCTGTTCTCTCTTTGACATTTTCAACCAAAGCTCACATTTTTCTATATATAGATGACCTATCTCTCATATTTCAAGGTTGGAAAAATTTTGGGAGCCTCTCTCTCTACATTTCTCTCTCTCTTGAGCTTTTGTGCATACAAGTGTAGATACACTTCAAGTTTGCCTATCAACCCTTAACTAAAGTGGTTCATCTTTGGGCTGAGGTTACTTGAAGCTCTCTTGGAACTCCTTAAGTGGGCTTTGGCTTAAATTGTGGCCTAGAATCACTCTTTCCTTCAAGAGATATAACTTTTACCCTTTAAGTTTGTTTTTTCATATTTGTTTTGCTATCTTTTTGTACTGTTTTGGGGCTGGTTTTGAACTGAAAAAATCTCTGTTTTTATGACCTAAAAGTGGCGGTGGGAGCCCATTTTAAGTTAGGGGGTGGTTCACCCTTCTTATTTCTTTGCTTGTATAGCATTTGTGCCTTTGTTCATCACTTTCAAACCAAATTTTTTGGGCCTTTTAACTACTGAATTTCAGAGGTTTTTCAGTGGCAGAAAACTCATTTTGAAGTCCAAAATTAGAGGGGTTAGCCTCCCCTTCTTGTGTCTTGCTTGCATGCCTAGTTTGCTCAATGTTTTAGCTTATTGTTTTGGCTACTATTGTCTTCATTCCAGCATGTTTTCCAACTGATTTTGGGCTATAAAAACTCTATGTTTTTTGGCTGAAGCTTGGTTCCTAACACCATTAAAGGTTGAGAGGTTAATAGCCCTTCTTCGTACCTTGTTTTGGAGGCCTTTGCTCTTATATTTTCTACCATTTTACTATCTTTTTCCAAGCTTTTAAACACTGAATTTCAGAGTAATTTCAGTGGTAAAAATTATGTTTTGAAGTTCAAAATAAGAGGGTTAGCCTCCTCTCATTTTGTCTTGTTTGCTAGCCTAGATAGCTCTATGTGTTAGCCTATTTTTCTAGTAATTTGTAGCTTAATTCCAGTATGATTTAGGCTCTTTTTTGGCTGGTTAAGTCATTTGAGTCTTGTTTTGTGTGGTTGTGGTGTTGATTCCTTCACTAGCTTAGTGTTTTAAGGTTTTAACCATCATTAGTGTGAGTTAGTTGCATATTTTAGTGCTTTTTCCACCTCATTTCAGCTATTAATCACCTCTGCAATCCCCCTCAATTCTTCACTTTTGATTTGCTTTGAAAGTGGTTTCAAACCACTTGTTTGCCTAAGTATGAAATTGAGGTGTTGCACCTAATGGTTTAATCCCTTATGAGGTTCATTACCAACAGTGTAATGCCTCTTTCATGCCCAAAGTAACTTGTGGCTTGAGCCATCTTTCCATTAGAGGACACTCACCAATGGACTTAATGGATTACAGAATGATTTGGTAATTAAAATGTGTAAACAAAACATGCAAGTAAAAGAGGCAAGATGAACATTTTTTTATGTTGCATTGCATGTGTTCAAACCGGACGTTAGTTTGAACATAAGGCAGATGGGACATTTCATACTCAATAGTGATGAAATGTGCCATTTTCCTTGGTCTCCATTGCCCTTAATCATGTATGATAGGGTGATGGTCCTTTGAGTCATATTTGTGCATTTATTGAAATTGTACAACTTGGATTTTTGGCTATCATGCAATGAAATTGCTTGATTGGTGATTTTGGATCCAAGTGTACCACTCCTTTGAGATTTTGAGATGATAAGGAGGAGTACAGTACAAACAAACCCTTAGAAAAACCTTTATTTTGCTCTGTTTCTGCTTTGTTGCAGTATGGTGACCCAGAGCACCAGTGGCCGGCAGTGCCTCATCAGTGGCCGGCAAGGCTTCATTTCTGGGCGGCAGATGGCTGGCAGCATCCCTTTATGGCGGGCAGGCCACTGGTGTAACCCTCAGCAAAGTTTTGGTAAGGTGGAGCAGAAAGATTCTGGAGTGTGCTCAACTTTGCAAACAAAGCCTCTCAAAAGCAAAATGGAGGACTTTTCGGGGCGAAAACCGAGTGCATGCATCTTCCACTTCCTGAAGCAGAGCTGTGGCAGTGTAGTTTAATGCCTTGCATGCTTAGTTAGTGTGCATTTGTTTTAATTAATTAGTTTACTAGTTGATTAAAGTGTTGTAATAATTAATAATTAGTTTGCTAGTTATTCGATTGATTTGTAATAATTTGTCTAATTAGCTTAGTTAGATTAGTTTAGCTTAGATTAGCTTAGCTTATTCATTCGGACCCTCCTTCGTGAGGGCATAGTGTTGTAATAAGTGTGCGTGTGTGTGTGTGTATGTCTTCTAACCCCACGTCTTTCTCCTTTTTATTTAATCGCTTTCGATGGTTAGATTAGGGATCATATTTCAATTAGCATATCGCATGCTTGCAATCATTCATTTGTCTTGCAAGCACCGAGGCTCGGCGCATCATTCAAACTACATCGTCATTTCAATATTTCTTTGAATACATGTTTCAAAGCATGCTATCAAAGTGTTTCAAATACCATGATTAAGTAGTCGAGCCTATTTAGTTACATTATTGCATGTGTTGCATTAGACATCTTGTATAGTTAGAATCATACTTCTTTCTAACTAGTTTTTGTTTTGACTTGGAGTATTCGGTAAGCTTTTATGCTTTAGCATATTACATGCATGTTGATGTTTCCATGATTAGTATGCTTGCCATGAGGCTATGTGTTTATTTGCTAAACTGCATGAATGCTTGTGAATAAAGGCTTTGTTGTTTGAATTAGAACGATTCGATGAATGTGAGTTTTAAGCCCACTTTGTTGTGGCAAAATCATGTTTTAAGCTCACTTGAGGTGGCAAATCCGCATCTTTTAAGCCCACTTGAGGGTGGCAAATTCGAACCATTTTCGCAAACAAACATGACTTGAAATGTTCCAATTCTTGCGACTAGTCTATATTTGCTTATGTACATCATATAGTAATATTAGTTTAATAACCGGAACAAGAGCACATAATGTTTATAAAAAATTGTATTATGATTAGTAGAGGCCGATCTTTGATCGGGCAAGTGGGGGTACTCAACTCATGACCTTCCCCCTCTCGTACCTAAGTTCTCGAGTCGAGGCAACTTTGGTGATGACGGACACGTGACCTTCGACACGAGTCAGGGTTTTCTAAATTTTTCCAAAATAAAATATTTAGGTGGCGACTCTGTAATCTGGCAAAGCAGTCTAATTTTGACATTATTTGATTTAAAATCAGTTTTCCAAAAAGATTTGCCGGATTGGACTCTTTGGTGTTTATCAGTTTCACATTGCATTTGTGAGACTAGATTCACAACTGCTGGAGTCCAAACTGTGAGGCCTCTCATTTCAACCCTTTCCGAAAGGCGGGGCGCCGAAAAAGGTGAGTCTACAAACCACAAGATGTTGTGAACATTTACAGTACTAATTTGTATGATAATGCATATACTTACTATAATCATGCAATGCCAATTTTATAATACAATCTCAAAATTGAAATACAATTTCAAACATGGGATAACAAAATTGATATATTTCCTCTAAACACAGTGGTTAATGTTTACAAAGTGTCTAATTGATTTACACATGTAATGAATGTTCACAATATAATTATGTATCACAACAATATCTGACACAAGGAATTTTCATGTGAATGTTCATTACGGTTAATAATAACAATTTGATAAAGGGGGGAAGGATAGTGTGAATATTCACATGGACCATATTTCATGCCACTTTCGTGAAAAATAATCAAAAATTGAAGGTTCAAGTTATTGGATCACCATTAACAATCAACAATACCAACAAGGCAAACATTCACAAAAGGAGAAAAAAATAACTACAATATTACAAAATAATGATTGGCCAAACATTTTTAATCCATGTAAATGTTCACAGTTTTCAACAATAACAACAATAATATCTAAAATAATTTGATTGTCCAAACATTTTTAATCCATGTGAATGTTTACAGTTTTCAACAATAACAACAATAACAACAGAAACAATTTGGTTTGTCGAACATTTTTCCAAACCATTTGAATGTTCACAGTTTTGAACACAACATAATGGCAACTGGATTGTTTTTAGGTGAAAAAAATCCATATAATTGGAGATTAGGATTGAGGAGTTCAGATTAAAGATTAGGGCATGAAAAATATGGAGTTCTATATATTGTATGAATAGAAACAAGGGATATTTGTGAAAGTACATAATGTTGTTTGTTGAAAAAGAAATTTAGGGCTTACATACTATAATGATTAAATTACTTACGTTTTTTGCCCATTTTGACGATTGCGTTGTTACAAATTGTAGTTGAAGGTGATTTTGACGAAGGTAGACCTTACGGATGTTCAACAATGGTGATTCTACGATTTCGGCAACCGATGGCGTAGGGATGATGAAGAAGATAATGAGATGATGCAACGATGGAACAATGAGAGTCTTTTGGGTGTTGAGACGATATGAAATACGGTTTTGGATTTTTTGAATAGTGAAGATACTGTGTGTGATTTCCCGCAAGAAGAAAGGGGAAGAGAGAGAAGGAAAGGATATGCGCGTGTTTGTTTGAGACTTTTTTTGGTCTTTTAGTATGAAATGGGACCTAATGGAATATTATAAAACACTATGGGTATGTTTGATTGGGGGATAAGGGGGAGACTATTTACTGTGCGGATTGTAATCTGAAGGAAACATCCAATCCGTCGTTTGTTTTTTTTTTAGTCCGCCGGACATGGAGTCCGGCCAGACTTCTTATCCCTTATATGGGGGACTATTGTGTCCTAGAGAGGGGTCTGGGACAATTTTGGGGGGACAATCCACTGTTGGGATTAGGTGGTAAAATGACCATTTTGACCCTCTACTATTTAATTATGTATTATATTTAGTTAAATTCAATAAAATTTAAATGTCTCAATTTAAAAATAAAATTATTTTATTTAACTTTTTATTGATGTTTTATTTATTTAATTTTTTGAAAATAATTTTTTATAAATATTTTGTTGATGTTTTATTTTAAAATTTTGTTTATATTTTTTTTAATTTCATTATTTAAATTTTAATAGATGTTTTATTTAATTTCATTGTTTAATTATTATTATTTTTAAAAACAAATTTATTTAAAATTTTAATTAAAAAATAACGTATATTTTTATTGATATTTTATTTATTTAATTTAAAAAAAATAAATTTATTTAATTGTGTAAAAAATAAAATAAAATAAATTTTTATTTAATCTAGATAAAAATAATTAAAATATTAAAGATATGTTTAATATTGCTATTATTTAATAAACTATTGAAAAATGGTAAAATAGTCTTTAGGTCATTTATTCTATCCAGTCCGTCCAACCAAACGTTGGATTCACTAAAAATAGTCTTTTCCAGATATCAAATCCCAAGAAAAAACAAACACAGGATACATATCCAATCCAACCAAATAGTCCGGGGGATTCATAGTCCCAGGACTCAAATCTGATGGATTCTAATCCCCCTATCCAGTCCGTCTAATCAAGCACACCATATGGGGGGTGTTTGGTGCAGCTTTTTTGAGCCAGTTTATGGCTTTTGGCTTTTAAAAAGTTATTTTGGACTGTTTGGTTAAACTTATTTCAAACAGCTTCTAATTCTAACAACTTATTTTAAGTCAAAAAGTCGATTCGGAAGTTCGCCACCCTTGCTTCGATTATCGAACCTGAACATGTTAATTCACGATTATACTCTTAGAGTTTTTATTTTTAATTTTTAAAAATAGAAAAAGACCAAATGGACTATAAATTATTATTATTATTTTTATGAAAAATGTAGATAAATAGTGAATAATAAAAATAAAATTAATTGAAAAAGCTACTCCATGACTTATTTAACAAACACTACTCAAAGAACTTAAATCTATAATCCAACAAATTATACCAAGCAGTTAACGTACGATTAAAGTCATAATCTATAATCTGTTAAGGTATAATCTATAATCTGTTTTAACAGCTACACCAAACACCACCATGGAATAGGACTATTAGATAGTGAATTTACTGAAAAAGCTCCCAAAATTTAATATTTCTAGCATTACTTAATGAAAAATACTATAGATCCCAAATAATTTGTCAAATTTTTTATCAAGAGTGTGTGATCCACACAAATTCATATATATAAATCTCATACCCATATAAAAAATTTAATAAAAAAATTGATAAATTATTTGAGAGTCTCTAACATAACTCTTACCTAATAAACTCACTTCCATATTTTTTTTTTTCAAAAATTTATTTCAAAACAAAAACCAAACACATCCCAATCTTTTAAAACACAATTCACGACTCAAATCTCATTTCAAAACGCAAATATAACCCCTCTCTCTCTCTCTCATCAAATGTGTGTTTCTCTCCCTTTTTCAAGGGATTCTATGAAATCGAATTCGGTTTGAATCTCACACACGCACATATATATAATATATTCAAACACAAATCTGTATACAGTGTGTGTTAGGGTATCAGAGTAGAGTGATAGAAGAAGACAACCATGTCACTGAGACCGAGCACGAGAACCGAGGTTCGCCGGAACCGGTACAAGGTGGCCGTCGATGCCGAGGAACGTCGGAGAAGGAGAGAGGACAACATGGTCGAGATCCGAAAGACCAAACGAGAAGAGAGCTTGCTCAAGAAGCGTCGCGAAGGCCTTCAACCCCAACCTTTTCCCGCCACTGTCCCTCCCTCCACCCTCGAGAAAAAGGTCTCTCTCATTTTATGATCTTCTCTGTATAATAATGTTTAATTGAGGGTTTGGTTGTGTTGAATGATTGGTTTTGTGTACATTTGGATTTGAAATTTTAGGGTTTTTATTAATTTTATGATTTGAAGATTGATACCCACTATTTTGATTACGTGATATGAAACACTCCAATGAACAAACTTGCATAAATTTGGCTAAAAAATTTGTTCTTGAAAAATCAGAGTAAACAGTTGAGTCTCCCTTAATTTGGGTCGAAAAAGTGCGTAAAACACAATTTGATAGAAGTTCAATTCAAGGAGTGAAGAGGGTTTTGATTGATCTGTACCCAAAATTTTAAATTTGATATGGGTTTGAGTCAAGGATTGGAGATGGCTTTAGTTGTCTGGATTAGGGTTTAAAAAGGGTTTTGATTGTATATCGTGCCATTGTGATTTTAGTTTGTTTGAGGTTATGGTTTTGTTGCATGTTGGCTGCAGTTAGAGAGTCTTCCTTCCATGGTTGCTGGTGTTTGGTCTAATGATGGCAATCTGCAGCTAGAAGCTACTACACAATTTCGTAAATTGCTTTCTATAGGTATGATCATGTTTTGAAATGGGCTTTGTTTATCCTGCTTCATGTTTCCTTATGCTTTTGGAATAGTGATTGCTGCATTTAATCACCAGAACGTAGCCCACCAATCGAAGAAGTTATACAGTCTGGTGTTGTTCCCCGCTGTGTTGAGTTTCTTATGAGGGAGGATTTCCCACAACTGCAGGTCTGAAATCATACTGTATATTTTTTTGCCCGTTCTTTTGGAATTTGGAGACACTTGAATAGTTATTATTTATGGCATTTTGAATTTTTTGCAGTTTGAGGCTGCCTGGGCTCTCACAAACATAGCTTCTGGTACCTCAGAAAACACCAAGGTGGTAATTGATCATGGGGCGGTTCCCATTTTTGTCAAGCTTCTGGCATCTCTGAGTGACGATGTTCGTGAGCAGGTAACATGTCAATGTTCATTGATCCTTTTGTAATCAGAAGCTGTATGCCATTTGGAACTAAAATTAACCCAAGGTTTTAATGTTGAACCACTTTTGATTATAGGCTGTGTGGGCATTAGGTAATATTGCCAGTGACTCTTCCAGGTGCCGTGATCTTGTGCTCAGCAATGGAGCTTTGATTCCTTTGCTTGCACAATTGAATGAGCATGCCAAACTTTCAATGCTGAGAAATGCCACATGGACGCTATCAAACTTCTGTAGGGGCAAGCCACAGCCTCCATTTGAGCAGGTGGGTTATCTTGATCGAGGTGTTGTTTTAGCTTCAAGCAATCTTGTTTGTTTTCTTTATCGCTTCTTCAGTATGCATTGAGAATTCTTGAAATTTATTGGCAGACAAGGCCTGCACTTCCTGCCCTCCGGCAACTTATTCATTCCAATGATGAAGAGGTGCTGACAGACGCATGCTGGGCTCTCTCGTATCTCTCTGATGGTACAAATGATAAAATTCAAGCTGTGATTGAGGCAGGTGTCTGTCAACGACTTGTTGAACTCCTCCTGTAAGTAGCATTTCACTTATTCTTTTGAGCTTTATATTCCACTTAATTGCTGTCTGAATTTAAACTACGTATTTGTTGTACCAGTCACCCATCCCCCTCCGTCCTCATTCCAGCACTTCGCACAGTTGGCAACATTGTGACAGGAGATGATCTTCAGACTCAGGTATGAGCTTGTGAGAAGTGGTTTGGATTTTTCTCCCTTTTGCTTCACATCATTATTTGATTAGCATCCTGCTTGGTTTTTAATCTAGTTCTTGAAAATATGTGACCAGGTTGTTGCTTTTGTTTATTATCAGTCAATAACTTTTTTTGACTGTTAATTTCCTATTGGGAGATTTGGCTCTGAAGTATGCCGCTTTCCTTTAAACAAAAACTCTGCAATATATATTTTGTTATGCTATTTTTTATTGTAAATGTATGATGCACGGACACGGGACACGACATGGACACGACGTGGACATGCGGACACATAAATTTCAAAAAACGGGGAACATGATATGCTGAGAACACGTTTAATATATATAATTTTATTTATTTATTATATGTCTAAAATTGAAGAAAAAAATCATTGAAAGGTAACTAAAAATGCAAAATAACACTAACAAAAATTTAAAAAAATATAAATTTGAAAAAAACAATTAAATTAATAAACACATTCAACAAAACAACAAAATTAATAAACACATTCAAAAAATTGATTTTTTTTGTGCAAATAAAAATAATTTGTTCTATGTATTTTTAGGTTAAGCAAATAAGAATACCAAAAAATAGAAAAAATAAAAAGAGGGTCTTAGGTATAAAAAAATAGAGTTTAAAAAAAAGGGATAAAAAAATTCATCTTTTATCAGAGAGAAGAAAAAGGAAAAAAATAATAATAAAACAAAACACAGAGAGAGAGAGAGAGACAACACAGAGAAAGAGAGAATAGAACACACAACGAAACAGAGAGAGAGAGATAGAGTGAGAGAGACCAAAAACACAGAGAGAGGGAGACGACCTGCGAACTGAAGAAAGAAGAAGAAAAACAAAGCGAAGAAGAACAAAGGACATACCTCGATCTAGGGCTCCCACAGGTTCTTCACCCTCTGAGCTTCAACAGGTTCTTCCCTCTCTCTCTGTCTCTCTCTCTCTCTACAAGCATGTCCCGAATGTGTCCGGCTGCGAAAAACTCAAGAACAAGGGGATACCTCCCATAGCATTCAACATGTGTCGGACACCCATACGTTGCCTCCGGAAAGGTGTCCATGCTTTATAGCTTTAAATAGTTATGACTGATGACTTCAATTTTTTTCCCTCGATGGAGAAAGATAATTAGGTAGCATTGAAAGCTATGTTTGCGAGAGGCTTGTGCACTGGGTTACCCTTTATTGAAAGCTATGTTAGGTTATATGTAGTAGCTTGGTTTGAGAGGAAGAGCGTATTAGGGACATAAATTCAATTTGAGACTCCCGTTTTTCACCACTTGTCATCTTTGTGTGCATGCTGGACTCCTGATTTATTTATTTTCTCTTTCTTGCATCTTTTGAAATTCTTTGTGCCTTTTTCACCACACTTAAATCGCTTATAATGGCAGGCATTCCTTGTTTCATTTTAAGCTAATGCATTGAGTGCACTTTACAGAAGAAAACATAATAACACTTGACATATTTTCTCTTTCTCTCGGAACTGTATTCACTTTCAATGTTATCTGATTTTGTATTTATTAATGGTAACCTCTTTTCTTCAGTGTATAATGGAAAATGGTGCACTTCCATGCTTGCTCAGTTTGTTAACCCATAATCATAAAAAGAGCATCAAGAAAGAAGCCTGCTGGACTATCTCAAATATTACTGCTGGAAATCACGAGCAGATACAGGTAATGATGTAAATATTTGTAATTCAAATCCTTCAAGCTCCATGCTATGTTGAATTTATAATTTTGAGGATTCCCACTTTGACCTCATGCATTTGCTCACATTTTTTTAGCTCCATCCAGTCAAGGTTTACGCCTTACCTTGGATGAGTTCTAGAGAATCTAGACCACAATAAACGTGTATGTTATCAAGTTCATTTGGATCAAACATTTGAAGGGTTAAACCGAAGACAGGCAGAGATTGTGCTTGTTAATTCTTTTGCTTTTGAATTTGTAAGATTTTTTTTTAGCAGATAGTTATATGATCGGGATGCTTTTTTGCTTAAAAGAAAACACATGCACGCATGCTCACACACAAACACAAACACACAAAGGATCTAATTTTTGTCTTCAGATGGATTGGCTTGCCAAATGCCCATATAGTGCTTGAGGTCCCATTTTTTGGTTTAGAGTTTTAAACGATTGCTACTTTCCACAAATCAATTTTTACATAGATTTTGTTTCCCTATGATCTAGTCATTAGAAAAATCATCATCATTACTACATATACTTTGACATGACAGGCTGTAATTGCGGCTGGCCTAGTTGGCCCTCTTGTCAATCTGCTTCAAACTGCTGAATTTGATATAAAGAAAGAGGCGGCTTGGGCAATTTCAAATGCTACTTCTGGTGGTACTCATGAGCAAATCAAGTATGTTTCTCTCTAGTTACCTCTCTTAATTCCCTTTCTTTATAGATGTGAATCTTGATAATTGTCATTCATCATGGATTGGGCAGGCACTTAGTCGATCAGGGCTGTATAAAGCCTTTGTGTGATCTCCTTGTATGCCCTGATCCAAGGATTATCACTGTCTGTTTAGAAGGGCTAGAAAATATCTTGAAGGTTGGGGAAGTTGAGAAGACCTTAGGTAACACAGGAGATGTTAATTACTATGCCCAGTTGATAGAGGAAGCTGAGGGGTTAGAAAAGATTGAAAATCTTCAGAGTCATGACAACAATGAAATTTATGAGAAGGCAGTGAAAATTCTTGAGACGTATTGGTTGGAAGATGAGGATGAGACTTTACCTTCAGGTGATGGTCCCCAGCCCGGGTTCAACTTTGGAGGAAATGATATTCAACTCCCACCTGGTAGATTCAACTTTAAATGAAGGTACATACACTCATCTAGTTCAAGTATTTACTATTTTTTCATACAGACGAGACCTAGATCTAAACCTGGCTTTTGAGTTGAGATTTATTTCCTGACCTTCACATTTTAGGCTGTATGCTCTAAGAAGCACGCACACTTTTAAGAGAGTGCATGTCCATGTTCGACACTTGTCCGACTCATCGGACACTTCCTGACGTGTCAATACATGCCTAAATGTATATTTATTTATTTATTTGTTTTTTATATGTTTAAACCCAAACACACTTTGGACACTTGGGTAATACACATGTCCATCACTCGTACACATGAAACACACGATAACTTTGAACAAAATAACTTAGAGAGGATACAATGATAAAAGAAAATAACATAAATTTATACCTATTAATCCATCTTCGTTTAAATTTTAAAATTATTGTTACATTGCATTTTTTTGGTATCTTTTAAAATATTTACGTTTGTGCTATATGCTTATAAATGTGTGTACATAACATTACCATTACCATTTTTTTTTACAGTTGTTATTATTATTGTTGGTATTGTTCAAAAGATGTAAACCCCTTAAAAAAAAAATTCAAAAAATAATGATATAATTGTCTGTTATGATGTCCATTTTTGTACACTTGGTTTGCTATGACCATTCACACAATGTAGACATTCACATGGGAAATATGTTGTGATGTTTTCTAAACATTCACATTGATAATAATATTTGCATATAAATGTATACACATTACAATTGTCTTAATATTTTCTAACCATTCACCAGTCCATAGTGGTTATTATATCTTTTGGTTATGTGACTTGATAAAATGTTGATGTCAATGGCAAAATCATATATGTGTAGTCATTTGTGTTCGTAAATATATCCATTAATACTTACATATAAATGATCAACTGCTTATTTTCAATATGGCAATAACCCTACGTCAAATTGATTATAATAGAGATTTATCATTCTAGTTAGAGGCAGGTTGGCAGCCCATAATGTGAATATTCCAAACAATATAAAGTGTGAACATCCACATCTGGTCTCTTATGTTGAAATTGGTGTGAATGTCCACATCGTAATTTATGTTAAGGCCCATTTCAATTACATTATGTCCTATGTTTATTATAGTTGACTATAGATGTAAATATTCACATTGTATATAAATGAATTGTATGTCCATCCACAAACATATTAGAATTAATGTGAATCTTCACATCTATTTATTACATTGTGAATATTCACATCATTTTTTTGTCCAAATAAACATTGTGGCTTGTGGTTATATGACTGAATACAACAGTTTGATATGAACTTTAACATCATAATCGCATAGTAGTAATGAACACGGTGAAAATATATACACTATTCAATATTATATGGATGTGTGAATATCCACACTGATTGACAACACAAATGACAAATTTCCGTTACAGATAATATGAATATTAACACTGATTAATGATGTGATAAGATTAGCAAAAAACCAAAAATAATGGCAGCAACAAAATTAGAAATTTGACAAATCTCAATCTCTCAAAAAATAAAAAAAATTATCACTCACATCTTCATCTTCATCTTTATCATTATCACTATCAATAACAACCCAAGCAATTCCATTATTACACCATGTAATTCAAATCAAACCAAATGTACATTCAAAGAATAAGTTTGTGACAAAATCGACTGGATACAAAACTGAGTTTTGAATTCGCTCTCTCCCTTTGGTTCAAATCTTTCTCTCTCCCTTTGATTTTCGGCTAGAATTACAACAATGGCGGAAAATAGAGTTTTGAATCACAACAATGGAAAAAGACAATCTTCAAACCCAAAAATTATTTTAAATTATTATTATTATTTTTTTTGAACTACACCTATGGAAGAACCCATATGAGCAAACTAACAAAAATATACATGCATTACCAGTAAAAAAATCAGAACCTCATTCATCAAACAGACACTTGTATTATCCATGTATTCAAGAAAATGTTATGATTCAAAAACAGAGCATGCAATCCTTTACATAAATGAACATGCATTCATAAACAAAATGATACTAACCTTGAGAAAGAAATTCTGTAATCGTTTTTCACCTTCGATCAACGACTGGTCTCCAACAATTATGTAACAAACCAGAGTACACACAAACACCAAACTACGAAAACGAACACACCTATGAACAGAAGCCCGACATCATCGTCTTTTTCTCTTACACTGCACAGAAACCCTTTTTCGTCTTCTCTCTACTACACCGAATTCCTACCATAATGGAACCTTACCATAAACAATCGACATCGATTAACTGAATCAGATCCATCAACGTGAATAACACTAACAAACAAAACAGAGACATGTATTTCCCCTTTTTTGTATATATTACGTATCAACATAATATATAAGGGTATAATAGTCCCAAAAAAGTACAAAATTAGGAAAAAATGACCTCATGGAATAAAAGTACAAACATATGGGACAACTAGGTTATAAATTTCCTTCTTGGACTTATTAGGTTAGAACACTCCTAAATTGAATTTATCAATAAAAATCCCTTTATTTTTTTAATTAATGCTATTAAATAAAAAATTCTGACAATGGGGTATTTGTAATTTCAAAACCACAAGGAATAATTTGTATTTTAAGCAAACCTCGGAGAGTGTATTTGTAATTTACCCTCTAATGTAATGAGTTCCACCAATCCTTACTCATTTCTCACTTAAAGGGTTGTTTGGGATGTTCTAAATAAGTGTACTTTTTGATTTTTTTATAAAATATGGGTTGAGTTTGAAGTGATGTAGTAGAGAGGTGATGTGATTTAAATAACATTATGTAACTTAAAAAGAATGGTTACATTTTGACTTTTTTAAGAGATGCCAAACCTAACCTAAAAATTGAGTAAAGTTTGTTGAGAAGTTCTCTAATGACAAACTCAATTTAAGTTTGTGATTTGAAAAGACAAAATGTTTGGAATGGTCTAAATAAATATATTTTTTGATATTTTATGAAAAAATATGTAAAAAAGTAGAGAAGTAATGTGACTAAAAAAAAATAAAAAGTGTGCTTATATAACACACCCCAAACAAATAAGTTGCAATGTCATATTTTTCGCCATTAGAAATCTGGGGTGACAATGAATCTCCCTTTCAAATGTACCTAAAAAAAATAGAATTCCTTAATTTGAATAAGGAAAGTGTTAGGAATACAAAATAAATTATCAAAAAATCTAACAAATCACCCAACATAGGGTAAAACTCAATTTAATATGAGTTTGAGTCAAAGAGTAACAAAGCGTTTTGAGAAATTGATAATAATGTCCAATAATGCATATATATATATATATATATATTTTATCAGTAATTTTGCAAATATAGCAAAATTTCACAAAAAAGGTACACAGTAATAAAAATTTGGAAGATAAATCGACAAATTTGCCAGATATATAATGGTGGAAGTGAATGAAAAAGATGGCTCTCGGGATTCAGTTTTGCCATCGAGACCAGACACGGAGAGAGGTGGACCACTGCTTGAAATCACAATTCGTTAACATTTTGAAACTTTTACGTACTAAATATAATTTGAAAATAAGAGTTGTATTTTAAATTTATGAGTTTTAAAATTATGATTTAGTATAAAAAATTTATTTGGTGAATAAATTTTGAAAAGAATTTTGAATTGAGTTGAAAATTTTTGATGTGATATATAATATTTGATACAAAAATTTACAACTTATAACCAAACACACAACTTAAAATTCTATTAAAACTCACAAAAAAAATTTAAAAATTCGGAAAATAATTTTTTTGAATATATAAAAATTAACATGTGTCAATTACAAAAAAAAAAAAATTACACTGTTCCGATTAACTGGCCCGATGACCCGTTAGGTCAAATTTAAAAAATAATAATAAAAAAAAATCGCACATTACACAAAATTTTATGAAAATTTTCTTTTTGTCAAAATATAATTTGAAAATCGTATCTACACATGATATTAAAATGTGTGGATAGAATTATAATTTAAAAATCTTTCCAAACACAACCTTACTTTTTTTGTTTTTTTCTCTTGAAAATTGAGTTAAAATTTAATAACTGATCCACAACTACTACGACAGTTGTAAAATAACCCATTTGAATTCCACATAATAGTTATGTAAACACGTCAAATTTGAACAAATTTTTGAAATCAGTCTGACTCAACTCAATAAATTTATACAGATTATAAAACTGAGCTCTAAGTCAAACTTAGCTCATGATCAACTCAATTAAAACTTTTTTAAATCACCTCAAAAGATAAATAAATCAAATTTAAAAGAAATTTTTAAATATACACCGAAAAAATAAGCCAACTTGTGCATATACAAGTGACTTGATCAATGATACTTCAAAGTTGATGTTGTGACACTAAAGCAGTTCATGATTGTCGAGCCAGGTCAGGGCACCTCACCATGTCAGGTTACAGTCAGGTCCAGTGTCCATTGTTGTTGAAGAGGTGCCAAGCTGTGGCAATCATACTACAGTGGTCAAATAAAAAGGGTTGGGAGGGTTTAATGGCGAAAAGGATGAGCCTAATGGTGGTTTGGTTTTTGGGCCTTGTGTCGGTGCAATGTTTTCGAAATAGCTATAAGGTGATCTTGTTGCAAGAATGGTGGTTTCTGAAGGGAGCACAAGAAAATAAGCTCAATTTCCTATCTTGCAATCAAAAGGCTCATCAAAATTATATTCACCCACTGAAAATAAGAAAAACATACGGACTCCATAGAGACTACTAATACAAGACTTGAAAAACATATAGACGACGCGATGTGGCGTTCAGAAACCACCATTCTTGCAACAAGATCACCTTATAGCTATTTCGAAAACATTGCACCGACACAAGGCCCAAAAACCAAACCACCATTAGGCTCATCCTTTTCGCCATTAAACCCTCCCAACCCTTTTTATTTGACCACTGTAGTATGATTGCCACAGCTTGGCACCTCTTCAACAACAATGGACACTGGACCTGACTGTAACCTGACATGGTGAGGTGCCCTGACCTGGCTCGACAATCATGAATTGCTTTAGTGTCACAACATCAACTTTGAAGTATCATTGATCAAGTCACTTGTATATGCACAAGTTGGCTTATTTTTTCGGTGTATATTTAAAAATTTCTTTTAAATTTGATTTATTTATCTTTTGAGGTGATTTAAAAAAGTTTTAATTGAGTTGGTCATGAGCTAAGTTTGACTTAGAGCTCAGTTTTATAATCTGTATAAATTTATTGAGTTGAGTCAGACTGACTTCAAAAATTTGTTCAAATTTGACGTGTTTACATAACTATTATGTGGAATTCAAATGGGTTATTTTACAACTGTCGTAGTAGTTGTGGATCAGTTATTAAATTTTAACTCAATTTTCAAGAGAAAAAAACAAAAAAAGTAAGGCTGTGTTTGGAAGGATTTTTAAATTATAATTCTATCCACACATTTTAATATCATGTGTAGATACGATTTTCAAATTATGTTTTCACAAGAAGAAAATTTTCATAAAATTTTGTGTAAGGTGCGATTTTTTTTTATTATTATTTTTTAAATTTGACCTAACGGGTCGTCGGGCCAGTTAATCGGAACAGTGTAATTTTTTTTTTGTAATTGACACATGTTAATTTTTATATATTCAAAAAAAATATTTTCCGAATTTTTAAATTTTTTTTGTGAGTTTTAATAGAATTTTAAGTTGTGTGTTTGGTTATAAGTTGTAAATTTTTGTATCAAATATTATATATCACATCAAAAATTTACAACTCAATTCAAAATTCTTTTCAAAATTTATTCACCAAATAAATTTTTTATACTAAATCATAATTTTAAAACTCATAAATTTAAAATACAACTCTTATTTTCAAATTATATTTAGTACGTAAAAGTTTCAAAATGTTAACGAATTGTGATTTCAAGCAGTGGTCCACCTCTCTCCGTGTCTGGTCTCGATGGCAAAACTGAATCCCGAGAGCCATCTTTTTCATTCACTTCCACCATTATATATCTGGCAAATTTGTCGATTTATCTTCTAAATTTTTCTTACTGTGTACCTTTTTTGTGAAATTTTGCTATATTTGCAAAATTACTGGTAAAATATATATATATATATATATATGCATTATTGGACATTATTATCAATTTCTCAAAACGCTTTGTTACTCTTTGACTCAAACTCATATTAAATTGAGTTTTACCCTATGTTGGGTGATTTGTTAGATTTTTTGATAATTTATTTTGTATTCCTAACACTTTCCTTATTCAAATTAAGGAATTCTATTTTTTTTAGGTACATTTGAAAGGGAGATTCATTGTCACCCCAGATTTCTAATGACGAAAAATATGACATTGCAACTTATTTGTTTGGGGTGTGTTATATAAGCACACTTTTTATTTTTTTTGGGTCACATTACTTCTCTATTTTTTTACATATTTTTTCATAAAATATCAAAAAATATATTTATTTAGACCATTCCAAACATTTTGTCTTTTCAAATCACAAACTTAAATTGAGGCCAAGTTTGGCATCTACTAAATAATACAAAAAGTTAAAAAGTCACTATCCTATTTAAATCACATCATCTTATTTAAATCACATCACCTCTCTAACACATCACATCAAACCCAACCCATATAAACCAATAAGTCAAAAAGTGCACTTTTTTAAAACATCCCAAACCAACCCTGAGTTTGTCATTAGAGAACTTCTCAACAAACTTTACTCAATTTTTAGGTTAGGTTTGGCATCTCTTAAAAAAGTCAAAATGTAACCATTCTTTTTAAGTTACATAATCTTATTTAAATCACATCACCTCTCTGCTACATCACTTCAAACTCAACCCATATTTCATAAAAAATCAAAAAGTACACTTATTTAGAACATCCCAAACAACCCTTTAAGTGAGAAATGAGTAAGGATTGGTGGAACTCATTACATTAGAGGGTAAATTACAAATACACTCTCCGAGGTTTGCTTAAAATACAAATTATTCCTTGTGGTTTTGAAATTACAAATACCCCATTGTCAGAATTTTTTATTTAATAGCATTAATTAAAAAAAATAAAGGGATTTTTATTGATAAATTCAATTTAGGAGTGTTCTAACCTAATAAGTCCAAGAAGGAAATTTATAACCTAGTTGTCCCATATGTTTGTACTTTTATTCCATGAGGTCATTTTTTCTTAATTTTGTACTTTTTTGGGACTATTATACCCTTATATATTATGTTGATACGTAATATATACAAAAAAGGGGAAATACATGTCTCTGTTTTGTTTGTTAGTGTTATTCACGTTGATGGATCTGATTCAGTTAATCGATGTCGATTGTTTATGGTAAGGTTCCATTATGGTAGGAATTCGGTGTAGTAGAGAGAAGACGAAAAAGGGTTTCTGTGCAGTGTAAGAGAAAAAGACGATGATGCCGGGCTTCTGTTCATAGGTGTGTTCGTTTTCGTAGTTTGGTGTTTGTGTGTGCTCTGGTTTGTTACATAATTGTTGGAGACCAGTCGTTGATCGAAGGTGGAAAACGATTACAGAATTTCTTTCTCAAGGTTAGTATCATTTTGTTTATGAATGCATGTTCATTTATGTAAAGGATTGCATGCTCTGTTTTTTAATCATAACATTTTCTTGAATACATGGATAATACAAGTGTCTGTTTGATGAATGAGGTTCTGATTTTTTTACTGGTAATGCATGTATATTTTTGTTAGTTTGCTCATATGGGTTCTTCCATAGGTGTAGTTCAAAAAAAAAAATAAAATAATAATTTTTGGGTTTGAAGATTGTTTTTTTCCATTGTTGTGATTCAAAACTCTATTTTCCGCCATTGTTGTAATTCTAGCCGAAAATCAAAGGGAGAGAGAAAGATTTGAACCAAAGGGAGAGAGCGAATTCAAAACTCAGTTTTGTATCCAGTCGATTTTGTTACAAACTTATTCTTTGAATGTGCATTTGGTTTGATTTGGATTACATGGTGTAATAATGGAATTGCTTGGGTTGTTATTGATAGTGATAATGATAATGATAAAGATGAAGATGAAGATGAAGATGTGAGTGATGATTTTTTTATTTTTTGAGAGATTGAGATTTGTCAAATTTCTAATTTTGTTGCTGCCATTATTTTTGGTTTTTTGTTAATCTTATCACATCATTAATCAGTGTTAATATTCATATTATCTGTAACGGAAATTTGTCATTTGTGTTGTCAATCAGTGTGGATATTCACACATCCATATAATATTGAATAGTGTATATATTTTCACCGTGTTCATTACTACTATGCGATTATGATGTTAAAGTTCATATCAAACTGTTGTATTCAGTCATATAACCACAAGCCACAATGTTTATTTGGACAAAAAAATGATGTGAATATTCACAATGTAATAAATAGATGTGAAGATTCACATTAATTCTAATATGTTTGTGGATGGACATACAATTCATTTATATACAATGTGAATATTTACATCTATAGTCAACTATAATAAACATAGGACATAATGTAATTGAAATAGGCCTTAACATAAATTACGATGTGGAC
Source organism: Camellia lanceoleosa (assembly GCA_025200525.1). Taxonomy (NCBI): domain Eukaryota; kingdom Viridiplantae; phylum Streptophyta; class Magnoliopsida; order Ericales; family Theaceae; genus Camellia; species Camellia lanceoleosa. The sequence goes on from CM045762.1 coordinate 185,750,267, forward strand.
ATTCACACCAATTTCAACATAAGAGACCAGATGTGGATGTTCACACTTTATATTGTTTGGAATATTTACATTATGGGTTGCCAACCTGCCTCTAACTAGAATTATAAATCTCTATTATAATCAATTTGACGTAGGGTTATTGCCATATTGAAAATAAGCAGTTGATCATTTATATGTAAGTATTAATGGATATATTTACGAACATAAATGACTACACATATATGATTTTGCCATTGACATCAACATTTTATCAAGTCACATAACCAAAAGATATAATAACCATTATGGACTGGTGAATGGTTAGAAAATATTAAGACAATTGTAATGTGTATACATTTATATGCAAATATTATTATCAATGTGAATGTTTAGAAAACATTACAACATATTTCCCATGTGAATGTCTACATTGTGTGAATGGTCATAGCAAACCAAGTGTACAAAAATGGACATCATAACAGACAATTATATCATTATTTTTTGAATTTTTTTTTAAGGGGTTTACATCTTTTGAACAATACCAACAATAATAATAACAACAACTGTAAAAAAAAATGGTAATGGTAATGTTATGTACACACATTTATAAGCATATAGCACAAACGTAAATATTCACAATGGCTATGATTACAGAATTTCTTTCTCAAGGTTAGTATTGTTCATTTATATGAAGGATTTCATGCTCTGTTTTTGAATCATGTGCATTTTTTAGAATACATGGGTAATGCAAGTGTATGTTTGATGAATGAGATTTTGATTTTTTTAGTGGTAATGCATGTATATTTTTTGTTGTTTGAGTTTCAAATATTTGATAGAGATGCATGTACAGTTGTTTGAACAAATTGATTGTGGTGGATCATTGGTAAAATGTTAATTTTGGTTGATTAGTTTTTTTTTTTTTTTTTTTTTTTTTTTTCATACGGTTTTTGTAGTATTTGGTGTGCCATCTCTATTTGGTTAGATAATTTAGATTATGTGAACAATGTAAATATTGACATATCATTGTCTATAATATGGTTGTTCACTTCCTTATTTTTGTATTTTTGCAACAGATGGATACCTTCATGTTATTGGTGTGCTTATATGGGTGTAGTACTATTATAATAAATATGGTGCGAATGCTACCTTATTCACATTTTGTGGAGTGTATGTGTGAAAAATGGAGCGAGTTATCTGCTGATTGTGTTTCATTGTTCTATTGGCTACTTGAGGTTAATAGGTGTAATTTGGACAATGATGATGAGTGTCAAAGTATGTTCCTACATGTTGGTTGAAATTAAAGGCAGAGAGAACGTTTCAAAGCACTATTTCTGCCATGGTTGCAATTTTAATTGGAGATCGAAGATAGAGAGAAGGATGTCAATCGAAAGGAGAGAGAAAGGTTAAAAATTAATTATTTAAAAAAAGATATATAAAAAAATAAAAAGATGATATGATTTAAAAAAGTCAAAAAATTGACTTTTAACCGTCTTGTCAAAATAAGCTCAAATTTCGATAAATTTTAAGGGTCCCTGAATAATTTAACTCTTATGGTGTTAGTAAAAATAAAAGTTCAAATCAACTCATGTAATTTCATAATTTAAATTAAAGATTTTTAGAACATGTCTAACTCTTCATATATATATATATATATATATATTTGGACTTAATTTGATTATAGATTTGAGTGAAAAACTTGGAATTGGTTTGGAAAGAGCTTTTTTTAGCCTAACTTTTTGATCTTTTAGCTAATTTAGCTTCGTTAAGGAAGCGCTTTTTAATTTTTTTGTGTGAGAAAAAAAAAATTATAGTTTGAATGTGATATTTTATTTTATTGACTTATTTAGTCTATTTTAATTTTTTTTTTGATGCTTTTTTAGTTCCAATCTAAACCCAATCCACTTGCCAAACGGCAATTTAATTTGGTATGAATTACTTTAAATTTTTTTAAATCAAATTTTGATGAAAATCTTTCTAAAAATTCTCTTCAAATCCCAAATTCTATTTTCATCAAATTTGATGGAAAATTTTTTTTCTTCAATATCTTTTTAAATTTTCATCAAATTCAAATTAGATGAATTCTAAATTTGATAAAAAAAAAAAATGTTTCTCTTAAAGACCAAATCAAATATATATATATATATATTTATAGATCTCATTTATTGTAGGTATAACTCGCATTACATTAACTTTGAATACATATTATACATTTCTAGAGTAAAAAAAATTAAATAAATAATTTTTTATGATTTATACATAAAAGGTCTCAATTTTAAAATTTCATCTTGGGTCTCAAAAATTTCAAGACGAATCTGAAAAAAGTCTTAAATTTGTGCCAAAAATTAAAATATGTGGTGGAGATTGAATAATGTATTATAAATTATAAATTTTATATTTACAATAAATTTAAATCACATTAATATTATTTCTTAAAAAAAAAATCACATTAATAGTTTTGAATAAAATTTATAAATTTGTAACATTATGATTATTCGTGCCACCCAAACACATTGCCAAAAGCCAATAACCATCCAATCAATTTTTTTTTTTTATTTTTATTTTTTTTTTATTACAAGAAAATCCTCCCACTCTTCTGTCGGTGTAGGGCAACGCCTCTTGCAGAGATCACCAAAGTGTCCTATTGTCTATTCCGAGATAAGAGACTATAACTTAGGAACTTGTCCCGACCTTTTAAGACAAACTCTGCTTAAGTCAGGACTCGAGCAGCGGGAAGCATTGGGCCCACAACAAGTGCTCGGGGAGGGGGGCGCTATATATAATATTACTAGCGCCCCCTGTTCAAATTGTACCCGATAGGCAATTTCATCCGTCGATGGACGTATGGATGGTGACGTGTAAGGCGGAGATTAAATCCGTACTCACACCAAATAGTAATCACTGTTTGGAGTGAGTGGTGTAAGTAGACGTGGCCATGTCCTGTCCACCCACGTGTCACGATCGTGGTGATTTTGCTTGGATAAAAAGCAAATGTGCACAGAATTCCGCGTGAATGAACAGTAATGGGCGGGAATTCAAATTTCAAATTTCAAATTTCGAATCTCCGCATTTACAGCTGTCTATATATCTGGGTTCAGCCTCAGATATTTGTCGGTGGAGAAAGATATGAGAGATATGCTTTTGCAGTTGGAGAGTTATTACACTGAGGTGATTTTCTGGTTCCTTGTTTCGTTCCTCCTTTTCTTTCTGCCATTTTTGTCGATTTATTTGGTATACAATGTTGTACTCCTTAAAAGAGTATCTCGAGAATTACGGGCAGTTCACTCAAATGTGTGTAGATCGCTTTTTGACGTGGCAACTAGGATTGTGGGAAGAGAGGCGGCGGAGAGCTCCGGTGAAGTTTGTTCCGGAGTACGAAGAGTAGAGGGCAAAAATATCAAAGCTAAGATGTCTGAACAGAAGGGTTAGTAGAGGTAACAGATCCTGTAGAAGTGTTTGTATAAAAGATTTGGAGTTATTTATAAAAAATGAAAGGAATAGGAAGCAGCCATTCTGGGACCCCTTGCGTGCAGAGGTCAAGGACACGTGACGGTGGATATAGGCGTAGTTACCGTAGTCGTGCACCTTTTAAGACCCAGTATGTTCGCAGACGGTACGTTCAGAATATTCCCCGATTTATTAAGAAGAATAAAAGGGGAGTAAGGAAATTACAGCTATACGATGAACAATTAAGGGACGTTAAGTTTGATAATAAAGGCGTGGCGAGATTACTTAATGGTATTGAGTTGGGTAATAAGAGATCTGACCGTCAATCAGAGAAGATCGTGGTTAAGGGTATCAAATTCATTGGTAATGTTCAATTGGGACAATATGCTAAGGACGAAGTTGTGGTCCACCACGTGTTGTTTTTTGTCATCAGTGATAATAGTCCGTCAGATTCTGTCCCTACACCTGACAAGATATTTATTGAAGTTGGCGAAGGGAATCCTGAGACTTGGATTGTTGATCCTGACCAGTCTGACCCGTTTCGGATGCTAAAGAAAATGAGGTTCAAGCTCGTTGGTGGCAAGGACAAAGAGTAAGTTCGTCACGGGATAGAAGTTGTAGACCGGTTCTTCCCAGTTAATGTTTGGACGGACTACAAAGATACGCTGTTGGGAAATGTTGGAAGCATTCAAAATGGTGCCATATATTTAGTGGCTGCTACTGTTAGTGGAAAGGAATGCAAAATTACTTTAAGGAGTCAAATATACTTTAAAACTGTTTAGAATTGTAATTTGATGTATTTTTATTTCTAATGTTCAGGTTGATGGAGGTGGACGATATAAAAACTGGGGTTGTTGAAGGTGTTTCGGCAAGTGATTTCAGTTGTATTGAACTTGCGTTGCCTAATTTATTTTCTCAATTGAGGTTAAGATACAAACAAAAAAGTATTAAGGTTGATAAAATATTGATAAAATATTCCCCCCTTTGCGCACCCAATGCTAGTGGGTTGGTTAGAGTAAATGTTTATGATCGGAGGTTAGAAGGTAATGATAGTTTGCAGGCGTGATTTATTTTCCCAGTGGATTGTCAATGCGAGTTAGTCTATTATGGGAATGGTTATTGTTCAATTAACGACAAACAGGTGCCATGGATGGTGAAGTATCGACTTGAAAACTCCAATATTAAAAGAGGGGTTACGTATTGTAAGATGAAGGGGTATCTGAAGTATTGTACGAGTGATATACCAGAAGATTCGCAAATGAGGGTCCCCTCTATTGTTGTGTTATCTAAAAAATATACTAATGAAAATGTTGATGTTTGGCATTGCCCTCCAACGAAGGCCATTCCGATTCTGACGCGGACTAAGTCTGTTGGTTTACCGGAGAGGCGAAGAGATTTGTTGTTAGGAGGTTTTGGGAAAAGTGGTTCAATTATTCATGAACGCAGAGGTCGTCTGAGTTTGTCAGAGATTGATGTACGCAGAGGTGGTGATGACACTAGTGATGTTGATCCTGGCCCGTCGATTTCAGAGGTCGGACTGGTCAGGATCAGCTTCGTCCTTAGCATCTTGTCCCAATTGAACATTACCAATGAATTTGATACACTTAACCACGATCTTGTCTGATTGATGGTCAAATCTCTTATTACCCAACTCAATACCATTAAGTAATCTCGTCACGTCTTTATTATCAAACTTAACGTCCCTTAATTGTTCATCGTATAGCTGTAATTTTCTTACTCCCCTTTTATTCTTCTTAATAAATCGGGAAATATTCTAACGCACGCTTATGTAACATCTTGGGTCTTAAAAGGTGCACGACTACGGTAATTCACGCCTATATCCATCCACCGCCGGTGTCCTTGACCTCCGGCACGCAAGGGGGGTCCGGTAATAGGTGCTTCCTATTCCTTCCATTTTTTATAAATAACTCAAAATCTTTTATACGAACACTTCTACAGAATCTGTTACCTCTGCTAACCCTTCTGTTCAGACACCTTAGCTTTGATATTTTTGCCCTCTGCTCTTCGTACACCGGAACAAACTTCACCGGAGCTCTCCACCGGCTCTCTTCCCACAGTCCTAGTTGCCATGTCAAAAAGCGATCTACACACATTTGAGTGAACTGCCCGTAATTCTCGGGATACTCTTCTAAGGAGTACAACATTGTATACCAAATAAATCGACAAAAATGGCAGAAAGAAAAGGAGGGACGAAACAAGGAACCAAAAAATCACCTCAGTATAATAACTCTCCAACTGCAAAAGCATATCTCTCATATCTCTCTCCACCGACAAATATTTGAGGCTGGACCCAGATATATAGACAGCTGTAAATGTGGAGATTCGAAATTTGAAATTTGAATTCCCACCCATTACTGTTCATTCACGCGGAATTCTGTGCACCTTTGCTTTTTATCCAAGCAAAATCACCACGATCGTGACACGTGGGTGGATAGGACATGGCCACGTCTACTCACACAACTCACTCCAAACAGTGATTACTATTTGGTGTGAGTACGGATTTAATCTCCGCCTTACACGTCACCATCCGTACGTCCATCGACGGATGAAATTGCCTATCGGGTACAATTTGAACAGGGGGCGCTAGTAATATTATATATAGCGCCCCCCCAGCTGGTGTGACCTCCCCCTATATAAAGCCTCGACTAACAACATTCACACCTGTGTAAGTTAAGTGTTAATCACTAAATAAGCTAAATAATGTCTCGCTAAGCCTCTTTCCGTTTTTATGCCAAGAATGTTTTCCTCACCTACCCACAATGACTAAGACGCCGTCTACAACGTCATAGACGACATCAAATACTCGACAGTACCTACCGAATTAATGAAGAATTTAGTAGGATGCCAGAGAGATTTCCATATATGTGTTAAGTTCCAACCAGATCTCACTATTAGAGGAGGAATTCCTTGTATTTTATTAACAAATGGGGACAGTAGTTGGTTAGATGCAATGTTCCCAAAAATCAGAGAATGGTTTGATGTTAATGTAACCACTATCATGATTAATGAAAAATTTTATTAATTTTATTTATGAAACCACTCAAAATTTTATTTACTTACTACATTTCCCTTATCATCAACTGTTACATCTTGAGTCACATCACTATTTTTTACATTGATGATTACATTTCGTAAAACATTAGAAAATTCTACTGGATCCATAACAATTGATCCTTTATGATCAACTTCATCTTTGCTAACACCAACCTCTGAAATCGACGGGCCAGGATCAACATCAATAGTGTCATCACCACCTCTGCGTACATCAATCTCTGACAAACTCAGACGACCTCTGCGTTCATGAATAACTGAACCACTTTCTCCAAAACCCCCTAACAAAAAATCTCTTCGCCTCTCCGGTAAACCAACAGACTTAGTCCGCGTCAGAATCGGAATGGCCTTCGTTGGAGGGCAATGCCAAACATCAACATTATCATTAGTATATTTTTTAGATAACACAACAATAGAGGGGGCCCTCATTTGCGAATCTTCTGGCATGTCACTCGTACAATACTTCAGATACCCCTTCATCTTACAATACGTAACCCCCCTTTTAATATTGGAGTTTTCAAGTCGATACTTTACCATCCATGGCACCTGTTTGTCGTTAATTGAACAATAACCATTCCCATAATAGACTAACTCGCATTGACAATCCACTGGGAAAATAAACCACGCCTGCAAACTATCATTACCTTCTAACCTCCGATCATAAACATTTACTCTGACCAACCTACTAGCATTGGGTGCGTAAAGGAGGGAATATTTTATCAATATTTTATCAACCTTAATACTTTTTTGTTTGTATCTTAACCTCAATTGAGAAAATAAATTAGGCAACGCAAGTTCAATACAACTGAAATCACTTGCCGAAACACCTTCAACAACCCTAGTTTTTATATTGTCCACCTCCATTAACTGAACATTAGAAATAAAAATACATCAAATTACAATTCTAAACAGTTTTAAAGTACATTTGACTCCTTAAAGTAATTTTGCATTCCTTTCCACTAACAGTAGCAGCCACTAAATATATGGCACCATTTTGAATGCTTCCAACATTTCCCAACAGCGTATCTTTGTAGTCCGTCCAAACATTAACTGGGAAGAACCGGTCTACAACTTCTATCCCGTGACGAACGTACTCTTTGTCCTTGCCACCAACGAGCTTGAACCTCATTTTCTTTAGCATCCGAAACGGGTCAGACTGGTCAGGATCAACAATCCAAGTCTCAGGATTCCCTTCGCCAACTCCAATAAATATCTTGTCAGGTGTAGGGACAGAATCTGACGGACTATTATCACTGATGACAAAAAACAACACGTGGTGGACCACAACTTCGTCCTTAGCATCTTGTCCCAATTGAACATTACCAATGAATTTGATACCCTTAACCACGATCTTCTCTGATTGATGGTCAGATCTCTTATTACCCAACTCAATACCATTAAGTAATCTCGCCACGCCTTTATTATCAAACTTAACGTCCCTTAATTGTTCATCGTATAGTCAGAATTTCCTTACTCCTTTTATTCTTCTTAATAAATCGGAGAATATTACGAGTGTACCGCGAACATACCGGGTCTTAAAAGGTGCGACTACGGAATTCACGCCTATATCCATCGTCACGGTGTCCTTGACCTCCGGTACGCAATGGGGGTCCGGTAATGGCTGCTTCCTATTCCTTCCATTTTTTATAAATAACTCCAAATCTTTTATACGAACACTTCTATAAGATCTGTTACCTCTGCTAACCCTTCTGTTCAGACACCTTAGCTTTGATATTTTTGCCCTCTGCTCTTCGTACACCGGAACAAACTTCACCGGAGCTCTCCGCCAGCTCTCTTCCCATAGTCCTAGTTGCCACGTCAAAAAGCAATCTACACACATTTGAGTGAACTGCCCGTAATTTTCGGGATACTCTTCTAAGGAGTACAACATTGTATACCAAATAAATCAACAAAAATGGCAGAAAGAAAAGAAGGGACGAAACAAGGAACCAGAAAATCACCTCAGTGTAATAACTCTCCAACTGCAAAAGCATATCTCTCATATCTCTCTCCACCGACAAATATTTGAGGTTAGACCCAGTTATATAGACAGCTGTAAATACGGAGATTCGAAATTTGAAATTTGAATTCCCGCCTAGGGCTGTTCAAAAATCCGTTCAAACCGGTAATCCGGACCGAACCAGACTGAATTGTACGGTTTGGTTCGGTTCTATTAAGAATTGGTTCGGTTTCGGATTAAGAAATATGAGAACCGTAAAAACGGTCCGGTTAATAGATTTTATGAAAAAATCGCGGTTCGAACCGAACCAAACTGAATTTTAAAAGATATATATATATATATATATAATATCAAGTTTTACTTTTATTAATTGGTTTTTTTATAATTTTAATGATATTAGGATAGTATAGATATGTAATATTAAGTAATGCCTTAATATTATTAGTTTTTTATCATGAGTTAAATGTAATTAGTTTGAGTAATTATTTTGCTAATATTAACAATTTATTCTTGTAAATAGAAATTTTTGGAACCGTAAACCAAACCGAAACCGAACCGTTTTTTCGGTTTGGTTCTGGTCCGGTTTTACAAATGTAACGATCTGGTCTGGTTCTCAAAATCACAAAACTGTTAGGATCAGTTCGGTTCTTGAATTTTCTCAGAACCGAACCAATCCGAACCATGTACACCCCTATTTCCGCCCATTACTGTTCATTCACGTGGAATTCTGTGCACCTTTGCTTTTTATCCAAGCAAAATCACCATGATCGTGACACGTGGGTGGACAGGACATGGCCACGTCTACTCACACCACTCACTCCAAACAGTGATTACTATTTAGTGTGAGTACGGATTTAATCTCCGCCTTACACGTCACCATCCGTACGTCCATCGACGGATGAAATTGCCTATCGGGTACAATTTGAACAGGGGGGGCGCTAGTAATATTATATATAGCGCCCCCCCAGCTGGTGTGACCTCCTCCTATATAAAGCCTCGATTAACAACATTCACACCTGTGTAAGTTAAGTGTTAATCACTAAATAAGCTAAATAATGCCTCGCCAAGCCTCTTTCCATTTTTATGCCAAGAATGTTTTCCTCACCTACCCACAATGCCCATGCCCAAAAGAACAACTCTTAGAACTCCTCCAATCTCTCCTCCAACTAGCCTGTCAGCCATACTACATACTTGTCGCAAGAGAGCTCCATGAAGATAGAAACCCTCACCTTCATGCCATGGTTCAATGCACGAAGAAGATCCAAACCTCCAACCCGAGATTTTTCGATCTCACTGGAACCAATGGAAGGATCTACCATCCAAATATAGAAAAACTTCACTCGCCAACAAAGATATACTGAGAAAGGCGATATAAGAAGTTCGAATGGGGAGAATTTTCATCTAAGGGAAAAAGTCCTTCGAAAAAGGAAGACGAATTCTGGAGGGGAATACTTGACGAAGCAAAAACAGAGGAACAATTCTTTACTCTCTATAAAGAAAGATGTCCCACCGATTACGTCACAAAATACCCCTAATTAAAAACATTTTCTAGGGATCATTACAAAAGAGAGAGGCCCCCATATACTAGTCCTTTTAATTCATTTCTTTTCTTAAATGAAAAAGTAGGACCTAGGGTCTTAACCCCCAAGTCTTTACCAAGTTGCCAAACACCCTTGGGGTAAAAATAAAATTAAAAAAAAAAAAACATCCAATCAATTTTGTTCAATCTTGCAATTGTGTTTGTGAATTTGTGACAATTTTTTGACTTTATGATATCATTAGTGATATAGACACATAACAATGATATTAACATACTCACACATCCTGTCTAGAGAAATTATTGGTTAGATTTAGAATATTGTTATGTAATGTTTTAATGGTATTATAATTGATAAAAAGAATGAAATTTATAAAGAATAATACTCCCTTCGTATTAAAATAATGATTTTTTTTAGGGAATTTAATTTTTTTTGATAGTATAATTATTGCATTTAGAAAAAGTTAGTTTTTCAAAATTATCATTTTGATAGTATATTTTTTAAAAATATCAATGTTATAATTGTACTTTTTATATTGTTTATTAATTTAAAAGAAGGGCAAAATAGGAAATTTATATTATTTTTGTACTTGATTTTTGAAGAGGGATTAATATTTTGGGACAATAAAAAATGAAATAAAAGGTTAATATTTTGAGACGGAAAAAGTATTAGGAATTATAAAAAAAATATTATGAAATAATTTATGAAGATTTTTTATTATTTGATTAGTGTGTAGTTTTTTTTTTATATGTGTAATTTAAATTGTTTTATAATTATTTTCATGATATTTAAAATTACCTATTTATAAATTTATATTGAATAATTAAAACATATTAAAAAAACAACAATGCTATGTAGTTCAAAATTTTGTGATTCAAATGGTTCAAATCACTCAAAACGACGTCGTTTTAACATATTTGAGTCATTTAAGTCACAAAATTTTAAAGTACCAAACATTTTTCTAAAAAAAAATGATAAATTATGATTGATAAGTGAAATGATCAAGTCACGTCACATGACCAATTAATAATATTTTCCGTACCTAAAGAAAACCGGACTCAAACACGTGTCACAAAAATGCTTCACCACTGATGTCACATCAACGGTCCAGATCAGCTTGCCAAAAACCCTAGCTATAAACACACAAAACCAAATCATTGCACATTTATTAATTTCCCAAAACAGTCCCAAATCCAAAAACCCAATTTCAATCGCGCCCTTTTCGTTTTTGGCGGGTGAAACAAAGGGCATTCTCGTCATTTCACTTCCCCCGCCGCTAGGGTTTTTCCCCGACTACTCTCTTATAATCGGCCACGGCTGCTTCTCTGTCGGTTCACTCTCTCTCTCTCTGCATTTCAGTCTCAGCAAACTCTCCCTCTCTCTCTCTCTCACTGATTTGCTTCTGTTTAGGGAAGTTCATAGTCTACTCTGTTTTGCTATTCTGGGTCTTGCTTTGTTTTGCTTCAAATTCAGATCTCTATGCTTTTTTCTGAGTCTTAACTTTGCTTGATAAAGGCCTGTTAGTGATTTCAATAGGTCTGCTCTTATCTGGGTTTGATTTGTTTTTAGGGTTTGCAGAGTCACTGAGTGTGTACTATCATTATCACTCACTCAATCGATCAATTTCATCTGGGTTTTCGTTTTCAGTTCAAAATAGCCCATTCAAATGGTAGATCTGAGTGACAAAGTAAGTGATTCCAAAGCTTGTTTCCAATTTTTCATTATGGGTAATCTTTGATACACACACACACACACACATATATATATAGATAGAGTCTGATTTGATTTGATTGTTTGATTCAGGGATCAGAGTCAGAAGACATGAGTAGCAAAACCGTAGATAGGGTTAAGACCTGTGCTGATTGTGGAACCACCAAAACCCCTCTCTGGAGAGGTGGTCCAGCTGGCCCTAAGGTTCAATCATCTTCACTACCCACATATCTATACACACACACACATATATATGATGATTGAGTGTGATTTTAGGGTTTGATTTTGATTATGTGATCTGGGTTTTTTTGTATTTTGCAGTCACTGTGCAATGCTTGTGGGATTAGAAGCAGGAAGAAGAGGAGAGCACTTCTGGGTCTGAACAAAGCTTCAACAGAGGACAAGAAATCGAAGAGAACAAGTAGTGGTAATAGTAGTAGTGATAGTGGAAGTAGTGGTAGTGGTAGTAGTAGTAGTAGTGGCAATAATGGTAAATTGGGAGATTCTCTGAGGAGGAAGCTGTTGGCACTTGGGAGAGAGGTGGTGGTGCAGAGGTCGGCGGCCACGGCGGAGAAGCGGCGGAGGAAGTTGGGAGAGGAGGAGCAAGCGGCTGTGCTGTTGATGGCTTTGTCTTGTGGCTCTGTTTTTGCTTAGGTTTTTTTTTTTTTTAATATATAGTATTTTAGGGTTAGTTAAAAAAAAAAAATTGAAGATCAAGAATGTTAAAAGTGTATCTTCTAGTAATCTTTTTTAAGTGAATTTTGTTATTTTTCACTTAATGTTCACAATTCTATTTGGTTTTATTTTATCATTATTGTCTCCTATGTTCTTGAGAAATGGATGAGCTGTTGAAAGTAATGGGAATTGTTTGTAACTTATTTTTATGCTTTTTTTTTTTTGGGTCAGTCATTATTTACAAATATGAAGTTAAACGATATTAAAATCACAGATTTTAAGCATAGTTTTGTTTTAATTTTAAATATAGGTTGTTAGATTATTACAATAAAATCATTATGGAGATTTATTGTAGAGAATCTTAATTCTACATTTGGACAAATCATAGTACAACAATTATTGAAATCTAACAATCTAACAAAAATTTTCATAATATGAAACTCAACAAAAAAAAAATTTTGGTTTAGAATGATCTAAATAAGTATATTTTTTTATTTTTAATAAAATATGAGTTGGGTTTAAAGTGATGTGTGATGTGATTTAAATAAGAGGATGTAACTTAAATAGAATAATAATATTTTGATTTTTTGACTTTTTTAAATCATGCCAAATAAGGCCTTGTAATAGAATAGACATTATTAACATTTGTCTGATGGATTCCCTCATTGAGCCATCATAATATATATTAGTATTAGCAAGTTAAAAAGATCAAGAATGTCATTAACTTGTTAAGTGTATATATTTGGTTTAAATTATCATTGTCTACTATGTTCTTGAGAAATGGAGAGTTGAAAGAAACGGGTATAGATTAAACATATATATTTTATTTTGGGGGTTAAAGATGCTATTTGCTGATTTGTGCATTTTCCATTTTATCCAAGCGTGGTTATGTGCTTTTTTCATTTGTTTGTTTGGTGGGAAGATTTGATCAATAATTGTTTTCAATCAGCCAATGAAAGTGAAATGAAGGAAATAACTATGATGGAGATTTTTTATATGTATCCTATGTACCTTCTAATAAATAAAAAAAATATAATTTTAATGTTGAGAAATGTTAGAAATCTCAATTTTATCAATATTTCTATCAAATGTCTCATAAGTCCCGTTTGTTTTTAGTGAGGGGATTGAGTAAAATTATGTTTGTTTTAATAATAGTTGTTAGTGTAGGAATTGTTAAATTATTTTTATATAAAATAATAAAATAAATAAATAAATATAAAAAATAAAAATTAATGTTTAAAAAAAATTCTCAATATGTAAAAAATAAAAAAAATAAAAAAAATTTCTAATCCCCTCACTGTTTTTCTAATACCACCTCCACATCCTCTATCCTAACCCCTCTTCCAACCTCCATCTTAATTCCCTCCTTCATCCTAATCTCTTTCCCAACTCTACAAAAAAACATAATATTAAATAATTTCACCTCCATCCAAAACCCCTCTCATCCATTACACCCAAAAACAAACGGCCATATAGTTGTGAGACTCACACTATATGGGTCTCACACCCATGCGAAACCTTTGGTAAAGATGCTAATGTTAGTAAAATATTTGGAATTTTTACCTTTACTTCTAATTTTTTAAGTCATAATTAAATATGATATGAAATATAATTAAAGAACTTATGAGTTATAACTAAAATAATGTTATAATTAAAAAAATAATTATAATTAAAAAATAAATATAATTAAGAGTGTGTAATACACTGTTTTTAAAGTGATGTATATTAAAATTTCCCCTCAAATGATAGACAGTATATCACATGCTGATGATGGGATAAAGTTAAAAAGAGATTTTTAACATGCTCATATTGTGTTTTTATGGTGTGTCATTTGACAACTATATATTTTAGTTATAAAATTAAAAAATTATTATAAATTATTATATTATTTCTTTTATTTTTTTGTATATTTTTTTTGTTAAAAATTTAAAAAATTATTAAAATAATTTATTTCTAAATGAGACCTTCAAAAACAAACAATCATACAAACTGTTTGGGGCAAATGTTGTTTAAATTTTATTTTATTTTTTGGCAGTTTAGGTTAGTGTTTAATGCAATTTCTGTTTAAAACTTAGATAAAAATAATTTTAAAAAGTTTTTAAAATTTGATTATTTGGACAATACATTACGAGTGTTTTTAACTTTTATTTTTTGATTATTAATTTTTAATTTGAAAAAAAGTTTCATTAAATAGATCCATTAACCATATTGCATACATGAATGATGAATCCATCAGATCAATCTGCTTTTGAGTTATAAATACATATAATCATGTGAGGGAGAAGAAGCATTAAGCCCAAAGAGTGTGTTTGTTTAGACGGACTGGATAAAGGGGGATTGTAATCCATCGGACTGTTAGTCTCGGGATACATTGTCCCGGGACTATTTGATTGGATTAGATTTGTATCCTATGTTTGTTTAGTCATGGGATTGGATGTCTGGATTGGATTATTTTTAGTAAATCCAATATTTGGTTAGACGGACTGGATAAGGACACATGTTCAAAAGACTATTTTACCCTTATAATCTATAATTTATAATTTAACAACACTAAAAAAATTTAATTTATAAGGCCACAATTTTTAATTTATTATTTTCAATTAAATTAAATTTATAATTTATAATGTATTTTTTTATTTAATATGTAATTTTAAATAACGACAATAAAAAAATAATTTTATTTAATATATAAATTAAAAAAATTTATTAATTTATAAGGCCATAATTTATAATTTATTATTTTTAAATAAATTTAATTTATAATTTATAATTTTTATTTAATATATAATTTTAAATTAACAATACTAAAAAAAATCTATTTAATATGTAAATTTAATTTTTTAACAACACTAAAAAAATTTAATTTATAAGGCCATAATTTATAATTTATTATTTTTAATTAAATTTAATTTATAATTTATAATTTATAATTTATAATTTATAATTTAAATTTTTTATTTAATATATAGTTTTAAATTAACAACACCAAAAAATAATTTATAAATGTTCGAAAGACTATTTTACCCTTTTTTAATTGTTTACTAAGTAATAACATGGAGGGTAAAATGGACATTTCACAAAATAATCCCATGGAATACCAATCCCATGGTTTCTATCCCACACTCCTCCATGGGATAGGATAGTCCCACATTTGTGGGACTAATAGTCCGGGGGACTATTAGTCCGGAGTAAAATTTTTCAAACAAACAATGGACTATTAGTCCGGTGAGACTAATAGTCCAATCCCACCCTCTTATCCCTCAAAACAAACATGCTCAAAATGTTTTGGGCCAAAATAGATTATGAAAGACTTCTGGACTGACAATGTAAATTACAAATATGTTGAACCATTGTATTGTGTTGTGTTTTGAGGTCTATTCATTCACACATCTAAAATGCGGTCAACCATGGGCTTTGATCATGGGGGAAAGCCCACCGTAAAACCTGTCACGGCCCAAACTAAAATCCACCCACTAGAATATTAAACAAAAATTCATCATTTTTTGAGCAACAATTGTTTAGAAAATTATTTAAAATTAGTTTTATTACCGTATAAGAACACGTTTATAAGGATAGAAAGTTAACAAAATATGTATGTATATGAAATACTAATTTGAAACTGGAGTGTTTATGATAATTAACAAATTATATATATTTAATTTATGATTTTTTAAAAAAAGATTTCAATCCTTAAAAAATAATAATAATAATAAGTATTTTTGGAGGTGGTTTCACATTCTTTTTGGACACCTTTCGTACTTTGGGCCAATTTTAATGGACCCACCAGGCCGAAGAAATGCATGGCACACAATCTGTCCTCTCTCAACTACACACACACAACAGAGAGAGAGAGAGAGAGAGAGAGAGAGAGAGTACACGTCATATTCTAAATGCGTCGACTAAAAGACACCAACCTTGTAGTGTAATGGATTCGGTGGTCGTCAATTACCGACGTCGAAGCTCAGCTCGGCCCAATCGATTTTAAAATTTTAAATATAAAAATTATTTATTATTGTGCATTGTATGAATTAAAAATTTTAAAAATTATTTATTATCATTCGTCGCATGGATTAAGAAGTAACAAATAGAGGTGAGAATAATTAATAACAAATAGTCTTTTTACGAAAAAATGTGTAAAAAAATAGATAGGTGATATAATAAAAAAAAGATAAAAAGATAGATTATTTTGTAGTAGCCAAACTTGACCTAAGATTAATTATAATATAAAAGTAAAAAATACTATATTATATATTAAAATGATTAAAATGTAACGCTACAGTCTTACTATATTTAATAATAATAAAATTAAACAACATATATCCACATATAAAATAAAATTAATAAATATAATCGAATAGAGGCGCGAGTAGAACGAGATAGAAGAAGATTTTATTTTCACCTTGCTTTTTTATCGAGACTAAGGATGCATTGCCGTGAGAGAGGAAGTTTCTATCCCTAAGCATGACATATCAAATAATGGTGTGACTTCCACTTGATATCCATATTATAATGAGGTTATGTTTGGTATAAATTGTTTGAGTTAAAATAATTATAAAAAGATAAAATAGATTAAAAAAATTAATAAAATAAAATATTATATCTAAATTATAATTATTTTATTTTTTTATAAAAATTAAAAAATTCATTTAAAATTTTTTTTTTATCTCTAAATTAAAATAGTCAAAAATATAAAAAAATTAACTCACATTCTAAACAAAGACGTAACAACTGAAATGTTTGGAAGAATAATGGAAGAATAATGTCCTACACGATATTAAATAATTATTCTATTTATATATTTGTACTGTTAACAAAATATCCAAATGCGTGATTGATCCAAGTACTTGTCTCAATCATGAAGGCACTTTATCATTTAGCATTTGTTTAGGATGTTTGTTGATTTTTTTGTTTTTTTAATTATTTTATTTTGTGATTAAAAATTTTTATTTGAAATAAATTTTTTAATTTTATTAACTTTTATGAGAGAAAAAATAAAATAATAATAATTTAAATGTGATATTTTATTTTATTAATTTTTTAATTTATTTTATTTTTTTATGATTATTTTAATTCAAACTCTTTCTGCCAAACGAAACCTTAATTAACCTGTCAGGACAAAAGCCAAAATTGCCAAACGATAAGACATATCTAAAAAGAGTTATTCATATTCAAAATGTAAAATGATTAATGAGCAGATGAAAATTGAAATAGACCTAAATGACTGGCCCACCAAAGGTGTCATGAATGCGTCAGTGCCCTCCACAAAAAGGATCAAGATATTGGCCCACTTCCTTGTACACTCTCTTATTCTTAGGCCTCGTTTGGCAAGAAGCTAAAATAGTCAATTAGCCAAAAAGTTACCTTTTTAGTCAAAAAGTCAACAACTCATACCAAAAAGTCAAAGGGTTCGTTTGGTTTGTATTTGTGAAAAAATTTTGGAAATTTTCTCTACAAATAAGTTTTCAAAAGTAATCAAACCAAACAAATTTTCCCAAAATTTTTTTCCAAAACTTGTAAACCAAACAAGTTTTTCAAACAAATCTCTCTCTCACACACATCAAATCAATCACTTTTTCCAAAACTCTCTCTCAAAATAATTTTTCAAAACATCTTTTGAAAAAAAACCAAACCAAACAACTTTTCGTACTTTTTATCTCTAAAACACATCTCTCAAACACAAACCAAACATACCCAAAGATTCCCTTTTCTCTCTACTTTTTGCACGTCGTTTCGTAATTAGCCAAAAAGTTGGCCCAAACATACAGGTTTTTCTTACCAACCTTTTTAGCTAATTAGCCAAAAAGTTACTAAATTAGCCTGTTCCCAAACGAGGGATTTTCTAAGGGTTAAGTTTAATTTCTAGAATCACAGAAGTGAAATTCTGTTGTGATGTTTCAGAAATGGCTTCAAAATGTGACAAACAGAAATGTTGTTCCACCTGACAACCTTTGCCTCACGAGTTTCTTAAAGGAAATCATAAGATTGCATTAAAATATCTCTGAATTGATCAGAGGCAATTAGTATGGTATCCTTGTGTTATTTATAGCATTTATGATTGCTATGTGACTTTGTTTGAAAGCAAAGATGAGACAACCTGTTATAGTGGGTGAATATTTTTTGGATTTTTAAATTCCAAATATATTCTTAAATTGGTGGCTCCTAGTGAGTACAAGATCACTGATCACAGAGATAGAAAACTAGTGGTTCCTAGGAGGTGTTAGACCACTGGCTACACAGTTATGAGATTGTGGTTCCTAGTAATGAACAGATTACTAATCACATGTCAAGACATCATGGTTCTTAGTAGTGGAGAGGCTACTGGTCATATGTCAAGACATGATGATTCCTAGTAATGAAATAGTCTATTGATCCTATGTCAGGACGTTGTGATTCCTAGTAGTAAAGTGACTACTGATCACAGGTTAAGACATTGTGATTCCTAGTAGTAGAAAGTCTACTGACCACATGCTGAGAAATTAGTAATTTCTAGTGATAAGACTACTGGTCATGTTATGAAGTTCCGAATAGTAGACTATTGAACACTGGATTTGTGTTTCCTAATAGTAAGACTATTGGCTTCAGAGTGATAGGTTGGACCAAATATATTTGGGTGCCTAATTCGGTTGATGACATTCTGGGAATGTATTTACTGTGATATGATTTTGAGAGTTTCATAATCATTGTGACACAAGGATTTGTTTAAAACATTGTATTAATTCTACAAAGAAGACTTAATTATCCGACTCTGAATTAAAGAGGATAATAGAAAGAAAGGAGGGAGTACCTCCTCAGTGAAGGCAAATGTCATTGAGCATGGCAAATTTTTCTGGGATAAAGAAGAAGCCCCCTCGTGAACAAGGGCTCTAAGTTGGGGCTAAGGGGTGGTGTTGCAAAGAAGTTGGCATACAAGCCGCGGGAACCTGGTTATCGGTTCTTTGGGAAGTGCTACAACTGTGGTAGTGAGGGGTTTTATCTTTACTAGGGCTACACGCCATATCTGCTCCGAGAAGGAGCTGTTTACAATTTTCGAACCGGTTACAAATGGTGAGAAGTTGTTTATGAGAAACTCTACTACCTCATTTGTTGAGGGAAAGGTGGTCCTGAAGTTAACCTCAGGGAAAGAGCTAACCTTGAACAAAGTCCTGTATGTTTTGGACATTTGTTAGAATCTTGTCTCAAGGACTCTTCTCAGTAAACATGTTTTCGCATGGTTTTTGAGTCCGACAAGGTCGTTCTGATGAAACACAAGTGTGAAACTTGTGTTGAAGTGAAGTGGACAAGATCCCGTATGAGTTATGGAAATGCGTTAAGCCTTCGTATAAATTCTTACGAATGTGGGGGTGTCTTGCAAAAGTGGCGATTCCTACACCCAAACAGGTTAGGATAGGCCCGAAATCTGTGGATTGTATATTCATTGGTTATGCACATAATAGTAGTGCATATCGGTTTCTTGTTTATAAGTCTGAAATTCCAGACATACACAAGAATACCATCATGGAGTCAAGAAATGCATGTTTCTTTGAAGACATTTTTCCTTGCCGAACCCATGCAGGGGTTCCAAGGTCTTTGGAGCAATTTGATGAGCTTGCTAGTGAGAATGATCATGTTGATGATCCAGGTGATGATCAAATTGAGGTTTTAGATGAGCCTAGAAGGAGTAAAAGGGCGAGGACATCCAAATCTTTTAGTCCAGACTTCTTGACTTATATGGTTGAGAACGAACCTCAAACTTTTCACAAAGCTGTGACTTCTCCTGAGAGTCCTTTATGGAAAGAAGCGATCAAAAGTGAGATTGACTCCATCTTACAGAACCACACCTGGGAGTTGGTAGATTTACCTCCAGGTTGCAAGCCTTTAGGCTGCAAATGGATTTTTAAACGAAAGATGAAGACCGATGGGTCAATTGACAAGTATAAGGCGAGGCTCGTTATCATAGGGTACATGCAACGAGAAGGCCTGGATTACTTTGATACGTACTCACCTGTTACTAGGATAACATCTATTCGCATGGTGATTGCGTTAGCAGCTTTGCGCAATCTGGAGATACACTAGATGGATGTAAAGACAGCTTTCTTAAATGGGGATTTGAATGAAGAAATCTACATGGAGCAACCTGAAGGGTTTTCAGCTCCAGGACAAAGCAAGAAAGTCTGTAAACTTTTCAAATCTCTGTATGGTTTGAAGCAAGCACCTAAACAATGGCATGAGAAGTTTGACAATGTAATGTTGTCAAATGGGTTTCGAATCAACGAATGTGACAAGTGTATTTATGTCAAAGACACTGACAGTGGTTATATCATTTTGTGTCTATATGTTGATGATATGCTCATTATAGGTAGCAACAATGAAATGATCAAAATTACCAAGAAGTTGTTAAACTCTAAGTTTGACATGAAGGATATGGGCATTGCAGATGTTATTCTGTGAATTAAGATTACCAGAATCTCTGGCGGAATTGTACTTTCTCAGTTTCATTATGTTGATAAGATACTTGAGAAGTTTAGTGGATCAGATACGAGTGTGTCATCGACACTTGTAGACTTAAGTCTACACTTTACCAAGAATAATAAAGAGAGTGTCTCTTAGTTAGAATATTCTCGGGTAATTGGAAGTTTAATGTATTTGATGAGTTGTACTAGGCCAGATATAGCTTACTCGGTTAGCAGGCTTAGTAGATGCACAAGTAATCATGATGCTTCTCATTGGAAGGGCATTGTGCGGGTGTTAAGGTATTTACGCTACACTCGGGATTATGGGCTGCATTATACTCGATATCCAGCGGTGCTTGAAGGATATAGTGACACGAATTGGATATCAGATATAAAGGACTCAAAGTCCACTAGTGGATATGTGTTCACTCTTGGTGGGGTAGCTATGTCTTGGAAATCTTCCAAGCAAACGTATATATCTAGATCAACATTGGAATCAGAGTTTATTGCTTTGGATAAAGCAACGGAAGAAGCAGAATGGCTTCGCCATTTCATTGAAGATATTCCACGTTAGTCTAAACCTGTGCCAGCTATTTGTATTCATTCTGATTGTCAATCTGCAATTGGTAGGGCACAGAGTAATATATATAATGGAAAGTCTAGACATATCCGTCGTAGACATAATTCCATACGACAACTACTCTCGAATGGAGTTGTCTCTTTAGACTATGTAAAGTCTAAGGACAACATTGCGGATCCGCTAACCAATGGGTTAAGTCGAGTGTTAGTCGAAACGTCGTCAAAAGGAATGGGGTTAAGGCCTTTGGAAGTTACCGGAATGGAAACCCAACCTAGTTGACTGGAGATCCCAAGATCTAGGTTCAATGGGACAACCTAATTGCGTGTAACGGTGGTATGTCACTGAGGAGGTTAAACCTCCAGCCATTCCTTCTATCAGTGATACCTGCAAGTGTAGAGGATAAGCTGAGCTTTTAATGACTCTTATGTGTTAAACTGTTGAGCTAAGTATTGCAGGATACTTTAGTAGAGTCACCTATGTGAGTTTGAAGTGGGGCCGCTTCTAGAAGAATTGGCAGGCCAAGATTCTTTGAAACCACTCGCTGAACCAGGCTAGTGTCCAGGGCCACACAGGACACACCAATGAGAACATAATGGTGGTAGGAGTAATTCCCGTGTGAGATCTATTGTCTCAGTTTACATAAACGGTAGAGCAGTTCAAGATATCTTATTCACTGATCTGCCAGTAAACTCGATAGGTTTTCACTGGGAGAGGTTCAAAGCCAAAAGCTACCTTCTCTGATGTCGGGGTTAGTCCGTTGTACTCTCTCTCAGAGTCTTTATTGTTGAACGATATCCGTTTGTTGAGTCTTTCGGTCAATTTTTATTCATGTGGGGGATTGTTGGAAAAAATGGTTTTTTGGGGACTTTAATTTAATATTAAAGTGTGGTGACTTTAATTAAATATTAAAGTGGGTCCTAACCAATTTTTTGTGTTGGGTCCAAGTGAGCCAAAAACCATTGGGTTTTGAATAAGAAATTGCCAATAAATTGCTTCATGATGTTAGATTCATGAATAGGATTTTAAAGAGTATTTAAATCTTTTTTCTTGGCTAAAGGGTGTGAATCCTTTGGGTATCCATACTTTTCATTTTGTGGAAAGGGGCTATGGATGCTTGGTGTTTTAATGACTAACCTTAAAGGCTGGAGGTTTTTCCTCTCTCCCCTATACATGTATAAATTGAGACCCTCCTGTCAAGTTTCAACATAGAAATTTTTGCTTCCATTTTACAAGTCAGTTTGCTAGATAGTTCCTATTGTAAGAGAGTGCTGCCATTGTTTTGTTCGCTAAGCTAGACAGATAGTGCTTCTGCCGTAGCTGGTTTTGACCATCGTATCCTGGGAGACAGACGCCGGATTTCCTCAAGCACTCGACCCGTGAAGCGGCGAAATCTGTTTTAAGGAAACTGCTTCCGTGCAGGCTTCGGTTTCGTCTCTTTACCCTTCTATTGTTTTGTGTATTTCTGTTGAAATTTAATTGTAATTATTTGCATATATTCTTGGTATATAATTTGTTTTCTTCATAAATCTATTTATTTAATTTCACAATTTTGAACAACAATATTATGAGATGGAAATTAATAGGTCAGGTTGGATTTGAATTTAGCTAATATTAAAACATCAATAAATCTCAACTGTGGATAATTTGAACCATTTACTCCTGCAATTTATTTTGTACATTGATTGGTCCTATGTCAATATTAATTACACTTGAGCCCACGAATGTAACACATAGATTGCCTATTTGGAGAGATATATTGGGTGTTTAGGTGATATTATAGTTACTAAAAAGCCCAAAAGTATATTATAGCATTCTTTTTCTTTTCCTTCCATTGCAAACAAAATAAAAGCTCAAAAATGGGAACTTCAACATTTCCTTGACGATGTTGCAGTGTTGATTCTCAATTTGTGTGAGTTGAACCCTAGATTTAAGAACGTTACACCCAGAATTCGTTATTCCCCAAATAACATTACAAAACCCCAAAAAAAATCTTAAAAAATCATGAAAACTCCTTCTATCAAATTTACAAAGGCGAAGTGGCGTGAGTACTGGGACATCTTGGAGTGCAATTAACATTGAGGACATAACGTCGGTGATTTAAAATTAATCCGTCGACAACATTGTTGATCGTGTGTTAGTGCAATGACAACAAGTATAGATGTCTTTGATGTTAGTTTGATTGTTTGTGGAACAATATGACATCAAAATCGATGCTTGAAATGGGTTTTTGTTTAATTGGTGTGTTATGTGGGGTTTTAGGTGATCTTGTTCACGTCGCAAATTTGGGTTTACCATTAATTGCAAATTTGATGATGTGCATATTTGTAATGCGATAGACACATGGTTTTGTTGGTTAATGTCGTAATATTTTCACGGGTTTGGGGGTTACTAGTGATTACAAATGTGATGTTGTGCATGTATATAATATAATAGACGCATGGTGTTGTAGCTAATGTTTGCATGATTGGGTGTGTATTTTGTAATGTTGGGGGCTAGTGGGAAGATGTATGCCTGAAAGTGTTGGTGGAGTTTAGTGGTAGTATGGGGTAGTGGCTGTTAATTATTGGGGATTGTCAGACTGTGTCAATGTTATGTTATGTGGTTGATGTTTGGTGCTAATGTTATAAATTGTTAGTGGGATGGTTAATGGTATGGCAATGTGGCTTTGGGCTGATGTTATGTAAGTAAGTAGGTGTTTGGGATATTCTAAATAAGCATATTTTTTTACTTTTTGGCTAAAAAAGTAGAGAAAAAAAAAGATATATATTTGGGATAATTTTTTGATTTTTACGAAAAGATATGTAATAAAATATTGTTGTAACGCCCTTAAAATACAATATAAATAATCCATTCATAAGATCCATCGATTTAATGAAAACGATATACTTTCATTCATCAGAGTTTATATTACAAAAAGATATTACATGCATTATACATTCACAAACATTCATTCTGAATCTACAATATGTAATATAAGTTGATAACAACAAAATAGATGCCCTACGGGCTTACATCTTTCCAAGATATCACTTGGTTACAACAAAAGGGTCCTAGGCTCTATACATGTAAAGCCATTGGCTTGCATAAACATTTAAATATAAAAATAACAAAATAGAGTCTTCAGCTCTTAAGTCCTTCCAAACTATGTCCTCAGAAGAAGCATAAAACCTGTACTTGAAAATGGTTTCCCAAGTAGGGTGAGCCAATGCCTAGTAGAGATAAATTAACACAATATATGAAGTTTAACTAAGATATAAGTGTGAAACCCTCGAAAAATGTATTTTCTTTAAAAACCCTTATGTTTGAATTATTTCCTTAAAGCCCTTCAGTTTCTTAAATTATTTCGAATCTTACCGGTTAGCATTTTAAATTTTTATCGAAATAGGAATATCCTAGCCGAATTAGGTTCCTTAATCTAATTTAATTCTACATAAATAAGGTTTCAATACATGAGTTTAATTCCAAGCCCTCACTTCTTTTATTAATTTCAAGATTTGTCCCAAAATTAGTACATGTACCTTTATACTATTGTACCACCAAATCAATTTGAGGATATATATATATATATATATTGGGAATATGTCCCTAGTACCTATATATTGAATAAAAAAATTCCCCATTTCCCTTCCCCATGGCCGGCCAACCTAGGAGAATGTGAGGGACCAATTTTCAAGACTTGTAATTATGATATTCTAGAAGCTCTAGTACCTAGTACCCTTAAATCTAGGATTGTGTTCCCAACACTAGTTCCATTCCAACTAGAGGCCAACTAGATATTGTCTAATCACATGATTAAGTTCCCTAATCACTCCCTATTTCATTAGACTCCAAGTAAATACAAACTTTTCAATCAAATTCCAACTAGTGGGCCTTTATGTCTTTTTACACCAAAATTGCCTATAAATACAACCACCCCCTAGCATGGCATACACAAACAACACACACTCACATACATTCGGCCTAGAGGAGAGAAATGAGAGCAAGAGAGAAGTCTTAAGAGAGAGAGAGGAAAGAAGATGAGAGCAATCATGTTCAAGCCTAGCAAGTAAGTCACAACACAACTCTCTCTTTTATTTTCCTTTTTCAAATACATGTTCTTAAGGGATCTACCCATTGTTTTCAGATGTGTTTTTAATGATTTCCTTGTGTTAAAAATGGTAAGAGTTGAGCCATGATTCTACCTCTCTTGTAGTTCTCTTCATTTCTGTACAAAACTATCTTTTTCATACCAATCTTTCAAACTTTCCAAAGGCACACCTTCAAGATAATTTTCTGAGTTTAATATATATTATTTAGCATGTTTTCATCACAAAATAAATGAAAAATTTCCCTTAGTGGATACCTTTTTCACAAATCTTCTTATTTTGGGTATTGTGCCTTAAAAATCTATTTTCACAGCCAACTTTCAAAATTTCTAGAAAAATGTAGAAAATTATTATGGACCTCCATTTTATGTCAAAATATTCCTTAAGGAGTTAGCTTTCAACTAAAATTGGTTTCATTAAAAAACAGTGAGCGGTTTGTAAGAAAATCAAATTTTCGGAACAGTTGACGAATCTGGACAGCGCTGAAGTGTTTCTTAAATAACTGAAAATCTAGAAAAGCTATCCCATTTCCGAAACATGTTCTGGAAACTAGATTAAATTCTCTACTAACTATAGGAAGGCCAAGTCCGATAAAAATCTAAAATAGCCCTTTTTATTTTAATTTTTAAATGATATTGAATCTGGAAATTTTGTTATGCATGGGTGTTTTAGGCTCTTGTGTTCATGAATATGCTTATTAGCTTATGATCATGTATTGGCATGATATTGCATGTGTTATGGTTATGTTTCTTATCTTCTTCATTTTAATGATGCATGCATACGTGGATATTACTATCTTGTTAAGTTGGTCTAACCTTGATTTAAAACATTTAACTCAACGGAAAACTTAATTGGGATGGTATTGGGTTTTCGATCACTTGAGTAATGAAAAGATGATAATATGTGATGTATGGATTGATGGGATGCGTTTCCTATTTGGAAGATAAAGTCTTGCGCAAGTGATTTTCGAAACCCTTGAACGGAGCGGTTGTATTCGGACCCTAGGTATTTGGTGTGAGGAGGGATTTGGGCAAGGCCCATTATCACCGTCTCTTTTGAGGCCCTGCGGTTGGTGCTACGCGGTATGTAACCGTTGGTAGGCATCCGAGGTTAGTTCTGCAACAAAGTAGCAAAAGATGGGGCATACCGAATAATCCGCATCCGATTCTTATGGTTGGGGGGACGAAATCTCTTCGGGGGATTTCTAGTTTACTAACATCTAACCTTGGAAGAGATTTCTAGTTTACTAATATCTAACCTTGTAACCCTTTATTTATTTAGTTGAGTATCATGCTTTATTACTTGTTGTCATATTTGTGATTATGTATTGGACTGGAAAAAAAGGACGGCGTATGTGTGCATTTACTAGGCATTCAAAGCTCACGGCGTATCATGCCAGGTGCCGAAGAGGAGCTTATAGCTGGAGACGACGAGCCTGAAACCTTCGAAGACTTTTGGCTATCTTAGAAAAGTTAGAAATTTCCCTTTTGATATTTTGTAAGGCTCATATGAAGATTTAAATTTTCTTTTGGGATGTAATGTAATGAAATAAGTTTTTGAAATTAAGGATATTCGTGGTTATTATGTACTCGTATTCTAATATATACATATATAAACCCTATCGTTGCTTATGAGACCTTATGTCAATACCTTTTAAGATCTGTCAAAAGGGTAGTGCGCTGCTTAAGAAAGCTGGACTTAGAAGGGAGGCTAATTTGACTCCTCCGGCGATCTGGGATCTTACTTGGTTATTGACCATAGGACTCATTAGTGACTTTCCCTTGACTGCAACCAATAGTGTAGATTCGGGGCGTCACAATAAGTGTCAGATAAAAGTTCAATATTCATAACCAACTTATATTCTTCCCATGACCATTCAATGTAGATAACCATACCTCAATCCATTTCCACTCATTCATTTCAGGTTAATCTATTAACCAAATTCGTTATTATCTAATTTACTAAAGTGAGACTACTACTCAATAGTTCACAATTCAATACATTCATCACTCTAACACTTCCATTTTCTTGCCATTTTACGAATTCTTATCCGAGGGAATCGGCACCCATATATATATATATATATATGTATATAAGATTTTGGGACTTTCACCCTAGACAGTCCGGCCAACTTAATTTTAAATAGAGTCCATCCCCTATCTCCTCCCAAACAATGGAGTACATCCCCTATCTCCTCCCAAACAATAATACATATACAATGTACTTAAATGCGTTGTCATATACAATGACTATTCAAATCACATATTCAATGGTTTAATCAAACTGTCATATTCAATGGCATAATTCAAATGATTAGTTTCAATTCACGTAATCCTCATGCCGTTTTTACAACAATCATACCTATCCTCCACCGATAGCCCAAAACATATATTTCTAAATAGATATACAATCTATTAAACAGATAATTTATCAAATTTTCCATAGGTGAGTGATTTATCAAATCCAACTATACCATTCATTCATACATCCTCCAAATTTCATATTTCCCATATCAATTTCATTATTTATATAAAATAATTTATTTAACTCAAATTAGGACAAATCTCTCTCTTTTTCTCAAATTCAACCAAATGGCTAGATTCCACCATTTTAGTACTGGAGAAACTTCATACACAAGGCCCCATAGTCATTTTATAGATCAACATGGAAAACTCTCTTTTGAATTTTGAACCCAAACTCTAGTTTACTCAAAATCACTCTCGAATCCCATCATATATATACAACAACACATATCTAGGTTAAAAGCCATATTAAGGTGCAGAATATCCCTACCTCAAGTGTAGAAGCCCAAATGAGAGGAAGAAGAACCTCAAAATGCACAAAACCGAGCTTTGTTCGGATGGAATGGAAGCCCACAAGATACTCCACTTTTTTCTCAAAGGAAGTAGAGTATAGATGCTTGGATCTTGGACTATTTGTAGAGAGAGAGAGAGAGAGAGTTTTACAGAGAAGGGTGCCGGATTAGGGTTTTTAGGAGAAAGGAAATCAAAAAGTGATACAAAACCCCTCTGCTACGAATTGATATACGCGACCTTCGCTCGAGCGAAAGAGTAGTCGCTCGAGTGACCAGACACAACAAGTGACCTCGCTCGAATGCAAGAAGAGTCGCTCGAACACAGAATGTAAAGCTTCAGAAGTTTTACAGAGACACACACTCGCTCGAGCGCAAAAAGCCTCACTCGAGCGAAGAACTTCACCTTCACAGAAATTCTGCGTCTGGAAAAGAAACTTGAGGACTCTCATATCTCGCTCGAGCGTAAGAAACCTCACTTGAGCGAAGAAGCAAATTTCACAAGGCTCGCTTGAGCGCAAGAAGCCTCGCTCGAGCGCAAGAAGCCAAAATCTGGGCAACAACAATTTAGACCAATTAACAACCAACCTGTTCAAAGCACGCCAAACATATTCCAAAGCTCAAATTCAAAGAGTTAAAGGAGGAAAACAAGACATGGACAACAATATTAAACTGTGAAACTAGAGTCCGGAATACAATAAGGTCGGGTCAAAACCGGGATCGCTATAATTGTAATAAAACCGAAATGACCATTCTATCCTTGTTGATTTTTTAACTTTTGGGTTGTTAAATGCAAAGGGCAAAATAATAATTTTGTGCTATAACTTCCCCCACAAGCTTCCAAAATAATAATTTAAAACCACTAGACTTCTCCCACAAGCTTTTCCCAAATAGTGTGGACTTTTTGACCTGTGTAGTAACTTTTTGGCTTTTTAACATTTTTAGTTTATGCCAAACCAATCCTAAATGTGAACGTTACAACCCACACATCTCCTTAGGAAAATGCAAATGATTTAATATCAATAATGCAACACCAAGTATGTAACATCAATAATCCCTACAATCACTCCATGAAATCCCTAAAAAAGTGAAAATGTTCAATCATATCTTATCCACATACACTCAATCCCCAAAAAAATCAAAAACATAATCATAATAAGGGACAAACAAGTAAACTCAAATATTACTAAATCAAATCAATAATATACACTACAAATAAAAAAGACTATTTAGTTGATAAAAAAATATGTAGGACTAAATGGACTAATATTTCTCCAAATGGAATTTATAAATAATTTTTCCATAGTAATAATGTACATATCATTTTAAATCCGGGACTTTTTAATATCAAACTTTTAATCTAATCATTTTTAAATCTCAAAGTCTGTCCATTATCTCAAGGATATAAACTTTTTTTTTTTTTTTTTTTTTTTTGTGGAAAGACTATTAAATGAATTTTGACATTTTTAATAATTATTTAAATTTGAGCAATCAACAAAGTCCAATTGTAAATGTTTTTAACTTATTAACAAATGTTTGAATTTAAATTCTAGAAAAAGTATATATATTCTTATCTTTTAAATTTTTTTTGTATATGATGTGACAAAGGGCTCGTTTGACATGTGTCTGTTTTAGCTTAAAAGTCAAAAAGTTATTAAGAAAGTCAAAAAGTCTATAATTCATACCAAAAAGTCAAAGATTCTCTTTTCACTCTATTTTTTACATATTTTTTCGTAAAAAATCAAAAAGTCATTCCAAACATACTATTTTTTTTATCTCATATTTTAGTAAAAAAATTAAAAAGTTACTAAATTAGTATGTTCCCAAATGAGGCCTAAATCACATAAAAGTAATATTTTATAAATGGCACAAGTCCAAGCTAAAAATTTTACTTCAAGTTTAACCAAAAAAATAAATAAACTCAAAATCTTCATCTAATCTGATTTGATAAACCTTTATATTTATCCTAATTTTTAAATTTATTAAGGACGGGCCATTGGACCCATAAGAGTGTTTTCTCCTAATTATCAGCTCAAATAAGAGTGTTTTCTCCTCAAAACGTAAGACAAAACTACATTACATTATAGTTAAACCTAAACAGAAATGACATACACTTTTTGTTCACATGGAATTATAGGAAAAGGCCAACCACAACCAACCACCACATCCGTCATTGTGAAGTAAAAGTATACGCATCAAATAAACAAACAAATGTCCCATCAATTTTTTTTTTTTTTCATTTTCTAAATACCAAACTTAAATGTTCAATAGGACAATATCAAATTAATGGTAATTTTAAAATATAATTACAAATCATTGATAAATTTTATAAATATTAATAATTAAAACTTTAATTTTTTTTATAAATTTATAATTAGTTTTTAAAAGTTCCACTAAATTATAATTTTCCCAATTCATATAGAAAGAGTGAGGGAATTTTTGACCGATTAAGTTCCTCCACATGTATGACGCAACTTTTTCATTATTTTTGTACTAAGGCTGTTTTTTAATAAATATTCAGAGAATTACATATAACCATGTAAAAAAATTCAACACAGACATGCAAAACTAGAAGTCTGACAATGAGAAAGTTGAAAAAAAACTATAATAAAAAAAAGAGAAAATTATGCAAACAATCCCTATAATTTATACGATGTGTTAATTTGGTCCTTATAGTTTTAATTTGTTCAATTTTGTCCCTTAATTTAACGGATTGTGTCATTTTAGTCCAATAGATAACGGTTGTTAAGTTAATTTAACGGAAAGTCAAACAATGTGTCAATTTAGTTCCTGTCAAAATCGAGAAAATTAAAACTACAAGGACCAAATTGATATATCGTGTAAAGTATAGGAACCAAATTGGCACATTGTTTGACTTTTCGTTAAATTAACTTAACAATCGTTATTTATTGGACTAAAATGATACAATCTATTAAATTAATGGGGCAAAATCGAACAAATTGAAACTACAGGGACCAAATTGACACATCGTGTAAATTACAAGAATTATTTGCATAATTTACAACAAAAAAAAATTACATTTTGTTAGCAGATATTTTAATATTATAATGTGTTATAAATTATATTGTGTGCTTGAGCTCCAAGCAACTTGTTCGCTAAGTTACCTTTCTTTGCCTCTAAGAAAAGTATTCTTGCCCATCAAGTAACTCTTATTTTATTTTATTTTCCTTTTCTTTTGCTTCAAGTTTTCCTCTCCTATAAATTGAGCTAACCTCTTATTTTAAAAAAAAGAAAAAGTGTTCGTTATTTTATTATTTTTGTGTGAGATTATCAAGCAAACAAATAAAGAGTGTATATGATGAAACTTTGGGTTCAACCAATTATGCAGTATTGGTGAACCATACGACTTAGTCGGGCTGTTGTATCATGGGGAGGACAAGTCAAGGTTTTGTCTGCTGCACCGGTGTGAGGCTTTACCTAACTGCAGAGGGTTTGAATTTCTTTAAAGAGAGCGAATTTCCCGTGCCTTAGCACTTTCAATAGTTATTGTAATTTTTATTATTTGTATTTTTCAATGTTTTATTTGTAATTATCACAACAATTTTAAGGAGATTCAAACAGTAAAATTCATGGAGCCAGTATTGGAGGAGCCCAACAAGAATACCGGCGATCTTAACAAGCTCTTCCAGTTCAAGAGAGCCCATTTCAAGAGATAGAAAGGCAAGGTGCTTTTCTATCGCAGTCTTCTCAAAGTGGCTTATATCCTGATCGAGAAAAATCCGAACAAAGTCCCCACTAAAGAGATGACTAACGATGAGTATGCTGTTTATCTTGAAAAAATCGAGAAATAGAACATAGATGAGTATAAATATCGGTATTAGCTTTTGAATTGTCTATCGGATCAATTTTTTATTATTATGATACTACTTACACCACTACCATGAAAATTTGGAAAGCCTTGCAGAATAAATATGACACTGAAGAGGCAGACGGTAAAAAATACTCTGCAAACCGTTTTTTCTACTATCAGATGATAGATGGAAAATTAGTGATAGAGTAAATTCAAGATTTTCAGATACTCGTGGCTGAAGTTAGATCAGAAGGCATCAAAATTTGAGACAATCTTATTGTGGTATGTATTATTGACAAACTACTGTAGACACCCCATTTTTGACCGACCTTAAGACTCAGACGTCACCGGTTGAGTGCTCGGTGATGTTGCATCATGTGCTTGCTCAAGAGTTTCAGAGTCGCGGCGTCGCCTCGCCTCCGACTCCGAACCCTTTTCTCTACCTTGTCTCGGTTTGCGAACCGGGCTTGGTTTTCTCTGCTTTTCTTTCGAGGAAGGGAGTGGTCTTGTAGACTATCTCCGGTGGCCGTGGCTACTTTTCGTGGTCAGAGGCCATTTTGCCGTTCGGGGCGGTTCGGTTTTGCTGGCCGTTAAGTCATGTGCCTCGGCTCGGGACCGCCTAACCATCTCCGACTTCTCGGTTTTTGGCGGAGACCTGCTTTAGTGTTCCGAGGAACACCGGGGCCCCGATGCCCACTTGGCACGAACACCACTTAGGTGCCGGCGACCCATTTCGGACCAATCTGCGTGATTGGGCCCCGAGCTTTCATTTTGCATCGGCCTTCTCGGTTTTGGCATGTGCCTCTTTTTAGTGTTCCGAGGACACTGGGCCCCTCGATGCCCACTTCGCACGAACACCACTTAGGTGCCGGCGACCCATTTTCGGGACCCCAAACCGAGCGGTTTGGTCGAGCATTCATTTTGCATCACTTTCTCCGGGTTTTATGAGACCTCTGTTTTAATATTTCGAGGAACCTGGGGCCCCGATGCCCACTTCGTGGTCAGTATGCCACTTTCGTGCTCATAGGTTTTGGGACCCCAAACCGAGCGGTTTTGGTCCCGAGCATTCATTTCGATCCATCTTCTCGGTTTTGGCGGTACCTCTGCTTTTGTCATTCCAGAGGACACCGGGTCGCGGATACCCACTTCGCCGAACACCACTTCCGCACCATGTTATTTTCGGGATCCCGATTTGCTCGGTTTTGGCCTTAACGTTCATTTCTCATTAGTTTTTGTTCAAACTTGGCGGTACCTCTGTTTCAACATCGGGAAGATCACTGGGGGTGGGAGGCCAGCAATTATCCCAGATAACCGCCATTCCTCCAGAGCCCGTTTGCTCACTTCCGCCAATGTTGAACACCTTGGGGGTATTTTCTTCCAACCAAAGTTACATATCTGTGATGAGGGACTGGAGGACCCTACCAACCATCGGTCGCCGAACCGTGAGTTTCATTTTTGGGCCTCCTTCAAGCTCTATGTTGTGACTCGCCTGCTTGTTGCCAATTTCCGCCTTGGAACCTTGTTGCACACATCTAGGAGGACACTTTGGTATGGTGGTCGGCCGTAAATTGTGCCTTTCATTTTGGGCCTCCTTCAAGCTCTATGTTGTGACTCCCTGTTCAAGTGCCAAATTCCACCACAGGGCCTTATTCTACACACATGGGAGGACACTCTTGTATGGTGGTCCGAAATTTTGAAGTTGATTTTTGAGGTGGTGGCCGGCCATAGGAGGTGTGGCCGGCCATGGTGGTGGCCGCCACCACCTTGAGCAAAACCACTGGCCGGCCAGACTGCTTCCAACTGCTCCACTGTCCAAATTGCTTTTCAAAGTGTCTCCCTCATCCGGGACATTTCAGAGGGAAAGATTGGATGCTTTCCTCCCTTTTACACCCCATCTTCTTGCCTATTTGAAGGCCCTCTCCTCCTTCTTCAAGGTTAGAAATTTTGGTCTCAAGAACACTTAACCAAATTCCCTCATTTTCATAGCTTTAAACTCCAAAAAGCTTCAAGTGTCAAGGCCATTCCTTCATCAACACCTAGCCTCACCATCCCTACCATCACTTCAGCAGCAAGGAGGTGAATTTCAGAGGTTGAGAAGCTACAAATCGAGCCAAGAATCAAAGAAAGACAAGTCTTCAAGGGTAAGTCCTCAAAACCAACTTTTAGGGCATTTTCTTGATCCTTTTCTATACTTTAATTGGTTGAGAATTGGGGCTCCGACCCATACTTCTTTTTGTTAAAATGAGCCCCTCTACAACTTTGTAGAAGGGCTCAACCTCATTTGGTGTTTGTATACACTAGTTCCTTCAATATTCTTCAAGTTGGTAACATTTTTGCATGCTAAAATTGACCTATTTGTGTTGGTTTTGGGGTCCGACCCCTACTGGTTTTGTGCTTAAAATGAGCCCCTCTACAACATTGTAGATAGGCTCAACTTCATTTGGCCTTTGTATCTATCACTTCCTTCAATTTCATCAAGTAGGCCATATTTTGTATGCAATTTTTGACCTATTTGTGTTTGTTTTTGGGACCTCGACCCCTACTGGTTTTAGTCTTATTTTGACCCCCTTTACATTTTTCACGAAGAAGGTTTGGTCATTTGATGTATAGATTGCATGTCTTATGTTATACCCTTTTGTGGCTCCATTTTGCCCTCCATTTCTAGCATGTTTGTCTTATGATTTAGAGGCTTCCATCTTCTGCATATATGCTTATTTTTGGGTCCTCTTTAATGTTGTAGAAGAAAATTTTTCTATTTGAATTTTCTATATACTACTTGCTTTGAAAATCCTCTCTTTTACCGTATACTTAGTAGCTTTTGTTGCCATATCTATGCTTGCATTTTGGCCATGTTTATTACTGAAAAATGCCATATTTGGGACTGCCTTGCTACTGTTCTTTCTGCCATAATCATATTTTGCATGTATAGCATGGCTATAGGCCATTTCGGGCTTAATTTCAGACTTCGGATGAATGCATGCTTCGGTGTCGTTCGATTTGTTTGGGGCTGTTTTCCCTTTATTTAGGTGCTGAAATTCCATTACCATGCTTGCATATCATTTCCCGCCATTCAGATTATTTTTGCATTGCCTCGGTTATGTGCCAATGGGCACGACTTCGAGGCACCTCATTTTATCATTCCGCAGCCTATGTGAGTGTGGTTGAGGCCCTCTCATGTTGGCGTAAGCCCAATTTGCATTTTCATGCTCGTATGCCATTGCCTCGATTTGCGTGTCCAAGGCAATTTTTATTTTTAACCCGACGGCCTCCTATGTGAGTGAGCCGAGGCTCTCCCATGTTGGTGTAAGCCCATCGCTGCATTTCAGATGCCATTTGTATCATTTTGCATTGCCTCGGTTATGCGTCTGCTGGCACGCATTTCGAGGCACTTCGTTTTTATCCGACGGCCTCCTATGTGAGTGAGCTGAGGCTCTCCCATGTTGGTGTAAGCCCATCGTTGCATTTCGTATGCCATTTGTATCATTTTTGCATTGCCTCGGTTTGCGTGCCCGCGGGTACGCATTTCGAGGCACTTCGTTTTTATCCAACGGCATCTTATGTGAGTGCGACTGAGGTCCTCTCATGTTAGTGTAAGCCCAATCTGCATTTTCCATGTCATTGGCATTGCGTATGCCTCTGCCTCGGTTTGCGTGTCCGTGTGCACGCATTTCGAGGCAATCTATTTTATCCGATTTGTATGTCATCATCGCCTCGGTTATGCGTATATGGGGCGCATTTCGAGGCACTTCGTTTTATCCGATTTTTTCGGCATATCATCGCCTCGGTTTGCGTACCTGTGGGCGCGCATTTCGAGGCACTTCGGTTTTATCCGATTTTACATCACATATCATCGCCTCGGTTTGCGTGTCCGCGGGCACGCATTTTGAGGCGCTTTATTTTACCCGATTTGCATTTCATCATTGACTCGGTTTGCGTGCCAGTGGGCACGCATTTCGAGGCACCTCATTTTTATCATTCTGGCATCCCGTGTGAGTGTGGATGGGGCCCTCTCATATTGGTGTAAGTCCATCGTTGCATTTCATGCCTTTATGTCATCGCCTCGGTTTGCGTGCCAGTGGGCACGCATTTCGAGGCATCTCATTTGCATCAGCATTGTGCATACTAGGTTGTATCTTAGTTGCATTTCATGCATCTCATTTGCATCAGCATTGTGCATACTAGGTTGTATCTTAGTTGCATTTCATGCATCTCATGCATATTGCATCGTGTTCGGGATAGGAGTTAGCAGCACGGAACGAGGCATCGTTGTACTCTGAGTGACGGAACGGGTCTCAATCCCCAAGTCACCGACACTCCGGATTACCCATGATGGAGTTAGGTTTTGCTGTAGCATTCATCTGCATTCATCCCATATTGAGTTGTGCAATTCGATTCCTCGGCCATCATGCATCGGTATGCGTGATTGGTGGCGCGAGGATCGAGACATGCATACATTTGTGAAATACACCGTGCCCTTTTCCTCGCTCTCCTGTTGCAGAAAATTCGAGTTGGCAACTTTTCCGAGCATGGCACGCGTTTCAAGGTAAATTGCAAACAGAGGCTAATCGGGGCATCCCAGTGGATTTCTGCAGTACGGCTACAACATACATCATCCTTCGTAAGCAAAGCGTCCACGGCTTGCATGCCACTTTTACACTTTCATAGTTAATTTGTTTAATTAATTAGAAATTTGTAATATTTTGACTGTAATATTTGGGATCAGATATTCTTTTATTCGGACCCTCTGTGAGGGCACAACTGTAATAAGGGTGTGTGAGTGTGATGTATGTCTTCCAACCCCATTTCTTTCTCCCTTTTATTTACGCTTTGAATGGTTAGATATAGGGCATATTTCAATTAGCATACTGATGATGACAAGATGTTTGCATCATTCATCTGCTTTTGCACGCATTCTCGTAGCCAAGATCATACAACCGACTGTATTTCAATTCCAAATTGAATACGTGTTAGTTGTAGCATCATCATATGCCATCTTTAGAGTAGCCGAGCCTGCTATAGTTCGCATCTTTGCATGTGTTGCATTAGGCATTCTGTATATTTTAGGATCATGCATGATTTCTAATAAGCTTTCTGTTTTGGCTTGGAGTACTCGGTAAGTGGTTATGCTTTAGCATCCTTGCATGCGTGTGAGTGTTGCCATGATAGCATGCTTGCCATGAGGCTAAATGCTTATGTGATATAACTGCCTTGAATGCCTGTGGGTGGAGGTTGGGTTATTTGAATTGGAGCAATTCATCGATTGTTTGTTAAGCCCACTAGATTGTGGCAAAATCTGTATTTTAAGCCTACCTGCGGGTAGCAAACCACCTTTCACAAACAAACATGAAATGTTTTGTTCCAATTGACGCCCGATCTATACTTGTTTCTTTGCGAGCATCACATAGTAATCCTAGGCTAATAATCTAATAAGAGCATACAATGTTTTTCAAAATCGATATCATGATTAGTAGAGGCGGTCTTTGACCGGCGAGAGGGGTGCTCACGATGTGACCTTCCCTAATCGTACCCAAGTTCCCGAGCCAACTTTGGTGATGACGGACACGTGGCCTTTTGGCACCGAGTCGGGGTTTCCTAGATTTCCATTTTAAAATATTTAGGTGGCGACTCATTATCCGCAAAGCATTCCATGTTTGGCACTTCTTTCAAAAATCTATTTTTCTTCAAAACGATTTGGATTTGGACTCTTTGGTTCGAGATTGAGAACCGCAACAACACAAAAATCGAGTCCGAAGCGTGGCGAGGTCCCCCATGCGTTATTCTGATTCTGGCGACTGGGGAGTTAGAGAACTTGACTCGAACTCATGATATCTGGTTTTGACTACACTTGTGTGTTTCTTTGCATTGCATTTGCATTGGTGCGCCTAGGACACCGTGTTTGCCATCTGCTATTCTGGCGGTTTCTTGGGAGGCTTGTCTTGTCAAGGCATGTCCATAAGGCTTGCGATTCTGAGCTCTGCCGATATGGGAACACAAACCCCGGTTTTACCGGGGCACCCTTTTTGACCATTCGACCTAGTGCATATTCGGATCCATAGTGACCATTCCAAACTAGGACAGGTTGCTTACCCGTTTATAGGTTGTTTGAGACCGCTGCGTGCGTAGTGAAACCCTAGTTCCTGACAAAATAGGACAGGGAAACCCTACCCCAACATAGGGGTGTTTTGGCTCTCACTTATCTGCTATGTGCTTGTTAGAGTGTGCCTCTACAGGGAATGCATGTATCAGTATGAGTTTGGGCATCAGGCCTGCGGGCATCAGTTTTTGAATTTGGGAAATCAGGCCTGCGGGCATTATCCAGTATTTGAGAATCAGTCGTCTGCGGATATCAAATTCGGTTTATCAGAACAGTGATACAGGAATATTGACCAGTATTTGAGGGCAGTGTATAGCCAGCTTACCAACTGTGTGTTGTTGTATACCCGACTGTGTGTGGTGTATTCAATTCAAGCCGTTATCTTTGCTTTGTGTACCCCGTGTGTGGTGTATTCAATTTAAGCCGTTATCTTTGCCCGTTTGTGTACCCGACTGTGTGTGGTGTATTCAATTTAAGCCGTTATGCTTTATTTCTGGTTATTTATTTCTTTTTCGCTTTTATTTATCCTTTTGCTAGGACAGTTTGTAGCACAATTGCTTCCGAGCCAGTCGATATTTCCCAAGCAATCTGGACCCGAGGTCGCCGACTTACTCGATCCGAGGATCTAGTTGACGGACATCCGGTGTTCCATTCACTACCCCCGGTTATTAGAAGGAGACCGAGGAAACGCAGTCCATCAGAGCAGAGATTATTGGTACAGCGGTCTGCTTTAGAGACAGATAGTCGGGTTGAGATTCCCATTTCTGCTATAGAGACACCCTTGCGCTTTTTCAGATGGAACAACGAATCCAACAATAGGCGATGATGCCAGATGGTAAAGTATGAAGCAAATGCAAGATGATGCTATCCGCCAGGCGGAATTTTCCAGACAACAGGCCGCTGTTATGGCCCAACAGTCTGAGTTGATCACCAGATTACAACAATGAGCAGCGTCGCTTCAATCAGTTCCTCCTCCACGGGGCCCCATTACGAACAACTACCTGGCCGAATGCCCCTCAAACCCTCAAAATGCCCAGGGCGCCTGAATACCCTCCCAAATCCACAAAATGCTCTGTAACCCACAAAACACCCAAGAGGACACAGGTCATCCAACGGGGCTGGCTCCGCCCCCGCTTCTACCACAACTGTCCAAAAATATTACCCCTAAGCACCCGGACTCTCCATTTGATCTCGAGGTATACCTAACTGTGAAAAAATTGAGCAAGTTGGAGAAGCTCTTTAAGAAGTCTCAAGGGGCGAAGGCCATCCCAAATATCGAAGACGGCTATACTGATGTGGCCGTGACTCTGCCCGACAGATTTAAAATGCCCCAGATCGATCGCTTTGATGGGTCTGAGGATCCTATGGTCCACCTCCGGTTATTCTCGGACGTCTTAAGACCAATGGGCCTAACCCGACCGCAAAAGCTCTCTTTGTTCGGTCGAACCCTGTCGGGTGTGGCATCCACTTGGTACTCGAAACTCGATGATGATGTGAAAACAAACTGGGATGAGATGGCTGAGGCCTTCCTTGCACAATATTCATACAACACGCAAATCGAGGTCACGACTCGTGATCTCGAGACGACGAGGCAGGAGCCTAAAGAGTCTTTTTCTGATTTCGTCACCCGGTGGAGAGCCAAGGCATCGATGATGACCTTGAGGCCAACTGATAGAGATCAAATTCGGATGATTGTGCGCAATCTCCAGCCGGCATTAATGAAGAAGATGATTTTGATCCCTTTCCCCACCTTCGCAGATCTGCACGATATGGGGATGCAGATAGAGGATGCAATGAAACAGGGTCTGTTTGACCAAGATCGGGATCAGCCCCGAAGAACATTTAATCGGAATACCAATGCAGGCCCGAGTGGCTCTGCCAATACAAGAACTTCAGAGGTCGGAATGGTCACCACCAATCCCCCTTCCCAACCAAGGCCCGCGGCGGCCACACCTTTTCTGATGCCTCTGGGAGCAGTAATCAAGCCCCAAGATACCAACCCAGGGGTCAACGAACCTTCTCCCCACTCTATATGCCTTTGTCTAAAGTCCTCGGGGTTCTAGTCAGAAAGGGGCACCTGAAACCCTTGGAACCGAGGCCTCTACCGAATCCACTCCCCCCTTCCCATAACCCAGCCAAATATTGCCAATACCACCAACAGCATGGTCATGACACCGACCAATGCTACAGGCTGCGTCATGAGGTTCAGGACCTTATCGACAAAAATATCATCCTACCTCCCCAAGGACCCAATGTCACAAACAACCCACTCCCCAAACACAACCAAGATCCACCAAAAAGAGTCAACCTTATCCACACTGGGGGCGTATCTTACGATCCCAGTATCTACATAACTCCCACCCACCTACCCAAGCCAGAGGTGGTCCTTCCCGCAAAGACCGACTTGCATGCGTGTTGGACACCTCCCAACCCGAGCCAAAGGTGGTGACCATCGAACATGGAACGGGGCAGGCTTCTGAGGAAAGCAGAACTGATGAATCTGGGGTGGAGCTATCTGAGAATTCAGCTGGCAGAGCTTATGATCCGAGTGGTTATATCTTGTCAATGAGCCAGTCTAAACTGAGTATGGGGTTGTCGGAAGAGGCTGAGTTGTGTATGATCCGGGGGGACAAGCTTGAATCAGCGGGGGATGATTTGACTGCGGTGGACAAGGACTTCGCCAACCTTCAATCCTACGAGCAGGAATCAGGGGATGCACCGATTAATTGGTTCGAAGATGAGGAGTCAGCAGAAGTCGTCGGGTGGTTGGATGATCAGCCTGATATTGTACCATTTGTGGCCGGAAGGGCCGAGGACCAGATTACATTGCCGGAGAGCGTCGGTACGAAGAATTTCGCCAAGAACGAAACATTTTGAGAACCGCATGCTTGTTGGAAGAACAAGAAAGAGATGGGCCTCGAGAGAGCCCGAAAAGCAAAGAACCATGAGGGAGCCGAGAGTCTTGCGGCACGAAGATCGAACATGCTTTGTGAGCATGAGGAATGAAATTACCGAGAGCACAAACAAACCGTAACCGACAGATGCTCGCTAGACGCTAATGGAATGTGGTGGGAAGATGACGACTTGTATCTTGCCCACACAGATTTAAGACCGGGCAGTGGCCAACCGACAAGACTGTACCTCGAGGAGGTAGACCACATGACTAGGAGTGGGCGGTATTTCAAGCCTCCACACCTTGATCAACCCGAGGCATCGGGAAAGATAAGGAGGCAGAGAAACGAAGAGAAGCAAGTGGAAGAAGAGGTCAGATCAAGCAACAAAGAAAATACAAGCGCACATCTCCATTTGGGGATCGCTTATGGCTTCGAGGGTGCACCGGCAGTCGTCTTATTCTGCCATGGACAGAGCGAAACTTTCCATCGAAACTACGCCGAACAACTAGTTGGTTTGGTCTTCCCGGAGGAGGTTCCCCAAGATTGACCTTTACGGACAAAGAATTGCCGCACCGAGGCGTGGACCATAATGCACCTCTCTACATCTCTCAGAGAATGCAGGACAAATGGAT
This sequence comes from Camellia lanceoleosa, assembly GCA_025200525.1. Classification (NCBI taxonomy): domain Eukaryota; kingdom Viridiplantae; phylum Streptophyta; class Magnoliopsida; order Ericales; family Theaceae; genus Camellia; species Camellia lanceoleosa. Next base: position 185,791,982 of record CM045762.1, read on the forward strand.
TCCTAGTGCTTGTTGACACCGGATCCGCTTATCAATGTTTGTCCGCCGTAACGGCCTATGCAATTGGGTTAAAGCTGCGGACTTCACACCGACTACTCAAGTAATCGAGCGTATGATAATACGAAAGGATGTCCTGGGACAAGAAAATCCAAACCAAGATTGGGCCCGGGCAACACGAAGTAGATTTTCATGTCTTGGAGGTCCCCGTGATCTTTAACATGCTTTAGGCGACCTCGTTGCATCAGTGAAGGCCGCCTCATCTACTCTACATCAAATGGTGAAATACCCTTTGGAAAGGGAGTAGCCATTATTTTTGGGAACTCATCAATCCATCCCCCTCCGGAGGTATCTACGCCAGTCCTGGAGATTGAACATGGCATGGAAGATATGTTTATATCGGGATTCACTTTGGCTGAGGCCCGGGTGGGACAAAACATAATGGCTGTGAATGAGGGTTTGTATGTCGGCAAAGCCGTCTACCTCATGAACAAGCTACAAAGATATCCCGGATGGGATTGGGAAGAAGCGGTAGGAAAGGTGTCGCAATATGGTCAAGTGCCACATAATCCACATACCTTTGGATTAGGTTATCCGCCTACCAAAGAAGATCGGACGAGGAAAGGAAGGAAATGGCCAGGCTGTAAGCAGCCGGGAAGCCTTTTGATCTAATACATAGGCCCATCTGGTACTGAACGGACGCTTCTCCGGAGGGGAAGATTTTCCATTTTGCGCTTCCTAACCATGGTTGAACGCGGAGGAAGCGCACTGTGTTTCGAATCTTCGACCGCAACTATCCGGATGACGTTGTCAAGAGCGCATGCACTCCAACAACCGAGATCGAAAGCGAATGAGGCAGGGAGTCCTGAGGGCACTGAATTGGAAGTGGGGGTAGCGCTGGCATGTCTCCTCTCTGATCCTCCGATCGACCAGGATTGCTTGGGGAATAACGTCGCGTTTCCATGATTGAGATGAAACGTCGGCCAACCAGCCTATCTTGGACGATCGATCGCACCCTCTCTCATTTGGCAAGACGAGGGATTCTTATCCAGCCAGCTCGGAAGTCAGTAGTGAGCCGAATCGATTCCACCGAGTCTTGTGAGTCGAATCAGTTCCACCGACCGAGTCCGAAGTCTGGTACTCTGGGATGTTAACCCGATGCCGAGTCTTGTCCAGTCGTTTTTTCTTTTTCATTTGAGTCTGTTATGAACCGATGAATCGACGATTTGGATGAACTTAATGAGAATGAGGTGAATGTGGTTTCCGAGTACTTTTCAGGCCCCTAATTTATTGCATTAACTCGACTTTCAAAATTTTGATCAAAACAACGAGGACGGTGCCTCCGGTTTACAACGTTTAATTGAGCAAGAGCAAGAGAGATTTGTTAAGCCTTTAACGGATGAAATCATTTCAGAATATTAGACCGAGGAGGACCCGCTGGGGTCCAGATCGGGTCCACGTTGTCTTCGAGGAACGCGAGCGCTTAGTCGCTTTATTAAAAGATTTCAAAGATGTTTTCGCGTGGTCCTACGAAGACATGCCCGAATCGATCCCGAGATTGTACAAGATCGGATCCCCTTGACCCCGGGCCCGACCTATCAAGGTAAGCTCGAAGGATCCGCCCGATTGGGCTCTCAAGATCAAAGAAGAGGTCACCACAAATTGACGCAGCTTCGCTAGTATCGAATATCCCACTTGGTTGGCCAACATAGTGCCGATCTTAGAAGAAAGATGGCAAGATCCGGTGTGCGTAGACTTCGTGGATTTAACAGAGCCAAATCAAGGACGACTTTCCTTGCCACATATTGATGAGCTAGTGGACTTACAAAGCAGGCATGCACCGCTCTCGCTCATGGATGGCTTCTGCTATAACCGGATAGTGATGGCACCGGAGACGAGAAAAGATCGCATTCACCACCCCGCGGGAACATATCGCTATCGGGTAATGCCGCTTTGGGTTGAAGAATGTCACTACTTATCAACGGGCCGCGACCACAATATTACATGACATGATCCACAAAGAGGTTGAGGTGTACGTGGACGACATGATTGTCAAGTCCAAAGAAAGAGAGGGCCACTACACCACCTTGCGCAAGTTTTTCCAAAGGATCAGGGAATTCAAAGCGGTTAAACCCTCGAAATGTACGCTTGGTGTTACAATGGGAAAAATGTCGGGTTTCGACACAAAAGGGGCAACAAGGTCGACCCTTCCAAAATCAAGGCCATCTTAGAAATGCCACCACCAAAGACTGAAAAAGAGGTGCGAGGCTTTCTGGGTAAAGTGCAATTCATAAGACGGTTTATTTCAAAACTAACCTTGACTTGTGAACCACTTTTTGGTCTTCAAGAAAGGCAAGAAGTTCCAATGGGACGGCCGATGCCAAGTCAGATTTGAACAGATTAAAGAATATCTACGAACCCACCCGCTTTGTCACCACCGTAATCGGAAAACCGTTGATTTTGTAATTGCCGCTGATCGAGACCACGATGGTCGCATGCTTGCACAAGAATCAAGATAGGGTGGAGAAAGCCATCTATTATTTGAGCAAGAAAATGCTAGAGTATGAAACCCGCAGATACGCCATTGGAAAAGGCTTGTCTAGCTCGTATGGGCTACCGTGAAGTTGCGGCACTACTTGTTAGCTCACTGTAATGCCTGGTTTCATGACTTGATCCCATCAAATATCTTTTCGAGAAACCAGCTTACGGTAGGCTAGCTCGTTGGTTCTTTGTTTCTCCGAATTTGATCTTACATATGTGACGCGAAGTCAAGAAAGCAAAGAAGCGATGAGTTCTTGCCGACCATCCGTTGAGGATGAGGCGCTTGAGTACTTATTCCCGTGATGAAGCAATTCGCATATCGACGAGGAAAGTTGATTTATGTACTTTGACGAGGCCAAATCAACATGGGTATGGGATAGGAGTGTTGCCGATAGCACCCGACAATTCCTCAGATCCTCTAGCCTTCAAACTCCGCTTCAAAGTCTCAAACAACGGGCGTAATACGGCGTGCATTGTTGGTATGGAAGCAAATGAATTAGGGGCAAGACTTTGGACGCCATCGGAGATTCGAATCTTGTTGTGTCTCAAGCTAAAGGAGACCGGAAAGTAAAAGAAGAAAATATGATGATGTATCACCAAACCTTGGATTTGCCGATTCCTCGGTTTGAAAAGTTAAGTTTTACTCATCTACTAAGAGAGAACAACAAGTTCGCAGACGCTTTAGCAACTCTATCATCCATGATAGACATCCCACGTGGAGTCCGAATCGCCCACATTATCGACTGTAAATTCGACCGCCTATGAGTCGATTGCAGCCATAGATGAAGTTCGTGACGAACACCCCGGTATTACGACATCCGAACTTTTGGAAATGTAAACATACCCGCCAGGTAAATGCCAAAGACAAGAGGGCAATCGAAGAATGTCACCAGCCATCATCTCGCGGTAAATCAGATAGAAGAGGTCATCCGGGAATGCATAAACCGTGTGTTGATGTCAAGAGTCCAAGCGTCGATGGAAGCCATCCACGGGGTGAATGCGGTGCACATATGAATGGGGTGATGTTGGCTAGAAAGATCCTTAGGCAAGGTTATTATTGGTCCACCATGGAGGAGGATTGTATCGTTTCACAGCGATGCCACAAATGTCGATTCATGCAAATCGCTTGAACATTCCGCTGTCGAAGCTGTACAACATGACTTCGCCATGGCCATTTTTAGTCTGGGGAATTGATGTGATCGAGCCGCCACGCCGAAAGGGTCAAATGGGCATGAGTTCATCCTCGTAGCGATAGATTACTTCACAAAGTGGGTTGAGGCCCAATCTTATGCAAGGTTGAAAGCTTCACACGCTGCAAAATTCATCGTGAACAACATCATCTGCCGCCACGAGTCCCGAATGAAATAGTCTCGCATAATGGTTCCCACTTCAAGAAGGAGGTGATTGACTTGTTGGAGAAATACAACGTGGCTTTTCATAAGTCGTCTACTTACGCCGCAAACCAACGGAGCAGCTTGAGGCCGCCAACAAGAATATCAAGCGATATTACGAAGATGGTGGAAACCTACAGGATCGGCCGGATAAGTTGCCGCTTGCTCTATGGGGCTACAGGACTTCGATCGAATCTCTTCGGGCGACTCGCACTCATTAGTCTATGGGATGGAGGCCGTTCTACCAATTGAGATCGAGGTCCCGTCATTGCGAGTATTGGCCGAGTGCCAGATAGCCGAAGCGGATTGGCAGCAAAGCAGGTTTGAAGAACTCATGCTCTTTGATGAAAGAAGATTGAAAGCACTGTACCACGTTCAGGGTTATCAACGCAGAATCGCCTGCTTTCAACAAGAAGGTTAAGTCCAGAACTTGAAAGAAGGAGATTTGGTACTCAAAGACAACCGAGCTCCCATCCACGACCCAAGGGCAAGTTCGCACTCCAATTGACCGGGTCCCTACATCATCAAGTCAATCCGTCGTGGAGCTGTGGTTCGATGGATCTAGATGGCTTGGAGTTTTCCCAACCGATCAATATGGACAAGTTGAAGAAATACTACCTTGAGAGGCTCGCTAGGCGAAACCCGAAAGGGCGACCTAGGCAAAACTCGAGCATAGAAAATTTGAAAATTATAAAACCGAGCTCGAAGGTTGAAAACCCGCAAAGGGCGGCCTTGGCAAAAGTTAGAGCGCAAAAGGAGAGCAAAAACACTGAGCGAACCTAAACCCGAACTACGAAGACTTGATTCCCTCTTTGGGATACGAGGCGCTTCATCTTGAAGTTCACCACAATCTTTTCCCGATCAACTTAGTCCATTTTGATCACCTCACCATCTTTATTCATCAAGATTCACTACGATCTCCCAGATAGTGCTATTCAAACTAGGGGCAACTTTCCGCTGCAATGAAATGTCGCCGTCATCCAGACTAGGGCAACTTTCCGCTGCCACACTTTGTCAAGCATCTTTTTCAGACTAGGGCAACTTTCCAGCTAGGATTCGGGTTGTGTATCTCGGATGATTTCAGCATGTCCAGTTCTGATCCATATCGAAAATAGTTTTGAAAAGTTTTCATAAAAGTTGACTTTGTTCAAATTAATCTTTTCACAACTAAGACCGTTTTTGGACCAAAAGCGGGGGGTTTTCAGTACCACAACCTTCAAATTCATTAATTTCAAAACAGAGTTCTTTTGCTCTTGCATACAATTGAAGTTGTTTTTCATTACACTCACGCCAGAAAACTTTGAAAGTACTAATAAAGCAATAAATCTGGGGCATAGTCTAGTCAGGTGTCCCTGCGCCCCCTCCCAGAGCTAGTCAAAGCTTCAGATGCCAACTTAGGCCCAGCTTGTATGACCGAACAAGCGCGGAGTACGGAATGGGAGATAAAATATACAGCGAGTCAAGCCGATCAGACGGATCCCAGTATCTTGGAACTTGCTGTAACTCATCGCTGAAAGATTAAGCCAGGGACGGCGTCATGCAATGCGATCTGCTGACAAGTTGCGCATCCGTTCGAACCACCAGCTCTCATCGGGAGCATTAACTAGGCGTTGCCGAAAGAAGTAGCCGCGGGCTGAATAGGCAGGGCAAGAGTCCACAACTTGCAACTTCTCCATCAACTATATCTGGGGGAGGGATGAAAAATGAGAGAATAAAGAATAGAGAGATGTACGACGAGAGAAAAGTAAGATAAGGTTTTTTGCGAGAAAAGTCGAGCTCGAGGGTCGAGTGATGTAAGCAAATTCAAGTGAGCTTGGGTGGGAAACATTACCTATAGCAAGAGGTGGACTCCTCGCAACTGATTGTCTCCCTAAAGAGAAGGCATCCGTGCCTATCAATTTTGGATGCACTCCATTATCCGTATAGTCCATCCGAAGTACATCGTGTTATATTTTTGCTTATCGAGTTGTCGCTTTTGCTTATCGAGTTGTAAGTTTTGTCGAGTTGTCGATTTTATGCGCTTTTGAGTTGTTACCTTTTGTTTACACATTTTGTTAAGTCTTGTCTATTGAGTCGTTAACATTATTGTACTTTGTTTATCGAGTTGTAAACTCGCTAAGATTCGCTTTTATTTCTTAGTGAGCCGCTTTTGTTTTGCCTTGTTGCGCTTGTTCCCTACCTAACCCGTAAATACATGAGGCGATTTCCATTCAATTCCATTTTGTGCAAAATAATGCGATGCGGTCGAGAATTTCAAATACAACATCTTTTCAAAAGTCGTTTCATTTCATCATGTCTTACAAAAATAAAGGTACAAGTTTTACGTAAAATAAACCGCCTAACAAATGTGCAAAGTGCTACAAACTACTAGTTAAAAAGTAGAATAAAGCAGAAATAACATCGCTGCCCTCGAGCGAGAAGGGAGGCCCTCATCCTTTCTCATGGATAATCTCTACATCATCATCACCATCCTGGTCGGAGCTGTCATCCTCCGGATCCCCTCAGCTCGTCTCCGCCTCGGAGCCAAGACCGTGGCCTCCTCTCCAGAGACGCCACGACACATGATCTGCGATCTCCTCCGTCATCCTCGACGATGGGTGCCTCAAGGCTCATGAGACGACCTCCTTCGCCACCTCGATGAGACTGGATGGTCCAGCCTCCTCCCCCTCAGACTCGGGTAGGTCTAGCATCTCGACCTCTCCGAGAGGGCCCGATGGCTCGCCCGTGATGAAGATATACGGAGGCATCTCAAGATGCAAAGTGCAATACATCGCTCAAGCATAAAAAGGTGTGTAAATGCGTAATGTGAAAAGGATGTGTGTCGATGTGCTCTACATACTATCGATATAGCGTAATGTCTAAAACCGAGTATCATCGAAACATGCTAGTACAGGAAAATGGACAAGACTTCCACACCCACGATGCTCATCTCTCCTCAGAAGATCATGCCCTCGAATGAGGCCAAGATCCCGGCAAGTACCGTCAGATATTCAACAGAGGTCGCAAATACAAATGCAAAATTATCAAGAATGTAATCAATGTTCAAATATTTGACCGATAAATCAAAGCCGAGAAACATACCGGGCGAAGTCGTGGTCTCTAACATATCTGTGATCGCAGAGGAGGCTCTATCGAATCGTAAGGCGCCCCAAATCGCCGTCATTAACTCGGTCGGCATGTCCGCCACCCCGATGATCAAGAGACGGAGGGATCGAGGGATCGAATCGCCCCACCTCTCGATCTCGCCAAATTTCGCTAGAAGAAGGGATATCTGTAGCATGGGCACGACTCGAAGACGGTGCACCAGTAGAGGTCCGTGCCGGAGCCCGCACTCCCGTCAAGCGGGGCATCAAATATATGCGGCGGTAGGTGGCGTAGTTCCCATCGAGATGATGCAACAAAGCGCCATCGCTCGCATATATCGCCGACCTCCTCAGGGGATAATCTATCAGCAGTCCGCATGGTGTCTGGAGGCACATCAGGAGTGTCCTGAGAATCGCCCCCCCATATCTGACGCTGAAAGCGTTCCTCAGAACCAAACCGCCGACCGTCCTCGAGCAGGAATCTATACTGACCACAACTCGACGCTCCAGGGTACAGAGTCTCGAGCTCACATCAAGATCGCCTAAGGCCGCCAAAGCGACCAGGATAACCAGTGTACAAATCAGTCAGAAATCAAATATACAGAGCAGATCAAAGATAAAAATAAAAGGAACTGTGAGTTCAAGCGATACCTCTGGCGCTCGAACAGTATCAAAGTATCGTCGCAGAGAGGAGAGAGTCTCGAGGCCTCGCCAGATGCTTTCCTCAAACATTAAAGAAAATGGAGTCATAGGAGGTCCCACCACCTCCATCTCCGGCCAATGTGGGAAGTATACATACACCCACACCGAGAAAGGCAATGCAGAGTGTGAGTACAAAGTGCTAAAGGCGTATCACGTAATGCAAAGTGCGCTGTGCAAAGTGAACAAGTAACGAGGAGCAAAATGAAAATCAAGAGGACGGAATGTACCTCCTGTGCTCTCCAAGAGCCGCCAAGTAAGTCCCTCAGTAGAGATCGCTCATGTAGCAAAGAAGGGTAGCCAAAGGCCACGCCAATCATACCGCTCACCTGTGATAGGTCCACTAGAGCGCCAAGAGTATTAACCCTACCATGTTCCTCTATCGGCGAACAAGGTGGTACCGAGGAGGTACATAAGGAAACCACGGGCGTCGCTTCCGCCTCCTCAGAGTCTCTTGCTCCATCTGTGGGTCACGGAAATAAGAAGCAAACCAGAGTATCGGACTCTCCCAACCTCTCGCTTCACGGGCGGTGTGTGTCCCCAACAAATGCGTCCAGTACCGCCACTCACCCATGTCCTCATCATAGGAATGGGCCTACCGCCTAAGTCTAGGCCGGTGAGCATAGCAAAATCCAAATGGGTCATGGTCATGTCCCCGTCAGCAGAAAAATGGAAGGAATTGGTAGTGACCCACCACCTCTCGCTAAAGTCGCTAATAGGGTCCTACTAATGAGGCAACGAAGTTAACCCTCTCGCAGAATGGCCCAAATCTCGCAAGATCGACCAATCCTGACAAATTCTAAGCTCAAAATACCATTCCCTTGCGGCGCCGGAGCCATATCCTCGCACTGTCCGAGAACGAACCTGCATTTAGAATCAATGCATGGATCAGCAAATGAAGTGAAAATGAGCTGTGTGCAAATAAAGCGAAAATGAGCTGTGTGCAAATGAAGTGAAAACGGGCTGCGTGTTCAGTAAATTTGGTATTTGGGCTGCGTGTTCAAAGTTTCAGTACATCAAATTGGGACCGTGTGTTCTACTCAACATCAGTGGGCTGTGTGTTCGCTTCAAATTGGGACCGTGTGTTCTACTCAACATCAGTGGGCTGTGTGTTCGCTTCAAATTGGGACCGTGTGTTCTACTCAACATCAGTGGGCTGTGTGTTCGCTTCAAATTGGGACTGCGTGTTCTACTCAACATCAGTGAACTGTGTGTTCGCTTCAAGTTTGGGACTGCGTGTTCTACTCAACATCAGTGAACTGTGTGTTCGCTTCAAGTTTGGGACTGGGTGTTCTACCCAACATCGGGTCGTGTGTTCGCTTCAAGTTTGGGATCATGTGTTCTACTCAACATCGCTGAACCGTGTGTTCGCTTCAAGTTTGGGATCAGGTGTTCTACCCAACATCGCTGGCCGTGTGTTCGCTTCAAATTGGGACCGTGTGTTCTACTCAACATCGCGGATCGCGGCGCTTGCTTCAAGTTTGGGACTGTGGTGTTCTACTCAACATCGCGGATCGTGTGTTCACTTCAAATTGGGATCTGTGTTCTACTCAACGCCGGTCAGTGTGTTCACTTCAAATCACGTGTGTCTTGGTGCTTCAAGTTTAGGGTCAGGTGTTCAATTTCTAACTAAGGTGCACCGGCGCTCACAATTATTCAATGCGCCAAGTGTTCATGAAATTCAAGTGGCTAAGTCACATGCTCAAAATACAAGTATCAGGTCATAAGCTAAACTGCGTGTCAAGCATGGCAAAGGTACGTAATGCACGAAAGATGCGGATAATAAAATACCTCTGATCATAGAGAGGTGTCGCCCGCCTCGTGAAGAGAAGATCCCCGTGCTCGATCGTTAAAATCGGTAAATGGCGAAAGTGGCTCATGAAGCCTATGAACCGCCGGAGCATATCGACGGAAAGAAAGGCGAAAACCCCATGAATGCCATAAAGTCAAAATCATCTCCGCACCGGAAAACCTCCGTCAGGAGGAAAATGACCGCCATTGCGAGAAATCTGCAAAGAGGAGCAAAATGAGCAAATGGGCCAAAATTGGAAAAAGTCAACAAAAGTCAACTCTCGAAATGAAAAAGTCAACAAAAGTCAACCCCGAAAATTTTCCAAATATTGAAACAAAATTACCTCAAGTGGTGAAAATGAGAAGAGAAGCCCCAAAGTCGAAATTTAGTCGCTTCAAAGTGCTTAAATCAAAGATTTCAAAAACAACTTGCGGAGGCCGAGGGACGCCAGATAAAATAAAGATCTGAGAGAGAAATTGGCCTAGAGAGCAAGAGGAAGAAGTTTTGCAACTTTGGGTGTGATTTCGAGGCAATGGAAGTGCATATATATAGAAAATGCCAAAATGACCATTTTGCCCCTACTTTTGGGCAGGTGGCCGGGCGGCCACCTAACCTGGCTGGCCGGCCCCTCTACTTTTTGGCCTGGCCGATGGCCTCCTATGGCAAAGGTCTGGCCGCCCACCTTCCTCCTCCCCTACCTCTCTCAAGAATTTTGAGGAAAATCGAGCTCCCGACCAAAAAGTTGAAGAAAAGTACACTTTCTCGCCGATTGTTCAATAAACTTTAATGGCAATTATTGACATGTGTCTCATCGTTATTCATCGAAATCGGAGTGTATCCATTTTAATCATGTCGTGACCTCCCTAATGTAAATCGAGGTCATGATCGTTATCACACCGAATGCGATTTTCCAAATGTTATTGTGCAACAACCGCATCCCGATTTGTGCTCATTTGTCATTATTTGGCTCCTAATTCGCATTCTCGTGATTGTTTTGCATTATCATGCATGATTCTTGATATACCGCACTTTCGGCATAAACATGCGTTGTCGCGATTACCTTTCCTCGCGTTATGTTGCATTCGTCACGCAAGACTGCGGTGTGTCGAACTTTTGGAATCATAGGAATCACATAGAATATATGTTGTCGGCATATTGTTCTTGTTTCATTTCTTTTTTCGTGCACGATATTGTATGTACGGTTCATTTGAGGTCAAAGTACTGCATTTAATCGCGCAGTATCGTATCTTCTCCGTGTGAGACGCGACGAGGATTGAATCATTCTCCGCATTCCTAACTGTATGAAATGTAGTTGTTTGCTTTGCATCCTTGCTTAAAACACAGCATCTATTTGTCAATACCGCTTCATTACTTTTGCATTTGCATGATCATCCGCTTCGCCTATTACTCAAGATTTGGCCCCGTCATGGGCACATATCTCTGCTTATCTCAGATGTTTGTCTAAGTCTTCTACCTTGTCAAAATGGGTCGCCTCGGCTTTGACATTCACTCCGCCACTTGACTTCCGAAGTTCACAAAGAGAGGGCAATCAGAGACACCCCATTTTTGACCGACCTTAAGACTCGACGCCACCGGTTGAGTGCTCGGTGATGTTGCATCATGTGCTTGCTCAAGAGTTTCAGAGTCGCCAGGCGCCCGCCTCCCGACTCGAACCCTTTTCTACCTTGTCTCGGTTTGCCATAACTGTGCTTGGTTTTTCTGCTTTTCCCGAGGGAAGGGAGTGGTCTTGTAGACTATCTCCTGGGTCGTGGGCTACTTTTTCGTGGTCAGAGGCCATTTTGCCTGCTTTCGGTCTTGCCTTGCCGGGTCATAGGTCATGCCTCTGCCGGACCGCCCAACCATCTCCGACTTCTCGGTTTTTGGCGGAGACCTGCTTTAGTGTTCCGAGGAACACTGGGCCCTCGATGCCCACTTCACACCGAACACCACTGCGTTCGGCGACCCATTTTCGGACCCCAACTGCGTGATTTGGGCCCCGAAGCTTTCATTTTGCATCGCCTTTCTCCGGTTTTGGCATGTGCCTCATTTAGTGTTCCGAGGGACACTGGGCCCTCGATGCCCACTTCGCAATTAACACCACTGCGTCCGGCGACCCATTTTCGAGACCCCAAACCGAGCGGTTTTGGTCCCGAGCATTCATTTTGCATCGCCTTTCTCCGGTTTTATGAGACCTGCTTTTAATATTTCGAGGAACCCTGGGCCCTCGATGCCCACTTCGCGGGTCAGATGCCACTTTCTGCTCATAGTTGCTGACCCCAAACCGAGCGCTGGTCCCGAGCATTCATTTCAGATCCATCTTCTCCGGTTTTGGCAGTACCTCTTTTTGTCATTCCAGAGGACACCGGGTCGCGGATACCCACTTCACGCCAACACCACTTCCGCACTCAGACCCATTTTCGATCCCGATTTCGCTTTTGGCCCCGAACGCTCATTTCTCATTAGTTTTTGTTCAAACTTGGCGGTACCTCTGCTTCAACATCAGAAGATCATCGGGGTGGGAGGCCAGCAATTATCCCAGATAACCGCTTTCCTCCCGAGCCCGCTTTTGCTCACTTCCGCCAATGTTGAACACCTTGGGGGTATTTTCTTCCAACCAAAGTTACATATCTGGATGAGGGACTGGAGGACCCTACCAACTATCGGGTCGGCCAGAACCGTGAGTTTCATTTTGGGCCTCTCCTTCAAGCTCTATGTTGTGACTCGCCTGTTGCCAATTTCCTACTTTTGGAACCTTGTTGCACACATCTAGGAGGACACTTTGGTATGGTGGTCGGCCAGAAATTGTGCCTTTCATTTTGGGCCTCTCCTTCAAGCTCTATGTTGTGACTCGGTTCAAGGTTGCCAAATTCCCACCTGGGCCTTATTCTACACACATGGGAGGACACTCTTGTATGGTGGTCGGCCGAAATTTTGAAGTTGATTTTTGAGGTGGTGGCCGGCCATAGGAGGTGGTCGGCCGGCCATGGTGGGTGGTCGGCCTACCACCTTGAGCAAAACCACCTGGCCAGACTTCGCTTCCAAATTGCTCCAAATGTCCCAAATTGCTTTCAAAGTGTCTCCTCATCCGGGACATTTCAGAGGGAAAGATTGGATGCTTTCCTCCCTTTACACCCCATCTTCTTGCCTATTTGAAGGCCCTCCCTCCTTCTTCAAGGTTAGAAATTTTGGTCTCAAGAACACTTAACCAAATTCCTCATTTTCATAGCTTTAAACTCCAAAAAGCTTCAAGTGTCAAGGCCATTCCTTCATCAACACCTAGCCTCACCATCCCTACCATCACTTCAGCAGCAAGGAGGTGAATTTCAGAGGTTGAGAAGCTACAAATCAGAGCCAAGAATCAAAGAAAGACAAGTCTTCAAGGGTAAGTCCTCAAAACCAACTTTTAGGGCATTTTCTTGATCCTTTTCTATACTTTAATTGGTTGAGAATTGGGGCTCCGACCCCTACTTCTTTTGTGCTTAAAATGAGCCCCTCTACAACTTTGTAGAAGGGCTCAACCTCATTTGGTGTTTGTATACACTAGTTCCTTCAATATTCTTCAAGTTGGTAACATTTTTGCATGCTAAAATTGACCTATTTGTGTTGGTTTTTGGGGGTCCGACCCCTACTGGTTTTGTGCTTAAAATGAGCCCCTCTACAACATTGTAGATAGGCTCAACTTCATTTGGCCTTTGTATCTATCACTTCCTTCAATTTCATCAAGTAGGCCATATTTTGTATGCAATTTTTGACCTATTTGTGTTTGTTTTTGGGACCTCGACCCCTACTGGTTTTAGTCTTATTTTGACCCCCTTTACATTTTTCACGAAGAAGGTTTGGTCATTTGATGTATATATTGCATGTCTTATGTTATACCCTTTTGTGGCTCCATTTTGCCCTCCATTTCTAGCATGTTTGTCTTATGATTTAGAGGCTTCCATCTTCTGCATATATGCTTATTTTTGGGTCCTCTTTAATGTTGTAGAAGAAAATTTTTCTATTTGAATTTTCTATATACTACTTGCTTTGAAAATCCTCTCTTTTACCGTATTCTTGCGAGCTTTTGTTGCCATATCTATGCTTGCATTTTGGCCATGTTTATTACTGAAAAAATGCCATATTTGGGACTGCCTTGCTACTGTTCTTGCTTCCATGATCATATTTTGCATGTATAGCATGGCTATAGGCCATTTTGGCTTAATTTCAGACTTTCGGATGAATGCATGCTTCGGTGTCGTTTTCGATTTGTTTCGGGCTGTTTTCCCTTTATTTAGGTGCTGAAATTCCATTACCATGCTTGCATATCATTTCCGCCATTCAGATCATTTTTGCATTGCCTCGTTTATGCTACAATGGGCACGCACTTCGAGGCACCTCATTTTTATCATTCCGGCAGCCTATGTGAGTGTGGTTGAGGCCCTCTCATGTTGGCGTAAGCCCAATTTGCATTTTCATGCTTGTATGCCATTGCCTCGATTTGCGTGTCCGCGGGCGCGCGTTTCGAGGCAGCTTTATTTTTACCCGACGGCCTCCTATGTGAGTGAGCTGAGGCTCTCCCATGTTGGTGTAAGCCCATCGTTGCATTTCGTATGCCATTTGTATCATTTTTGCATTGCCTCGGTTTGCGTGCCCGCGGGTACGCATTTCGAGGCACTTCGTTTTTATCCGACGGCCTCCTATGTGAGTGAGCTGAGGCTCTCCCATGTTGGTGTAAGCCCATCGTTGCATTTCGTATGCCATTTGTATCATTTTTGCATTGCCTCGGTTATGCGTCTGCTGGCACGATTTCGAGGCACTTCGCTTTTATCCAAGCATCTTATGTGAGTGCGACCGAGGTCCTCTCATGTTAGTGTAAGCCCAATCTGCATTTTCCATGTCATTGGCATTGCAGATGCCTCCGCCGGTTATGCGTGTCCGTGCACGCATTTCGAGGCAATCTATTTTATCCGATTTGTATTTCATCATCGCTTCGGTTTGCGCCTATGGGCGCGCATTTCGAGGCACTTTGGTTTTATCCGATTTTGCATCGCATATCATCGCTTCGGTTATGCGTACTGCGGCGCGCATTTCGAGGCACTTCGTTTTATCCGATTTTACATCACATATCATCGCCTCGGTTATGCGTGTCCGCTGGCACGCATTTTGAGGCGCTTTATTTTACCCGATTTGCATTTCATCATTGATTGCGTGCGATGCTGGGCACGCATTTCGAGGCACCTCATTTTATCATTCCGCATCCCGTGAGTGTGGATGGGCCCTCTCATATTGGTGTAAGTCCATCGTTGCATTTCATGCCTTTATGTCATCGCCTCGGTTTGCGTGCCAGTGGGCACGCATTTCGAGGCATCTCATTTGCATCAGCATTGTGCATACTAGGTTGTATCTTAGTTGCATTTCATGCATCTCATTTGCATCAGCATTGTGCATACTAGGTTGTATCTTAGTTGCATTTCATGCATCTCATGCATATTGCATCGTGTTCGGGATAGGAGTTAGCCCGGGCACGGGAAACGAGGCACGTTGCAGACTGAGTGACGAATCGGTCTCAATCCCCAAGTCACCGAACACCGGATTACCCATGATGGAGTTAGGTTTTGTCAGAGCATTCATCCGCATTCATCCCATATTGAGTTGTGCATTCGATTCCTCGGCCATCAGGCATCGGTATGCGTGATTGGTGGCGCGAGGATCGGGACATGCATACATTTGTGAAATACACTCATTGCCCTTTTCCCCGCTTCTCGCTGCAAAGAAAATTCAGAGTTGGCAACTTTCCGGAGCATGGCACGCGTTTCAAGGTTAATTGCAAACAGAGGCTAATTGGGGCATCCCAGTGGATTTCTGCGCCAGGCAGCTACAACATACATCATCCTTCGTATAAGGCAGTCCTCGGCTTGCATGCCATTTACAAATTTTCATAGTTAATTTGTTTAATTAATTAGAAATTTGTAATATTTTGACCGTAATATTTGGGATCAGATATTCTTTTATTCGGACCCTCTGCGCGAGGGCACAACTGTAATAAGGGTGTGTGAGTGTGATGTATGTCTTCCAACCCCCATTTCTTTCTCCCTTTTATTTACCCGCTTTGAATGGTTAGATATAGGGCATATTTCAATTAGCATACAGTATGACAGCATGTTTGCATCATTCATCTGTTTTGCACGCACTGCTACAAGATCATACAAATGACTCAGATTTCAATTCCAAATTGAATACGTGTTAGTTGTAGCATCATCATATGCCATCTTTAGAGTAGCCGAGCCTGCTATAGTTCGCATCTTTGCATGTGTTGCATTAGGCATTCTGTATATTTTAGGATCATGCATGATTTCTAATAAGCTTTCTGTTTTGGCTTGGAGTACTCGGTAAGTGGTTATGCTTTAGCATCCTTGCATGCGTGTGAGTGTTGCCATGATAGCATGCTTGCCATGAGGCTAAATGCTTATGTGATATAACTGCCTTGAATGCCTGTGGGTGGAGGTTGGGTTATTTGAATTGGAGCAATTCATCGATTGTTTGTTAAGCCCACTAGATTGTGGCAAAATCTGTATTTTAAGCCTACTGGGTAGCAAACCACCTTTCACAAACAAACATGAAATGTTTTGTTCCATTCGAACGCCCGATCTATACTTGTTTGTCATGAGCATCACATAGTAATCCTAGGCTAATAATCTAATAAGAGCATACAATGTTTTTCAAAATCGATATCATGATTAGTAGAGGCCGGTCTTTGACCGGCGAGAGGGTGCTCACGATGTGACCTTCCCTAATCGTACCCAAGTTCCCGAGCCAACTTTGGTGATGACGGACACGTGGCCTTTTGGCACCGAGTCAGGGTTTCCTAGATTTCCCATTTTAAAATATTTAGGTGGCGACTCTGTTATCTGGCAAAGCAGTCCATGTTTGGCACTTCTTTCAAAAAAATCTATTTTTCTTCAAAACGATTTGCCGGATTTGGACTCTTTGGTTCGAGATTGAGAACCGCAACAACACAAAAATCGAGTCCGAGCTGTGGCGAGGTCCCCCGCGGGCGTTGTTACAACTACTATCATCCTAGAGGGAGTTTTAGAAGTCAATGTGTCATAAGCAAAAAGAAACGTCCTTGACGACTCTAATCATACGGATTCGGGTGGAGGATGAAGCACGAGGACAAGATACACTTATGACACAAGTGCATTCCACTGCAAAGGTAAATTTAACTTCTGAAAATTCTTTACCTAAATGTCGATTTCATAAAAATAATCACTTGAAGCCAGTTAAGAAAATCTAGAAAAATACTAGAAAGCCACAAAATAAAAATTACCTGAGGAAAAAAAAATAGAACCAAGAACCTCTCACAAGATCTGACAAATGTGACATGTTTTGTATGTAGCAAAAGTGGGCACGTTGCTCGAACTTGCAAATTTCAGAAACAACAGTCTCGACCACAAGCTAATGTTACCGATGAACCATTTATGGTTATGATTACAGATATTTTTATGGTTCAATTTATGGAAGGGTAGTGGGTAGACTCTGGTGCCAATGGCATGCCTGGTACGATAAAGATTGGTTCAAAGATTTTACTCATTTTAATGAGGAGGGGATTATTGTGCTTGGTGACTCAGTTTAACCAAGGTGCTCGGATGTGGGGATATTGGGCTGAAATTTACCTCTGGACGTGAGACGTGTGTTTGTTTTAAAAGATGTGTTATACACACCGTCCACGAGGAAAAATGTGATGTCGAGTTATTTGCTCAACAAAACTAGTTTCAAGCAGACTATTGAATCTGACCAATATATAATCACTAAAAAATGCATACTTGTGGGAAAAGAATATGCATGTAATGGAATGTTTAAATTAAATGTTGAGAATAAAAAAGAACATATTTCTGTTTACATGTTGTCTGTTATGAATTTTTGGCATGCTCGTCTATGTCATATTAATAGCCGATATGTGGAGGTCATGAGTAATTTAGAATTAATTCCCAGATTAACAAATAATTTTGAGAAACGTGAAGTTTGCAGTCAAGGAACTAAAAAACCTCATAAAAGTGTGGTGAGAAATGCTGAATTGCTAGAATTAATTCACACTGATTTATATGAATTTGAAGGAATTTTAACACGTGGTGGAAATAGATATTTTATCACTTTTATTGATGATTTTTCAAAATACAATTATGTATACTTGTTAAAAAATAAAAGTGATGCTTTGAAAAAATTTAAAGAATTCCTTCCTAAAGTTGAAAATCAATTCGATAAAAAGATTAAAAGATAAAAAAGTGATAGAGGCTAGGAGTATGAATCTTTTGGATTCAACTCGTTCACTTAGTCTTTGGGAATAATCCATAAAATTACTCCACTATATTCACCTACATCTAATGGTGTAGCAGAAAGAAAAAATAGAACTTTAACTGATTTAACAAATACTATGCTAATTAAAGCAGGTGCTCATTCAAATTTGTGGGGAGAAGTAATTTTAAATGCATATATTGTCATGAATAGAGTGCCACATAAAAAAACAAAAGTTACAACTTTTGAGTTATGGAAAGGACATAAGCCAAATTTGGGATATTTGAGGATTTGGGGTTGTCTAGCTTTTGTTAGACTTGTGGACCTTAAAAGACCTAAATTAGGTGTGAAAGCTACTACTTGTGTTTTTCTTGGATATGCAACAATAGTACATTTTATAGATTTTTTGATATTGAAAGCAAAATAATTTTTAAATCAGGTAATGCAATTTTTCATGAAGAAAAATTTACTTTTAAATCTAAAAATGGTGGGGGGTCAAAATTATTAAGAAAATATTTTATTTGAAACAAATTCCTCTACTCCTCTTTTACAAAACCAAGACACTATTGTTTTTGAACCTAGAAGGAGTAAAAGAGCCAGATTAGAAAAAAAATTTGGCCCTGATTATCTTGATTTTAATGTGGAGGAAATTCCATTAACTTTATAAGAAGCTTTGGCATCTCCTAGCTTTATTTTGTGGAATGAAGCTGTAAATGATAAGATAGAATCATTATTATTCAATAAAACTTGGGTATTAGTAGATTTACCACGAAGTTGTAAAACTATTGGCTGTAAATGGGTTTTGAGGAAAAAAACTTAAACCAGATGGAATTATTGATAACTATAAATCAAGGCTTGTTGCAAAAGGTTTTAAATAAGAAGTAGATCTTGATTTTTTTGATACATTTTCTCCGGTTACTAGAGTTACATTTATTAGATTATTAATTACAGTGGCTGCAATTCACGATATGAAAATTCATCAAATGGATGTTAAAACAGTCTTTTTAAATGAAGACCTGGATAAAGAAATTTATATGGATCAACCTAAGGGTTTTGTGGAACCCGGTCAAGAAAGTAAAGTGTCCAAGCTAGTTAAATCCCTATATAGCTTAAAACAGGCCGCTAAACAGTGGCATGAAAAATTTGATTCCTGCATGATTGAGAATGACTATAAAACTAATGAATGTGATAAATGCATCTACTATAAATCTGAAGAAAATTCACACGTCATTATTAGCTTCTATGTGGATGATTCACTTATATTCAACTCTAATGTGCATATCATCATAGAAACTAAAAATATGCTTAGTAGCCATTTTGATATGAAAGATCTTGATGAAGCTAATTATATTTTGGGAAAGAAAATTACCAAAACTTGTGATGATATATTTCTTGATCAGTGGCATTATGTTGAGAAAATTTTGAGAAAATATAATTTTTATAAATGCAAGCATGTTCTTACTCTTTTTTATTCTCATGTGCGTTTATTTCCTGTTGAAAATGATGAGGATGTAATTAATCAAAAGGAACATGCTAATATGATTGGTAGCTTGCATTATGTGACTGACTGTACTAGACCTGACATTGCCTATGCAGTTGGAGTACTTAGCAGGTTTACTAGTAAGCTTGGCAGTGATCACTAACTACTCATTAAGCAGATATAATAAGTATCCTGCAGTACTTGAAGGTTACAGTGATGCTGATTAGAATACCTTGTTAGGTAATTCATTATCAATCACTGGTTACTTATTTACATTGGGAGGTGGTGCTATAAGTTGGAAACTGAAAAAATAAACCATTATTGCTAATTCAACAATGGAGGTTGAGCTTATTACTTTAGCTATAGCTAGTAAATAAGCAAATTGGTTGAGAGAATTGTTAATTGAAATCTCTTGTTGGGAAAAACCGATTTCACTTATATTGATTCATTGTGATAACAACGCAGCAATTGGTTGAGTTAACAACTGTTATTATAACAGTAAATCCAGACCTATTAGAAGAAAATACAGTATTGTGGGATCTTATATGAATAATTGCATCATAAATGTGGATTATATTAAATCTGGTGATAATCTTGCAGATTCATTAACTAAGGCCTTAGCAAGAGATAGAGTCTGGAATACATTGAGGGGGATGGGGTTTAAGCTCATTGAATATAGTAGGAGCCATGTATGAGGATACTTAACCCAGGGACCAGATATCTTGTAATTGGGTTCAATAAGAAGAACGATTATATGATGGGCATGAGAAATGCACTAAATTAATTTTACCCATCACTATGATGTAAGTGCATTTATCCTGTAACATTGTAGAGGTTAAGTTATTAAAAAAACTCATAATAAATTTTTGTAGCTCTTAATGAGTGGGGTGTCATAGTTACAGAAACAACCTTGACAGAATTCACCTATGTGAGTGTGGTAGTGAGGTCGTTGTCTATAAGATTTGTGCTAATTCTCAAACACACTTATGAATCCTGGGATCGCACAAGGCTGTAATGTGCTGGCTATTAAAGCTTATATGAACACCTAGAATATTATTTGTGTGCAATAATTATTTATTTCTCTTAAGTAATCATAGTTCAATGCTGAGCATACTATTGGCTCTGGAGTAGATATTATTGTTTCATTAATGGAGGTTCAATGCAGAGCACACCTACCATGATGTATAATATCTTTATTTGCCTAATAATCTCAGATTTTGTTACTTATAATATTAAAATAGGTGGAGGAATGTTAGCAGATATTTTAATATTATAATGCAATATAGAATATATTGTGTGTTTGGGTTCCAAGCAACTTGTTCTCCAAGTTACCTTTCTTTGCCTCCAAGAAAAGTATTCTTGCCCACCAAGTAACTCTTATCTTTTCTTTTCCTCCAAGTATTCTTGCCTACCAAGTAACTCTTATTTTATTTATTTTTCTTTTCTTTTGTCCCAAGTTTTCTTCTTCTATAAATTGAGCTAACCTCTTATCTTGAAAAAAAAAAAAAAAAAGTGTTTGTTATTTTATTATTTTTGTGTGAGATTATCAGGCAAAGAAATAAAGGGTGCATGTGATGAAACTTTGGGTTTAACCAATTGTGTAGTATTGATGAACTATATGACTTAGTTGGGTTGTTGTATCATGGAGGGACAAGTCAAGGTTTTTTCTGCTACATTGGTGTGAGACTTTGTCTAACCGCAGAGGGTTTGAATCTCCTTAAAGAGAATAAATTTTTCACACCTCAGTATTTTCAATAATTATTGTAATTTTTATTATTTATATTTTTTAATATTTTATTTATAATTATCACCAACACATTTCATAAAAATTGAACTCTCAATCTTTTCTCTAGAAGTATAAATTAACCAACTGGCTTGAGAGTCAATCCAATTTTTTTTTTTTTTTTTTTTTTTCAGCGTATACTTTAATAATCAATTTCACTTTATTTATTGACCATGTCTTATTCATGAAAAAAAGAAGAAGAAGATTATTATGATAATCAAAATCATTAATTAATCATTAGAAAGATAAATGATAAATAATTTTGAAAATATATAATACAAAATAAATAAAATAAAATCATGTAATTAAAATTATCACATCAAAATAACTTTTATGTATAATTAATAAAAAATCATATATGAATAATCTAATCATCAATTTGTTGCAGAGGAAATAAATAATTTTTTTTATATTTCTTCATATTTGGTATGATAAAAAACAAACGTCAACAAAAATATTTTTGTGATCAACATTTTATTTGATCAAAAAATATTTTTATTTAAAAATATTATAAAATATTTTTTAAATTAAATTTTACCAATATTACTATACTATCACCACCACCCCTACCCCTGCCCCTACCCCTACCCCTACCCCTATCATGCTACCACCACCATTACATTCCTCACCATATCTATCACTACGGGTGTGTTTGTTTAGACGGACTGGATAAGGGGAATTATAATCCATTGGAGTATTAATCTTGGAATACATTGTTTCCGGACTATTTAGTTGGACTGAATTTGTATTCTATGTTTGTTTAGTCATAGGATTAGATGTCTGAATTGAACTATTTTTAGTAAATCCAATGTTTTGTTGGACGGTCTGGATAAGGATAAATATTCAAAATACTATTTTATCCATGTAATTTATAATTTTTATTTAATATATAATTCTAAATTTGTAATCTATAATTTATAATTTATAATTTATAATTTAACAACAGTAAAAAATTTTAATTTATAAGGCCATAATTTTTAATTTATTATTTTAATTAAATTAAATTAAATTTATAATTTATATTTTTTATTTAATATATAATTTTAAATTAACAACACTAAAAAAATAATTTTATAATTTAATTTGATTTATAAGGCCATAATTTTTAATTTACTATTTTTAATTAAATTAAATTTATAATTTATAATTTATGATTTATATTTTTTATTTAATATATAATTTTAAATTAACAACACTAAAAAAATAATTTTATTTAATATATAAATTCAATTTTTAACAATAAAAAAATTAAAAGGCCATAATTTTTAATTTATTATTTTTAATTAAATTAAATTTATAATTTATATTTTTTATTTAATGTATAATTTTAAATTAACAACACTAAAAAAAATAATTTATAAATGTTCGAGAGACTATTTTATACTTTTTTAATTGTTTATTAAGTAATGGTATGAGGGTAAAATGGACATTTTACACATTAATCCCATGGGATATCAATTCTATGGAAATAATTCCACCCCTCCTCCTAAGATACAATAATCGCTCATATGAGGGACTAATAGTCCGGAGGGACTATTAATCCGAAGCAAAAAAATTGAATCAAATAATGAACTATTAGTTCGGATGAATTCATAATCCAATCCCATGAAATAATCCCTCAAAACAAACACACTCTACTAGTACTAATACAACTATTTATATATTATATTTTCAAGATCTTGATCAAATATAAGAAATATTTTGATTATTATAAATAAAATAAAATAAAACAACTATAAAATTGATTATGAAAAATATATCGCGTGATCCACGCATATAGTCCATTCCATATTTTGGTTTGGTTTTTTAAAGATTGAATTCGGTGTGCTGCATATACATGCATGCAAGAGAGACGCCTGGAAAGTGTCTGTCTTCCCACCAGTCCTAAATTAAATTAAAAGGGTGTTATTAGGTCCATAGGCATTCATTATGCGTCTCGTTTTGAATAATTTGAACCGTTTAATATGTAAAATTTATTAAATTTTACATATTTGTAAAAAATCACATTAATTAAATATCGATAACTATCTCATCGGATTAATTTTCTATCAATTATTTATTTTTTATCTTCTATTTTTTTATACAAAATTAATTTAATCACGTAACTATCAATATCTAATTAACTTAATTTTTTATAGATAAATAGTACTTAACGAGTTATATATATTAATCGGTTCGAATTATCAAAATAAAATTCGTTAGGAACCTTTAATAACATTTTTTAATCCGATCTGAGACTTAAAAAAAGCCACTGCCATCTGGAAAAAGGATCGTGTGTGGTTTGTGTTCTTCAACTTTGTACTTTTTATTAGGCTAGGTTTGGCATGTTCTAAATAAGCTAAAAAGTCAAAAAGTCACTATCTTATTTAAGTCACATCATCCTATTTAAATCACATCATCTCTCTAACACATCACATCAAACCCAACCCAAACCCAATCCAAATCCACCAATAAGTCAAAAAGCACACTTTTTTAAGACACCCCAAACCAACCCTTATGACAAACATTTATCTTTCCACCTACTTCCTTGGTGGAAAGACTCGATAATTATACTGTCGCGTAGGATTCCAATCCCAATCCCAATCAGGAAAGAAAGAAAAAAAAAAAAAAAAAAAGCTTGTTTTTTTACTATTAATGAATATGAACTACATTTGATTTTATTTTCAGAAAAACATTTTAAATTTTTTTTTATAGTTAATGAAATTTTTATTAGAATTTTTACTATTTAGTTTCTTAAAATCTAAAGTAAAACAATTCAAAAAAATTCAAACTCCACATAAACCTTTTTCAATAATAAAAATTAATTTTTATAACCATTACTAAACACATCGATTTTCTTTATTTAAGAAAAATACAAACACGTCTAATATTGGTCTATTTTGATAAATAAGTTACAAATTAATTTTTTTTTACTTTTTTTTAAAAAAAGCAAAAAAGAAAAGAAAAGAAAAAGATAATAGGACTTAAAAAAGCCAAAAAAATTAAAAAATTAAAAAACTGACCTTTAACTAAGGTCTCAAAATAGGCCATTGTTTGTTGTCCCATCTTCTCTATTATTGTACATTTCATATTGGTATGATTTAGACTTTATTATTTTGAAAAATGTTGATCAATTTTCATTTTATTTATTTATTCTAAATTTATAATTTTTTTAAGGTTTCTCGAGCTTAAACAAAAATCAAATTTGAAAAAAAAAAATCAATATGAGAAAAAAAAAGCCAATTTTTGTTATTTTTTTTATTAAACTTAAACCAAATGAAACCTTGGAGTCTTTCTAATATAATTAAATGTTCAATTTAATATAAATCTTCTAATAATTTATGAAAAACACACTACAATTCATGTAGCAAAAGTGACACCCATGCCCAATTAGAAAAGATATGCAAGTGTATTAATTGTTTATGGGAAGAAATTAACCATGTAATTGCAACCACACTTTACCGACAATTAAAACTAAAGATAAACAACAAGCTTACTTCAAATTAAAAATTTACAAATCAGATTCATTGTTCGTATGATCACACAGTATACTTTGTTTAGATTTAAAATTTCTCATTAAAATATAAAGTCTTGCCAATTAAAATTTTCTTTTGGGTGTCCAAAATATGCTAATTTCCTTACTTTTATATATAGTTTTCAATTAAAATTTCATTACAAAAAAAAAATACCAACTTAAAAAAAAAAAAACACATAAAATGTTAACAATTTACAGATTAGTCCACAGATCTGAGAGGAGAGAGATTACTTTTTCTTGCTTTGAGCAAACAATGAAAGCTCCTTTTCCTTGCTCTTCTTCAGTTGATGCTTGATCTTCTCTGTTTCTCTTCAACTTTTGCTCAGTGATTATTCTCTTTCTCTCTGTCTCTTTCTCTCTATCTCTCCTGTGATCTCATAGATCTGCAAAATCTGCCATTATTCTGATCTAATTTTTCTTTTCCTTCAAATTATATTTTCCTTCAAAACAAACAGAGCAAGCTAAAAAACAGAGCAATGGTGTAGAAAACAGAGCAAGTGGTTAATTGAACAGAGCTAGACCCAGGTGGTGGAGGGCTATGATAGTAAAACGGAAAGTAAGGCACAATTGGGTTCGGCGGTGGCGGCGTCGGGAAGTTCCGGTACGGCGGAGGTGGGTACAAGCCGCCCATACCACCGCCACCGCTAGATGGCTGCGGTGGAGGGTAGGAGTAGGTGGTGGGCTGAGAGGGAGGCGGCGGAGGGTAGTAGAAGGTGCCGGAGCTGGGAGGGGACGGCGGCGGGGGACAAATGGAGGAGGGAGATGAGTGCGGCGGCGGCGGAGGAGATGGAGACGGCGGGGGAGGAGGGGATGGCGGCGGCGGAGGGGGGAGGAGTGGGGTGTTGCATGGGTTGTCGCAGGCGGAGCACATTGTGCATTCGATTTGGTACTTTGAACCAACCCATGAATTTGCGAATGCTTGTGAGAGATTTGTTGATGTTGAGATGATGAGAAGAGAGAGAAAATAGAGTCTGAATCCATGAATTGTTTCCATTTTGGTTTGTGTGGATTGCAGAGAATTGGAGAGAGATTTTGGAAGATGATGAGGAGAGAGAAGAGTGAGGGAAGAGAAAGGGAGAGAGTAGTGAGTAGTGGCAGTGGAGGAGAGCGTTGTTATCATATATGGTATGAGGGTCCCTGTACTGGTGATGGGTAGGCTCCTATCTTTGACGCTACACGACGTGGATGTTTGGAAAGTTTGTTATTTTAATAGGGTATTTTAATTTTTTTTTAAATTATTTTAATAAATTAAAAATTTTGTGTTTTAAAAGGTAATTATATATATATTTTTTATAATTAGATATGATTTGTGATAAAAAAATAAAATAATTATGAATTTGATGTAATATTTTTTTTATTAATTATTTTAATCTATTTTAATTTTTTTGTGAATTTTAACTCAAAAAGCAAAAAAATAACCTTTGCCAAACAAGGCCCATATTTCTCTCTTTTTTTAATTAATTTTAAATTCTTTTCTTATTTGAATTATAAATTTAAGTAATAATTAAAAAAAAAGTGTGATATTATATATAAGTAAAATATAATTCATCTTTTTCGTTTTTTTTAATAAAATTTTTACCGAAATTTATAATTTAAACACAGTATTAACAAAAAATTACTTCATTCGTCTAAAAATATTCGTTCTTTATTTTATTTTTCATTATTTCAAAATATTAGTCTATTTTCAAAAATTAAGAACTAAAAGAACATAAATTTCTTATTTTATCTTTTTCAAAATTCATTAGTAATATTTTTTAAGTGTAATAATTATACTACTAAAGGATAATTTTGAAAAATTAATATTTTTGAAGTGTAATAATTGTTCTACTAAAAAAAAATTAAAGGACTTTTTTTAAGTGTGTTTCATGTTTATACCTTCCACTTATGCCTTTTGTGTTGGTTGCATATGGTGTGCAACCTTAAAGGGTTGCACACCATAACAGGACCCAAAATTAAAATTCTCCAAAAGAGATTAATATTTTAAAATAGAGTGAGTAATTTAAAAATTGAAACTCAGTTTTTAAAATTTGTTTTATGTAATGTTACAAAGTCTAAATTCGCCCCCCCCCCCCCCCCCCCAAAAAAAAAAAAAAAAAAAAAACTTACCACAAAAAAATACCAAGTGTGAACTAGATTATTTAAAGCGTGAAATTTATATATAAGATTTAAATTTGGACCACATAATTTCTTTCTTTATATTTTTATGTGGTTAGCTGGTTGGTTTCTAACCTTTCTAAAATCTGAAACATTACCCAAAAAAAATTATGAAATATAATTTTACCAACACAATTTTATTGAGACTGATGTGGCATTAATTTTTTTATTTAGATTGATGTGGCATTAATATTAAATTAAGTGAATATTAATGTCTCTTTGATTTATATATTATTACTTAAAAATTATTAAATATTTAATTTGATTCACACTTTATTCTTATTTTCACTACTAAAATAAGTAATATATTTTCAAAGAGACATCTGTATTTTATTTTTTTATTTGAGAAGTCAAAATATATTATATTAAAATGAAAATAGTAAAGTAATGTTTAATAATAATTGAGAATGAATTACTGAATAATTTTTCATTTACAAAAATGGTAAAAAAATTATAGATCTCTTTTAAAAAGTGAGTTAAAAGCTACTTCTTAATTTTTAACTAATTTTAAATCAAATTATCTTTTATATTTTATACATATTTTTTTAAAAAATTAAAAAAAATCATCTTTTAACTATCTTTCTAAAATACTCGGTAATTAGGCCAAGTTTGGGTAAACTATTTTAGTCCATACTTTTTATCTTTTTATCTTTTTTAGGTTACATCAATCAACATCTCCTCTCTACTTTTTCTACACATAATTCAATAAAAATCAAAAAGTACACTTATTTAATCTTCCCAAACTTAACCTTACTAGCTTTGGTCCAAAATGATACCGTTACACCGACCTCGACCTGTCCTGCCACGTTTTACACCTTCTTTACTTTGACAGCTCCAACCACATTTCGACACGTCAATCCATCAATACTTTAACCAAGGTTAATTAATTTCATCAACCCTATAGAATTCGGCGCCAATTTCTTGAACATTTTCTCATACGCATACACATCGACAAAATAAGAAATCTAGGTGTATATCTCTTTATTTCAATACTACATGCATTATTAAATTTTTTTTATTTTTTATTTTTTATTTATTTTTATCTACTCACTCCTCCTGTGGTGGTTGACTCCACTCTCAACTCGGGGTGAACAAATGTCGAATCGAGTTATGTTTGGATAGAATCGATATTATATAATAAGAAATTTTTTATATATATCTAAATTTAATTAAATTTTAATATTGGACTTTTATATTTAATCAAATTTAGTTTAAAATATAATTATAAATTTTGAATTTAAACATCGAATTATATATTAAAAAAAATTTAAATATTTCATAATTAAATTTAATCATATATTATATTTCTTAAATAAATATAAAGATTTTGTGTATACATTGAAAAATTTCTTAATTACATTCTATCACATATCACCATAAATGTAAGTTTAATATATTATAAACAAATAAATAAATAATTAATTAAATAGTGGGTCAGATCGGGTTGAAAGTATAAATCTCAAACCCAACTCATTAATACTTCGAGTTGAAAATGTTATTTAACCCAGCCTTATAAACTAAAATAATCTTCCCAAACCTCAGAAAAATAAGATTGGGCTGGGCGGGTCAACGAGCTGACATTTACCCCTACTCTCAATCCTCCGTCGACATTATCACCACCACTCTCAACTCATCTCCTTCTATCCTAGATTTCCACAATCAACCTCAAAAGTTAGTGGTTTGTGGGGAATGACTTGTGGGCATGTATGGTTCATAAAGGAAGGTAGTCACAAACGGAGGAAGAAAGAGGTGACGAGAAGAGAATGACGGAGGAGAAATGTGACACTGGTGATGAAGGATGGTTGTTGAGAGAGGAAAATCCAATGAGCAAAATGGGCCGAGCTATATATGTACTCGGTCGAGAAGTGTGGGCTGAGCTATGTATGCAATTGAGGGGAATTTACACCGAACAAAGGACTGGACTACATGTGGAATAGGCCGACCTAAGGATAGTCCGAGCTAATGACACTGTCCTATGTATGGACTGAGCAATATTTGGCCAGCAGCAGTTGACCGGTTGGACAACTCAGAGCTGAGTCGATTGATGGAAGTTAGTAAACAGTCTTATGTTGAGTTATGAATAGCACGACAAGAGTCGCTTTGTGGCCCAATTGGAGTGCGAGGAGAAAAACCCGCTAGTAGTTGTGTGTCAATACCGTTTGGCGGTTTGGCCAAATGTTGTTTGGCAGTATTGACGTGTACACGTGTAAGGATTAGAGAAGGCAGTACAACTACGCGTGCAGAAGCTATTTAAACTGTGCGGCGCCTCCATACAACAGGTTTGGAACATCTGGTTATCAAAGCTACCTACTTCTTTGTCTCTTCATCTTCTTCTTCTCTTTTAGTATGCTAACTTGATCGTCGGAAGGTTTTTCCGGTAACACATCGCCGGGTAGCTCACTGTTTTGTGTTCCTAGGTCACTCGGAAAGAAGCAAAACTTGGACACGAGGAATACGAAAAATGATGAATATTTGCTCCCCGTACAATTGGCATCGTCTGTGGGAAGCCGACAGACAAAACCTTGTTCTCCAAATTTTTCCGGTCATCTTTTATGGCGAACAACGATGACATTTCACTATCCGCCATCGACGACATCACACCAGAGTCCGTTCGGCGCAGAGATGGTTTGCTCGCCATTCCGACGATGGTTGGTTTGGAGACCTCCGCGCGAGGACTTTCCAGAGATGCGCGAGACAAGCACGCAAGGAATTTTGGGTGCTCCGTCAGTCTAAAAAAGCATCGCCGATGGCGAGACTCACACACTCAGCACCAGGAAGACAGGCTGAGAGACTAAGATACCATTATCAAGAAGATGACAACAGAGATGGAGGCCATGAAATGCCAAATGAAGGGAAAAGACGTTGCTGGAGTGGAAAACCACAGTGAGCATGCCCATTCTTGCCGTTCCGGCAGTCGGAATAGACGTTGTCACGAGGAGCTTCAGAGCTAAAGATTACGTCGCGCTAGTGGCGACATTTCGTACACAAGACAACAGTCACCACCCCTCACGTCCGACGACATTGTCGAGATATTCACGCTCTGATTGTTCGACAGACCTAAGAGATGTGTTGGAAAAGTATGCTCATCGGTGGGAAGTGCAAAGGGTGCTTACACTGCAATGACTGGCCCTTAGAGGGCGAGCCAATGAAGAGGTCGCCATGCCACTACCACGTTTGGCGGTACACGCGCCACCAGACAGAGAGTTAGCAAGGCTGAACACCACTTTTTTTTCCCGTCGAGATCGAGAACACACTGCTCCCTTTTGGGTTCCGTCAGCCAAAGTTCATGCTCTATGACGGAATGACCAATCCGTACATGCACGTAAGCCACTTCCGACAGGTTATGGCTGGGCACAAGCGAAACGATGCGCTTATGTGCTTTGTTTTTCCATCGAGTTTAGGTAAGTTGGGCCTGAAATGGTTTGAGAGGCTGCCGGAGGAAAGTGTCAAGAGGTGGCAGCAATTGGCGGAGACATTCGTGACACGATTCAAGACCAACACCAAAACACCAAAAGATGTTGACCACCTTTTGGGAATCAAGATGGAAACATGCGACTTCTTGAAGGCGTACAATGCCAAATATTAGTAGACATTCAACAGGATATATGAATGCACACAAAGTTGGCTATCACCCAATACAAGCATGGTTTTCCAATTAGACATGGGCTGAGGGATGCGCTCACGATGAATCAACCTACAACAATGGAACTGTTGATGCAAATGATTAACGAACACATTAAAGTTGAAGATGACATGGTTGTGGCTAGTGTGAAGACAAATCCAGTAGTGACGAACAAAAGAATCGTAGGAAAAGTCAATGTAATTAGACAAGAGGATGGTCGTGCAAACAACCATGGAAGAGATCTGGGGAGTTCGGCTTTGGAAGATGTCAATATGAAGGCTGAGGAAAAAGGGCATAAAACTCGCATAATATAAATGGCCGATCTATTTCCTGAACGCCAAATACTGCCAATATGAAGTTTTATTCTTAATTTTACTTTTGTAACCTTTTCTATTATGAACGTAATGAAACAAGTAGACCGTTTTTTGGGAATTGTTGTATTTTCATCTTACCAAACAGATTTAGTGCGGTCCAAGAGGCAGCTAATGATCATTTTGACGGAAAGATCAAAATTCCTTGCCGGGTGGATTTTGCTTGGCAAGAGGTTTGTTGATCATTTTGATAAACTTTGAAATTCTTTACTGGGCGGATTTTGCTCGGCAAGAGGTTTGTTGATGGTTTTGATCGACTTTGAAATTCCTTGTCGGGCGAATTTTAATCGGTAAAAGGTTTGTTGATGGTTTTGATCAATTTTGAAATTCTTTGCTGGACAGATTTTGCTCGGTAAGAGGTTTGTTGATGGTTTTGATCGACTTTGAAGTTCCTTGCCGGGCATATTTTTCTCGGTAAGTGGTTTGTTGATGGTTACATTGACTTTGAAATTCCTTGCCGGGCGGATTTTGCTCAGGAAGAGGTTCATTGATGGTTTTGATCTACTTTGAAATTCCTTGTCGGGCGGATTTTGCTCAGGAAGAGGTTCGTTGATGGTTTTGATCCACTTTGAAATTCCTTGTCGGGTGGATTTTGCTCGGTAAGAGGTTTGTTGATGGTTTTGATCGACTTTGAAATTTGATGTCGGGCGGATTTTGCTTGGCAAGAGGTTTGTTGATGGTTTTAATCAACTTTGAAATTTGTTGCCGGGCGGATTTTGCTCGGCAAAAGATTTGTTGATGGTTTTGATCAACTTTAGAATTTTTTGCTGAGATGATTTTGCTCGCCAAGAAGTCTTGCCGAGATGATTTTGCTCGCTAAGAAGTAAGTTGCCGAGCTGACCTTGCTCGCCAACTTTGGAGTTCCTTGTCAACCTAATTTTGCTCGCCAAGAAGCAAGTTGCCGAGCTGATCTTGCTCGCCAACTTTGGAGTTCCTTGTCAAGATGATTTTGCTCGCCAAGAAGTAAGTTGCCGAGCTGACCTTGCTCGCCAACTTTGTAATTCTTTGCCGAGCGAATTTTGCTCGCCAAGAAGCTAGTCACCAAGCTGACCTTGCTCGCCAACCTTGGAGTTTCTTGCCAAGCTGATTTTGCTATTCAAGAAGTAAGTTGTCGAGCTGACGTTGCTTGCTAACCTTGAAGTTCTTTACCGAGCTAATTTTGCTTACCAAGAAGCAACCAAGCTGACCTTGCTCGCCAACTTTGAAGTTTCTTGCCGAGTTGATTTTGCTCGCCATGAAGCAAGTTGCCGAGCTGACCTTACTCGCCAACTTTGGAGTTCTTTGCTGAGCTAATTTTGCTCGCTATGAACCCAGTTGCCAAGCTGACCTTACTCGCCAACTTTGAAGTTCTTTACTGAGCGGATTTTGCTTGCCAAGAAGCAAGTTGTCGAGTTGACCTTGCTCGCCAACTTTGAAGTTCCTTACTAAGCTGATTTTTGCTCTCCAAGAAGCAAGTCACCGAGCTAACCTTACTGACTAACCTTATAGTTCATTTCCGAGCTAATTTTGCTCTCCAAGATGCAAGTTACCGAGCTGACCTTGCTTGCCAACCTTGAAGTTCCTTGCCGAGATGATTTTGCTCGCCAAGAAGTAAGTTGCCGAGCTAACCTTGCTCGCCAACTTTGGAGTTCCTTGTCGAGCTAATTTTGCTCGCCAAGAATCAAGTTGCCGAGTTGATCTTGCTTGCCAACTTTGAAGTTCCTTGCCAAGCTGATTTTGCTCGCCAAGAAGCAAGTTGCCGAGTTGACCTTGCTCACCAACTTTGTAGTTCTTTGCTGAGCGGATTTTGCTCGCTAAGAAGCAAGTCACCGAGCTGACCTTGCTCGCCAACCTTGGAGTTTCTTGCCAAGTTGATTTTGCTCGTCAAGAAGTAAGTTGTCGAGCTGACGTTGCTTGCCAACCTTGAAGTTCCTTACTGAGCTGATTTTGCTTACCAAGAAGCAACAGAGTTGACCTTGCTCGCCAACTTTGAAGTTTCTTGCCAAGTTGATTTTGCTCACCATGAAGCAAGTTGCCGAGCTGATCTTGCTCGCTAACTTTGGAGTTCCTTGCTGAGCTAATTTTGCTCGCCATGAACTCAGTTGCCAAGCTGACCTTACTCGCCAACTTTGAAGTTCTTTACTGAACGGATTTTGCTTGCCAAGAAGCAAATTGTCGAGTTGACCTTGCTCGCCAACTTTGAAGTTCCTTACTGAGCTGATTTTTGCTCTTTAAGAAGCAAGTCACTGAACTGACCTTGCTCGCTAACCTTATAGTTCATTGTCGAGCTAATTTTACTCGCCAAGATGCAAGTTGCCGAGCTGACCTTGCTCGCCAACCTTGAAGTTCCTTGCCGAGTTGATTTCGCTCACCAGCAAGCAAGTGGTCGAGTTGGCCTTGCTTGCTAACCTTGAAGTTCCTTGTCGAGTTGATTTTCTTGTCAGGATGCAAGTTGCGGAGCTGACCTTGTTTGCCAACTTTGAACTTCCTTGCTGAGCTGATTTTGCTCGCTAACAAGCAAGTCACTGAGCTAACCTTGCTCGCCAACCTTGGAGTTCATTGTTGAGCTAATTTTTTCTTGCCAAGATGCAAGTTGCCGAGCTAACCTTACTCGCTAACTTTGGAGTTCCTTGCCGAGCTGGTTTTGCTCGCCAAGGAAGTTACCAAGCCGATTTTGCTCCCCGAAAAGTAAATCGTCGAGCTAAGTTTATTTTGCTTCCAAGAAATTATGCTGATTTTGCACGTCGAGAAGTGAATCGTTGAGTTGAGTTGGTTAAATGGTTAACATGAAAGCCGAAGAACATTTTGAAAAATTGGAGCTATGAAGATTTGTGCAGTAGTGCAGCGTGGGCCCCCGAAAACAAGTGATAAAACTTGATCGAGCTATCATGAAGCTTGATGACGAATCAAGCTGAAATCAAGATTATACAAGAATAATGTAATCCCAATTAGGTTGTAACCGATGGGAGTAAGGGGCAATTGAGAGGAGAAAATCCAATGAGCAGAATGGGTTGAGCTATGTATGTGCTCGGTTGAGAAATGTGGGCTGAGCTATGTGTGCAATTGAAGGGAATCTACACTGAACAAAGGACCAGACTACATATGGAATGGGTCGACCTAAGGATAATCCGAGCTAATGACACCGTCCTCTGTATGGACCGAGCAATATTTGGCCGAGCCGCAGTTGACCGGTTGGACAACTCGGAGCTGAGTCGATTGATAGAAGTTGGTAAACAATCTTGTGCCTAGTTATGGGTAGCACGGTAGGAGTCACTACATAGCCCAATTGAAGTGCGAGAAGAAAAACCAGCCAGTAGTTGCGCGTTAATACTGTTTGGCGGTTTGGCCAAATGTTGTTTGGTAGTATTGACGCGTACACGTGTAATGAATAAAGAGGGCAATACAACTACGCATCCAGAAAAGGACGAGCAGAGTGGTGCACTTAGAAGTTATTTAAACTATGCGGCGCCTCCATACAACAGGTTTGAAACATCTGGTTATCAGAGCTACATACCTCTTTGTCTCTTCTTGTTATTCTTCTCTCTTTGTGTGCTAACTTGATTGTTGGAAGGTTTTTCTGGTAGCTCACCGCCAAGTAGCTCATTGTTTTGTGTTCTCAGGTCACTCGGAAAGAAGCGAAGTTTGGATAAGAGTAGTACGGAAAACGATAAATATTTGCTCCCCGTACAGTTATGGTGTTTTAGAATTAAAATTTAAGTGAAAGAAAATAAAAATATTATGATATTTTTTATTTTAGGATAAAATTATATTTAAAAATTGATGTGTAGAAGTAAAATTACCCAGAATTGGGAGGCATTACTTGAGTTGACCATCAATTTAATTTGATGAACTAACTAAAATGCCCCTCAAGGAATAGACGTTTAAATTTATATATATATATATATATATATCCTTACCCTTTTCATTTTATTCTCCAAAACACATAAAAAATGCAACACTTCGGTTGTGTTTGATAGAATTTTGTAAATATGATTTAAGAATAGAGTTATATTTTGAATTTATAAGTTTTGAAATTATGATTTGAGTATGAAAAATTTGTTTGATGAATGAGTTTTGAAATGAGTTTTGAATTGAGTGGGGAATTTTGCTATGACATATGATATTTGATACAAAAACTTATAACTCATAACCAAACACATAACTCAAAATTCTATTCAAAACTCATAATTTTTTTTTAAAAAATTCAAAAAAGATTTTTTATTAAATATATAAAAATTAACATGTGTCAATTGCCAAAAAAAAAATACATTGCTCCGTTGACCGGTGAAAAGTCCAATTAATCCAAATTTTCTCGTATTGGGCAGAATTTTTAAAAATAAATATAAAATTAATTTTTACAAACCGTAAACAAATACGGTGTGCAAATTAAAACCTGAAATTAACATTCCAAAATTCTACCATACAGGCCTTCAGTTCTGCAAGCACCTTTACACGCACAAATTTTTAAAAATAAAAAATAACAAAACCAGCACATGATAGATTTGTGTCCACTTCAAATTCAAAACTTGATTAAAATAATTTATAATTTTTAAAATGTTACTATTATATTAATTTTATAATATTTTTCAAAGAAACATAGAGATAAAAAAATTATTAATTATTTTATTAACTACTCAAATGCATAAGTCTCACGTACATGTAAGAATTGATAAAATAATTAATAATTTAATTTATTAGTATTTAAAAAAAAAATTATGAAATTTTGATTTAAAAAATCCTCTTTTAGGAAGATGATTAAAAGTCAAAAATTAAGTTTTAACTTATTTTGGGTCACATCATCTCTTTACTTTTTTACATATATATTTTTTTTATAAAAAGTCAAAAGGCCAAATTTTGGCTTTCGTTTGGGATGTAGGTTGACTGTTTAGCTATTTTAGCCTGAGAGTAAAAGTCTGGTTTGGAATGAACTTTTGACTTTTTTTACTTTTGTGAGAGAAAAATAAAATGATTATAATTTAAATGTGACGTTTTATTTTATTAATTTTTTAATTAAATTTTTCATTTTATAACTAAAATAGCTAAAAATTCCCATGCCAAACATATTAATCAACTTCTCAAAACAATTAAAATTAATTTTGAAATGGTTGTTGGCAATGACTTTTTAGCTAAAAAAATATATAAGATAAAATAGATTAAATAAGTTAATAAGATAAAATATAACATTTAAACTATAATTATTTAATTTTTTCTCTTATAAAAATTAAAAAAACTAAACTAAACAAACTTTTAATCTTAAATTAAATTAGTTAAAAAAAAATTAAAAAGTCAACAACTATGTGGGTGTTATTTTAGTAAGTTATTTTAGTTTTGACTATTTTAATAGGTTAAAATTTTATATTTAGAAAAATAATTAAATTTTTTTATAATTAAATGTGATATTTATAAAAAAAAATAAAAAAAATAATTATAAATTTAATATTATATTTTATTTCATTGATTATTTTAACATATTTTATCATTTTATGAATTTTTACCCAATAACCTTTGCCAAACACCGTCAGGAAATGGGAGAGTCATGGCAGTCGGCATTGACCGCAGAACAGATTGTTCACACGTGCGTGGATTGTGGGATGAGCACATATTACAAGACGTGACGTAATGAAGACGCAACCAATCCCACGGGCCACATGGGTTGCCGAACTTGTCCTTGTGTTCGGTTTTGCGTTAAGGAGGCCGACCTAGCTACACATAGCTTTTAGTACAAAATAGACATTATAGTCACACACAAGGTTAATTATTTATTTTTTAGTGGTGAATTAGATTTGAGTAGGGAGACATAGTTCTAATATTAGAGTTTTAGTGACATATCAAATAAATAAATATAAAAACAAGAAAAGTTAGTTAAAATATCATATCATCAGGTAAAAATCACTATTAACGTTTTTAAATTAGAATTTTTAAATATTATTGATTAAGAAATTATTTGGAATAATTTAAATAAACGTATTTTTTTGATTTTTTATAAAATATTAGTTGAATATAAATTGAGTTTAAAGTGATGTAATAAAAAAGTGATAAGATTTAAAGAAGATGATATGAGAATAATAATTTTTTAATTTTTTGAGTTTTTAAAGTGGTGACAAATAAGGCATAAATTTGTAATTTCTGTCATTAATTTCTTCTCTCAATTTTTATACTGACAATTTAAGAAATAAATACTCCACCAAGCTGGGCCCAGCCCAACTTTCTTTACTGTAAATTTGAAAGATCATAATCTTAAAATTTTCCAAAATTCCAAGTCATCTTGGCAAAGGAATACTCATCTCATTCATAATTTTTCTTCGAAAATCAAAGATGCTTTCAAGCCTTCTGTTTTTTATGACAGTAATTCGAACTTGATTATTCACTGGACTTTTTCTTGTGCAGGTAAACTCATGATGAATACTGATGGTTGCACCAATGGAGACCTAGGGGAAGGAAGATTGGTGGCTTGATCCAAGAAAGGCATCTGGATTTGTGAATTCTATGAAAAACTCGACGTTTGCTCAAACTTGGATTTGCTCATCATTGAAAAACTTGACGTTTGCTCATCATTGAAACTGACTCAACAACTGCCATTGATATATTGAAGGACGGCTGTGTTATCACTTCTCCTCTCAACAGCTTGGTGGAGGACTCCAAGTTCCTCATTCAAAGATGCGGCTATACAGTCCAACATGTTTTAAGGGAAGGCGACAAGAGTGCCGATGGTTTTGCCAAGATGAGTGCAAACCAACACGAACCTGTAGTGGTCATGGACGATGCCCCCGAAGAAATCTGCAACCAAGTGGTAGCGGATATGGTGCGACAGAATTACCTTAGGCTAGGCCTGTAAATGGAATGGATTCAGATCGATGTGTCAAAATCTGAATATGATCCGATTAAGATAAATCCAAATCCGATATGAATCCGTTTAGTCCATATCTAATTATAGATCACTCAAATTCGAATTCGAAAATTTTGAATATCCAATCCGATCCATTTATTTATTTATTGAGCTATAATTTTATGTAGTTTGATTTTTTTTTTTTTCATTTTGTATTTTCTTCATTCAAATTGAAAATAATCTAATCAGATCGGATTATCGAATCAGATTGAATTTTTGCATATTCAATCCGTTTAATAAACGGATTTGGATTATTAGATTGTTGGATCGAATATTTTATAAATGGATTCGAATTTTCAGATCAAATTCGAATTAAATCCGATCCATTGATAGCCCTACCTTAGGCCCTAATTTGAGTTCTCTAATTTCTTTTGTTTTTTTTTTTTTTCTGTTATTTTCTAGTCCGATGTACCCAAAAAAAAAAAAAAAAAAAAAAAAAAAAAAAGTTATGAATTTATCTCTAGAGTGGTTTAATTAGATGATTCGCATTATCTTGATTTTTTCTATAAAAAAATCCGAAGTTAGAGGTCTCCGGAGGGACCATTCAATGATCATAACAATATTAAATATTTAACTATGAATGTGTCTTTTTCTAGTATCCTTAATTGCGACATTGTTGCGTCCTATTATAGGCAAATAGTACTGTACTTATCATTATTGTAGGTTGTGGGATAACTTATTTTTTATTGGATGAATAATTCTTTATTAGTGGTCATTTCGTATAGATGGGCTGGATTATACTTGTTTGATCACTATGGTCGGCTCCCCCTTAAGTTTTTCCTAGCCGAAAAAATCTCGATCTCAAATGTTGGGCTCCCCTTCCTCTTTGAGCCTGCTCGTGCCCAAGTTCCTTTGGGCCGAACTTCTTCCTTCCACAATAAATATTAAATATGCACCTAATTTACATTTTAAAGAAAAAAAAATTGAGAGAAAAGAATCACAACAAATATATGAAAAAATAAAATTTATATGCAAAGTATAGATTCAAACAACTGACTTTCTAGCAAGGTAGAAGGGGTTTTGGCAAAACAAATTAGCCTCGTTATTTCTTTTATAAATTTAGTTATTGATTTTTAATTTGATCAATTTTATTTTAAATTTTTTTATGTTGTGCTAATTTAATTTGTTTAATAATATTCCTTTATAAATTGAATTGAAAACAAATGACAAAATAGTTTCCTCATTTATGTTTTTAAAGTGATTGCAAAGTTGATTTCTAATTTAAAATGGTCCATTTTTTTTTATTTAATGAACCATTTTGGTTATGTTCCTATTTAGTTCTTTAACGATGTTATTATTGTAAGAAATTAAATGAAAAAATTATAAAAATTAAATTAACAAAAGAAATAAATTAGGGGACACATACTAATCAGTCCTATTAATCAAATTTATTTATCTACAGATCCTGACTGATAAATTTATCGCTATAAATTTATTCATAAAAATAAGATAAACTGATAATAAATTTATCAATACGACTTAATGGATAATAAATCATAAAAATAAGACTTATTAGTAATTTATCCATAAATTAATGAACCTATAGGTATAACTTTCCCTAATTTTGTTTAAAGGGGCTGAACCCTTCTTTAGTTCACAGTTTGCCACATTAGTTCATTTCACTCTTGATATTTTATAATTTTTTATTTTATTTTTTATAATGAAATATCACACCATACATTTACTACATTTCTTCATTTATAAGGGATTTTTTTTTCTTAACAATCTTCATTTATTTATTGTCAAAGATAGCGTTAGTATATTAGTATGATTAGATTATAACTGAAGAGTTCGCCACCACCCCCATCAATTCAAATCATTAACCTCTCACTTACTACACTCTTAGATATAATGGTAAGATGGTTTGTGGCTAAAATAATCACAAAAGACAAAATAGGTTATTTTAACCACAACAAACAAAACATCACATTCAATTCATAATCATTATACTCTTCTCTCACAAAAAAGTTAAAAAAGCTAAAAAGTTAAAAAATCCTTTCCAAATTAAAATTTTTAATCTAAACTAAAATAATCAAAAAAATTAAAAAAATCAAAAAAATTAACCCACTTCCCAGACTAATCTTGAGTCACACCCTAACGGCCCGTCTTCATTTATTTGGTTGGTGACAAAAGTTACACAACCAAAACGACATCGTACGGTTCTATCACCATCCACGTAAACTTTTCAGGATGGGGGTGGGGTGGTGATCTATCTGCACAACACCAAGTGGGTCCACCAAACTTCTTGTGTGAATTATATTTAAGCTTGTGTTTGGGAAGTAGGTTTGTGGATTTTTTTGGTTAAAATAATGACAAAAAATAAAATAAGATTTTTTTAGTTTAACAAGATAAAATATTACATCTAATTCATAATTATTACATTTTTTCTCTCACAAAAAAATTAAAAAAGCTAAAAGTTATTTTCAAATCAAGCTTTTTAGTCCCGGGCTAAAATAGCTAAAAAAGTCAAAAAGCAAAAAATCCAATTCACTTCCCAAACGAACCCTTAAAGAAAATTAAATTAGTGTATATTTAAGAAAATAATTATAAATCAGTAAAAAAAAATTAAAAATTAAATTTAAATTTTTTTTAATCAACTCTTAATAACTTTATAAAAATATCACTGAGTGATAATTTTCCTTACGTTTATAGCAATTTTCATCGTCAATTTCCTAATATTAGGTAAATATTGTTAAATCATTACATAGGCTTCGTTTGGCTATGTGGATTGGGTTGGGTTAGGATTAAATTAGTCATTAAAAATAAAATAGACTAAAAAGTCAATAAAATAAAGTGTCACATTCAAATCATAATTATTTCAATTTTCTCTTATAAAAAAGTTAAAAAAAATAAAAAAAAAAACCAACTGAAACAAATTTTTTAGTCAGATGCTAAAAAAATCCCAACTTTAAAAAATTAATAAACGGCAATATGATCTTTACTCTGTTTGATGAGAAAAGGACAACTTTTTATTAACTTTGCTTTTTTAGATAGGATCAAAGGCTAGCAATTTTGTTATTTTTAGGAATCAGCCAACTAAAATCTCAACTACTATTATATGTGTGAGTAAATTTAAAGATAATATTTGAAGAATTTCTAGTATTACTTAAATTTAAATTAATGTACATAAAAATTCTAAGTTTAAGAAATTGGGGGACCAGATGCTAATAATGCTTACTTCACTAGGAAAAAAGTTTTTAATCGTAGAGATTAGTATAGCACCGTCTGGATAATGTGCGTGGACAACCGAAAAGAAAAGGGTAAGAATGAGAAAAGTAGGCTATTCTTTCTATTTTAAATTTGAAAATTTTGGAATATATATAACTTTACAAATATTGCACACGAAAGAAATTAAATGGAGAATAGGAAATGAATATGTTATTTTAGTTGATTTTTTTGACTATTTTATGTTTAAAAAAAGTTGTGTTCGGAATAATAATTGGCTTTTTTATTTTTTATTTTTTTTATAGATTTAATGGTTGTGAAAGAAAAAATAAAATGATTATAAACAAAAAAATTGTTATTTTTTGTTTTGTTTTGTTTTCGAGGTCTACAATCACAACAATGCTCAAAATGTGAACTATGTTGCTCTGATTATGTCTTATCTACTTAGGCCAAGTTTGACATATTGTAAAAAAGTCAGAAAGTCAAAAAGTTACTCAAAAAATTAAAAATTTAACACTATTCACCAAAAGTCAACAATTACGACTGCATAACTCCAAATCCTAATTTTTTCCTACAAATCAATTTTTACAATTTTTATTACACATTTTTTCATAAAAAGGCAAAAAGTTAACTCAAACATCCATATTTTCTTCCTCAATTTTTTAGTCTAAAAAGACAAAAAATACACTTATTTAAAATATCCCAAACAACTCCTTAATATTATAATGTAATATATCTATTATAAATAACCCAAACCAAACTAAATTAAAGAAAATGATTTTTTCTTCACAAATTCCCGTCTTCTTTTTTTTTTTTTTTTGGATGAAAAAATAGTAGTTTGGATGGAATGACCAGCCGTAGCAATCTTTTTTAGGCGTGATCAAAGGATCTCATTATACATCAAGACAAGAAATGTCTAGATATGTCAGATAAAAAGAGAGTATTGCATACAAGAAACAACAGACACTTTCTCAAGACGAACTTGACCCATAACCTGATCTCATTCCAACCCCCACCAGCACCACCACCACCAGCACCACCACCACCACCACCAAGATCTTAATGAGCAAAAGCCAAAAATATGAATGGAAACTGCATGTTCCACACAAACTCGAACTCAAAGTTATTATAACAAAAACTAATCACTACAAGAAAATACACCTTTGGCGACTAAATTTTTAGTCGCCAAAGGTCCATTTTTAGTCGCCGAAAGTCGCTGTTTAACCTTCCCCGACTAATTTTTTTGGTCGCCGGTGTTGTCGCCAATAAACGGTCGCAGAAGGTTTCGGCGACTAATCTGTGTTTTAGTCGGCAAAAGGCAGATGTTTAGCGACTAAAGGTTTGGTCGCCAATACTCAATTCCATTTTTGGAAATTATACCTTTGGCGACTAAAATGTTAGTCGCCAATAGTTAATTTTTTTTTTTATTATTTATACAATTGCCACTCTTTTGGCGACCAAAGTTTTTTGTCGCCAAAAGCATGTCAAAAAAAAAAAAAAAACACCACTGTGTTGCCTCAGGAGCTCCCCACGAGTTTCGAACCTGTGACCTCCACCTGCCAAGCCTTAACACAACACGCCAGCCCACTATACCACTCAACCATCACGCGAATATAATTGCAACTTATATTATTTATATATTATTTTCACAGTTTTAATACAAAAACTATATATTTAAATATAATTAAATATATTGAATATAATTTATGTAAAAAATAAATGATTTACTAAAAAAAATTATAGGCCACTTTTGGCAACTAAAATAAATTTTTAGTCGCCAATTTACTAATTTTCGGCTACTAATTATTTGTTTTGTCGCTAAAAAATGAACTTCCGTCTACAATGAAGCAGTTTTGGCGACTAAATCTGGTTTTAGTCGCCAAAAACGTCGCCTTTTAGCTACTAAACAGAGTTTTAGTCGGCAATTGATAGTTTTTAGCTACTAAACTTTTTTTTGTAGCCAAAACTTTGCACTTTCAGCGACAAAAATGCTGTTAGTCGGCAAAACACCTATAATCGGCGACTAAACAATTTTTTAGTCGCCAAAACCATCACTTTTGGCGTTACAATTATTTTAGTCGCCAAAAACCATCACTTTTGGCTACCAAACAACCTTTAGTCGCTAAAACTGCTGTATTCGGCGACTAATTCATTTTGGTCGGCAAAAGTCTTGATTTTTGGCGACTAAATCCAGTTTAGTCGCCATTTGTGCAACTTTCAGCGACGAAATTTAATTTTTTAGTCGCCAATGATGCTTTTTGTTGTAGTGAATGAAACTGAGCTGTTTGGCACAAGTTCAAAATTCAATTTGTATGTTTTAGTTAAAAATAACCTATTTCTAAATTTGCGGCAAAATATATGCACAGACATCCTTCTCACGTGTCTTCACATTACTTAAAACCATGTCAACCAACAAACTCAAAAAGTTTGAGACAATTGGTTGCTTAAATTTAGTTAGGTTGGTATTATCACTTTTGAAGTTTCAAAATCATAATAGATAAATGCAAGTGACATTTCAGATGTAGAGAAGGAAGGATAGTGACTTGTTTCACCTACCACTTTTCCAATTAAAATGACCCTAATGCAGGGACTCAAAAAGAGAGTTGCTTAGTAGCCCAAGGGCCATCATAACAATGGTACCATATATTGGAAAAAAGAAAAATTAAGTGTACAAAAATTTTTAATAAAATCGAACACAGATCTGAGACAAATTATATTTGTATTTGTATCTTATAATATTATAGGTGGATCCGACTGTGAAGGAGCCAATGGGAACTCAAACAGGACCTGACCTAGGAACCAGACAAAGGTTGCTGTTTGGTTAGCAGTGTGCAATGATCATGGTCTGGATTCCAATGAAGATTATTCCTGAAGAATTCCCTGGTGCATTTTATTCTCACCATCATGTGCCTTGTAAATTAAGAAGTCCACTTTAATCTTCTTATTATTAATTATGGTAACAATGCTTTATGTTGAAATAATGTGTAGATTTTGTTGGAAATATTTTGGAGGTATTGATAATGTCATGGGAGCTTTTTTGATAAATTTATTTTCTAAGAGTTTTATTCCATCCAACCCATATTCTTTTTGACTATTCCATTAGGTCCAATTTGAGATAAGAAGACCAAAATACCCTTTTCATCTACTTATGTTCCATTTAGTTCACATTATTTTCTCATATTTCAATAAGTCCTATTGGTGATATAATTACCAAAATACCCCTAATGTGAATGTTCACACCGTCAATGTGAATGTTCATCTCGTCAATGTGTAGGGGCCCGGCCCATGTTGATCCTCGTGGGTGTCCGGAAAAATTCGAGTCGGGCCAGGCCGGCTCACAAGCCAAAAAAATAGGCCCGGCCCGGCCCGTTGATAATGTGAATATTCACATTGACAAGTTAACATTCACATTGACAGGAGTGTAAAATTGGCCCGCGGCCTGAGGGCGGCCCGAAGCCAGCCCGCTTCCCGGGGCGGGCTCGGGCCGGCCCGTTCATAATGTGAATATTCACATTGACATATCAACATTAACATTGATAAGAGTGTAAAATTAGCCCATGACCTGACCGAGCCGGGCAGCCAGCCCGTTGACAATGTGAATATTCACATTAACATATTAACATTCACATTGATAGGAGTGTAAAATTAGCTCATGACTGTGGTCCAAAACCCGCCTGAGCTCATGGGCTACTGGCGGCGGGCCTGATAATTGATAATGTGAATATTCACATTGACATGTTAACATTCACATTGATAAAAGTATAAAATTAGTCCGCGCCCCGTGGCTGCCCGAAACCA
Source organism: Camellia lanceoleosa (assembly GCA_025200525.1). Lineage (NCBI taxonomy): Eukaryota > Viridiplantae > Streptophyta > Magnoliopsida > Ericales > Theaceae > Camellia > Camellia lanceoleosa. The sequence goes on from CM045762.1 coordinate 185,836,508, forward strand.
GCCTACGGCCCGTGGGCGGCCCGGCCTGTTGACAATGTGAATATTCACATTGACATGTTAATATTCACATTGATAAGAGTGTAAAATTGACTCGCGTCTCATGGGCGGCCCAAAACCCGTGGGTGGCCCGGGGCGAGCCCGGCCCGGCCCATTGACAACGTGAATATTCACATTGACATATTAACATTCACATTGATAATAGTGTAAAATTGGTCTGTGACCCGTGGGCAGCCTGAAGCCTAGCCCCAGGCCGGGTTAGGCCCGGCCTGGCCCGTTGACAACGTGAATATTCACATTGACGTGTTAACATTTACATTGATAAGAGTGTAACATTAACCCGTGGGCCGACACCCGCCACGACCGTACGCCCGAAATCGCGGCCTGTTGACAATGTGAATATTCACATTGACATGTTAACATTTACATTGATAAGAGTGTAAAATTGACTCGCGTCCCATGGGCGGCCCGGGGCGGCCCAGGTTTGGGTCCGGGCCTACCCCGAGCTGCGGGCGAACTTCGGACAGCGGACAAATTTTACACTTCTATCAATGTTAGTGTTAACATGTCAATGTGAATATTCACATTGTCACGGGTCGGGCCAAGCCCGCCTCGAGCTGCGGTCTGGCTTCAGGCCGCCCACGGGCTGCGGGCCAATTTTACACTCCTATCAATGTGAATGTTAACATGTCAATGTGAATATTCACATTGCCAACGGGCCGGGCCCGCCCCGGCCCGAGGTCGGGCTTCGGGCTACCCACGGGTCATGGGTCAATTTTACACTCTTAACATGTCAATGTGAATATTCACATTGTCAACAGACTGGGCCAGGCCCGCCCCATGCCGTCCACGGGCCATGGGCGGGTTTCGGGCAGCCACGGGGCCCGGGCTAATTTTACACTCTTATCAATGTGAATGTTAACATGTCAATGTGAATATTCACATTGTCACGGGTCGGGCTAAGCCCGTCTCGGGCTTCGGTCGGGCTTCGGCCCGCCCATAGGTTGTAGGCCAATTTTACACTCTTATCAATGTGAATGTTAACATGTCAATGTGAATATTCACATTGTCAACGGGCCGGGCCAGCCCCGGGCCGCGGGCGGGCTTTTGGCCGCCCATGGGCTGCAGGCTAATTTTATACTCTTATCAATGTGAATGTTAACATGTCAATGTGAATATTCACATTGTCAATAGTCCGGGACCGTCACGCATGGGCGGGTTTCGCGCCACCACGGGACGGGGGCCAATTTTACACTCGTATTAATGTGAATGTTAACATGTCAATGTGAATATTCACATTGTCAACAGGTCGGGCCGGGCCGGGTCGGGCCCGCCCTAGACTGCTTGCCAATTTTATACTCTTATCAATGTGAATGTTAACATGTCAATGTGAATATTCACATTGTTAATGTGTCGGTCGCCTTTACCCGCCGTATGGTTTCGTAGCCACGAGACGCCGCTAATTTTATACTCCTATCAATGTGAATGTTAACATGTCAATGTGAATATTCACATTGTCAACGGGCCGGGCCGCTGGCGGGCTTTTGGCCGCCCATGGGTCGCGGACTAATTTTATACTTTTATCAATGTGAATGTTAACATATCAATGTGAATATTCACATTATCGGACCGACTTACCGACCGCCATACATGGCGGGTTTCGTGCCACCACGGGACGGGCCAATTTTACACTCGTATTAATGTGAATGTTAACATGTCAATGTGAATATTCACATTGTCAACAATGGTCCGGCCCGCCGGGTCATAATAATTTTATACTCTTATCAATGTGAATGTTAACATGTCAATGTGAATATTCACATTGTTAACAGGCCGGGTCGGGACCGCCCCGGGGCGCCCACGGGCCGTGGGCGGGTTTCGGGTAGCCACGAGACGCGTGCTAATTTTACACTCCTATCAATGTGAATGTTAACATGTCAATGTGAATATTCACATTGTCAACGGGCCGGGCCGGGCCCGCCCGGGGTCGCTGGCAGCTTTTGGCCGCCCATGGGTCGCAGACTAATTTTATACTCTTATCAATGTGAATATTCACATTGTCAACGGGCCGGACCGGGCCCGCCCCGGGCCGCCCATGGGCCGCGGGCGGGTTTCGCCCCACCACGGGATGCGGGCCAATTTTACACTCCTATTAATGTGAATGTTAACATGTCAATGTGAATATTCACATTGTCAACGGGCCGGGCCCGCCCCGGCTCGTCGGCAGGTTTCAAGCCGCCCACGGGCCAATTTTACATTTCTACCAATTTGAATTTTAAAATATAAATTTTCACATCATTAAATTGCTAATCCTTCAAAAAATATTTATAAGGGTATCAAAATTGAATATAAGGGTATAAGTGTCCAAGAAAATAGTGTAAATCAAGAAAATGGACTTTATGGAATAAAACTATACATACATGGGACTAAATGGGTTAAAAAATTCCTTCATGGACTTTTTGGGTTAAAACACTTCTAAATTGGACTTATCAATAAAAATCCCTAATGTCATCTACCAAAATAACAGTCAAACTCTTAATTACAAGATCTTGTCTCTAAAATTTCTATCATCAAGTTTCAATATACTCTTAACCGAATAATATGGTGAGAATTTCAAAATACAATCATATAATTTTTAAAAAAATAAGAATTTTGAAAAAAAAAAAAAAAATCCTATGTGGTGACACTAATATTTGGTGAGTAACTTAACAACCTTCAGGTAAGACGTCCTAGTGAGTATATATCATAGTGGGATCTCCCTTGATTACAACAATGATAAATTGGTGGAAATTGAGATTTCTCACTTGTCAAGAAAAACAACCAATCAAGTCCAGTAGAGACACAGAAGAAGTTCAGATTTTTATTGAAACATAATAAATTACTGTCATATATATATTTTTTAAAACTATATTTAGGTCATAAATTTAAATAAAAAAATATAAATTAAAATCTATGTTTAGGTCTCAACTACTATTATATGTGTGAGTAAATTTAAATATAATATTTGAAGAGTTTCTAGTATTACTCAAATTTAAATTAATGTACATAAAAATTCTAAGTTTAAGAAGTTGAGGGACCACATGGTAATAATGCTTACTTTACTAGGAAAAAAGTTTTTAATCATAGAGATTAGTATAGCACTTTTGTGGACAACCAAAAAGAAAAGGCAAAGAATGAGAAAAGTAGGCTATTCTTTCTATTTTAAATTTGAAAATTTGGAATATATATAACTTTACAAATAATGCACACAAAAGAAATTAAAATGGACAACAGGAAATGAGCTGAGACCATGGCTCCTTTGACTATTTTATGGTTAAAAACAGTTGTGTTTGGAATAATATTTAATTATTTTTATAAATTTGATAATTGTGAGAGAAAAAAATAAAATAATTATTAAAAAAAAATAAAAATTATTGTTTTTTGTTTTGCTTTGTTTTTGAGGTCCACAACCACAACAATGCTCACACGTTAAAAATAACCCACTCGGCAAAATATATGCACAGACATCCCTCCCACTTGTCTTCACATCACTTAAAACCATGACAATCAACAAACTCAAATTGAGACAATTGATTGCATAAATTTAGTTAGGTTGGCAATAACTTGAAGTTTCAAGATCATAATAGATAATGCCAGTGACATTTCAGAAGTAGAGAAGGAAGGATAGTGACTTGTTTGGCTTGAGTCACCAACCACTTTTCCAATTAAAATGACCCTAATGCAAAGACTCAAAGAGAGAGTTGCTTGGTAGCCCAAGGCCCATCAAACTCTTAATTACGAGATCTTTTTGTTATGAGAATAGTAGAAAGAGAGAAAATAATATATATTGTATATATTCAATTCATCAATTACAATAAGAGAAGCATGTATATATAGGCCAAGAAACCTAGGTGTATAGGAAACTTAGGTGTATAAGAATACAAGAGTCCTAAGTATAATAGGAATAGATAACAAGAGTCCTAAGTATAATATAAATAGATAACAACTAACACCCCCCTCAAGCTCAAGGTGGTAAAGCAGATAGTAACTTGAGCTTGGCGAGGAGATCAGAGAAGCGTCCTAGAAGATGAGCTTTGGTGAAGAGGTCAGCGATCTGATCAGCAAAGGTAATAAAAAGAAGACGAACAGTGCCCCTAGTAACATGCTGGCGTATGAAGTGGCAATTTATCTTAATATGTTTGGTGCGACCATGGAAGACATCGTTATGTGCAATCTGAATAGCACTCTGGTTGTCACAATAAAGATTGGTTGCAGAAGAATAAGAAACTCCCATATTAGAAAGAAGCCAACAAAGCCACATAATCTCCTGAGTAGTGTCAGCAAGAGCACACCACTTAGCCTCGGTACTAGAATGAGTAACAAGAGTTTGCTTCTTACTATGCCAGGCAACATAAGAGGTGCCCAAGAAGAAGCTGAACCCAGTAGTGGAATGACGGTCAATAGGATCCCCTACCAATCTGCATCAGAAAAGGCATGAAGCTGTAAAAAAGACTGTACGGAGTAGTGAAGACCATGAAATAGAGTGCCTTTGAGATAGTGCAAAATGCGAATCAGAGCATCATAGTGTAGAGAATGAGGGGCAGCTATGAATTGACTGACAATGTGAACAACATAAGCAATATCTAGACGAGTAACCGTGAGATAGACAAGACTGCCAACTACTTGACAATATTTGGTGGCATCAGACAATAGAGAACCTTCAAGAGGTGTAAGACGAGTCTGACGATCAACAGGAGTAGTGGCAATCTTGCAACAGAGAAACTGTCGTGTCCATCTTGAATATGTCGATTGTTTATCTTGTCAAATTGCTAAACAACCTGCTTTATCTTTTAATAACAGTACTTCTATGTCTATTGCTCCTTTTGATCTTGTGCATTCAGATATTTGGGGACCTTCCCCCACACCGACCATGGGGGGGTTAAGATATTTTGTGATTTTTGTTGATGATTTTTCTCGTTATACTTGGTTTTTTCTTCTCAAAAACTGATCTAAACTTAAATAGATTTATTATGATTTATTTGCCATGGTTCACTCTCAGTTTTCTCGTACTATTAAAATATTTCATTCTGATAATGCTAAAGAGTACTTGGATTTTGAATTTCTGTCTTTTCTTCGGGCTAATGGTATACTATCTCATTGCTCTTGTGCAGACATGTCCCTACAAAATGGACAAGCCGAAAGGAAACACCGTCATATTCTGGACACTACCTGAGCTCTTTTCATCTTATCTTCTTGTCCTAACAAGTTTTGGGGGGAAGCTATCCTCACTGCCATCCACACCATAAATCATGTACCTACACCTGTCATAGCTAATATTTCCCCTTACGAGTGCTTGTATGGTTCTCCTCCTGACTACACCACTCTTAAAGTTTTTGGTTCTGCTTGTTTTGTTCTACTTTAGTCTTATGAACACACTAAACTAGAACCTTGCTTTCGTCTTTGCTGTTTTCTGGGATATGGTATAAAACATAAAAGGTATCGTTGTTGAGATTCTATCTCCAAGCGACTTCGTATTTTCCGTTATGTGGTCTTCTGGAAACACAAAATATTCTCAAATCTTTCCAAGTTTTATTTACCATAGTCCACCCACTCATCGATCTTTACTAATCTCTCTATTGACTTGTTTTTTGATGACATTAATGCAGATTCTGACTCCATGCTTTCACAACCACCTACGCCTATTGTTTATCCTGAGGATCCTGTGTCTGCTGATGGCCCTACACCTTCTCTTGTTGAGGTTCCTTCTCCACCAGAGCGTCATTCCACACGGGTAAGGCAACCTTCTGTTCTACTCCGTGATTATATTGTTGGTTCCACTGCCTTTTCCTCTCATGAACCTATTTCCTATCAAGAAGCTTGTTCTAACCCTCTTTGGCAACAAGTTATGACTGATGAATACCTAGGATGTGGTTGATCTTCCTCCTAACAAGAATACTGTTAGTTGTAAATGGGTTTACAAGCTCAAAACTCATTCTGACAGTTCTATTGAGTGTTACAAAGCTCGCCTTGTCGCCCGAGGGTTTACTCAAGAGTATGGCATTGACTATGAAGAAACATTTGCTCCTATTGCTCGTCTTACTTTTGTTCGCAGCTTACTTACAGTGGTTGTTGCTTACCACTGGAGTCTTTATCAGATGGATGTCAAGAATGCATTTCTTAATGGTGATCTCACTGAGGAAGTTTATATGCAACCTCCTCCTGGTTCTTCTGTTCCATCAAACAAAGTTTGCAAACTTCGTCGTGCTTTGTATGGTTTGAAACAAGCTCCACGTGCATGGTTTGCCAAGTTCAGTTCTACCATTTGTGACTTTGGCTTTTCCTCCAGTGCCCATGATTCTGCCTTGTTTATATGTAAGATGGAGTGTGGTACTATTCTCCTTCTCCTCTATGTGGATGATATGATAATCACTGGAGATTATTCCGCGGGTATTTTTAGTCTTCAACAGTTTCTCTATCGCCAGTTTGAGATAAAAGATTTGGATTTGCTTAGCTACTTCCTTGGCTTGGAAATTTCTCAAGATTCATTTGGTTACTTTCGCACCCAAGCTAAGTATACTTTTGATCTATTAGCTCGTGCTGGCGACAGAGAAACTGTTCGTGATTAGAAACTGTTTATACGTAAGAAGGTGCTTTATAAAGGCTGATTTTACCAAAATAAAACCCACTAGCGGATTCAGGAGGCCGAAAACAAGTGGGATATGGTCTGAACGGGCCAAAAACACACCTAAAAAGGTAAGTAAACGGTTGGCTAAAGTGGGTTGACCAGTTTGGTCAACTTAGGACTGATGTCACAGCAAGAGGGCGACGTCAGTGTATGAGGCGCACGACGCACGATAGTAGCAGCAGCAGCAGCAGCAACGACGTGCAAGAAACCAGGTCAGAAACACGCGGCTCACGTTAGCAGATGAGGCCGCGGTGCACAATAGCATGAGACAAGTGCAGGAGGCGCGTGGCGTGTATGGAGATTCGGATGGTGATGAGTCTGGTGGCATTGGTTTTGTCTTGAAGAGACGAAGAAGATGGTATAGTCTATTTGTTGAAACAGGAAAGGACTTGATACATAGAAACCAACGTGAGAATGAAGCAATTTTCCAGACGAAAAAAAAAAAAAAAAGTGATGAAGAAGAAAAGGACGTTAAGAAAAAACCCTAGGCTCTGATACCATGTTATGGGAATAATAGAGAGAGAGAAAATAATATGTATTGTATATATTCAATTCATCAATTACAATAGGAGAAGCTTGTATATATAGGCCAAGAAACTTAGGTGTATAAGAAACCTAGGTGTACAAGAATACAAGAGTCCTAAGTATAATAGGAATAGATAACAAGAGTCCTAAGTATAATATGAATAGATAACAACTAACACTTTTGACTCTAAAATTTCTATCATCATGTCTCAATATATTCTCAATCGACTGAATAATATGGTGAGAATTTCAAAGTACAATCATATAAGTTTAAAAAATAAAGAATTTTCAAAACAATTAAAAAAATCCTATGTGGTGACACTAATATTTGGTGAGTAACAACCTTCATGTTTAGGTAAGACGTCCTAGTGAGTATATCATAGTGGGATCTCCTTTGATTATAACAATGATAAATTGGTGGAAATTGAGATTTTTCACTTGTCCAAAAAAAAAAAAAAAAAAACCAATCAAGTGGGTAGAGAAATAGAAGTTCAGATTTTATTGAAACACAATAAATTATTGCCATACGTATTTAAAAAAAAAATTACATTTAGATCATAAATTTAAATAAAAAAAATTATAGATTAAATTTTTTTACTATTTTTTTTTCATTCCTTTTAATTTTTTTTTTTTAATCCAAATACAAAACACAGCATTTTAGACATTGATTTGAAGTCATCAAAGTTTGTTGCTAATGTTGTGTTTGGTTGGAGGATTTGGAGAGAGATTTGGAAAGGAAAAGGGAAAAGGTGTGTGAAACTATGTGAAATGTAGGCATGATTTATTTATGTTTCACCTACCTTTTCCATTTCTCTTTCCAAATCCCTCCTCAAATCTCCCAACCAAACACACCATAAAGGACAGCATAGCATATAATAAATTAGCGTCCAAAGTATTTAATTTATGATTGCTTCTGATGTTGGATTAGATTGAGAATAATGCTCATTGCACGAGTGGACTGTGTTTTTATAACAATACAGGCGTATCATCAGTAGAAGTGTAAATCAATTTTATTTTAAATTGTTTAAATTTAATTTAAAAAGTTAACAAATTTTGATCCCGAATGAGTGTCGAAAGAATTTAACTTTTATAGTGTACATAAATTATTGAGTCAATTATTTAAATTTTACTTGAAAATATAAGAAACTTAAAAATATGTTTGAGTTACTACTCATGATGCAATCAATTGCAACTCGGCATCAAATATCATAAAACAGCAATAATCACTCTGTCTATTTCCAGAATACACTTTTCATAAAATTTTATTTATTTTATTTATTTTTCATATTTTTTTTAATTTGCACTGATTTTTTTTTAATATTTTAAGCAAATTTTTTTTAAAATTTTTTTTAAACACACCTAACATAAATACACTTAAAAATATTTGTGAAAAAAATCTTTAAAAAATTCACTAAATACCAAAAATACAAAAAAAAAAAATCAATATATTTTTCGTATTTTGTGTATTTGTTAATTTTTAAAATATTTTTTTACAAATATTTTACTATTTAGATACATCTAAGTAAGGTACATCTAAAAAAATAAAAAAATTACTTAAAATTTTAAAAATATTCACTAAAAAAAAGATACGAAAAATAAAAAACTCAATTTTCAGAAAATTAAAACCAACTATACTGAACCGCAACAGAATGTACCAAAAAAAAAAACAATAGCAACAGAAGGACACTCAACTTGACTATAACATGGAATTTAAAAATATGTATGTTGTATAAATAAAAATAATATAATGATATGACAATTGATGTTGGATCAATTTAGTTTTTTACATAAATATAATTATCTTTGTTGGTTATATGCAATGAACGATTTAAATTACTAAAATAAGTCCAAATTAATTTTATAATTAGTCAACTTCACCATAAATTTGAGATTTTCAATTTTAAAATCCGTGGTGGTTGTGGCTATGCAGCCCAATGTGGTGGATTTACCCTAGTCTTCTTTGCATTATCACAAATTCACAATGAATATATGTATTAGAAAGTTAAACTATGCTACATGATTACAAGGGATCAGAGTGTGTGCCCATCCCTTTATATGATACATTTCATATTATTGAGAGTGGATTGGAAAGTTAAACTGTGCTACATGATTACAAGGGATCAGAGTGTGTGCCCATCTCTTTATATGATACATTTCATATTATTGAGAGTGGATTGGAGGTACTTAATCAGTGTTTTCAAGTATTTTTTTAGAAAGTTAGGCGCACATATTAGAATTATAAAGTTTTGATTAATATAATATTCGTGTCACATGATTTTATAGTATCTTTTTTTTTTATAAAAAAAATAATAATAAATATAATTTTAAAAATAAATTATTTATTTGTCATATAAATATAATACAATTACAATTTTTGAATCAATTTAATTTTTTTCTACAAATAATAAAAGGGTGACTCATGATAATTCCATGAGTCTAACGCTGTGTTTGGTTGAGAGATTTGGGGAAGGATTTGAAAAAAGAAAGGGAAAATGTGTGTGAAACTAGGTGAAATATAAGCATGCTTTATTTACATTTCATCTACTATTTCCATTTCCTTTTCCAAATCCCTCTTCAAATCCTCCAACCAAATACAGTATAAGTGTATCTGTGCACTGCACACAAGCCGAGTTTTATTTTACATATATTTGTGAAATGTAAAGTAATGTTTGTTAATATTTTGACCTTGACTTAATAAAATTAAATGCATTATAAAATATATAATATATATGTATACATAATTAAATAAATTAGGAATTCATGTGTAGTTTTTGGTCTAACAGTATATTTGGGCCACTGGGCTGGAAAACTGGGCCTTGTGCAGTTTTTGTGAGGGTTTTTTACTGGCCGGTCCTAAGTTTTTGACTTATTCCCCCTTAGTCCTGACTTTTGATCTTGTGCACCAACAGGTCCTGAGACTTTTTTTTTTGTACCGTTTTACCCCTCCCATGTTCTGGCGCATTTCTGTTTGGATTTTCCATCAAAATATTGTGTTTGTGATTTGGATTTCTGTGGAAGTTCATGATTTGCTGCTGTATCTTCGCGATTTGTGGAGCTTCGTGATTTCTAATTTTGCGATTTGTGGAGCTTCATGATTTCTGATTGTGCGATTTGTGGAGCTTCGCGATTTGTGATTTGCGATTGCGTGTTTGGTGATTCTTCCTATTTGCGATTTCGCGTTTGGTGTATAGTTACATTTTCTGATTTGCGGTGTTGTGGAGGTAGGTCGACTGGTATGTTTGATTTTGATTTCAATTTCAATGTTTTGGTTTTTTTAGTTTGAGTTGGTGATTTTGATTTTGTGGTGATATTGTTGTTACTCTGTTGTTTCTATTGCGATTGAAGTTGTGTTTTGATCATGATATTGAAAGTTTTGAGATATGTATTTGTTGATTGAATTTTAGATTTTTATTTTTTTTGGTTACGAAATTGTGTTGATTGAACACAGGTGTTGGTTTGTTATTTTATACAGTGTGTATTTTGGGGGTGATGTTGGATTAACTTTTTCAACAGTGATAAATTTATGAGTGAGTATGAGAATAGGAGATAATTTTACATTGTATTTGATTTTGTTTGAGAGTGTTTGAGTTGTTTTCTGAAATGTAATTGTTGTTTGTTGCAGGATTTATAGTGATGGAGAATTGTTTGCTTCTTATGTGCAAGTTTAGAGGTGTGACATTGGTTATCAAGTATAATGATGGATTTAATTTCAAGGATTTAGTATATAAATTGTGTGCAAAGTGGAGTGAGTTAGTTGGTAGTTCTTTGAATATATCGTATTCAATGGCTGGACATTCTTCTTGTGGTCTAGAAAGTGAAGAGGATTTGGAGGTTATGGTTGGACTGACACTTTCTTGTGATATTCATCAGATTGATGTTTTTGTAAAGTGTTGTTCTTTGGGTGAAGGTTATATGATTTGTGATGGTGAAGCTAGTAGTAGTAGTAGTAGTAGTAGTAGTGTTGTTTGTGAAATTGATTTTTTGCCTTCATTTTATTCAAATCAACGGAAACCTTTGCTCTCCGATGGGTGGGTTAATTGTATGAAAGGAGTGGGACAAAGGTTTACTCAAGGAGTTGTTGAATTTCGAGATGCGTTGTCAAAGTATTCTATTCATTCCGGTTTTAATTTTGATTTTGTTAAGAATGATAAGGATCGTGTCACTGTTCATTGTAAGAGAAGGACTGATTTGGGATGTTTATGGAGCGTGCATGCTAGAGTGGAAAATTATAGTAAAGCTTTTGTTATTAAACAATTTGATGATGTTCATACTTGTGGATCTTCTTTTCGTACAATTAAACATGCTAGGATGACTTCAAGTATGATTGGTGGGCTAATTTCTAGTGATATTCGTAACAAGGCTTTGACATCGGTTAGTGAGGTGGTTTGTGATTTCAAGGACTATTATGGAACAGAAGTTTCTTATCGGCGAGCTTGGATGGGTGTTGAAAAAGCAAGGGGTCTTGTTTTTGGTGACTATTCATGTAACGCCCTCAAAATATAACCCATAACATACACAATAATACGATGCATTACTTAAGAAAATAAACCATAATTCATTCATCAGAGTATCCTAAATAAAGACATTACATATAACATCCAAAATAAATGCCCTATGGGCTTACATCCTGCCAAGCCAATACTTGGACACAAAAACATGAGTTCTAACTCAAATACAAATAAAGCCCTAGGCCTGAATGTTTACATGTAATTCAAATAAAAACAAATAACTAAAGACAAGACTTCATTGTTCAAATCCTTCCAAGCTAAGTCCTTGGAGGTAGTGAATCACCTGGACCTGAAAATGATGTTCCCATATAGGGTGAGCCACAGCCCAGCAGAAATATACTAAACCAAATATAAGTATTGAATAAAGCAATAGCATTCAATAGATGGATAATACAAATTATCAGTTTCACCTTCCATTAGTTATTCAACTTTTCCTTTTTACCAATATGGCTCAGAACCTGGCCAAACTATAACAGTGAATTTGTATGTCACAGTACATTACTTCCAATCTCAACATAATAAATGAGACTCAAGCTCACATCAAAACACTTCATACTTCCAGTTTGATACACATTTTAGTCTTTGTATCAATAAAACACTTCAATATAAATAAGCACACATAAAAGTGATGCTAATGGAGTCCATCCCCTATCTCCTCCCAAACAATAAAACACTTCAATATAAATAAGCACACATAAAAGTGATGCTAATGGAGTCCATCCCCTATCTCCTCCCAAACAAAATCCGGTTTAGAGGTCCATCCCCTATCTTCCCCTAAACCGTGGAGTACATCCCCTATCTCCTTCCACACAATATGCATATGCAATGCTCAACCAATACATGTATGTAAGCACATAACATATACAACAAACAATCAATATACATAATGTCTGTATTAATTCAGCAGTCAAAATTAATGACTTAGCCAATGTGTTTAGTTTCAATTATCCCTAATCCACATGCAATGTCTACAACAATCATGACTATCCTCCACCGATAGCCCAAAACAGTTATCTCTAGACTGGAAATACATAAATCAATAATTCGATAGATGAGTGATTTAAATTAACCAACTACCCCATTTAATCAATAAATTCCTCAATTTCATGAATTTAACAAATTTCCCAATGTTCCTTAAATTAAATATACAATTCAATTTATTTAAACACTTAGGGTTTTTTCCAAAATTACCAAAATACCCCCAACATATCAAAATACCAAAACTTAGAACAAAACTCATAAATTGGAGTAGGAAATCCCTACCTCGAAGAAATAACCCAAAAAGAGAAGACGAAGATGATGACCCAAACTCAAAGTGCTCCAACTCCAAGATTGTTCAGATTAAACTGAAGCCCTCGACTCACACTACCTTTTTAATAAAGCAACTAGGGTAGAAACGCACTCTAAATAGATCAAACCTAAGATAAAAGGTGAGTAGGGAGAGAGAGAAGTCGGACCTAGGGTTTGGAATCCAAAAAGAAGATGAAAATCGTCAAAAACCCGCTGCGCCTATATAAACTAAACAGGCTCGCTGAAGGAATACATGGTCGCCGGCGACTGACATTAAGAAAGTCTCGCTCGAGCGAAGAAAAGCTCGCTCGAGCCAAGAATGCAATTCTTCAGGTAAGCAACACAGAAGCATGCACGAGAGACAGAATGCTCGCCGAAGCGAGAATGCTCGCCGGCGACAGACGCTTCGCCGAGCGAAGAGCTCGAACATACACCTCGCCGCTCGGCGAAGAAAAGCTTCGCTTCGGCGAAGAAACATCGCTCTCGTGTCTATACCAGACGCAATCTCTCGCTCGAGCGAAGAAACCCTGGCTCGAGCCACCAGAGACAAAACTCAACCCTCGCTCGAGCGACCAACCCAAAAACTGGACAGCAACACTTGGTTTCCGAACCCAACCAACCTGAAACAAACCTGCCCAACACATCCTATAACTCAAATGAGAAAATAAAGGACGACAGCAACAATTATACAATGATAAGATCCATGGAACCTAAGTCCGGATACAGTAATCAAATAGGAAAAGACCGGGGTCGCTATAACCTCCCCCTTTTAAAGAATTTCGTCCCCGAAATTAAGCATAAGTTTTTCAAAAACAGGTTTTTCTCCAATTTCGACAATATGACAATACAATAATAAACCACTTGACCAAAAACCGGTCATTTCATCTCTTATCAAGAGGCATTTCACAATATGTATATATAAAACAACATATATTTCAACCTGTATCAGTATTATGCATTTTCCTTCCAATTTTAACAATTTCAATATACATGATTCCCATTTCCATATCATATTCAATTCCATGATATATATAAAACACATTCAATCTATAAATGTGACATTCCACTTCCATTATGAAGCAAGTTTCAAATTACTATCATTAAACCAAAACATTCAATGTTTTCCAACTTAAGACATATATAAAGCTCTTAAGTCCAACAATAGTACAGAATCTAAATACAAGATTACAAATCAATAAACATGTCCGGATATTTCTCACGGACTTCCAACTCACGTTCCCAAGTGGCTTCCTCCACCCCGTGATGTTTCCACAAAACCTTTACCAAAGAGATGGTCTTGCCTCACAAAACTTGATCCCGTCTATCCAAAACTCGAATTGGTCTCTCCTTATACGAGACATCCTCGTCAACCACTAAATCAGTCAAATCCAACACATGTGATGGATCCGGCTCATACTTCCGAAGCATACTCACATGAAACACGTCATGTACTCCGGACAACTGCGGTGGCAAAGCTAAACGATAAGCAGCCTCGCCAATCCTCTCAAGGATCTCAAAAGGACCAATGAACCGAGGGGACAACTTCCCGCTCTTCCCAAACCTCATCAATCCCCGTCTAGGTGATATCTTCAGAAAAACATGATCACCCACCTCAAACACTAAAGGTCTTCTCCTACGGCTCAAGATAAGATTTCGACGACTGGGTCAGAATAAGTCTCTTACGGATAAGCTCAACTTTCTCCGTCGTTTCCCTCACCAACTCCGGACCTAATAGAGGTGCATCACCCACCTCGGCCCAACAAACCGGAGATCTACACGGTCGGCCATACAAGGCCTCTAACGGTGCCATACCAATACTAGACTGGAAACTGTTGTTGTAGGCAAACTCCACCAAAGGCAAGTGCCTCTCCCACGACCCACTGAAATCAAGAACACAACCCCGAAGCATATCCCCAAGGATCTGAATAGTACGCTCGGACTGCCCGTCAATCTGAGGATGATAAGCCGTGCCAAAGGTCAACTTAGTGCCTAAGGCACTCTGCAAACTCTGTCACAACCTAGCAGTAAAACTAGGATCTCTATCTGAGACGATCGTCACTAGGACCCCGTGCAACCTCACTATGTCCCGAATGTACAAGTCGGCAAGACGATTTACCGAATCTCTCACGCGCATAGGAATGAAGTGCGCCGACTTAGTCAACCGGTCTACAACCACCCAAATAGCATCACTACCCCGCTGAGTCCTCGGAAGACCCACAACGAAGTCCATAGTGACATGCTCCCACTTCCACTCGGCAATAGGCAAGGGTTGCAACAAACCCGCTGGCCTTTGATGTTCGGCCTTCACTTGCTGACAAGTAAGGCACTTAGACACGAAAGCTGCCACATCTCTCTTCATACCCCGCCACCAAAACGGGCGACCCAAATCCCGATACATCTTAGTACCTCCTGGATGCACCGCAAGGCGCGAATGATGAAACTCTCGGAGTACCTCATCTCGGCAAGACTCCGGCACAAATAGACGGTTTCGGTATCTCACACTCAGGTCGGGATACACCGTCAAACCTTTCTCAACCTTCCCACCGGAAATCTTCTCACGGAGGGATTCTACCTCAAGGTCACCTCTCTGAGCCTCTAACACTCGAGTCACAAGTGTAGGTCAGGCAACAAGTAAAACAAAGTCAAGAAGCCTTAAGCGATTCGCCTGTATAAATCGAACTCCCCAATTGCACCCAACATCTCCCATTCTCGGATGGCTATACTAGCAACGTCACCAACAGATTTCCTGCTAAGGGCATCGGCCACAACATTGGCCTTCCCCGGATGATAATGTAACTCGAAGTCATAATCCTCAATAAACTCCATCCACCTCCTCTGCCTCAAATTCAAGTTTTTTTTGTGTAAACAGATATTTCAGACTCTTATGATCCGAGAATACCTCGAACTTCTCACCATAAAGATAATGCCTCCAAATCTTCAAGGCAAATATCATAGTTGCTAACTCTAGATCGTGCGTAGGGTAATTTTTCTCATGAATTTTCAACTGACGTGAACCATAGGCAACCACTTTCCCTTCTTGCATTAACACACAACCTAGACCCTCTCGTGAGGCGTCACAATAGACTGAATAACCCAACCCTCTCTCCGGAATAATCAAGACTGGAGCGGTGGTCAGTCTAACTTTCAACTCCTGGAATGACTTTTCATAAGTCTCACTCCATACAAATTTGACTCCCTTCCGAGTCAATCTAGTCAAAGGCGAAGCTAACCTGGAGAAATCTTTCACAAACCGGCGATAATACCCAGCTAATCCTAGAAAACTACGGATCTCAAACACACTCTTAGGCTGTGCCCAGTCTTGCACTGCCTCTGTCTTAGATGTATCAACCGACACCCCTTCCCCAGAAACGACATGGCCTAAGAATTTCACCTCTTCTAGCCAGAACTCACACTTCCCAAACTTAACATAAAACTTATGGGCTCTAAGTAACTCAAGCACCACTCTCAAGTGTTCCTCGTGCTCCTCCTCTGAAGGTGAATAAATCAGAATGTCGTCCACAAAGACGACTACAAAACGATCTAAGAATTCTCTGAAGATCCGGTTCATCAAATCCATAAACACTGCCGGTGCATTGGCGAGCCCAAATGGCATCACCAGAAACTCATAGTGACCATACCGCGTACGGAATGCCATCTTCGGAATATCCTCCTTTCTGACTCTCAACTGATGATAACCTGATCTCAAGTCTATCTTAGAAAAACAACTGGAACCCTTCAGCTGATCAAACAAATCATCTATACGAGGCATAGGGTACTTATTCTTAACCGTCACCCGATTTAACTTCCGGTAATCTATACAAAGTCTCAAAGCACCACCTTTCTTTTTAACAAAAAGGGCTGGTGCTCCCCACGGTGAAACACTAGGACGGATATAGCCCTTATCTAACAACTCCTGGAGCTGAATCTTCAACTCAACTAACTCAGCTGGGGCAAAACGATAAGGTGCCATAGAAATTGGTGCCGTGCCGGGCACTAGGTCAATAGAGAACTCAATTTCTCGATGCGGTGGCAAACCAACAAGATCCTCGGGAAAGACGTCCGAGTACTCACAAACCACCCTTGGCAACACAATTTGAGTCTCATCAACCTCACTAATCGAAAGATTAGCAAGTAGACCACTAAGCTCACTCCGCCCTCGGGAAACATACCCCGGTGGCAAAACACTACCAACCCGGTCCCCCAGAAAATGGAAACACTCACCGCTAACGGTACAACAAGTGACCCTCTGACGGTAGCAATCAATAACTGCCCGGTATGACGATAACCAGTCCATACCCAAAATAACATCAAAGCCCTTCATAGGCATAACTACAAAACAAAATGGAATTCTATGATCATCGACCTCTATATCACAACCCCTAACACCTTGTTTCAAGATCAATTCACCCCCAAGAGGTGACACTACACAAATAGGAGACGCTAACTCTGCTAACTCCAACTCCAAAACAGATGCAAATGCAGCAGACACAAAGGAATGAGATGCACCCGTATCAATCAAAACATTAGCAACCGAGTTGCAAAACAAGAAGGTACCTCTCACAATCGATGGAGCCGGTACAAGGTCCTGCGCAGTAACAGCATACACGCGCCCAGACAACCTCTGATCAACTTGCTCACCCCTAGGAGCATAAGGCTGCTGCACAGACTGGGATGATGAAGCCCCTTGATTGGCCCTCAAGGCCTGACCGACCACGAGTTCTGCCTCAAACCTGATGCACTAGGTGTGCCACCCAACTGCGGGCAATACCTCTTCATGTGCCCTGCCTAACCGCACTGAAAATAAGTGAGTGGCTGGCCTCTACCCTGACTCTGGCTCTGAGATCGAGCCGAAGAAGATGCTGTTCTCTACCCTCCTCCCCTCTGAGGACAAACTGGAGACTTGTGGCCCAGCTGGCCACACTTGAAACAGGTAATGTCTCCCTGGCTGCCTTTCCCAGAACTTGCACTCGGCACTGGAAAAGTGGATCTAGAAAAGCTACCCTGAGACTGCTGAGGAGTAAAACCTCTCTGCCTCTTGCCATCACCCTGGCCATCCTGACTCATCTTGGAGCTTTTCTGCCCTTCCTCCTCCTCCTGCATCATGATCTCCGTGTCAGAAAGATCAACCAGACGCCCATAATCTCAATCATAGACCCAACAATTCTCAACTTGAGGCCGCTCAACTTCTTCTCAAACTCAATGCAACGGCGTTCCTCGACGCCACCAATTCAGTGCAAACTCGACAAACTAGTGAATCTGACCTCAAACTCGGCCCTTTGAAGAACTCGATCGCTTAACTTTGTGAGGCCGGTCTCGGCTTCTCACATTGCTGGAGATAAGAACCTCTCCTGGAAAGCATTCACAAAAGCCTCCCACGTAGCTCCTATGCGACCCTTAGTGAACTTCCACCACTGACCCACATCTCCCTTCAGCTGGAACGATGCCAAGGTCACTTTCAACCCCTCATCTTCGATGCCAAGCATCTCAAATGTCTTCGTTGTCTGTTTGAGCCATTCATCTGCCTTAAGCGGCTCTTTAGGATCACCTAAAAATTCGTTCGGATTGGACCGGAAGAACTCCCTCTTCAGAAAAGAAGGTCCAGCATCTGCAACAACAACTTGGGTTGGTTTCGCAGCCCTCAGAATGCCAACTGATTCCCTGAATGCCCCTGCTATCTCTCGGGCTAAAGCGTCCATAGCCTGCTGGTCTACTGGCTCGACCACATTGGCCTGACCAATACCCTTCAGATCTTCCGAATCTCTCAGACTCATCGAATCTCCTCCGCAGCACTTCTTGCCTACCCGGCCTACCACGCCTACCGCGTCCTCATCCTCGTCCTGACATCCTAATACAAGAAACAAAGACGTTAGCACATTAATAAATGTGCCGAAACTAAACACTCTCGTCCTAATGTATTGAACAACAATAATTCATTCCACGTAAGCACATAATCACATAAGCACCTATGAATTTCATTCCCAGATAATGATAGTCCCAAAGTGTTACTATAGTTCCGGTTGGAAGCAGCAGTGATCAAGTGCCTTTCCAACAAGACTACTAGAAACTCAAGGGTCCAATCAACATCCTAGAAACTACGTTCCATACCCACATAATCACATAAACATGTTATCAAATAAGCATACAACAGTACACTAAGTCTCTATCAGACGAGACGAACCCAATGTGATACTAATCACTTCCCACGTACCCAAAGTATTCAAACCCGGTACGCTCTGATACCAAGTTGTAACGCCCTCAAAATATAACCCATAACATACACAATAATACGATGCATTACTTAAGAAAATAAACCATAATTCATTCATCAGAGTATCCTAAATAAAGACAATACATATAACATCCAAAATAAATGCCCTACAGGCTTACATCCTGCCAAGCCAACACTTGGACACAAAAACATGAGTTCTAACTCAAATACAAATAAAGCCGTAGGCTTGAATGTTTACATGTAATTCAAATAAAAACAAATAACTAAAGACAAGACTTCATTGTCCAAATCCTTCCAAGCTAAGTCCTTGGAGGTAGTGAATCACCTAGACCTGAAAATGATGTTCCCATATAGGGTGAGCCACAGCCCAGTAGAAATATACTAAACCAAATATAAGCATTGAATAAAGCAATAGCATTCAATAGATGGATAATACAAATTATCAGTTTCACCTTCCATTAGTTATTCAACTTTTCCTTTTTACTAATATGGCTCAGAACCTGGCCAAACTATAACAGTGAATTTGTATGTCACAGTACATTACTTCCAATCTCAACATAATAAATGAGACTCAAGCTCACATCAAAACACTTCATACTTCCAGTTTGATACACATTTTAGTGCTGTATCAATAAAACACTTCAATATAAATAAGCACACATAAAAGTGATGCTAATGGAGTCCATCCCCTATCTCCTCCCAAACAAAATCCGGTTTAGAGGTCCATCCCCTATCTTCCCCTAAACCGTGGAGTACATCCCCTATCTCCTCCCACACAATATGCATATGCAATGCTCAACCAATACATGTATGTAAGCACATAACATATACAACAAACAATCAATACACATAATGTCTGTATTAATTCAACAGTCAAAATTAATGACTTAGCCAATGTGTTTAGTTTCAGTTATCCCTAATCCACATACAATGTCTACAACAATCATGACTATCCTCCACCGATAGCCCAAAACAGTTATCTCTAGACTGGAAATAAATAAATCAATAATTCGATAGGTGAGTGATTTAAATTAACCAACTATCCCATTTAATCAATAAATTCCTCAATTTCATGAATTTAACAAATTTCCCAATGTTCCTTAAATTAAATATACAATTCAATTTATTTAAACACTTAGGGTTTTTCCCAAAATTACCAAAATACCCCCAACATATCAAAATACCAAAACTTAGAACAAAACTCATAAATTGGAGTAGGAAATCCCTACCTCGAAGAAATAACCCAAAAAGAGAAGACGAAGATGATGACCCAAACTCAAAGTGCTCCAACTCCAAGATTGTTCAGATTAAACTGAAGCCCTCGACCCACACTACCTTTTTAATAAAGCAACTAGGGTAGAAACGCACTCTAAATAGATCAAACCTAAGATAAAAGGTGAGTAGGGAGAGAGAGAAGTCGGACCTAGGGTTTGGAATCCAAAAAGAAGATGAAAAACTGTCCAAAAACCCACTGCTGCCTATATAAACTAAATAGGCTCGCTCGAGTGAATACATGGTCGCTCGAGCGACCAGACACAAGAAAGTCTCGCTCGAGCAAAGAAAAGCTCGCTCGAGCCAAGAATGCAATGCTTCAGGTCTGCAACCCAGAAGCATGCTCGAGCGATAGAATGCTCGCTCGAGCGAAGAGCTCGAAAACATACACCTCGCTCGCTCGAGCGAAGAAAAGCTCGCTCGAGCGAAGAAACACTGCTCTCAGGTCTATACCAGACGTAATCTCTCGCTCGAGTGAAGAAACCCTGGCTCGAGCCACCAGAGACAAAACTCAACCCTCGCTCGAGCGACCAAACCCTCGCTCGAGCGACCAACCCAAAAACTGGACAGCAACACTTGGTTTCCGAACCTAACCAACCTGAAACAAACCTGCCCAACACATCCTATAACTCAAATGAGAAAATAAAGGACGACAGCAACAATTATACATTGATAAGATCCATGGAACCTAAGTCCGGATACAGTAATCAAATAGGAAAAGACCGGGGTCGCTATAATTCATCATCATTTGACGATCTTTGTTGGTATGTTGATGCGGCTAATGCTTGCAATCCAGGGAGTATTTTTGATATGGAATTTGATATTAATAGTAAAGGAAGACATTTCAAATGCTTGTTTTTCGCTTTTGAGGCATGTATTCATGGTTTCAAGTATTGTAGGCCTGCGTTGATGCTTGATGGAACTTTTTTGAAAGGAAGACACAAAGGTTGTTTATTGGCTGCTACGACGAAAGATGGTAACAAAGGTATATTTTGTGTGTATGTGTTATTATTATTGAAATAGTGATAATTCTATCATTTTTGTTACTGGAGAGTGTTGATAATTGAGTATGGTCAATCTATTAGTGATAAATTTGTGCTGTATACTTTTTGTTAAATTTTTATACTTACATAGTGATTAATTTATCTATGGCTGGTGCTAAATTTATATTTATACAGTGCTAAATTTATATTTATACAGTGATAAATTTGTGCTGTATAAATTTATATTTATACAGTGATAAATTTATCTATGATAGTGATAATTCTATCATTTTTGTTACTTTGTGTTTTGATTTTCTTTTTGTAATCTTTTTTGATTTGTTACTGATAACTTGTATATATATATTTTGTTTGTAGGTTTGTATCCGTTATGTTTTGCGATTGTTGATGGTGAAAGTTATGACAGTTGGCATTGGTTCTTGTCAAAGTTATTAGGTATTTTGACTCTAGAGAGGGATATTGCGTTTGTTACTGATCGACATGGAGGTTTGCTGAAAGCTTTAGCTGAGGTCTTTCCGTTTTTTTCTCATTCTTTTTGTCTAATGCATTTGAAAACAAACTTGAAGACTTATTTGTCAGTGAAGAGTCGTGAATCAAAAGGGTATTTGCTTACTCTTTTTAGTAGATGTGCATATGCTCCTACTATTGAGTTGTTTAATGAGCTATTTGAAGAATTTAAGGGTCGTTGTGGTTGTAGTGTTGAGAGGTTTCTTGAGGATTTGCCTAATGAGTATTGGTGTAACGCTTATTTTCAAGGCAAGAGATATGGTGAAATGTGCACAAATGCTGCAGAATCTTTTAATTCATGGATTAGGGATGAACGCCATTTGTTTTCAACTAGTCTTGTTGATGCTATACGAGTGAAACTAATGGAGCAATTTTCAAGAAGGAGAGAAGTTGGGAATAAGTGGAATCGTATTGTTTGTCTTTTTGCAGAGAAAAAGTTGGAAGAAGCTTTTAATGATACGAAAGCATGGATAGTTAAAAAATGTAGCGATGACATTTATGAAATCCAATTGGATCATTTAGTTATGGTTGATATTGGGAAACGTTGTTGTTCTTGTCGATTGTGGAAAATTGATTCTTTTCCTTGCAAACATGGTTTTTGTGCTATAAAGAGGAGTGGGAAGGATCTGAATTGCTTTCTTGATGATTACTACCGTGTTAGTAGTTAAAATGATTCTTATTCACATCCTATTTATCCAGTTCTTAGTATGTGGAAGCCAAATGTAGTTGTTGATGATGATGTTGTTTTACCTCCTCTTTGTAAGAGACCAGCTGGACGTCCAAGAACAGAGAAAATACCTTCTAAGGGCAAAATCAAGAGAATTAGATGCAGTAGGTGTGGAAAGATGGGAACTCATAATCGGAAGACATGTAAACAAGCTTTGCTTTAGTTGTATTGATTTTAATTGAATTACTTTGTTTGAGAGTTGAGAGGTGTTACTTGCATTGAATGATTGAGTATTTTTTTAAAGATGTATAATTTTGGTACTCGCATTGAATGATTGAGGAATTTGTTGATCAGAAATTATATTTTTTGTTGATATTTTTACAGGATTAAGTTTCATATATTTATATTATTTGATTTGGGTTAAATGTAGTTGTTTTTTTTTTTTTTGGTGTTTTATAAAGTGATAAATTTATCACTGGTTGGTTTGGACAAGTTGATGGCTTATTTTTTTGTAAGAATGATAAATGTATCATTAATGTGGTTCTTGAATTTTGTTATTTTGAAGAATGATAAATTTATCACTTATTGTGTGGGAAGAGTTGATGGTTTATGACATTTATGTCAGTGGTTTATAAATTTATCACTGTCATATGCAAGCAAATGTTCTTTTCTACAGTGATAAATTTATCATTGTATGGAGTTATCTAGTTTTCCCAGGAAAAATTTCCACAATGCAAAGGTGTAGATCAAATATCTAGAATACATAATTGCATATCTGTTGTGTTAAGTGCTTTAAAAAGCAAATTTTTTTAAATCGACTACGATGTTTATTTGGTTTAGCAACAAGTTCTCAGTCTGCATACTGTTAGGAATATCTGGAAATTGTAATAGTATTTTAATTTTCAATTTGGAGAATGTAATAGTGCTTGTGTTTAAATTTTCAATTAGGTAAATTTTTTATTATTTTTTATAGTGTTTTTTTCACTTGAATTGGGAAAAAAGAATGAGAGGGAGAGAGAAATAGAGAGAGAGAGAGAGTTGCTGGTTTTTTTGTTTGAAAATTGATAAATTTATTAGTTTTCACAGTGATAAATTACTAAAACAGTGATAAATTTATTAGGGTAAACAAAATAGTATAAAAATAAAATTTATTAGTACAGTGGCTCCAAACCTGTTATTAACCTTGAAATTCAACACAAATACTCAAATTAGAATCAATTTTTTGAATGAAACTTGGATAATAAGACTGACATTAAAAAAGACTGAATGTTTCATTGAAGCAAATTTGAGATTGTAACAAACAAGCATTGTCCATAGCTTTGACATTGTAACAACCAAGAATTGTGCATAACTTTGACATTGTAACAACGAAGCATTGTAATATTCATTGGAGGAAAGTAAGAACGAAAATCATGAAATTACATGTAACAATGTAACAAGCATACAAGCAAAATGTATGAATATTGACATTCTAACAACCAAATGATTCAGTGTTTCTTTTTTTTTTTTTTCCCTTCTATTCCAGATCTGTTGATTATTACAGATGCAAGTCATCAATGTTTTCATCAGACATTTGTTGTTGAGCAACTTGTTGGTCCGTTAAGAAGATAGTTAACATATCAGCTCTCAATTGATTGCATTCTTCCTTAAAAAAAGTAGGCATTATGTTGTTATTGGAAACATATTGCCTCATGATATAGCAAACAAGGATTCCACAATCAAGCCTGCAAAAATATTTTGAAAATAAAATATTATAATTTGGTTTCGTTGCTTTTTTTAATAACAGTGTTTTGTTGTTGATAAACTTACGATGTGTCTTCTTGTTGTGGGCTGTTGATGACGTTCTCAGTCTGCTGTTGAAATTTATCAGGGTGTATGAGAGTTGGGTTCTCATCCTTTATGTATTTTTCAATAACCTCTCTCTGCAACATATACATTTGTATAATTGTTGTATTAGAAAGTCAGTTGAAAGAATTAATGAGAAACCATGAATTTAAAGAATGATAAATAGATTACTGTATAAATTTTCAATGTATAGTTAAGCATGGATCAGGATTTATGTATTGGATTAATGGTAAGATTGATAGTGAAAAGGTTTTTACCACTTGATTTGCAGCATTGTAGTGTGGATCTTTAGGCATTGCCCCCCTTGGTCTCATGGAATTGTAGAATTTCCATGAACCTTCTTGAATGTCAAGGACAAGGATTGTCCAGTTAAAATTTTGGTGAATTGGGAAGAGAAGGTATCTTGCTTTCATGGCTTCAGGCATCATTTTGTTCAACATTCTCTTTCTTGCTTCCTCATCTTTTGTAGTGAACAAGTGCTAAAAAAAAAAAAAAAAAAAAATAATGTTAATTTAACTTTAAACTTTTTCAAATTAAATATATGGTGAGTATGAAACTTTTTTATCATTGTGATCAAAATTTTGTCAATGCATATCAAAATTTATCAGTGCATTGGATATCAATAGTTTCAAAAACCCAAAAAAGTGCCTAGAATTTTTTTTATCAAAGTCTGGGATTTACTCATACTGTGGCACCAGAATAACAAGGTCAAAATATATAACAGTGATTACAAAATCTGAGTCAGAAATTCTGGTTTGGTTTGCTTGACTCTTTGTTTCACATGTCAAGCTTTGAATTAGGAAACAGGGCCAATTGAAGAGGGAAGGTAGTGTCATATGTTTTAAACTAGTTAGTTAGTTAAGCAAACAGAGGTTATACACTGATAAAAAAACAAAACAAGTGTTGTTCCTGAGTTTAGCAAACTAGTTACTTACATGGCAACTTGAAATGAATGGGAATGTTGTTGTGCCTTGTTTTTGTGCAAGCAAATGTTCTGCATATGCATATATTACCTGTGTTGAAAACAAAAAACAAAACAAGGAATTAATATAAATGAAACACTAAAATGTTGTTTTAATGAGTTACGAATTTTACTTACAATGCCTGGAAAATCTTGACCCTTTAATATTTTGTCAATGTCGTTTAAGTACAAATAGGTTGCATGGTGAGATCCTTGCCACACTGGCTGATGCTTGAAAAAAAAGATTATTAGTGTTTGAATAATAAATTTATTAATATTTTTGGAATATTTGATACTTATAAATTCAATATGAGTTAATGATAAACAGTTGGCGAAAGTGAAGTACAGGAGTTAATAGAGAAGATTGTTACTTTTTTTTTTTGTATTTGCCCAATGTGCAATGAGATTTTGCCTTGCTTTTTCTGGTAGAATATTGAAAATTTCGTTTGAAGTTTTCAATTTCTTCATTGCAGACTGCTATTCTGTGTGTTGTTCTTCTGAGTATTTGTTTGCCTCAGCCAATGTTGCAATTCTCTCATGGAGTATTTTGATTTCTTCATCTTTTCTTTACATTTGTTTTTTGTGCTCATCTTGCATTTCTTTTTTCAGCTTATTGAGTTGCTGCTGCAGGTTATCATTTGCAGTTTGAAGGATGTCCCTTTCCATTTGTAACTTTTGCATTTTGAGCATGTCATCTTTTATCCTCTAAAAAACAAGTACTTCTACGAGATTTGGATCCACTTCAGGCTCTTTGTGAACTTTGTTTCCTTCACTATTTTCGGATTCAATGGGTACTGTTTTCTTTTTCTTTTCAGGGCATATTTTGTGTGGAATTGGTTCCCATGTTTGATGTTTGCATTTGTCTTCAGTCAATGTTTGTTGTTCTTTTTCAGAAATTTCAGTATGATTTTTTTGTTGAAAACTAGCATCTTCATTTTCATCTTCATCTTTGTCTTCATCTTCATCTTTATCCTGAATTTTTCCTAGCAGCATTCAGTATATTTTTTTTCTCTTCATCTGTGTGTTTCAAATTGTTCTCCTATATAGATGAAAATTAAAAAATGATTGATATGATACAAACTTCAGAGATAAATTTCTCAGAGCAAATTTTATTAGTCAATTAGGAAAATTAAACAAATCTATGATTGTTATGGCAAATTTTATCACTGAACTAGGCATAGTAAGCAAATCTATCATTGTATATCAAAATTTATCACTGAATTAGCAAAAGTAAGCTAATAAAGTAAATATAAGAGAAAATGTCTAATTCAATTTATTTGTACGGATAAACTTATCAATACAGAAACCTAATCAATTCTAGTCAAATATAAAGTAACACAAATGAAGTAAATATAAAATAAAACTCATGCACAATAGACAAATAGAAAAACATTCATTATGTAAAAGAATTGATTACTCAATTAGGTATACTAATGGAAATTTGTGACTCAATTAGGCAAAGTAAATAAATTTATCAGTGTGAACAAAAATTTATCACTGCATAAGAAAATCTATCATTTGTTTAAACAGAATAAAGGTTAGTATTGTATACCAGAATATCTTTTAGCTCTCGCAAGGATGAAGTTGCCAATTGCTATCCCAAACATGTGATGTTCCATTTAGCAAATCTTGGGATTGTATTTTCGGCATTGGGTTTGATGGTGCTTGTGTGTTCGCATATCCAATGCTGTTGTAGACAAAAAAATTGTTATAAACAAGTATTTAGTAAACGTAAATATTATAGTTCATACATTATAAGTGAGATATTTACTTACCAATAGGATCATCACACATCCAGACACTTTATCAATTTGGTTGATGTTTCTTTGTATTGATTTTGTGAGGTGTTCCTTTGCTGCGTCACACAAATCATAAGACTTCATTTTGTCAATATCCTCAATATATTTCATGAACCGTTAACCAATTGTAGTTCCAGTACCAGGATATAACAACAGCAAGCAAATCAAGAGGCACACAAGCCTCACAACATCTTTTCTGTCCTCCTTCTTCTTGCTTATCAAAAGTTTGGTTATCAACTTTTGGATTGAAGCACTTGTCATCCTATTCTCTCTTATTTTCCTTCTTTTTGCCAAATCTATTTCATCTTTTCTTCCATATACAATATGCATCTTCTTTTGTCCACATGCAATCCCAAAAATTAACTTGAAATCATTTCTTTTTAGCTTTAGCTTCTTCCCTCCAATTTGAAATGTGGTTCCATCCATTTGGTATGTTTGCAAGATTTTTGCAACCACATCATCATATTTTATTGAATCTGCTTTTTGCACGTTTTTCTTTGACAAAATGTCGGCTAGAAGGAAGAAGGGAGTCTTTTTCAATATTTGGAAATGCTCATTTTCAAGTTTGGTGGCATTGAAGAATCTGATGAGGGATAGCATGTTTAAGCGATAGACATATTTTGCTTCATGGGCATGAATTTGATCACTTCTTGTTTTTCTACCCTCAATTTTCTTCTTGCCTTTTGGTTGGTGCTGCTTTGGTTCTTGTTTGTTTTGTTGGGGCTTGGTTGTTGTTTTTGGTTGTTTCTGTTGTTGGTGTTTGGTTTTTCTTTCTTCTTGTTCTCCTTGTTTTTGAGCTTGATTTGCAGGTTCATCCTTTTGCTGTCTCTGTCTTTTGTTCCTTTCTTGTTGCTTGCTTCTTGTATCTCTTGTTGTTGTTTCCTTTTTTTTTTGTCTTGTTGCTTTTTTGTCTCTTTGTTGTCCTTCTCTTTTTGCTTTTGGATTTTTGCTGTGAAAGATCTTTTTTCTAGCATAGATAATGTCATAAGAGAGCTCACAACATCTATATAAAGGAGGCTATCAATGAAGTAGGCCAACCACGCAAAATTTATGGATATACAATCAAATTTATCATGTAATTAAGCAAAGAAACAATTGTTTTGAAAATTTTACAATTGTACTTGTTTTTATCAGTGGCAAAAATGTTGCTACAGTAGCAAGATATTTTGAGTTTTGCAATTTATTTTCAGTTTAAATTGTTAAAAATTTTAGTCTAGAAAATGCTTAAGTGTTCTCATGTTTAGATGAAATATAATACAAATATAATATTTCTGTTTTAAAAATTGATTCTAATTGTACTTATATTTTACTTTTAAAAATTTTACAATGATCAAAATAATGTAATAGTGTATGTGTTTTTATTTTCAATTTAGGTAAATTTGTAATTTTTTTATAGTGTTTTGTTTAATTGAAATTGGAAAAAAGAATGACAGAGAGAGAGAGGTGCTGGTTTTTTTGTTTGAATAGTAAGAAATTTGTAATAGTGTAATAGTGTATGTGTTTTTGTTTGAACAGTAAGAAATTTATCAGTGTTCATAGTGATATATTTCTTGAAACAGTGATAAAGTTATTAGTGTAAACAAAACACTATAAGAAAATAATTTTATCAGTATAGTGATTCCCAACCTGTTTGATTTGCAGGTTCATCCTTCTGCTGTCTCTGTCTTTTCTTCCTTTCTTGTTGGTTGCTTCTTGTTTTTCTTCTTGTTGTTTCCTTTTTTTTTGTCTTGTTGGTTTTTTGTCTCTTTGTTGTCCTTATCTTCTTGCTTTTGGATTTTTGCTGTGAAAGATCTTCTTTCTGGCATAGATAATGTCATGAGAGAGTTCATAACATCTATATAAAAGGAGGATATCAATGAAGTAGACCAACCATGCAAAATTTACGGATATACAACCAAATTTATCATTTAATTAAGCAAAGAAACACTGATAAAAATTGGATATATTCATAATTCATTTGTATTGATTTTGTTAGCTAGCAAAGAAAATAATTCAAACAATCAAAGTAGAATAAGAAGAATTATGACAAAATTTATTACGTAATTAAGCAAAGAAAGCTTATACTGTGAAGAGTTCTAATAATGATCAGCAAAATAGACCAGTTAATTGAGTTGGGTCAGATGCATGTGACAATAGTTGGAAAGGAATTCATTGGACCAATTCATGTGAGGCATATAGATAAGTTGGTATTGTTTTTTACCTTCAATGGATTGTTGCTGTTTGCTTATTCTTTCTTTTGCTTGTGCTTGTTTTTGAGGTTCATCTGCAGGTTGTTGTTTTTGATGTCTCTGTCTTTTCTCCCTTTCTTGTTTTTTGGTTGTTGTTGCTATTGTTGCAGTTTCCTTTTTGTTGCCTTGCTGGTTTTTTTTCTTTTCGTTTTGTTTCTCTTTTTGCTTTTGGATTTTTGCTGTTAAAGATCTTCTTTCTAGTATAGATAATGTCATGAGAGATCTCACAACATCTATATGAAAGAAGGATATCAATGATGGAGGCAAACAATGCAAAATTTATGGATATACAACCAAATTTATCATTTAAGTAAGAAAAGAAACACTGATAAAACTTGAATATAGTCGTCTGTATCGATTTTGTTAGCTAACAAACAAAATAATTCAAACAATCAAAGAAGAATAAGAAGAATTATAACAAAATTTATTATGTAATTAAGCAAAGAAAGCTTATACAGTGAAGAGTTGTAATAATGATAGCAAAACGGAGCAGTCAATTGGGTTGGGTCAGATGCATGTGGCAATAGTTGTGAAGGAATTCAGGGCAGCAATTCATGTGTGACATCTATATAAGTTGTTATAGTTTTTTTACCTTCAATGGCTTCATCTACAGGTTCTTGTTTTTGCTTTTTGGTTGTTGTTGCTGTTCTTGTCGTTTCCTCTTTGGTGTCTTATTGTTTTTTTGTCTCATTGTTGTCTTGCTTTTCTCGCTTTTGTCTTTTTATAGTATAAGATCTTGTTTCAGGCCTAGATAATCTCTTACGAGAACTCGCAACATCTATGTCAAAGAGGTATATCAATGTATTAGGCAAAGCATGCAAAATTTATGAATATACAAGAAAATTATCATTTAATTAAGCAAAGAAATACTGATAAAACTTGAATATATTTATAATTGTTGTGTATTCATTTTGTTAGTTAGCAAATAAAATAATTCAAACAATCAAATAAGAATTATGAAAATTAACCTAATTTATCCTTGAGGCAAATTCAGCAATAAAAAACAAAAAGAAGAAAAATAGACTGAGTCAAATTCTTTCCCAAAAGAGATCAAATTTGTTTAAGTTGGTGAGTCTATTGACTAGTGTGTCATTCATCTTTACCTACATTAAATTTATGTAAATGTATCCCTATATAGAAATGGAGATGGATGTGTAAGTGATAAACTTGTCATTTGGTTTGGTATGTGAAGCAAACTTATGAGTTGGTGTGATAAACTTACTAGTTGTATGTTTATTTATGTATCTATTGTTACTATTATGTATACTATGTATACTAGTATATTATGTCAGCCCCTATATTGGTTTGTTGAAACTTTTGCCATGTGGTATTTACATAATTTTTTTTTTAATAAAAAAACTAATCAAATTTTACTTGATGTTAGTTACTCTCCTATAGGAACAAATAGTCACAGAACCACACCTTATAGTATGGCTTAATTGTCAAATCTATAAATTGGTTTGAGTCCTACAACAGAAAAAAGTTTATCAGGGTAGATCTCTTGATTTCATGCACTTATATTATAAGGTAAAAGTATTGCAAGGTTCTATTTGTAGGTTACATCAAGAGCATGATTTGTATATTTAAATTTGGTGAAGATCATTGAGTTACCAAAAGAGAGGTGTAGTTTATAATCGATCAAATATTAAACAAAAAATGAGACAAAAAATTAATCCATAAGGTGTAAAAAAATTACAATTTTTGAGAAATTGGGCATAGTGAAATAAGCAAATAAAAAATAAAATAAATTATTTATATCAAAAGGAGGATACAAGTTATTATGAATCAAATATTAAACAAAAGTCACACAAAATTTAATCTATAAAAAATTGCACCGTTCTAATTAGTATTATATATGTGAACAAGTTATTTTGATATCTTGAACCCACTGTGTATTTTAGTTTCTTGAACCGACTCCCTGTTTTTTTGTTAACTGATTTTTTTTGTATCAAAAATTTAAAAAAAAAAAATATATATATATATATATATTTCAAAATGAACGTAATTATGAAGTTCAAAACCAACACCTTTATCAGTTGATCAACTAACATTTTACATATTCACAAGTTTTATTTTCCGAAAATGCCCTAATATTGTTGAAATTTTGCAAGTTGTAGTTGAACGATATCTAGGTTTTTTGAAAATGTGTTTGAATAGGGAGAGAAATAAGGGTCTCAGTTGCTTACGCTTTACAGGCATGTTTCCTCGAAGTTTTTGTTCGAATCGCCTGAGTTGT
Organism: Camellia lanceoleosa; assembly: GCA_025200525.1. Classification (NCBI taxonomy): domain Eukaryota; kingdom Viridiplantae; phylum Streptophyta; class Magnoliopsida; order Ericales; family Theaceae; genus Camellia; species Camellia lanceoleosa. Next base: position 185,868,237 of record CM045762.1, read on the forward strand.
GTTGGTTGTTTTGCCAGAGAGTGGAAGGGATTCGCCGATGGTGGAGACTGAGAAAAACAGGGCTTCAATCGCGTGACTCACGTTTTTGTTTGCCCTGTCTGGCAAATGTATTGTGTTAGAAAGTACTTTTTTTTTTTCATCGGTGATAAATTTAGAAAATGCTTAGAAAATGGCAAATATTTTTGTACAATAGGAAGATATTTTGAGTTTAGAAAATGCTTCAGGTTTCTCATATTCATTTTGAATTTAAATTCTTCAACATTTGACTTTATAAAATGATTCAGTTTTTTTCATATTCATATTCAGATTCAGATGAAATATAAACATATTATATTTGGGATTGAAATAAAATACTTGCAATACTTATAAAAAAAAAATTATAAAAATTAAATTAGCTATCAACTTAAAATTAATAAATTACATTGTTAAAATTAAAAATTATACTATGATCTTTTAACATTATTGAGCTCATGTGTAATTAAGTAGAAATAATTTGTTTTAATTTTTTTTTAATGAATGTATTCTAAACATTGAATGTAATGAAGTACAAAACATTGAATGTTTCATTGCAGGAATTTAAGAAGGAAAATGATCAAAACAATGTAATACTGTTTATGTTTTAATTTATGTAATTTTTTTTTTATATATAGTGTTTTCTTTACTTGAATGTGAGAGAGAGAGAGAGAGAGAGAGAGAGATTTTACAATAGTACTTATTTTTATCAGTGGCATATATGTTGCTACAGTAGCAAGATATTTTGAGTTTTGCAATTTATTTTCAGTTTCAATTGTTCAAAATTTCAGTCTAGAAAATGCTTCAGTGTTCTCATGTTGACATGAAATATAATACATGAGAATATTCTTGAGCATTTTATAAACACGAGAAGACTCTTGAGCATTCTTGAGCATTTTAATAACAGCTAATTTTTAAATATTAGTATTTTTTATTGTAAAATTATAATATGATTTTTCAACATTCTTGAGCTCACGTGTAACTACAAATATAATATTTCTGTTTTAAAAATTTATTCTAACTGTACTTATATGTTCTTTTTAAAAATTTTACAATGATCAAAATAATGTAATAGTGTATGTGTTTTTATTTTTAATTTGGGTAAATTTGTAATTTTTTTATAGTGTTTTGTTTAATTGAATTTGGAAAAAAGAATGATAGAGAGAGAGAGGTGCTGGTTTTTTTGTTTGAACAGTAAGAAATTTGTCAGTGTTCACAGTGATAAATTTCTTGAAACAATGATAAATTTATTAGTGTAAACAAAACACTATAAGAAAATAATTTTATCAGTATAGTGATTCCAAACCTGTTATTAACGTTTAAATTTGACACAAATAATCAGATTGTAATCAATTTTTTTGTTTGAAATTTGCATAAAACTAGATTGATATCAAAACCTATATTTTTTAACAATATGGATAAAAAAGACGAATTGTTTCGTTATAGCAAATGAAGAACCAAAATAATCAAAACAATGTAATTGTAAAACCCAAATTTTATATATTATTATTTTTGGATAGATTGGTAATTAAATTAATTTATATGGGTCGTTTAGTAATATCAAGGAATTAGTTATAAGATGGTATTATAATTTCTATATCATAGATGGGCAATTTTGTAAGTTTGAGAAACTAGGTTAATAAACCCACATCTTTTGCTTCAAGTCTAGGAGAAGAACAAAAAACAGAGGGCTCTGGAGGGTTATTCCGAAGGCTGCGCAAGGTTATAAAAGTAGAAAAAAAAAAAAGAAAAATGAAAAAGAGAGGCGTGGTTGCTCAGCAAGGGTTTGAAAAAGAAAAATTAAAGAAAACAAAACAAAACCAAAGTGAAGAAAGAGGATTCATAGAGTGGTGATTTTTCTTTATTTCATCACTTAGGTAAGATTTATTTTGTTGTATTCCTATCTATGATTTTAGTGTTAATATATCAATAGATGATTTTATAGGCATATATGTTTAAATAATTATATTGATGTAGTCTATGTTGGGGTTTTTGATTTTGCTCAATTTTAGAGTGTATTTTGCATTCTGTTTGGGTGGTTCATATTTTGAGATTAATACGTGATAGGTTAGATTTAATGGTAGTGTGTTTGTGGGATACAAGATTGACTACAAGCAATTACAAATTTTTACATGTATATAAACAACAATAGAATAATATGGGTTGAGAATTTCTGAAGCTTTGATGGCTTTGTTTTGATGCTAAATCGTGGGAGTTCCTAATAGACTATTGGGTTATTTTATTCTATTGTTGTTACAAGAAGAGATGGATGGGTGCACATAATAATTGTTTATGCGGTGTAATATTTTATTAGGTTTGTGAGATTGAGGTGGATCTTGGTAAATTGAGATTAGCTTGGAAAATATTATTTTAGCTGTTTGAGGTAAGTAACTCTCTATCACTGTTGGTTCATTTTTATTCCTATCGAATCGTTTAAAATTATAAATATTTATTTATAGCCTTCATGTTCTCTTAAAATAAAATGTGGGTCAAGTATAAAACAACATTGGATATTATTATGAAAGTTATTTGAATATTTTGTGAAACTTTTTTGAAAATTGTACCAAATGTTTATTCTGAAAATATCGAATATTTTATTTTAAAGATGTATATTGTTTGAATTTTTGAACATCACTCTAGTTTGACTATGATTTAGACCCTAGCCAATGGGGGTTATTTATTGGCACAGAAACTAGTTTCTTTTGGGGCTTTACCACCGGCCTATGTGTGGTTCTGGGCCTTGTCACGGGCTAAGTGACCGTAGTCATTAAGACTTGGGTTTTGTGAATAAAGTCATTGAACCATCTAAATATCGAACCATCGATTGAACACCGAATTACTTTGAATTATCTTGTTGGCTTTTCATTTAAAATATATTGTACATTGTATATTTTTAGTTATGAAACCGTCTTACAAATAATTGTTCATTTATTGATTTGTATCAAAAATTATATTTATTGGTTATCAATTTATTTATTTATTTTTGTATACTTGATCCAGCTAGCAGTGATGGTTGGTTATTTATTGGGCTATCTAGCTTACCCTTATTTATTTATTTATTTTTTTTCAGATTTTGAAGAGTAAAGCTGCGCGGGAATTTTTTTTTTTTTTTTTTGCATATGGGAGTGCCGAGAGTAGGACTATGAATTAAGTACTTGGATTATTGTTTTGTTAATGGATTTTATTAGTGGACTTGGTGAATAATTATCATAATGTGCCGAGAGTAAAACTATGATTTAAGTACTTGGATTAATTGTTTTGTTAATGGATTTTATTAGTGGACTTGGTGGATAATTTCATATGATAAGAATAATCAATTTTTATGGATTTTAGCATTATGATAATTAAGGATTTAATTGGAGTATTTTACGTTGTTGGTTATGTGTTAGACTCTTAGCCTTACATGCTCACTTAAATGAGTGTGCGGCGTTGTCATGGAGCTTGGGGCGTGACCGTAATAGGGTTTGAGTTTTATTTTTCAATTTAGGTAAATTTTTTTATTTCTTTATAGTGCTTTGTTTAATTGAGTTTGGAGGAGAGAGAGAGAGAGAGAGAGAGAGAGAGAGAGAGACAAAGGTGCTGATTTTTTTGTTTGAACAGTGATAAATTTATCAGTGTAAACAAAACACTATAAGAAAGTATATTTATCAGTATAGTGATTCCTAACCTGTTATTAACCTTTAAGTTTGACATAAATAATCAGATCATAATTAATTTTTTGAATGAAATTTGCATAAAATGAGACCTATATCAAAAGCCAGATATGGTAACAATATGGTTAAAAAAGACTGAATGTTTAATTGAAGCAAATTTGACATTGTAACAACCAAGCATTGTAATATTCATTGAAGCAAAGTAAGAACCAAAATGATTATAATCTTTGTCTCAAATTATTCAAGCATTGTTGTCATTGTGTATTGTGTCCCAAAACTCCTTGTCTTCAAGTATCGCTTCTATTGCCTCATCAACGATTTGCTGGGTGTCTACCTGTTGGTTAGTCAACAAAGCATCTATGATATCTGCTCTGATTTGGTGGCACTCCTCCTTTGTTAAGTTGGGAAAGATGTCTTTGTTACAGACATATTGTCTCATGAGGTAACAAACTATGACGCCACAATCAAGTCTACGATGACATTGGAAAAACAGAGTTAGTAGTCATCAATGATAATTTTATCAATGTAATGTGTTTTGGTTTTCTGAAACTTACGAATGATCAACTTGTTGGGGACAATTCATTGCAATTTCTGTTTCTTCATGAAACTTGTTACCTTCAATGGCTTTGGGATTGTAATGTTGAAGGTATTTTTCAATAACCTTTCTCTGCAAAATATATTAATAATTAATTGGTGTTTGACAAATATATGCATAAGAAAATTTGATATAGACAAGGGGAATGGATGATATCATAAGTAATTGGTGTTTTACCAGTTTGTTTGCCTCAGTTAAGTGGTTATCTATTTTTGTGCTTGGTGTCATTGAATTGTAAAACTTCCATGAGCCATTTTCAGTGTCAAGTACCAACAACGTCCAATGCTTTTCATTGAAAATTGGAAAAAGAAGATATCTTTCCTTGACAGCTTCTAACATCATTTTGTTCAACAATTGATTTGTTTCTGTCTCATCCTTTGTGGTGAACAAATACTGTGTTTTGCAAATATATTAGTTTTGATTACAATGTAATTCATTAATTATCACTATAAGACTGGATGAATGAGAACTTATGCACTTGATTTAGACAAGGGGAATGGATGATATTGTAATGAAATATATATATATAATTTACTTACATGGCATGATGTAGTAAATATATATGTTGTTCCTGCTTGTGAGCTGAGACTGAAGTTTGGTTTCAGTTGCTCTTCTGTCATTAAGATTTCCTTGTATGCATTTATTGTCTGTTTTAAAAACAAAAGCAAACAAGGTTAATGAGAGAATTATAGTTTGGTATTACAATTGATATATGCACAAATAGGGATTTGATTTTACATTTCCAGAAAGTTCTTCACATTTGACTATTTTGTCAATATTATCCAAGTACAAATAGCTGCCTACTTCCTTTCCTTGTAAGATTGGATAACTGCAAATGTGAAACAAAATTTATCACTGTATACCAAAATTTATTGGTCAATTAACAAATCAAAGGTTAGGGGAACAAATTGAGCATGAAATTTTACTTCATGTATCAAATATGAACCATGAAATGAAGTACAGAACATAAACTCAAATGCCTAAATAATTTGACACCATATATGAGACAACATGAAGATTAGCAAAATATATCACTCTACCAAACAAATTAAGTAAAATTTATCATAATGTAGCAAATTTTATCACTGTATATCAAAATTTATCAATGATTGAAGTAAATGAAGGTTATACATTGGTAAATGCATGACTATATACTAAAATTTAGATTCCAAATTTGGAAATTTTAGGTCCAATTCATGTTCTTACCTGCTGGTTTTTGTTGCCCAAAGACTAGTGCGTTTTATCCTTGATTTCTTTGGCAATTTGTGAAACACTGGATAGGAAGTGTTAATTTGTTTTGTTGGATGTTGATGTTGATGTTGTGTGTGGTTTTCTTTTCTAGTCTTTGGATTTTCTTCAACCATTGGTTCTACTTAATCAACTGTCTTGTTCTGGTTTGGTTGTCTTTTCATTATGTAGCAAAAATCTAGATCTTTGTGCTCTTTTCTTGTTTCTCTATTTTTGACCCTTTTTATCATTGAGCTGACAAGAGGTGATGTTTTGGTAGTGGTGGCTTCAACTTTAACTTGGATTTGTTCTTTTTCACTGTCCAGGTAGAGATTTGATTCAACCAACATTGCAATTCTCTTATTAAGTAGCACTATTTCCACATCATTCACTTCCATTTGTGTCTTTGTTTTCTTGCTTTGTTCTTCCATTTGTTTAGTGAGCTTCATGAGTTGGTCCTTAAGCTCGTCATTTTCTGCTTGGATTCTTACCTTCTCCATTTTTAGCCTTTGGATTATCAGGACATTCTCTTCTAGTTTCTGAAAAGTATGTTCATTGATTTTGACATGGTAGATATTTCTTTCATAGGCAAGTTTCCTTTTTGCTTTCCTCATTTCAGCTGGTGTTTGATGGTTCAATCCCGAGGAAGTTGCTGGACCAGCTTGCTGTTTGATCATTGTTTCTTTTTTTTTTTTTTATCATTTTCTAGGTTGTCAAAAGAAAGCTCATTTGTTTGCACATGAACTGGACCTTTTTGAGTTTCATGCTGAAAGTTGGCTTTCCTTTGTGTATTCTTTTTTGATTGCAGTGTTGTTGATTTTCTCTTTTTTGGAGCACCTGTTTGATTCTTGGGATTCTGTGAATTTCTTCTTGGACTGAGACTGAATATCTTTCTGATAATTGGTTTTTCTTCCTTTTTTGATAATTCAGTCTCCTGTTGTTCCTCAAAGTTACATTTTTCATCTTCACGTTCATCATCTGTTTGTGGTTGCAATTGTTTGTATATGTTATGTTCTTCAATTGTGTCTTTCAAATTACTCTCCTACATGAATGAAAATTATTAAAAAAATGATATGAGGCAGAGTTAAGTAATAATTTATCATTCAGTGATTCAAATTTATAGTAAGAATGGTAATTTGGTTCATGATAACAAGTTTTATTAGTGAATTAGCAACATTAAGCAAAATTTATAAGTAAATGAAGCTAACTAAGGGAATTTATAACTGTGAGCAAAAAGTTATCAGTGAAAATGAATATTTATTACTGCATAGCAAAATTCATCACTCAATTAAAGAAATAAAGGTTAAATATTGATAAAAATTGTTTATTGAATAATTTCCTAGTACAGATGAAATGCCTAAATAATTTTTCTACGACCAATGTGACATCATAAAGATGAAGAAGAATTTATTAGTCTTGCTAAAATTTATCACTGCATAAGAAAATTTAATATTTGTTTAAACAAAACAAAGGATATAAATGGATACCTCAATATGTTTCAGATCATGCAAGGATGACTTTGCCAATTGTTCTCCGAGATGAGTAATGTTCCATTTTGCAAATCTTGGTATTGGATTCTTCTCATTTGGTTTGATGATATTTGCATGCTCACATATCCAATATTGTTGAGGACAAAAAAAATGTTATAAATTAGTATTTAGTAAATGTAAATATTGTGGCTTATAAGTTGTAAGTGAGGTATTTACTTACCAACAAGATGATCACACATCCGCAGACTCTATCAATTTGGTTGATGTTGCATGCTATTGATTTTGTAAGATGTTGTTTTGCTGCACCACACCAATCATAAGACTTCATTTCATCAATATTCTCGAGGTATTTCATGAACCCCCAACCAATTGTTGTCCCAGTACCCGGATACAACAAAAGCAAACAAACCAGAAGGCACACAAGCCTAACAACATCTTCTACATCTTCATTGTTGGTGCTTCTCAAAAGTTCTGATATCAACTTTTGGATTGAAGCACTTGTCATTCTGCTCTCGGTTATTTTCCTTCTTTGCACCATAGCTACCTCATTTTTTCTTCCGTATGCAAGATTCATCTTCTTGTGTCCATATGCAATCCCAAAAATTAACTTGAAGTCATTTCTTTTTAATTTCAGCTTCTTCCCAGCAATTTCAAATGTGGTTCCATCCATTTGGTAAGTTTGCAAAATTTTTGCAACCACATCATCATATTTAATTGAATCTCTTCTTTTAACCTTGTTTTCATTCAATGTATCAACCAAAAGTGAAAAAGGGGTCTTTCTCAATAGTATCAAATGTTCCTCTCTGAGTTTTGTTGTCTTGAAAAATTTGATAAGAGATTGAATGTTAGAACGGTAGACATACTTTGCTTCATTATCATGTGTCTGTTCAGTCCTAGTTTTTCTTCCATCAATCTTTTTCTTCCCTCTTGCTTTGTGGATCTCTGTAGCTGGTTTCAGTTGTTCCTGTTTGGGCTCCTCATTGTCAATGTTAGATTCAAGTTTAACTTTTAGTTGATTTTCACTTTCATGTGTTGTTGGCTCTACAACAAAGTCAACTTTTTCAATCTTTTTCTTCTTTGAGAAACTTGTTTGTCGACGACGTAATCTTTTAGAATGACTGGCAACATTTGTACAAAAACATTGAGCATGAACATTGAAATTAAGAAAAATTTTATCACTGAACTAGGCAAACTAAGAAGAAATCTCTCTGTTATGCAAATTAAGCAAATATATAACTGTATAGCAAAGTTTAGATTCCAAATTGCAAAAGAACATGAAGTATGATGTTGAAGATGAAGATGAAAACAATTGTATAGCAAATTTTATCACTGAATTAGCAAAAGTAAGCAAATGCATCATTGTATAGCAAATGAACATAAATGTACGATTATTATGACGTTGAGTATCACTCATATATTAATACTGTATGGTACAGATTGAAAATAGCTTCAAGTCAAATTGTATCAGTCATAAATTAATTTTGTAAGATACACATTCAAAATAGTTTGAAGTCAAATTTTATTACTCAATTATAGTTATGAAAGAAGAAGGAAAGCAAATCCATAGTTATAAAATAAGAAGAGAAGCAAATCCATCATTATAACAAATTTTATCACTCAATTAGGAAAATTAAGCAAACCTATCGTTGAATTGGGCAAAGTAAGCAAATCTGTTATTGTATATCAAATTTTATCATTGAATTAGCAAAATTAAGCAAATCCATCATTGTTTAGCAAATGGAGATGAATATGTGATTATTATGAAGTTGAATATCAATGATAAATTAATACTATATGATACACATTGAAAATAGCTTCAAGTCGAATTTTATAACTCAATTACAGTTATGAAAGAAGAAAGGAAGCAAATCTATCATTAGAACAAATTTTATGACTCAATTAAGAAAATTAAGCAAATCTATCATGGTTATAGCAAATTTTCTCACTGAATTGGGCAAAATAAGCAAATCTGTTATTGTATAGCAAATGAACATGAATATGTAATTATTATGAAGTTGAATATCACTTAATTATAGTTATAAAAGAAGAATGGAAGATGAATACGACTCACGTTTGATTCGCATGGTTCTTGAAGATGAATGAAGCAGGAAATATAGATCGAAACGGTGGAGGATTTGCTGGGTATCTGTTCGGAATCAGAATATAGATCGAAACAGAGCTGATTTCTTTGGAAACGATGGGAGATTCAGGGAAAATCTCTTTGTTTGTTTCGATTTCGAAATTGCAAATCCCTAGTGGTTTCCAAATCGTCTCAGAATAGTTTCCAAATCAGAACAATTGAGAAGGAGCGTGTGTTTCACGCGCACAGGGAGACCTCGTGATAGGGGTTTGCTTCACGCGTGTTTTGTGACATTTAGGGGTAAAATTGGAAACTAAAATAGGAGAGGACTTGCTGGGTATTAGTTTGTTTGCATGGGACCGGCTGGTAAGTCCCCCTTTTTGTGAAGGTGGTCGGGCTAGACCTATCTTTGGATTATACAAGTACGATTATGGGTCACAAAGTTAATAATAAGAATTGTTTTTGGTTTAGTTTTTGAAAATCTTTTTTTCAGCTTTAAATTTTTTGTTTTGTTTAATGAACTTTTTTTTTTTTTTTTTTTTATATATTTCAGTTATTTTTTATTTTTTACTTTTTAAAAATACCTAAAAAATAAAATATTTATGAAGAAATCTAAAAAACAAATACTCAAGAAAAAAAAAAAAACAAAAATGTGCTTTTTATTTTTTCATCTTTAGTAAAAAAAATTTAAACTCAAAAGTGTATTTGAGTTTGAAAGCTAAACAAGGTGTTGTTCTCAACTTTGTACTATATGTGAGAGAAGTGGTGTAATAAAATAAAATAAAATGGGTTTAAATAAAAGAACCTAGTAATTTTTTTTTGTCAATTTCTAGAATAATATTAATAAATATTACGAGAATTTTATCTAGACAATCAGAGTACATTTACCGAACCCAAAAACCAACCTTATAAAGAGATTTATATAATATGAAAGAAAGACATAACAACAAACAAAGACCCTCATGATGGAGATTATAGTTCAACATTTATAAAAACAACCGAAATAATATATAACAACCAACATTTATAGAGAAGAAATAAATAATACAACAAAGAGCTTAAATATAAGTGATAAGTTCCATTCAATAATCAATGTGATTATGCCAAATGAGAAGATAGATTTAGGATTGGTTTTAGATGTTTTAAAAAAGTGTACTTTTTGATTTATTGATTTATATGAGTTTGGTTTGGATTGGATTTGATGTGATTTGTTAGAGAAGTAATATGATTTAAATAAGATAATGTGACTTAAATAAGATAGTAACTTTTTGACTTTTTGTATTATTTAATAGATGTCAAAGCTGGCCTTCATGTAATATATTACTCTACTCTTATCTATGGAAGCGCACTAGAATATGAGGTGAATTTCGAGGACAATCAGTCAGAACAAGTTGATTAGGCATTCTTCTACTCTTGTCAAAGCATAGACGAACTTCAACAAGTTGTGGCAGTGGACGTTGTCGAGGACTAAATCTGCTACTGCACTTCCTTATTACCCATGCTGGCGGCACTCCCCAGCAGTTCCAATAAAAATTTGACATCGGACACAAGTTGCACATAAGTTCGGGTTGTTTCGAGGTATGCGATTTGATGGCCCCAACGATTTGTCCCAAGTAGTAATTTTGCAGTCCCGGTGTGATATTTGCACGTTGGAGTACACCAAAAATATCATATTGATCCTTGAGATTAGCGCACAACATGAAGTATGTGGTTTCGTCATACCCAGAAATTACTCGACGACTGTTCCATTCTCTTTTCCAAAAGCCTCCACATTTCCGCATATCAAATCTGGCCAACTCACCCTGAGCCTATTTATGAGGGATTGGTTCTACAAAATATTATAAACGCAAGTAATTAAGATGCAAACAAGTATATTATAAAGGAATAATGTTTGAGGGTCCGAAATTAGGTGTTTGAATTTGGCTTAAAATTCAAAACGACGTCGTTTTGAATTTTGATTTTGATTTTTTTTTCTTTTTCTTTTTCTTCCTTTTCTTTCTCTTCCTTTTCTTTCTTTCTTCTTCTTCGTTGAACAGAGGAGAAGAGCAGAGGCGAGAGAGAGAAATGCGTCGTCGGCGTTGCCGGCTAAATCGGTGATCATGACTCGTCGGCATCTGCCACAAGATCGCAGCCTCCGCCTCCGCCTCCGCCTCCGCCTCCACCTCCGTCTGATTTTGTTGGCCCCTCCAGTCCAATTTTTCTTCTCCTTCTTCTCCTCCTCCTCCTCCTTCTTCCTCCTAATTTCGAGCCAAATTCGAGCCCCTATATTCGGGCTCTCTACCATTACTGATCACGAAGGCACGAATAAAAAAGAATGTTATATGTATTAATTAATGTACATACTAGTCTATTAATAGATGATGTGGTATCATTTATATAATTTTAGGTATTTGTAACTTGCATAATGAGTGTGGTCAATAATAAAATCATAACACTAGTTGGTACACTAGTGTGTACACTAATTAGTGCATGTAGCCCACCGAATTAAAAAGAACAAAATTTAGAAACTAAAGTGAGTGTTTAGAAAGTGAGTTTTTTTGTAAGTTTTTTTAATTGTAGGATATTATTGATTTTTTTTTTTTTTGAGAAGATAGTTGAATTTTTTTGTGATTGGATGTGATTTTGTGAGACAAAAAGTAAAATGATTATGGGATTTGATGCGATATTTTGTTTGATTTTATTTTTTTTAATTTTGTAAAATATTTGTCTTGTAGTGAAAAAAAAAAAAAAAAATCCAAAAAACCAAGTTCCCAAACAACGGCTTAGGCGTATGGAGATTTTGCGGACATCTAGGCGGAGTCGGTAGTGGGCTATTTTGTGGCCAATGTCCATGAATGGCAAAATTAATTGAAACGAGCAAGTGTGTACAAGGTCCGCAAACTGACGGAGGCCATTGCAATGCAAGTTTGAAGAAGGATATTGTTGGAACAGGAAAAAGTAGAATGAAAATCACCAAGATTTGGCACATCCGCATGAGATAAGATAGTTTCATGTTACATGCTAATGAATGAGCTGTGTCTACGACAATTCAACAAAAAATACAAAAAACACAAAAATAAATTCACTAAACATTTAATATAAATCTATGTTTTAAAGTAGAATATTCTCATATCCAAAAATACATTAGAGAAGAGCTGATTCAACTGAAAATAACCAAACCAAATAGCAAGAACATTGGCTATATAAACCTGCTTTTATAATTACCAAACCAAATAGAGAAGAATTTAACTACTTTTAAACCAACTTAACCCCTCAGTGGCTCTCTATAAATGGACCACAGAACTATTAGCTTCTACAAAAATGTGATCACAAAAGAGAGATTTTCAACAGCAGCAAGAATATTTCATTGCATTGTTCTTCTCCTTACTTATGTTGAAAATGTTAGGATAAAAGACACCCAGAAAATTATCTCACACACATATAGAAGACAAAATTTACGTGATTCGGCCCAATGCCTACATCCACGGAGCAGAAAAGAGAATTTCACTAAAATGGAGCAAAAATACAAATACAGAGGAGGAGATAAAATACTCACTCAACTCACAGCTCTCTCTCTCTCTCTCTCTCTCTCTCTATTTTCTGATGCAAAACATCCTCTCCCTCCCGTCTCTATTTATACACAAAGAGAGTGAGAGAGATACACCAACCCACCAAAAAATGTCTACCCTCTTTAATGGTGAATGGTGAAAATCAACAAGGAACAACAACGTGAAGGGAAGGGGAAGCAGTTGCCCAGCTCAGACCTCCTCCTCTAGAGGTGAAAGTCTTTTCACCCTATCTTTGCTTTGACTCTCTCCCTTGTATGCATGGGGTTGGAACTAACAATTCTCCCCCTCCATACCCACGTGCATGACTGACTTCTCACTTGAAGTCCATCCCTACAATGTCTCTGCAGATTTCGAGTTTGTCTCTCGAGACCACCTTTGTAAGCATGTCAGCTGGATTCTTATCTGTGTGGATCTTGATCAGTTCCATTAACTGTTTTTCCATTACTTCACGTATCCAATGATACCGAACATCAATGTGTTTTGTGCGAGAATGGAACATTGAATTTTTGCTCAGGTCTATGGCATTCTGGCTATCATAATGTACCGTAAACTTTTCTTGCTTTAATCCCAACTCTTGGGGAAACCGTTTCAACCACAACATTTCTTTCCCAGCTTCCGCTGCGGCAATATACTCTGCCTCGATTGTGGATAAAGCAAGACACTTCTGTAGCTTGGATTGCCAAGACACAGCTCCCCCTGCGAAAGTGAATAGAAATCTTGATGTAGATTTCCTACCATCAAGATCGCCTGCCATATCTGAATCAGTATAGCCTTCCAAGATTGGTTTAGCATCTCCAAAGCACAAACACATTTTTGCCGTACCCTTGAGGTATCTCAGAATCCACTTGACTGCTTCCCAATGTTCTTTTCCTGGATTGGAAAGGAATCTGCGTACTACTCCAACAGCATGAGCAATATCTGGACGGGTGGACATCATTGCATACATCAAACTCCCTACGGCGGATGAGTAGGGAATAGCCTCCATCTGTTCTCTTTCTTTTGTAGAGGAGGGACAAGAACTCTTGCTTAGCTTGAAATGATTAGCCTGCAGAGTATTGACTGGCTTGGCATCTTTCATGTTGAACTTCTCAATTACCCGTTCAACGTACTTCTCCTGTGACAGCCACAACTTCTTGGCTTTCCTGTCACGCACAATTTCCATGCTGAAAATTTGCTGGGCAGGGCCTAGGTCCTTCATGTCAAAGGACTGTGATAACTCCTTCTTCAGTGATCTGATTGCTGTGGCATCCTGTTCAACGATCAGCATGCCATCAACATAAAGCAAGAGTATGATGAAGTTTCCACCGGGAAATTTCCTGACATAAACACACCGGTCTACAGCAGTTCTCTTGTACTCATGACCTACCATGAATGAGTCAAACTTTTTGTACCACTGTCTTGGCGCTTGTTTGAGGCCGTAGAGACTCTTCTTCAATCTGCAGACTAAGTTTTCTTTCCTTTTGACTTCAAAACCTTCTGGGTGCTCCATGTAAATTTCTTCTTTTAGATCACCATGGAGAAATGCCGTCTTCACATCCATCTGTTCAAGTTCCAAATTCAAACTGGCCGCTAGTCCCAAAACTACTCGAATGGATGTCATTTTCACAACTGGCGAGAAGATTTCATTAAAATCAATACCTTTCTTCTACCCAAAACTTTTGACAACCAATCAAGCCTTATACTTGAATAGCTTTCCGCTGCCATCTTTCTTCAACTTGAACTCCCATTTGTTCTGCAATGCTTTTCGATCCTGGGGAAGTTTCACCAAATCATAAGTCTGATTCTTCTGCAAGGATTGCATCTCTTCTTGTATAGCTTGCTGCCAGCTACTCTTCTCCTTATGATTTTGAGCTTCTTGAAAATTTTCTGGCTCCCTCTCATCAGTAAGCAAAATATACTCAGAAGGAGGGTATTTTGACGATGGGTTAGACTCTCTTGTTGATCTTCGCAACTGTGGAACAACAGTCTCTGGCGGAGGGGGTTGTGGCTCCCCTTGCTCAATACCCTCTGCTTCTGGATCTTCTTCTCCTGGAAATCCATCATGTAACTCTACATCATTGGCTACATGCTGTGGTAGATCTTCTTCATCAGTGGCAAGCTGTGATGGTGCAGGGTTTGGAATAATTTCTGTAACATCATCAACTTTGGGTTTGGTTGGTTGCCCAAAGTCTTCTACAGTCTGGCCTTCTTGAAACACCACATCTCGGCTTCGAATGACCTTCTTGTTTTTCGGATCGCACGATCTGTATCCAAATTCTTCATCTCCATAGCCAATAAAGATGCATGGAGTGGCTTTGTCATCCAGCTTCTGTCTGTGCTCCTTGGATACATGTGCAAATGCTTTGCACCCAAACACTCTCAAATAAGAGTAAGAAATCTCCCTTCCAGACCATACTTCTTCTGGAATTTGAAAATTCAGTGGAACTGATGGCGATCTGTTGATCAAATAGCAAGCAACACGAACAGCGTCTCCCCAAAATTTCTTTGGCAGCTTTGCCATTTTGAGCATACATCTGACCTTCTCCACAATGGTCCGGTTCATTCTCTCGGCTACACTATTATGTTGTGGGGTTCCAGGAACAGTCTTCTCATGCCGAATACCACGAATAGCACAGTAGGCTTCAAACTCCTTTGACGTGTACTCGCCTCCATTGTCTGGTCGGAGACACTTTAGCTTCTTTTCGGTCTCTCTTTCTACCATAGCATGGAATGTCTGAAAATGCTGGAACACCTCAGCTTTGGTCATTAAGACATAAACCCATATCTTTCGTGATGCATCATCAACGAACGTCAAGAAGTATTTTCTACCACCCAAAGATTCCACTTCTATGGGACCGCAAACATCAAAGTATACTCTGCTTAACAACTCTGATTGTCTTCTGGATGATGAATGGAAAGCGACTCTATGATGCTTTCTAAACAAGCAGTTGTCACAAGGATTTAATTTTGCATCTTTGGCAAAGGGAATAAGTGGCTTCTTTGCCAAAATCTGCAACCCTTTCTCACTCATGTGACCTAACCTTTTATGCCACAAATTTGGTGATGCCTCATCTTCTGCTGCATTGAGGCTATCTGAATTCACCTCCACATGAGTCTTGTATAGTGTGCCAATTGCCTGTCCTTTGGCTACCACCAGAGATCCCTTTTTCAACTTCCATATGCCTTTGCCGAAGTAGTTCTCATAGCCTTGTCGATCTAAGGCTATCCCTGAGATAAGATTCAGGCGTAAATCGGGAACATGCCTGACATCTTTCAACACCATCGTGCACCCAACTTTGGTTTGGATGCGAACATCACCAATTCCCACAATCTTCGAAAAACTGGAGTTACCCATCTTCACTGTACCAAAATCTCCAGCTTGGTATGTACTGAAGAACTCCTTCTGGGATGTAACGTGGTAGGAAGCTGCTGTATCTACCACCCACTCAGTGTCGTTGTCTGACATATGGAGGCATTCTTCTTCTTCAACAGAGAATAATGCAATATCCTCTGAGACTGTAATTGCAGTGTTCCCATCTTCGGTCTTTGGCTGTCTATTGCCTTGTTTTTGTTCTCCCTTCAAGGCATAGCAATACTTCTTTATGTGACCCTCCTGGCCACAATGGTAACATTTGAACCTTGGCCGGCTCGTACCTTCTCTGGATTTCCCTCCATCTTGAAATCTTCCTCTGCTGCGTCCTCTACTTTTGCTTCTTCCCCTGCCCCTGCCTCTGCTTCTGCCTTTATTTTCTGTGACGAGGGCTTGGGATTGATCTCCACCCATTTCTTTCTTTCTTGCCTCTTCACTAAATAAAGCATCTGTAACCATGCTCATGGTCAGTTTCCCTTCTGGAGTAGAGTTGCTGAGGGACACCACCAACGTCTCCCAACTGTCTGGCAAAGAACTGAGCAGCAATAGGGCCTGCATCTCATCATCTAACTCCATTTTGACAGTTGCTAGTTGGTTCACCAGATTTTGAAACTCACTGGTGTGTTTAGCACCTTTCAACTTCAAATTCACAAGTCTTCTCATCAGGAGGGTTTTGTTCCGAGCAGTCTTCGACTGGTACATGCCTTCTAACTTTGTCCAGAGAGCATAGGCATCAGTCTCCTGGGTGACATGGTGGAAGACACTGTGATCAATCCATTGTCTGATCTGGCCAATGGTCTTTTGGTTCTTCCGCTTCTAGTCTTCATCTTTTTCCGTTGCTGGTTTTACTCCATTAAGCTCAATGGGGTCAAACAAATCTTGGCAATATAGGACATCCTCCATTCTACGCTTCCAAATGGCATAATTGGAAGCATTCAGCTTTATCATGGAATCTGAAATCGACGTTGATTCCTCCATCATACAAAAAGTGATCTCTGGTTGAAAAATAGGTTTTGCTGTGGAGTCTAGACTGGTCAAATTAGGTTGAAAAGCACTTCGGATTGCCAAAAGAAAGACTGCAAATTTTTGAAATCTAATTTGCAAAATCTGACCTTTATAGATGTGTCCGGAATATTCCAAATAGTTGGAAACCAGTATTAGATAACCCAAATCGGACCTCAAATGGCTTAGATCAAGCCAAAATATATTGAATGGTTCAGATTGGCAGCATCTGGTGCGGCTGAGAAGCACCGGATTATTTCTCCGGTTCGACTGGCGTTAGGCTGACGTCATTGGCTCAGTCAAGGGCTTGGTCAGCGGCTCCGGCTGGGATTGGCGGCTCGGCTTAAGTGGATTTTCACAAAAAAAAATATTTTTCCGTCTCCAAGGAGTATTGAACTCCTGACTTGCAGCAGCAACACTTGGACCTTAGCCACTATGCCAACACAACACTTGTGACTTGTAGCTTCACCAATAAGTATTAACTACATAAAACAGAAGGGTCGTCTTCTTCCCTGGGTTCGTGCGTGGAGCGCGTGAATCCAGTCGCCAGTGTGTGGGAACGGCGTCAGAGGATCGTGTAGAGCATGCGGCCTACTTCGACCTCCATTTTTGACGTGGTTTTTTCCTATGTGCTCGTCTCGTTGAGGGCTTCAAGCTTATGTGATCAAAAGTGGATTTTGACTACTTTGATTTCTGGGCAATTCTGAAAAATGCACTCTTTTTTTCCGAAAAAGACTCAACCAGCTCTGATACCACTTTGTTAGGATCAAAGACACCCAGAAAATTATCTCACACACATATTGTAGACGTCCCCGAACGTCCCGGGAGGATGACTCCCCCCGTTCTGTTCGCTTGTGGGTGTACTACAGTTCAGGACTCAAATTGTCACGGTTCTTAATCTGAACCAAAGAGTCCAAATCCGGCAAATCGTTTTGAGAAAACAGATTTTTAGAAAAGAAGTGCCGAACATGGACTGCTTTGCTAGATACAGAGTCGCCACCTAAATATTTATTTTGGGGTAATTTAGGAAACCCTGACTCGTTGCCTAAGGTCACGTGTCCGTCATCACCAAAGTTGCCTTGGCTCTGGAACTTGGGTACGATTGGGGAAGGTTAGCTATGAGCACCCCCTCTCACCCGATCTGAAGATCGGCCTCTACTAACCATGATATCTAGTTTTGAAAACTTTATGTGTTCTTATTCCAGTTATTAGCCTAGATTTATTATGTGATGCGCACAGCAAACAAGTATAGACTAAGTCGCCTAAATTGGAACAAAACATTTCATATTTGTTTATTTGAAAATGGTTTGATGGTGCTACCCGCAAGTAAGCTAAGATGTAGATTTTGCCACCCTCGAGTGGGCTTAGAAAATATGGTTTTGCCACTCTCAAATGGGCTTAAAACTCGTATTCAATGTGTTGTTCCAATTTAAATAACTCAACCTTCACCCACAGGCATTCAGGCAGTTATAACACGTAAGCACATAGCCTCATGGTAAGCATGCTATCATGGTAACACTCACACTCATGCAAGGATGCTAAAACATAAATGCTTACCGAGTACTCCAAGCCAAAACAGAAACTAGTTAGTAATCATATGCATGATCCTAGTTCATGTTAAGATGGCTAATGCAACACATGCAAGATGCAGCTACAATAGGCTCGGCTAATCTATGGATGACATATGATGATGCTACAACTAATACGTATTCAATTTGGAATTGAAATACAATGCAGCTAGTATGATGCGCCGAGCCCGGTGTATGCAAGACAAATGTATGGATGCACGCATGCATAGCATAAGGTATGCTAATTTAAATATGCCCTAATACTAACCATCAAAAGCAGGTAAGTAAAAGGGAGAACGAAGTGGGGGTTAGAAGACATGCACACACGCACCCACACTTATTACAAATTTGCCCTCGCTCGGAGGGACCAAAAGAATAATACAAATTAATTAACCTACAAGCTAATTAAATAATTTACAGACCACCTAATTAATTAACAAATCAATTAGGCTAAGGAAAGTTGTAAAAGGCCTCGGGAAGAGGGATGCACGCATGCTCGGATTGGCTTCGCTCGGAAATCCAATGCCATGTACAAGCTGCCTCTGTTTACCCTGCTCTACTCCTCCGAAAATTGCACAACTCCCAAGGTATGCTCCATGGACACTGTGGAGCACCACCGACCAAGTGGAATCATCACCGGCCATTGGGAATGGTCATTGACCATTAGTATAGCTCTCGGCTATCCATATTTGGTCGGTCGGCACTGAGAATGGTCGGCCGGCCAAATCTTCCTGCAGAAACCTGTTTTGACAACAGCAGAGGGCAAAACATGGCATGGCAATGCATTTCAAGCAAATGTATGCACCAACCCACTCCTTATCATGTTCATGACTCAAAGGAGTTTGGGAGTCGACCCTCGGACCACCAATCGTGCATTTCAATGCGTGATGGTCCAAGAAGCCAAGTTGTGCATTTTGATTTCAAATGTAATGCACACAATCAAACACATAAAGCCCAATCTCTATCACTTGGTCAGGAGACAAGGCATGCATACAAGATGCAATGCAACCTAGGCATGGAACTAAGCATACAATACGAACATGAGGGCAAGCATGCAAACATGAACATGGACAACACACAAACATGTAACAACATGATGAAATGGAGCAAGCATGCAACCATATACAAGACATGCGAGCAACAACATGTGAAGATGGTTTTACACTAACTTGGACAGCTTTCTATTAGGTCCAAAACAATGGCCAACATGCTCAAGAATGGAAACCAAAACACATACAAATAGGCATGCATGCAAGGTCCAACACTTAGGCACATAGAGACAACTTTTAAGCACACTTAAAAGAGGAACAACATGGGCATATGGCATGCAATGTAAGCTCTGAAAATCATGTTAATGATGGTGCCAAACCAAGCAAACAAGACAAGCATAGCATACAACAAATGATCTAAAGCCTGAGGCTCACCAAAGAAGCATTGAACTACACTTAGTGCAACCACACATGGCATGAATTAAGTGACTGAAAATAGAGATGTGACATGCTAAAATGAGCCTCAAAACCCACCTAGATGGCATCTAAATGGCTTAAGTATGGAAGCATGCACAAGGGCTCAAGTAAGGAGCATAAGACAACAACCTCTTAACGCATTAAAGGGGTATCAAATGCAAGCATATAGGCATGCCACAAGGATTGAAATAACATGACAAGTGGTTCCAAACCACTGAAATGATGCAAGGATGGCATGCTAGAGGGGTCAATGCTCAAGGCATACAAGAGAGTTTGCATGGTAGCTATACAAAGCAAAGCATGGATGACTCAAATGACCAAAAACAGTCCCTTAGCATACTAAAACAAGCATAAAAGCTTCACAAAGTTAGGCCAAAACACATGAGCATGGTAGTCTAAATGCTAGGCACATGTTAAGGCAAATTATGGCATTACAAGACATGTATGCAAGCTAAGCATGGTGTGTTTAAACCAATAAAAAAAGTGCTATATCATGGCATAATAAGCACAAATACAACTTAATACATGGCCAACATGAACCTAAAAATAGTGCTCACACATGAGGCAAAAATGGCACATATTGAAGACAACAAGGAGAGGGGATGGCCCTCTCCTTCTTAGGACCTCAAACCACTATCCTCACCACTGAAATCCCTCAAGATTTCAGTGGTGAGGAGGCCCAAACAAAGTGGTCCCGGAGCTCACAAAAAATAGCACAAAATGGGGGGCCAAACAAGGCCTAAGAGGGGGTAAACGACCCCAAACACAAAAGTGGTCTTAAACAAGAGGAGCACAAAATAAGACTTTTTTCAGTTTATGACAAAGCCCAAAACAACATTCAAGATAGGCTAAAAGTGTGTGCAAAAACGGGGAATAAAGAGGGTAAGAAGTTACATTTGAAGACCATCAAGAACCAACAGCCTTTAGACCCAAAAATGCAACCCTCAACCTCTGAAAATCAGCTCCAAGGTGCTTGGATGGATGATGGAGGTGTTGTGCTAGGAGGTGTAGTTCAATGGCCAAGAACTAGACCCTTTTGCACCCTCTAACCCACACAAATGTAGAGAGAGAGGGAGATATAGAGAGGGAGTAATATATATATGATATATATCAGATTTTTCTAACCCTTGAAATGGAAGGAGAAGCTCTCCTTATATAGGCCAAGGCAAGGTGCCAAGCTTCTAAGAGAAGCCAACATAAAAAGGGTCAAGGGGGTCAAGCTTATCAAGGAAGCTAACCCAAAGGTCCAAGCTTCTCTAAAAAGCTTAGAGCAAAAGGGCCAAGCTTCTCCAAGAAGCTAAGAAAGGTTCAAGCTTCTTGGAGAAGCTAGAGCAAAGGGTTCAAGCTTTTTGGAGAAGCTAAACCAAGGGTGCAAAAGGTTCAAGCTTCTTGGAGAAGCTAAACCAAGGGTTCAAAAGGTTCAAGTTTCTTGGAGAAGCTAAACCAAGGGCTTAAAAGGTTTAAGTTTTCTCAAGAAGCTAAAACAAGGGGTCCCGACCAGAAAAAGTGGCCGATCGACCAAAACAAATGGCCGGTCGACCAAAAACAGTGCCGGTCAGCTATCACTAATGGCCAATGGCAATAAAACAGGGCCGGTGGCCTCAAGCCAAGGTCGGTGATGTGTGGGAATGGCCAACAAGCCATTCCCTGTCCCACAGAGGCAAAACACAGGTGTTTGGTGCAAAACCAGACACAAAACAGTCGAGTCGAGAGATCCTGAGGCAAGGCGCGTAGCCAAGATCTCCGGGAACTCAAGACGAACACAAACATGGATGATCATCGAGTGTTCAAACGATGACGTCCAAGTCTGGAGGACGGTCAAAAATGGGGTGTCTACACATATAGAAGACAATATTTACGTGGTTCGGCCCAATGCCTACATCCACGAAGTAGAAAAGAGAATTTCACTAAAATGGAGCAAAAATACAAATACAAAGGAGAAGATAAAATACTTACTCAACTCACAGCTCTCTCTCTCTATTTTATGATGCAAAACATCCTCTCCCTCCCGTCTTTATTTATACACAAAGAGAGTGAGAGAGAGATACACCAACCCACCAAAAAATGTCTACACTCTTTAATGGTGAATGGTGAAAATCAACAAGGAACAACAACGTGAAGCGAAGGGGAAGCAGTTGCCCAGCTCAGACCTCCTCCTCTGGAGGTGAAAGTCTTTTCACCCCATCTTTGCTTTGACTCTCTCCTTTGCATGCATGGAACAATTCTCCCCCTCCATACCCACATGCATGACTGACTTCTCACTTTAAGTCCATCCCTGCAATGTCTCTGCAGATTTCGAGTCTGTCTCTCGAGACCACCTTTGTAAGCATGTCAGCTGGATTCTTATCTGTGTGGATGTTGATCAGTTCCAATAACTATTTTTCTATTACTTCACATATCCAATGATACCAAACATCAATGTGTTTTGTGCGAGAATGGTACATTGAATTCTTGCTCAGGTCTATGGCATTTTGGCTATCATAATGTACCGTAAACTTTTCTTGCTTTAATCCCAACTCTTGGAGAAACTGTTTCAACCACAACATTTCTTTCCCAGCTTCCGTTGTGGCAATATACTCTGCCTCGGTTGTGGATAAAGCAACACACTTCTGCAGCTTGGACTGCCAAGACACAGCCCTTCCTGCGAAAGTGAACAGAAATCCTGATGTAGATTTCCTACAATCAAGATCGCTTGCCATATCTGAATCAGTATAGCCTTCCAAGACTGGTTTAGCATCTCTAAAGCATAAACACATTTTTGTCGTACCCTTGAGGTATCTCAGAATCCACTTGACTGCTTCCCAATGCTCTTTCCCTGGATTGGAAAGGAATCTGCTTACTACTTTAACAGCATGAGCAATATCTGGACGGGTGGACACCATTGCATACATCAAACTCCCTACGGTGGATGAGTAGGGAATAGCCTCTATCTGTTCTCTTTCTTTTGTAGAGGAGGGACAAGAACTCTTGCTCAGCTTGAAATGATTAGCCAGCAGAGTACTGACTGGCTTGGCATCTTTCATGTTGAACTTCTCAATTACCCGTTCAACGTACTTCTCCTGTGACAGCCCACAACTTCTTGGCTTTCCTGTCACGCACAATTTCCATGCCGAAAATTTGTTGTGCAGGGCCTAGGTCCTTCATGTCAAAGGACTGTGATAACTCCTTCTTCAGTGATCTGATTGCTATGGCATCCTGTTCAACGATCAGCATGTCATCAACATAAAGCAAGAGTATGATGAAGTTTCCACCGGGAAATTTCCTGACATAAACACATCGGTCTGCAGCAGTTCTCTTGTACTCATGACGTACCATGAATGAGTCAAACTTCTTGTACCACTGTCTCGGCGCTTGTTTGAGGCTGTAGAGACTCTTCTTCAATCTGCAGACTAAGTTTTCTTTCCTTTTGACTTCAAAACCGTCTAGCTGCTCCATGTAAATTTCTTCTTTCAGATCACTATGGAGAAATGACGCCTTCACATCCATCTGTTCAAGTTCTAAATTCAAACTGGCCACTAGTCCCCAAACTACTCGAATGGATGTTATTTTCACAACTGTCGAGAAGATTTCATCAAAATCAATACCTTTCTTCTGCCCAAAACCTTTGACAACCAATCGAGCCTTATACTTGACTAGCTTTCCGCTGCTATCTTTCTTCAACTTGAACACCCATTTGTTCTGCAATGCTTTTCGATCCTGGGGAAGTTTCACCAAATCATAAGTTTGATTCTTCTGTAAGGATTGCATCTCTTCTTGTATAGCTTGTTCCCAGCTACTCTTCTCTTTATGATTTTGAGCTTCTTGAAAACTTTCTGGCTCCCCCTCATCAGTAAGCAAAATATACTCAGAAGCAGGGTATTTTGACGATGGGTTAGACTCTCTTGTTGATCTTCGCAACTGTGGAACAACAGTCTCTGGCGGAGGGGGTTGTGGCTCCCCCTACTCAATACCCTCTGCTTCTGGATCTTCCTATTTTGGAAATCCATCATGCAACTCTACATCATTGGCTACATGCTGTGGTAGCTCTTCTTCATCAGTGGCATGCTGTGATGGTGCAGGGTTTGGAATAATTTCTGTAACATCATCAACTTTGGGTTTAGTTGGTTGCCCAAAGTCTTCTACAGTCTGGCCTTCTTGAAACACCATATCTCGGCTTCGAATGACCTTCTTGTTTTTCGGATCGCACAATCTGTATCCAAATTCTTCATCTCCATAGCCAATAAAGATGCATGGAGTGGTTTTGTCATCCAGCTCCTGTTTGTGCTCCTTGGATACATGTGTAAATGCTTTGCACCCAAACACTCTCAAGTAAGAGTAAGAAATCTCCCTTCCAGACCACACTTCTTCTGGAATTTGAAAATTTAGTGGAACTAATGGCGATCTGTTGATCAAATAGCAAGCAACACGAACAGCTTCTCCTCAAAATGGCTTTGGCAGCTTTGCCATTTGGAGTATACATCTGACCTTCTCCACAATGGTCTGGTTCATTCTCTCGGCTACACCATTATGTTGTGGGGTTCCAGGAACAGTCATCTCATGCTGAATACCGCGAATAGCACAATAGGCTTCAAACTCGTTTGACGTGTACTCGTCTCAATTGTCTGTTCGGAGACACTTCAGCTTCTTTTTGATCTCCCTTTCTACCATAGCATGGAATGTTTGAAAATGCTGGAACACCTTAGCTTTGGTCTTTAAGACATAAACCCATACCTTCCGTGATGCATCATCAACGAACGTCAGGAAGTATTTTCTACCACCCAAAGATTCCACTTCTATGGGACCATAAACATCAGAGTATACTCTGCTCAACAACTCTAATTTTCTTTTGGATGATGAATGGAAAGCGACTCTATGATGCTTTCCAAACAAGCAGTTGTCACAAGGATTTAATTTTGCATCTTTGGCAAAGGGAATAAGTGACTTCTTTGCCAAAATCTGCAACCCTTTCTTACTTATGTGACCTAGCCTTTTGTGCCACAAATTTGGTGATGCCTCATCTTCTGCTGCATTGAGGCTATCTGAATTCACCTCCACATGAGTCTTGTATAGTGTGCCAATTGCCTGTCCTTTGGCTACCACCAGAGATCCCTTTTTCAACTTCCATATGCCTTTGCCGAAGTAGTTCTCATAGCC
This sequence comes from Camellia lanceoleosa, assembly GCA_025200525.1. Lineage (NCBI taxonomy): Eukaryota > Viridiplantae > Streptophyta > Magnoliopsida > Ericales > Theaceae > Camellia > Camellia lanceoleosa. Next base: position 185,893,360 of record CM045762.1, read on the forward strand.
TTGTTGATCTAAGGCTATCCCTGAGATAAGATTCAGGCGTAAATCGGGCACATGCCTGACCTCTTTCAACACCATCGTGCACCCAACTTTGGTTTGGATGTGAACATCACCAATTCCCACAATCTTCGAAAAACTGGAGTTACCCATCTTCACTGTACCAAAATCTCCAGCTTAGTACGTACTGAAGAACTCCTTCTGGGATGTAGCGTGGTAGGAAGCTGCTGTATCTACCATCCACTCGGTGTCGTTGTCTAACATATGGAGGCATTCTTCTTCTTCAACAGAGAATAATGCAATATCCTCTGAGACTGTAACTGCAGTGTTTCCATCTTCGGTCTTTGGCTGTCTATTGCCTTGTTTTTGTTCTCCTGTCAAGGCATAGCAATACTTCTTTATGTGACCCTCCTGGCCACAATGGTAACATTTGAACCTTGGCCGGTTCGTACCTTCTCTGGATTTCTCTCTGACTTGAGATCTTCCTCTGCTGCGTCCTCTACTTTTGCTTCTTCCCCTGCCCCTGCCTTTATTTTCTGTGACAAGGGCATGGGATTGATCTCCACCCATTTCTTTCTTTCTTGCCTCTTCACTAAATAAAGCATCTGTAACCATGCTCATGGTCAGTTTCCCTTATGGGGCAGAGTTGCTGAGGGACACCACCAACGTCTCCCAACTGTCTGGCAAAGAACTGAGCAGCAATAGGGCCTGCATCTCATCATCTAACTCCATTTTGACAGTTGCTAGTTGGTTCACTAGATTTTGAAACTCACTGGTGTGTTTAGCAACAGAGATACTGCCTTTCAACTTCAAATTCACAAGTCTTCTCATCAGGAGGGCTTTGTTTTGAGCAGTCTTCGATTGGTACATGCCTTCTAACTTTGTTCAGAGAGCATAGGCATCAGTCTCCTAGGCGACATGGTAGAAGACACTGTGATCAATCCATTGTCTGATCTGGCCAATGGTCTTTCGGTTCTTCCGCTTCCAGTCTTTGTCTTTTTCCGTTGTTGGTTTAACTCCATTAAGCTTAATGGGGTCAAACAAATCTCGGCAATATAGGACATCCTCCATTCTACGCTTCCAAATGGCATAATTGGAAGCATTCAGCTTTATCATGGAACCTGAAGTCGACGTTGATTCCTCCATCATACAAAAAGTGATCTCTGGCTGAAAAACAAGTTTTGCTGTGGAGTCCGGATTGGTCAAATTAGGCTGAAAAGCACTTCGGATTGCCAAAAGAAAGACTGCAAATTTTTGAAATCTAATTTGCAAAATCTGATCATACAGATGTGTCCGAAATATTCCAAATAGTTGGAAACCAGTATTAGATAACCCAAATCGGACCTCAAATGGCTTAGATGAAGCCAAAATAGATTGAATGGTTCAGATTGGCAGCATTTGGTACGGCTGAGAAGCACCGGATTATTTCTCCAGTTCGGCTGGCGTCAGGCTGACGTCATCGGTTCAGTCAACGGCTTGGTCAGCGGCTCCGGCTCGGATTGGCGGCTCGGCTTAAGTGGATTTTCACAAAAAAAAATATTTTTCCGTCTCCAAGGAGTATTGAACTCCTGACTAGCTGCAACAACACTTGGATCTTAGCCACTATGCCAACATAACACTTGTGGCTTGTAGCTTCACCAATAAGTATTAATTACATAAAACAGAAGGGTTATCTTTTTCTCTGGGTTCGTGCGTGGAGCACGTGAATCCAGTCGCCAGCGCGTGGGAACGGTGTCAGAGGAGCGTGTAAAGCGTGCGGCCTACTCCGACCTCCATTTTTGACGCGGTTTTTTCCTATGTGCTCGTCTCGTTGAGGGCTTCAAGCTTATGTGATCAAAAGTGGATTTTGACTACTTTGATTTCTGGGCAATTCTGAAAAATGCACTATGTTTTTCCGAAAAAGACTCAACCAGCTCTGATACCACTTTGTTAGGATCAAAGACACCTAGAAAATTATCTCACACACATATAGAAGACAATATTTACGTAGTTCAGCCCAATGCCTACATCCATGGAGCAGAAAAGAGAATTTCACTAAAATGGAGCAAAAATACAAATACAGAGGAGAAGATAAAATAATCACTCAACTCACAGCTCTCTCTCTCTTTCTCTCTCTCTCTCTCTCTCTCTCTATTTTCTGATGCAAAACATCCTCTCCCCCCCGTCTCTATTTATACAATAAGAGAGTGAGAGAGAGATACACCAACCCACCAAAAAATGTCTACCCTCTTTAATGGTGAATGGTGAAAATCAACAAGGAACAACAACGTGAAGGGAAGGGGGAGCAGTTGCCCAGCTCAGACCTCCTCCTCTGGAGATGAAAGTCTTTTCACCCCATCTTTGCTTTGACTCTCTCCTTTGCATGCATGGGGTTGAACTAACAGAAAATAACCCGAGTTGTGCAGAGTAGAGTAGTGCTTAAGTGTAGTTTGAAAATTTAACGAGATTCAAAAAGCCAAGCTTCAATCAATACAATTTATAGGCTTATGGACTTAAATTCGAGCCAAGCTTAGAAAATTAACAAATTTTAAAATATATGCTTGAATTAAAAGCATATGCCGGACATGAACCTCCATTGTTGAACTTATGAAACATATGTATTCACAAATTGAAGCCAAGGAAAATGAAAAGGAAGTTAAAAACTTCGCATAAGGGGAAGAGAGAAAAAAACAAAAACTCCTATGAAATGAGAGATAAACCTAAGCTCAATTCCGATGTGTACTTCGGTCCATCAATTTTTAAAAAGATTATGAGTTAAATCCAAAGCCTCCTCTCAAGCAAATAACACAAAGTCCATAGGGAGATAGGTAATTTCTTAAATTTTAATCACACAACTCACTTGGTATGAACTCTTTGTCATAAATTTTTGTACCCAAAAAATCCACAAAAGTATTATATTTTTCGCAAATATTTATCTTGCCAAGCAGTTAGTATCAGGGCCAAATAGTAAATTACTAAATTACGAGCTGCCATCCACTACACACAACTCTCTCCACTCTTATGCACTTCTAGTATTATATATAGCATACAAATCAGAACTTGAAACTTTGTCACGGTTTAAAACTCAATAACTAACAGTTTTCAAATTTAACATAGCTTCCTCATTCATCGAGCTAGTCAAAATTTTAGATCTGCAATTGCAAACACATCCACTACTAAGTAATTTTTAATGTAATCACAAAAGATGATAAATTAATACAATAAACAAACATACATCAACATCTTTCTACTTTGGAGATAAACTAATGAGCAAACACCAATACTTTGGCATCATGAAAAAAAGAGTCATTTTGGAGTCTGTTGGTTTGCTGGTTTAGTGTGTATCTATCTGTCTCAGTGCCGCTAGCTCTGTTGACTTTGTGCCTCTGTGCTGTGTATCTGCTAGATCTGCTGTTGTGTTTTGTGTATCTGTTGGTCCCTTACCAATAGATATTTGGTTTTGTGCTGTCATATGATTGTGTGGATTATTTAGTGCTAACTTAGTTGGGATTGGATTGTGTCACTATGATGGCCTATGTATCATCCGCCCCTTGCCCCCTATCCCCTTTATTGATGTCTTATTTCTTTTCTTGTAAGGTTTTCTTTCAACAATAAAGCGTCTTTGTTGATAAAAAAAATTAAAAAAAATAGTCAAATCCCAAAAATAAAAATAAAAAAATTAGACAATCCTTATAAAAGATCACAATCTCTTGTAGATCAAATTTTTACAGAAACACATACCAAAATTTGTAGCAAAAAATGAGACAGTTGCCCTTCCTCCTCCCTTTGGTTTATTTCCTGATAGCAAAAAGGTTACAAACATGTAGGATAGTAGTAGATCTTAGGTTCCAAGTCCAATCACAACATTTGCGTGAACAAAAACACAACTTTTTTAGCCCATGAAGTGTTGGTAGTTGGAAATCACATAAAAATACTCATAAATGGAGACTGGCGGAATAAAAAATTCAAGGTAGAGGAGCACATATTACTCCCATTATTGAAAAAAAAAAAAACTACAATAAACAATAAAATACTATTTAGCTTACTTGTTTCCACTTTTCAAAAAATACTTTTTCAGAAAATTTTACTTTCTTATTTTTCGTGTTTTTTTTGTTTTTACTGAATTTTTTAAATATTTTAAGCAATTCTTTTACTTTTTAGACACACCTAACATAAATATACCTAAAAAGTAAAAAAATTGTAATTTTTTTTAAAAATTCACTAAATACTAAAAATACAAGAAAAATACAAGAATTCAGTATATTTTTTGTATTTTTATGTATTTGTTAATTTTTTAAAATATTTTTTCACAAATAAAAAAGTAAAAAAATTGTTTAAAATTTAAAAAATATTTACTAAAAACAAAAAAACCAAAAAAGTCAGTTTTCAAAAAACTTAATCTAGAAAACTCAAACCAAACATAACAATTAAATTTATACTCTTTTTTTTTTGGTTCTATTATTGAGATTCAATATTACGATTATCATGATAATTACATCAATATAACTTAAAAATCTATAATCAACAATTCAACTGGATTTATGATTAACAAATTCAACACTATCAACTCAATAAAACCCCCACAATGAAAAAAAACAATCAACTAAACAAATCTCATAATAAAAAAGAAATATTAAATTAATTCAATTTTTACTATTAACTTTTCAGTTTAAAGTATAAAGAATGACCAAAAAAAATATAATAGAGCAGTTTTAAAAATTTTAAAATACAAAAGAATTTTATATGATTTAAGGAGGGGTACTATTATAATTTTATGAAGCACAAATAGGATAGGAACTTCATATATAAGAGAAATAGTATAAATATGAGAAATTCACCCTCTTGGTCTCAATGTGGTGAATGGAGACCATCAAAATTTAGATAAATCGTATCACTACTTTCGATCTGTGTTTCTTGATACGTTTGATATATTTGAGTTGGGGCTAAGGCCGTTTGCCATTTGCCATTTGCTATTTGCCGTTGATATGTTTGATATATTTGAATTGGCCCTAAGGCCGTTGGACATGAATGATTGGGCCGAAGGCCGTTGGACATGAATGGTTGGGCCGAAAGCCATCGGACATGAATGATTGGGCCGAAAGCCATCGGACATGAATGATTGGGCCAAAGGCCGTTGGACATGAATGATTGGGCCAAAGGCCATCTGATGTGAACGATTGTGCCAAAGGCCGTTAGACATGAATGCAAAGATGTGCCAAAGGTGGGTTGAATATGTCACTTGATATGTTGGAATACCGTAATGGGCCAAAGGCCGTTTGAATGAAAGGGATCATGATCATGAAAATAAGATACGCATGGATATGAATATAAAGAGAATGGGCTCGAGGCCGTCTGATACGCCCGATATGTTTGAATTTGGGCCCGAGGCCGTTTGATGTGTTCGAATTGGACCGAAGGTCGTTTGAATAGAGAGTTGGTTGGACCAAAGGTCGTTTCACATAGATGGACCTGAGGTTGTATTGTTTTATATAAGAATTGGACTTGAGGTCGTTTTGCATATGGACATGAAGTGTTGGACCTAAGGTCGTTATGCTTTGTTGAGATTTGTAAATCTGGTGTGAATGAGAATAGTGGTGCAAATATGTACATTATAAGTATGATTCATTTATGAACGAATCTCATTCATTAACCTCTTTTATATGTAGGTGAGCAAAGGGACGTTCAACCCCAGCCTTAGTGGAATTTAAGAAAGGAACCCGAGTTTTTTGAAGTCAGCCCAGGTGCCTCACGCAAGAGGCTTTGTTATGATCTTTTGTATTCCTTTTGCTATTTCTATTGGTCATGATAGACCGGTTATATGCATAAGCTTTTGGTTTAGCTGACTATGTGTTTGAATGATCCTAGGTATACAAGATGTTAACTACTGATATGTGGTGTGCGTTGTTATTAAGTATATGTGAAATGTTTTGTTATGCCATGTAAGCATAGCTCATTGGACAAAAGTTTTAAATTTGCTTCCGTTTGGCCCGTTTACTCTTATGAGATATGTCTTGTTTGGTTTGAGGCCGTAGGTAATCCCTTGATTACTGGCCGGTTATGACCTTAATCCATAGGGGCGGGTTCGGGTCATGATAGAGTGGTATCAGAGCACGACTTAATAACTCACACACTCGTCCAAATGAGCCATAAGGTATCTAGAAAAGACTTAAGATGCATCCATTTGATAAGTACATGATGTAAGCGTTGAGAACATGTGATTATATGAGATATGAATTGTTGCACTAATGTGTACAATGAGTTTTGTTTTGTAATAATGCACCTACATGAACATGCAAATCATGAAAAGTTGCTTACGTGCATTCGATTATGCAAATGTGTGTCTATGTGGACTGTGAATATGATCAAATGTGTAATTATCTAGTAAGTGTTCTACACGCGATATCTAATAAGTATGCAATCATCTGTTTTGCATGTGATTAATTGTGTCTTGACAATACGAAAATTAGAATATAACAATGTACCTATGTGCGAATGTACCTAAGTGTATCTGTGTTTATTTCTGTATTGGGCATTCCAGTATTTGGCTTGGCTTAATAAGAGTTTGTGTAGATTATGGATACAGTAAGGGCATACGAGTTAGCAGACTCTTCCACAACCCGACTTGATAGACTGGAAAGAATAGTACAAGAAATGGCAGAGATCTTAAGACAGCAACATCAGTTGCCGCTATGGCAAGAACCTTTGCCACCACCAGTGCAAGAGCACAAAGTGAATGAGTTGGAAGTCACAAAATACATTGAGGTGCTAGACCGAACACTGATGATTAAAGCTAACATGAACCGATCTTCTGAATGGAAAAACAAGAGACAAGGCTTTTTCTCAAAGAAGAGGTCATTTAAAAAGAAAACTACGGGATCATCGCGCACTTCAAACTCTACGAGGAATACATCACCGACATATAATGAATGTGGTAAGAAACACCGAGGAGTTTGTTATCGAATTTATGGGTGTGGTAAAATGGACCATATGGTAAGGAACTGTCCCCGGATTGAGCAAAACGTGAATAGACCCGTTGCCTTAGTTGGATTCGTACCAATGGCGAGAACTGCTAATCAAGATAGAGTAATTGCACTCGTCCCAGAAAGTACTCAGAATACTGCAACTGTTATTCCAAGTATCTATACTGTTTATAAACGAATGCTCATATGTTGACTGATTCTGGACTGGTACATGTGTATATCTTTGCTTGGGATATTATTTGATTCAATTTGGCGCATTCTTTCATATCTGATATATATATATATATATATCTAGATTGGTCGGACCCACAGGATCGATACCTTATTTATTGCATGTATCTGTCCCATTTGGGAAATTTGTGAAATACGTATCGGGATATTGATTGACTATGTACATGCACGTATACATCTAAACCTATGCTCATGGTGATTTGATATATCACTGCCTTCAATGACTAAACCATTGGAATTATGACTCTGTGATTGTGTGCCTGAGTTGAGCACCCCAATGACGAACTCTATAAAATGTGAGATCATGTATTCTGACTGGTAGACAATTGACTGGACTATGTGGCTACACTAGGATTGACTCATAAACCTATGCTTTTGTGACTGATTTGGAACTTTTGCATAACGAATCCTATATTATGTACAATCGAGGAACTTTGTTTAATGTGTTACTGTGCACCATATAATTGCATATAAGACTTATCTGGGAACTACTATATTGATTATGATACGTACCTCCTGATATGAATAACTGCATGCATATGCAACTACACCTGAACTTATGTGGACAATGCCATATTGTACATGACTTGAAATACTTTGATATGAACAGTTGTGCTGAATGACTCTGATATGACTTCGAGAACTGATGAACTTAGGACAGTTGTGAAACTACCAACTATGTACCTAAGAAAACGAAGTATGCCTTACAGAACCAAATATACCCTATTTGAGAAAACTTTTATTTGATTCGATCTGATAGAACTTTTGTTTGATTTGGCCGGATAGAACCCTCATTTGATATAATTTAATGGGACCTTTGTTTGATTTAATTTGACAAGACCTTTGCCTAGATTGATTTGATAAGAATCTCTATCTGATTTGATGTTGTTAAGGGGGGATTACGAATTGTTCATGAATAAATAACCAAATTATTCTTGATGAGAAAACTGATAGACCCAAAACTTGAATCCATTTGGAATACTTGACTTATTTAGAGGACCTTGTGTGGGCTATCAACAGACCGATCTAACCATGAACACCATTAAGAACCAACCTTTAATTGTTGGAGACATACGTGTTATAAATGAACGGAATTGAGCAAATCCAGTGATTGGGTGTTTTAAGGAACAATGCTTGTATATTACCATATTCTTATTTACTTGACGCTATGGAAACCGATGACGATAGATTGATTTGATTGTAAACATTACTGAACATTTATCCTTGATTGATCAGAATAAGTTTTATATGTTTGCTTCAGCATTATCGAATTTTGGGAAATCTTGTTATGGTAACTGTTAACCGTGAACTGTTTTGATTGTGAACAATTTTGGAATTAGAAAACCTTGATTATCCGAAAGTGTGTGAATTCAGTACGCCTTGTAAATAACTGCTCAGTGCCATTATATTCTATAATTGGGGCTCTGAGGATGTGTAAATTGTACTTAACGTGTGATTAACTCCTTTGATATTATATTTGACGTCATGGGGATTAATATACGAATTGCCTTATGCTTCTGACAACTATCAGATAATGTGGAAAGACTCGATGGAACAGAGAATTGAATATTGAACTGAATTGTAAACTGTAAACTGTTGAATGAATTGAAAACACGAGTATTATGTTAGAAGTCGACTGCCTCGATGTTATTGTACTTTACAATTGGTACTATGGGAATATATGAGTTATGTACGTCGTGTGATTGATTGCTTCGTTGTTATCTTTGTTGACTCGGGAATCAGTGTCTGGATCTACTTTAAATTCCTGAAGACTTTTGATTGACCTTGGATAACTATGATGAGTCACTAAACTAAATACTGAATTCGATTGTGAATTGCGGAATTATTAAAGAATGAATTGAACTTCTGTGACAGGGGAATAGACCGAACTTCTATGGTAAAGTTAGCTGACATCTGAAATAAATATGTTGGTGACCTACCATGAAGAGGGCAATTGGTGAATTTGTGTCTAAATATTTTCGGTGCCAACAAGTCAAAGTCGAATATCAGATAGTGGCAGAACTACTTCAGCCTCTCTCTATTTCGGAATGGAAGTAGGGATATGTGACTACGAATTTCATTGTGGGGCCACCTTGAGCACCCAAGGTATAAGTCCTGTTTGGGTTATTGTATATAGAATTACTAAGTTTGCTCATTTCCTCTCTGTAAAATTTTCGTATGATGCTTGTAGACTAGGCACTGTTTACATCGATAAGATTGCTCGTTTGCATGGTGTCCCAGTATCTATTGTTTTAGATAGGAATCCTAAAATGTGTTTGAATTCTGACAAGCCTTCAAGAGGCAATGGGAACTGAATTGTGATTCAGCGCTGCTTTCCATCCACAAATTGATGTATAATCAGAAAGAACATTTTAGATTCTGGGAGAAATGCTCCAAACGTATGCATTAGATTTTCAGGGAAGTTGGAAAAATCTATCCATCATTGGCAGACTTTACTTACAACAACAGCTTACACTCTAGTTTTGGTATGGCACCATGCAAGCCTGGTATGGAGGAAAAGGTAAGTCTCTGACTGATTGAGAACAGAGTGTTGCTTGATTTTGAGACTAAGCAAATAACTATCAAAAGGATTGGAGCCGTTGAATAAAAGGTATTTCGAATTGTTTTCGACTAAAGGTAAAATAAGTTTGGAGGACCAAACTTCCTAAAAAGGGGAAGACTGTGACAACCGTTGTCTGTGGTGTGCTAATTAATCTTAATTATGATTGTGATTATGTGTTTGATATGATTTTGAGTGCCATTTATATGAATATATGTGGTTTTGAATTTCTATCTGTTCATCATAGGAAAATCTGTTAGAATCTGTGCTTTGAATTGAAAATTGAAAGCCTTCTCGGCTACAGAAAATGAAATTGACTACGCCATTGTGATTAGCGTAATTTTTAGAGCCTATGGTGAAATTTAATTGAAAATTGATTCGGATCAAAATAATTAGATTCAGAATGGTTAATTAGAGTGTCATTACTTAAACTTAATCAATGTGATTAAGCAAGCCTATAAATAGGCCAATATACACTTAAGTCCCTCATTTTGTGAACTCAAAATCTGAAATGTGCTCTAGAGAGAGAGAGTGAGACGGCTCTAGAGAGAGAGGGGCTCAAATATTGAATACTGGCTCAAAGCTTGGGGATTAGAAGCTAAACTCAAAGATCTAGCTAAAATTTGTGATGATTGAAGCTCCTAGGTGAGTATTTGAGCATAAGTTCATAAGTTAAGTTTGTAATTTTGTGAATTCGAAGAGAATGTGTAACCAAGAGCAAGAATTAAGTTGTAATTGATGAATTTGGAGTCAACGAATGCATGCATGTTTAGAATTGCCATGAATTTGCATAAGCTAGCATGTAACATGTTAATTATGAAAGACTGGGCATTGAATCATACATGCAAGCATGGTTTTGTTGAGTTTCATGGTTATAAGCACCATTTGTACCATTTGTAATAGAAATGGACTCAAGACTTGACATGCATGCATGATTGATGAAGATATGAAGTTTGAATGCATGAATTTAATGTGTTGGAAGTAAGTTTGGTATAATTTGGATTTGCATGTGATTGATTCATAAGATTTGAGCTTCATAATGTAGTAAATTGGTGTTTGTAGCATGCTAGTAGTTGTATATGAGAATTATGGGTTATAAAATGGAAGCTATGTTAATTTGAATGCAAGTTTGAAGCTCAAACCGATTCTGGAAACCCCAGAAATTGGCATGTCCGCTCGAGCGGGGAAAGCGCCGCTTGAGCGTGAAATGTTGGTTCCCAGAACTTTTGCAGACATGAGCGTTCGCTCGAGCGGGAAGATTCACGCCTGAGCGGGGAGCCATGTAGTTTGACTCTCAGCTCGAGCGTCCAAAGTCACGCTCAAGCGTGAAAATGAAGTAACCAGTACTTTTGCAGACCAAAGGGGTCCGCTCGAGCGGCGAAAGCTGCGCTCGAGCAGGGATCCCTATTTCAGATATTTTGAAAAGTGGTTTTATGATTTGTTATCCGTTCTCTTTCATTTCTAAGCACTCTTAGGCATGCATTGAACATTGTGAATGAGTTAAAATGATAAGAAAGGAGCCTAAGAGGAATGTATAAATTAGGAATGGATTGAATCGTTTGTGACCCGTATGTGTTATGTAATGTGTAGGGTCGAGCTCAAGGGCAAATCCACCGGCAGAACACTGTGAGTAATATCTTAGTAAAGATATTTTCAAGTATGTTACTTTCCAAATGCTACTTCTGCATAAGCTCCATGGATTTGTTGATTTGAAATACGAATGAGTATTCTACATGCCTAATTTGTATAAGGTCGTTTAATACGTTTGATATATTTGAGTTGGGCCTCAGGCCGTTTGCCGTTTGCCATTTGCCGTTGATATGTCTGATATATTTGAATTGGGCCAAAGTGTAGACGTCCCTAAACGTCTCGAGGGGATGAACCCCTGTTTTGTCTGTCTGTGGGTCTACTACAGTTCAGGATTCAAATTGTCACGGTTCTTAATCTGAACCAAAGAGTCCAAATCCGGCAAATCGTTTTGAGAAAAAAAATAGATTTTTGAAAGAAGTGCCAAACATGGACTGCTTTGCCAAATACAGAGTCGCCACCTAAATATTTTTTAATGGGGGACCCTAACTCGGTGCCAAAGGCCACGTGTCCGTCATTACCAAAGTTGCCTCGACTCGGGAGCTTGGGTACGATTGGGGAAGGTCAGCTATGAGCACCCCCTCTCGCCCGATCAAAGATCGGCCTCTACTAACCGTGATATCTTCTTTTGAAAACGTTGTGTTCTTATTCCGGTTATTAGCCTAAAATTACTATGTGATGCGCACAACACAAAAGTATAGACCAGATCGCCTAACTTGGAACAAAACATTGCATATCCGTTTGTTTGGAAAAACACTTTGGAATTCGCTACTCACAAGTAGGCTAAAACACGGATTTCAATGAGTTGTTCCAACTCAAACAATCCAACCTTCATCCACAGGCATTCAGGCAATTTATATCACATAAGCATCTGGCCACATGGTAAGCATGCTGTCATGTTAACATTCACAATTGTGCGAGATGCTAAAGCGTAAAATACTTACAATGTACTCCGAGCCAAAACAAAGAACATGTTAGTAATCATGCATGATCCAAGTCCATGTTAAGTGGCTAATGCAGCGCATACAGAATGTCACTAGAATAGGCTTGGCTAATCTATGAATGACATGTGAAAATGCACAAATAGCATGTATTCCAGTTAGATTTGAAATACTTATGCAGTTAGCGTGATGCGCCGAGCCCGATGCATGCAATACTGATGAATGATGCACGCATGCATAGCATAAGGTATGCTAAATTAAACATGTCCTAATACTAACCATCAAAAGCAGGTAAGTAAAAGGGAGAAAGAAGTGGGGGTTGGAAGACATGCATACACGCACCCATACTTATTACAAATTCGCCCTTGCTCGGAAGGACCAAAAGAATAATACAATTAATTAACCTACAAGCTAATTAATTATTACAGACCAATTAAACTAGCTAAGCAAATTAACTAATCTAATTTAAGCAATAAGCAGCCTCGGGAAGAAGGTCCAATGCATGCGTGCTCGGTTTTGCTCGGATGGCCATTGCCATACACAAGATGCCTCTGCTTTGGCTGTTCTGCTCCTCTGAAGACTACACAAGTCCCAGGATATGCTCTCTGCACACTGTGGAACACCACCGGCTGAGGGAATTGGTCACCGGCCATAGAGAATGGTCATCGGCCACAAATTGAGTTATCGGCCACTGATGGATGGCCGGTCGGCACTGAAGATGGCCGGCCGGCCAAATCTTCCTGCAGAATCTGTGTTGACAGCAACAGAGGGCAAAACAAAGCATGGCAATGCATTTTAAGCAATGTATGTACTAACCACACCCCTTATCATATGTATGACTCAAAGGAGGATGGGCCTCGATTCTCGGACCACCAATCGCGCATTTCCATGCATGATGGCCCAAAGAATCAAGTGTGCATCTTGATATGGAATGCAATGCACATAATCAAACAAAGGGGCTCAACCTCTATCATACTCAACTCAAGAGGCAAAGCATGCATGTCAATGCAATGCAATCCTAAGCATGTGAACTAACATGCAACATGGCAATGCAATGTGTATATGCAAGTATGCAAGCAAACATACAAGGTGAGCATGCAAACAAGCAAAGGGGATGGACTTAAACTAATTTAGGCAGCCCTCAAACAAGCCTAAACCAGTGGCCAATGCTATGGAAATGAGGGCCAACACACACACACACACACACACACACACACATGTACATGTTGATGGGCCAACACTTAAGCATAAAGGACAACTTCTAAGCACACTTAAAAGGAGGCAAACATGGACAATTAGCATGCAATGTAAGCTTTGAAAAACATGTAGGAAATGATGCCAAATCAACCTACTAATGCAAGCTAAGCATGCAACCAAGCCCAAGGACCTAAAGTATGATCATATGACACATGAAGCAAATGACCAAAATGGATCAAAACAGTCCCAAATCATGTTAAGGCAGGCCTCCAAAACCACTTAGATGGCATCTAAATGATCTACTCATGGAGGCATGCACAAATGCTTAAACATAGAGCATACAACACAACCTCTTAAAGTATCAAAGGAGTGATAAAATGCAAGCATGTAAACACATTACAAGGACTGAAATGACATGGTGAGTGGTTCCAAACCACTGAAATGATGCAAGTAAAGCATGCTACACACTCACACACCTAAGGCTAACAAGCCAAAATGCAAGGTGGCTATACTAAGCATGTGATGGTCGACCAAAACAACAAAAAACAGAGCTTAAGCATGCTAAAACAAACACAAAAGCTTCACGAAGCTTGGCCAAAATCATGCTAGAATAAGGGTCAAAACCTAAAGCATTTTAAGGCCTAAACATGGCATTACAAGGCATGTATGCTAAGCAAGCATGGTGTACCAAAACCAACTCAAAACAGTGCTAAATCATGACATAATAAGCACAAAAAACAGCTAAGGCATGGTCAACATACACTTAAACATGGTGCTCCCTCAAGAGGCAAAAATAGTCCTTTTCAAGGACAACAATGAGAGGGGGTGGCCCTCTCCTTCTTAGGACCTCAAGGCACCATCCTCACCTCTGAAATCCCTCAAGATTTTAGTGGTGAGGAGGCCCAAACACAATGGTCCTGGAGCTCAACCAAAAATGGCACAAAACAAAGGCCAAACAAGCCTTAAGAGGGGTCAAACATCCCCAAAGCTTAAAACACTCTTAACAAACTATTTAAAGCCCTTAAAAATAGAACTTTTATATGTTATACACAAAGCTTAAAAATAGTTTCAAGATAGGTAAATAAGCTATGCAAAAATGGGGGAAAAAGGGTAAGATTGTTACCCTTGAAGACCTCCTTCACAAACAATGGCCCAGCAGCTTCCTTAAGCTTGAATCAGCTCCAAAACTTCAAGAACAACTCCTTAGTACCTCCATAGACAATAGAAGGTGTAAGTCTAGGTGTTTGTGTGCAAATCTAAGACTAAAACACCTTAAGGCAAGAGGAGAGAGAAATATAGAGATAGGATAGAGATACTATGACCTAACCCTAAAATCAGAGCTCCTCTGGCTTTTTTTTGCTAACCCTAATGGAGGGAGAGAAGACCTCCTCTTATAGAGCTCAATCTTGTAAGCTTACAAGACAAGCTAACTAAGAGGGAGATCCCTCCATACACGTGTATGGAGGGGAGCCAAATGCATGCCAGCTGCACAAAAATATCTGCAAAAGCAGATGCACAGTAGTCGGCCGGCCAAAAATGCAATTGACCAAAAAAAGATAGCCGGCCGGCCATCTATAGTGCCGGCCAGCCAAACATTTGGCCGGTGGCAACAAAACACAGCTGGTGGCCTCAAGCCATGGCCGGTGGAGTGTGGGGATGTCCCACAAGCCATACCCTGCCCCTCCAAGGTAAAACACAAGTGTTTGGTGCAAAACCAAACACAAAACAGTCGAGTCGAGAGATCCTGAGGCAAGGCGTGTAGCCGAGACCTCCGGGAACTCAAGACGAACACAAACATGGATGATCACCGAGTGTTCAAACGGTGACGTCCAAGTCTTGAGGACGGTCAAAAATGGGGTGTCTACACTAAGGCCGTTGGACATGAATGATTAGGCCGAAGGCCATTGGACATGAATTATTGGGCCGAAGGCCGTTGGACAAGAATGATTGGGCCGAAGGCCGTTGGACACGAATGGTTGGGCCGAAGGTCGTTGGACGCGAATGATTGGGCCGAAGGCTGTTGGACATGAATGATTGGGCCAAAAGCCGTCGGATGTGAACGATTGGGCCAAAGGCCGTTAGACATGAATGCAAAGATGAGCCAAAGGCCGGTTGAATATGTCACTTGATATGTTGGAATACCATAATGGGCCAAAGGCCGTTTGAATGAAAGGGAGCATGATCATGAAAATAAGATACGCGTGGATATGAATATAAAGGGAATGGGCCTGAGGCCGTCTGATACGCCTGATATGTTTGAATTTGGGCCCGAGGCCGTTTGATGTGTTCGAATTGGACCAAAGGTCATTTGAATAGAGAATTGGTTGGACCAAAGGTCATTTCGCATAGATGGACCCGTGGTTGTATTGTTTTATATGAGAATTAGACCTGAGGTCGTTTTGCATATGGACATGAAGTATTGGACCTCAGGTCGTTATGCTTTGTTGAGATTTGTAAATCTGGTGTGAATGAGAATAGTGGTACAAATATGTACATTATAAGTATGATTCATTTATGAACGAATCTCATTCATTAACCTCTTTATTTTGATATTATTCACTGGGCGGTAGCTCACTCTCATTTATATGTATGTAGGTGAGCAAAAAGACGTTCAACCCCAGCCTTAGTGGAATTTAAGAAAGGAACTCGAGTTTTCTGAAGTCAGCCCAGGTGCCTCACGCAAGAGGCTTTGTTATGATCTTTTGTATTCCTTTTGCTATTTCTATTGGTCGTGATAGACCGGTTATACACATAAGCTTTTGGTTTAGCTGACTATGTGTTTGAATGATCCTGGGTATACAAGTTGTTAACTACTGATATGTGGTGTGAGTTATTATTAAGTATATGTGAAATGTTTTGTTATGCCATATAAGCATAGCTCATTGGACAAAAGTTTTAAATTTGCTTCCGTTTGGCCCTTTTACTCTGATGAAATATGTCTTGTTTGGTTTGAGGCCGTAAGTGATCCCTTGATTACTGGCCAGTTATGACCTTAATCCATAGGGGTGGGTTCGGGTCATGACACCCGCTCCCAATTTCAGTTGTGCCCTTTCTGGCGAATGCATAGCTTGGCTTGTAGATGAGGCACAAACCGGGCCTACTTTAGCATCTGAATCTTTCACAAGCTCTAGGATGGGGCGCAGGAACACCTGACTCAATTATGCCCTAAGTTTATTGCTTTAATCTGTACTTTCAAGTTTTCTTTTTGAATGTAATAAAAAGTAACTTCAATTTGTATCAAGAGTTGGAGAACTCTTTATTAAAATCAATGAAATTGAAGATTGTAGGTGTTGAAAATTTTTCTTTTGGTCCAAAAATGGTCTAAGTTGTAAAAAGGTTAATTTGAACAAAATCAACTTTTATTAAAACTTTTCAAAACCATTTTTGATATGGATCACAACTAGACACATCCGGAATCTATCCTTGAGATGCACAACCCCAAATCCAATAATTGGAAAGTTGCCCCTTGCCTGAATAGCACTGCACTGTATTGTAACCAGCTTTGATAGCAAAGATCACAACCGAACTCTTGGATGCAGAAAAGACAAAGATGACCAAGACAATCTCATGGACACAGTTGATTTGGAAGTGTTTATGGTTGGACTTCAGAATGAAGTTGCCTACGTATCCCGAAGATGAGAATCAAGGCTTACGTAGTTCGGTTCGGGTCCACTCAGGTATTAACACTCTCCTTTTGTGCTCTAACTTTTTCCAAGGCCGCCCTTTCTGGGTTTTCAACCTTGTGAGCTCAGTTTTTCTTATTTCAAATTTTTTGTGCTTTAACTTTTGCCTATGTCGCCCTTTCTGGTTTTCGGCCTAGCGAGCCACTCAGGGGTAGTATTTCTTCAACTTGTCCATGTTGACTGGTTGGGAGAATTCAAGGCCATCTAGGTCCATAAGAACGACAGCTCCACCCGACCAGATAGATTTGATGATGTAAGGACCAGTCCAATTGGGTCTGAACTTGCCCCTAGGGTCGTAGATGGGAGCTTGGTTGTCTTTAAGAACCAAATCCCCTTTTTTGAGATTCCTAGACTTAACTTTCTTGTTGAAAGCCCTGGCAATCCTGTGTTGATAACATTGGACGTGGTACAGTGCCTTCAGCCTCCTCTCGTCGAACAGCATAAGTTCTTCAAACCTGCTCTGCTGCCAATCCACTTTCGCTACCTGGCACTCAGCTATAACCCGCAGCGACGGAACCCCAACTTCAATCGGCAGAATAGCCTCCATCCCATAAACCAGAGAATATGGAGTTGCCCCAGTAGATGTTAGAATTGATGTTCTGTAACCCCAAAGAGCAAACGGCAGCTTATCTGGCCAGTCCCTATAGGTTTCCACTATCTTCTGTAGAATGTGCTTGATGTTCTTGTTGGCGGCCTCAACAGCTCCGTTGGTTTGTGGCCGATATGTGGATGACTTATGAAAAGTCATGTTGTATTTTTCCAACAAGTCGATCACTTCCTTCTTGAAGTGGGAACCATTGTCCAAAATGATCTCATTTGGGACCCCATAACAACAGATGATATTATTCCTGATGAACTTGGCTACGTGTGACACTTTCAGCACTGCGTAGGATTAGGCCTCGACCCACTTTGTGAAGTAGTCTATCGCCACAAGGATGTACTCATGCCCATTTGACCCCTTCGGAGTAACTGCCCCAATAACATCAATTCCCCAGATTGAAAACGGCCACGGTGAAGTCATGTTGTACAGCTTTGATGGTGGGATATTCATGCGATTTGCATGGATTTGGCATTTGTGGCATTGCTGAACAAAACCAATACAATCCTCCTTCATGGTTGACCAGTAGTAACCCTGTTTGAGAATCTTTCAAGCTAGCATCACTCTGCTCATGTGTGATCCACACTCTCCTCTGTGGATGGCCCCCATTAGGCGCTTTGACTTTTTAGCATCGACACAGAGTTTATGCATTCCCAGATGGCCCCGTTTGTACAATTTACCCCCGTAGATGATAAACTGAGCAGCCATTCATCGTATTGCCAACGGCCTTTGGCCCAACCATTCATAGCAAATGGCCTTTGGCCCATTCATTCTTAGCAAACGGCCTTTGGCCTAATCATTCATATCAAATGGCCTTTGGCCCAATCATTCATAGCAAACGGCCTTTGGCCCAATCGTTCATAGCAAACGGCCTTTGGCCCAATCGTTCATAGCAAACGGCCTTTGGCCCAATCATTTATAGAAAATGGCCTTTGGCCCAATCATTCATATGGCGTAACAATTATTTGTCCATAATTCAATTTAACAAACTAACGCAACTCAAATAGGGATAAGTAATTGGACAAATAGCACATTTCAAAATATCCTTACTAAGATATTACTTGCAGTATTTTGCTGGTTGATTCGTCCTTGTGCTTGACCCTACATAATACATAACACATATCGGGTCACAAACAATTTAATCCATTCTTAACTCATACATTCCTCTTAGGCCTCTTTCTTATCTTCTTTGTCTAGTTACAATGCTCAATGTGTGCCTAAGAGTGCTCAGGAGTGAAAGAGAATGGAAATAGAACATAAAATCATCTTCACAAAATTTATGAAACAGGGCTCCCTACTCGAGCGTGGTTTCCGCCGCTCGAGCGGACCCCTTTGGTCTGCAAAAGTACTGGTTGCCTTATTTTTACGCTCGAGCGTGACTTCGGACGCTCGAGCTGAGAGTCGACAGATGAGACTGACGCTCGAGCGTGACTCTTCCCAGTCGAGCAGACATCAATGTCTGCAAAAGTTCTAGGAACTAACATTTCACGCTCGAGCAGCGCTTTTCCCGCTCAAGCGGAAATGCCAAATTTTGGAATTTCCAAAACTGTTCTTAAAGCTCAAACTTAACATTTAAAAGCCCAAAACTTAAGTTTTTGGTTAAAAAACGTGGGAACTCATTATATACCATGAGGATATAAGTAATATGAGGCCAATCGTTCAAAATCATGGTCCATTCACAAAATCATCTTGAGTTCCCTTCATAAGTTTCAAACTCATGCATTCAACTTCATACAACTTCATATCTCCATGGATCATTCATGCATGTCAATTATTGACTCCAAGTCCACTTTTAATGGCACAAATGATGTTCAAAAACATGGAATCTATTAGGAATATGCATGCATGTATGATTTGGTGCCCAATTCATCATATTCAACATGCCTCATGCTTGATTATGCAATTTCATGGCAATTCTATGCATGCATGTGCGTATGGACTTCAATCTCATCATGATCAATTCAATTCATGTTCTTAATTACCATTTAATATTCAATTCACAAAATCACAACTCAAACTCAAGGATTTACTCACCTAGGAGCTTGAATTCTTTAACTATAGCTAATCCTTGAGTTAATCCACTTAATTCCCCAATTTCTTGCAAAATCTTCAATGTTCGCCCCTTTCTCTCTTTAAGTTCGGCCCTCTCTCTCTCTAGAGTATGATTTTCTGGTTTTGAGCTCCAAGCAAGATGAGTATGAGTGTAATAAGGCCCTTATATATGTTGGCCTAATCAAATTGATTAAGGCTAAGTAACTGAGCCTGATTTAATCGTCATGAATATAATTATTTTGACCTGAATAAATTTTCAATTAAATTTCACCATAGGCTCTAAAAAATACGCCGATGACAATGACGTAGTCAATTTCGATTTCTGTAGCCGACAAGGCCTTCAATTTTTAGTTCATAACGGTAAGTTGAACAGATTTTTCCTACGATGAATAGATAGAAATTCAAAACCACATATATCATATAAATGGCACCCAAAATCATATTAACCACATAATCACAATCATAATTAAGATTAATTAGCATAATACGAAACAGGGTTATCACAGTCTTTCCTCCTTTAGGAAGTTTGGTCCTCTAAACTTATTTTACCTTTGCCGGGAAACAAATGTGGATAGCGTAGTCGCATTTCATCCTCTTTTTCCCATGTAGCGTCCGTTCCACAGTATTCTTTCCATTCCACTTTCACCATTGGGATGGACTTGCTTCTCAACTGTTTCACTTGCCGGTCAATGATTCGTTCCGGCCATTCTACGTACTCTATATTTTCATGAAAAGCTACCCTATGATAATCAATCACATGAAACAAATCTCGAAGATAACCCCTTAACATTGATACGTGGAATACATTGTGCATTTGTTCAAATCCCGGTGGCAAGGCGACTCGGTAAGCAACAGGACCAAGCCTTTCTAAAATTTGGAATGGCCCAATGTAACGGGGCGACAATTTACCTTTCTTTCCAAATCTTACTTGGCCCTTCATCAGCATCACACGAATAAACACATGATCACCGACTTCATATTCAAGAGGTCTTCTTCGAACATCTGCATAATTCTTTTGTCGACTCTGAGCTGTTTTGAGCCTTTGTTGAATAATTTTGATCTTCTCAAAAGTGTCTTGCATAATTTTAGGCCCAAGTAAAGCCTTATCTGCGACCTCTGTCCAACAAATTGGTGATTTACAATTTCTACCATATAAAGCTTCGTATGGTGCCATGCCGATGCTAGAGTGGAATCCATTATTGTATGCAAATTCTGCTAGTTGCAAATAATCTTCCCAACTTCCTTGGAAATCTAAAGCACACATCCGAAGCATTTCTTCCAGGGTTTGTATTGTCCGCTTTGATTGCCCGTCGGTTTGTAAATGGAACGCGGTATTGAATATCAATTATGTTCCCATAGCTCTTTGTAGGCTTTTCCACAATCTAGACACAAATTTTGGATCTCTATCTGAGACAATGGATACCGGAACTCCATGTAAATGAACAATCTCATCAACATATATAGTAGCCAATCTATAAGCATCAAATGTAGTTTTAACGGGCAGAAAATGTGCAGATTTAGTAAGTCTATCAACTATAACCCAAATAAAGTCCGTACCTCGGGGAGTGCAAGGTAGACCAATAACCAAGTCCATAGTCACGTGCTCTCATTTCCATTCGGGAATAGGGAGAGGCTGAAGTAGGTCACTCGGTTTCTGATGTTCAACTTTAACTTGCTGACATTGAAGGCATTTGGACACATACTCTACAATCTCTTTCTTCATTTTGGGCCACCAATAGCTTTGTTTTAAATCCCGATACATTTTGTTATCATCCGGATGCATAGCAAACGCTGACTTATGGGCTTCATCTAGAATTCTCTTCTTTAACTCAGGAATGTTTGGAACACACAATCTGTCTTGAAATTTCAGGACCTCATTTACCACACTATATTCCGGTCTCGAATTCATTTCAAATTCATCAACTATCTTTTTAAAGAATTCATCCTCCTTCTGTTTCTGTTTAATCTCATCAATGATTGCTGGTTTGGTTGAAATAGCGGCTATCAATCTTCCATGTTCACATAATATCACTTTAACCCCAGACTTCTCAAAATCTTGCAAGATCTCTTTCTGTTCAGTGAGTAAACAAGCCAGACTCCTCATCGATTTTCTGCTCAAGGCATCAGCAACTGTATTGGCTTTCCCAGGGTGATACTGAATCTCAAGGTCATAGTCTTTTATCAATTCGAGCCATCTTCTCTGTCGCATATTTAACTCTTTCTGTGTAAAGAAGTAATTTAGACTTTTGTCATCTGTGCAGACTTCGCATTTTGCCCCATACAAATAATGCCGCCAGATTTTTAAAGCAAACACGACTGCGGCCAATTCTAAATCATGTGTAAGGTAGTTCTTCTCGTGTGGCCTCAACTGCCGGGAGACATATGCAATCACCCTTTCATTCTGCATTAATACACAACCCAAGCCCTTATAAGATGCATCACTGAAAATCACAAAGTTTTCCGTACCTGATGGTAGTGTCAAAACTGGTGCAGTGGTTAATCTTGTTTTCAGTTCATGAAAGACAGATTCTCTTTCGTCATTCCATTCAAATGGTTGCCCCTTGTGTGTTAGTTGGTTAAGAGGCACAACTATTTTTGAAAAGTCCTTCTCAAATCTCCTGTAGTACCCAGCTAAGCCCATGAAACTGCGGACCTCTGTTACATTTGTCGGTGTAGGCCAATTCACAATTGCCTCTATTTTTTGCGGGTCCACTGAAATTCCCTCCTTGTTGAAAACATGCCCTAAGAAGATTACTTCATCCAACCAAAATTCACATTTCTTTAGTTTGGCAAATAATTTCTTTTCCCTAAGTGTTTGCAAAACAGTCCTTAGATGTTGTTCATGTTTAAGTCTATTCCTTGAATATATCAAAATATCATCAATAAAAACTACAACAAATTCATCAAGGTAGGTCTTAAAAATTTGGTTCATTAGGTCCATAAATGCTGCAGGAGCATTAGTCACCCCAAAGGGCATAACATGAAATTCATAATGGCCATACCTTGTTCGAAATGCAGTTTTCTCAACATCTTCTCCTTTTACTTTCAACTGGTGATACCCGGACCTCAAATCAATTTTGAAAAACACTTGTGATCCCTGCAATTGGTCAAACAAGTCATCAATACGAGGTAGAGGGTACTTATTCTTTATTGTCACCTTGTTTAATTCTCGATAGTCGATACACAAGCGTAAGGTTTCGTCTTTCTTTTTCACAAATAACACCGGTGCACCCCATGGTGAGGTACTAGGTCGAATAAACCCTTTGTCAAGTAGATCTTGCAATTGTTCTTTCAATTCTTTCATTTCAGAAGTAGCCATTTTGTATGGAGTTTTAGAGATAGGCTGAGTGCCTGGCACAATTTCAATAGTAAACTCTATCTCCCTGTCTACTAATTCCCCTGGTAATTCATTTGAAAACACATCTGGAAATTCTCTAACAATAGGGATACTGTTCAATTCAACATTCTCAGATGGTTCAGATAGCACACAACACAATAACTTTGGCACCCTTTCCTGATCAATTTACATGCTTTCATTGCAGATATCAAATAAGGTGGAGGCAATACCCCGTTACCCACAAACACAATTTTTTCCTGTTTCGGAGGTCTAAATACAACCCGTTTTGTTATACAATCAATGGTGGCACAATATTTAGTTAACGAATCCATGCCCAGAATTATATCAAAATGTCTAAAGTCCAAGGGTAGTAAGTCTACATACAAAGTAGCATTCCCAATAAGTATATCACAAAATTGACATACAAATGCACACAACACAGATTCCCCAGATTGAGCAGATACACACAACAAATATGGCAATGATTCTAGGGGTCTACCCAATCTAGATGCAAATGGATATGTCACGAAAGAGTGTATTGATCTAGAGTCGATTAACACAAAAGCATCCTGATTGCATATAGAGATAATACCTAAGACAACGGTTTCGGCATTCCGTGTATTGCTTGGAACAAGCGTAAAAACTCTCCCTTGCCTCACGGTATCTCCGGTGAGAGCAGGCCTCGTAGTAGTTCCCGATTTCGGATTTGATGCAGTTGAGCTAGCAGCTATCTTTCCACTGTTCTGATTACAATCTCTGGCCATATGCCTCGTTTTACCACATTTAAAGCAAGCTCCTGACACACGATAACAAACTCCGCGATGCCTTTTACTACAAACATTGCACATTGGAGATGTATCTCAGAAAGAATTTAAAGTACTCGAGGAGCCCGTATTCTGCTTCTTGGAAAATTTCTTCTTCGAAAAGAAGCCTTGTCTTTTACTACTTTTCCAGTCAGTTATTGTTTTGGCCTGTCTGGCTATGTTAGCTTATGAGATTATGGCCCAGTCTAGCACCCCAATATAGGTTTCCAACTTAAGGACATTCACTCTCTCTAAGATATCATCGTGTAGCCCACCTTCAAAATGCCTCGCTTTCTTGTAGTCGGTGTCGACCACATGTGGTGCAAATCTGGCCAACTCAGTGAACTTGGCCTCATACTCAGCTACTGTCATGTTGTTTTGCTTAAGTTCCATGAACTTTGACACTTTCCTGTCATGGACACATTGTGGAAAGTACTTGTCATAGAAAATTTCCAGGAATTGCGTCTAGCCAATGTCTTTATGATTCTCACGCATTAACATCCACCATCTTCTTGCTTCATCTTCGAACATAAAGGTGGCTAGAAGTATTTTTTGTGTCTCTGAACAAGGAAACACTTCGAATAACTTTTCTATTCCAAGGACCCATGCTTCTGCCTTTAACAGATCCAATTCCCCGTGAAACTGTGATGGTTTCATGTTCTTAAATTCCTTGGTAAGAGCTATTATTCGGTCATCATTCTGAAGATCTTGAACAGGTGGTACTGGAGGAGGAGGAGGAGGAGGAGGAGGCGGAGGGTGTGGCTATTGCCACTGTTGTTGTTGCCTCAATGTCTCTGTCATTTCCTGAATCAGTCTTTCCATTCTATCC
The DNA here is from genome assembly GCA_025200525.1 of Camellia lanceoleosa. NCBI lineage: Eukaryota > Viridiplantae > Streptophyta > Magnoliopsida > Ericales > Theaceae > Camellia > Camellia lanceoleosa. The sequence goes on from CM045762.1 coordinate 185,918,131, forward strand.
ATTCTGGCAGTAGAAGACTCCTCTATTTCATCACCTCTTGTTCTTACCATCTGATTAGACTTGCATTATTCTTTATACGAAGGATTCACGAGTATGCATATACCAAAAAGCATACATACTCAAATAATTGCCATGCAAGTAAATCACAAACATATAGCACATAATCATTTATCTTGAAACATTTAAGCACATTCTTAATGTTTACAAATTCCTACTTATCACATGAATGCATCCTAGATCTTTTCTAGATACTTATTGCTCTTTTGGACAAGTGTGTGAGTTATTAACTCGTGCTCTGATACCACTCTGTCATGACTTGAACCCGCCCCTATGGATTAAGGTCATAACCGGCCAGTAATCAAGGGATTACTTGCGGCCTCAAACCAATTTTCAGACAGATTTCAACAGAGTTGAGGGGCCAAAATGGAAACAAACTTACAAATTGTCCATAGAGCTGTGCTTACATGGTATAGCAAAATCATTCCAAAAGTATTTCATAATAACTCACACATACTCATAGAGTTAATTTATATCCCGGAACTTTTAGTTATACAGTCAGCCAAACAAAACTTATTAGAATGGTGATTTAACGTTTTCGCCAACATAGCAAAGATGTAACAAAAGAACAAAAAGGAAAAAACAACTCTCGTGCGTGAGACGTATGGGCTGACTCCTCAAAACTTTGACCGTCTCTCACATACTTAACTGAGGCTGGGTTTGGACATCTCTTGGCTCACCTATACACACATGAATGAGAGTGAGCAAAGCCCAGTGAATAATATCAAATAAGGAAGATGAGTGAACGAAATCTGAAACAATACATCAAACGGCCTTGGGCCCAATTCATATTTTTATTCAATGTATCAAGTAACTAGAGATCCAGATGTATCACATGGCCTCGGGCCCAATTCATTCATTTCCGACAGCCTTTGGCCCAACCATTCATAGCAAACGGCCTTTGGCTCATTCATTCTTAGCAAACGGCCTTTGGCCCAATCATTCTTGTCAAATGGCCTTTGGCCCAATCGTTCATAGCAAACGGCCTTTGGCCCAATCATTCATATGGCGTAACAATTATTTGTCCATAATTCAATTTAACAAACTTACGCAACTCAAATAGGGATAAGTAATTGGACAAATAGCACATTTCAAAATATTCTTACTAAGATATTACTCACAGTGTTCTGCCAGTGGATTCGTCCTTGTGCTTGACCCTACATAATACATAACACATATCGGGTCACAAACGATTCAATCCATTCTTGACTCATACATTCCTCTTAGGCCTCTTTCTTATCTTCTTAGTCCATTTACAATGCTCAATGTGTGCCTAAGAGTGCTCAGGAGTGAAAGAGAATGGAAATAAAACATAAAATCATCTTCACAAAATTTTTGAAACAGGGCTCCTCGCTTGAGCGTGGTTTCTGCCGCTCGAGCAGACCCCTTTGGTCTGCAAAAGTATTGGTTGCCTTATTTTTATGCTCGAGCGTGACTTCGGACGCTCGAGCTGAGAGTCGACACATGAGACTGATGCTCGAGCATGGCTCTCCCCACTCGAGCGGACATCAATGTCTACAAAAGTTTTGGGAACTAACATTTCACGCTCGAGCGGCGCTTTCCCTGCTCGAGCGGAAATGCCAAATTCTGGAATTTCCAGAACTATTCTTGAAGCTCAAACTTAACATTCAAAAGCCCAAAACTCAAGTTTTTGGTTCAAAAACATAGGAACTCATTATATGCCATGAGGATATAAGTAATATGAGGCCAATCGTTCAAAATCATGGTCCATTCACAAAATCATCTTGAATTCCCTTCATAAGTTTCAAACTCATGCATTCAACTTCATACAACTTTATATCTCCATGGATCATTCATGCATGTCAATTATTGACTCCAATTCCACTTTTAATGGCACAAATGATGTTCAAAAACATGGAATCTATTAGGAATATGCATGCATGTATGATTTGGTGGCCAATTCATCATATTCAACATGTCTCATGCTTGATTATGCAATTTCATGGCAATTCTATGCATGCACGTGCATATGAACCTCAATCTCATCATGATCAATTCAATTCATGTTCTTAATTACTATTTAATCTTCAATTCACAAAATCACAACTCAAACTCATGGATTTACTCACCTAGGAGCTTGAATTCTTTAACTATAGGAGCTCGAATTCTTCAACTATAGCTAATCCTTGAGTTAATCCACTTAATTCCCCAATTTCTTGCAAAATCTACAATGTTGGCCCCTTTCTCTCTCTAAATTCGGCCCTCTCTCTCTCTAGAGTATGATTTTTAGGTTTTGAGCCTTATATATGTTGGCCTAATCAAATTGATTAAGGCTAAGTAACTGAGGCTAATTTGATTGTTCTGAATCTAATTATTTTGACCCGAATAAATTTTCAATTAAATTTCACCATGGGCTCTAAAAATTACGCCGATCACAATGGCGCAGTCAATTTCGATTTCTGTGGCCGATAAGGCCTTCAATTTTCAGTTCATAACAATAAGTTGAACATATTTTTCCTACGGTGAACAGATAGAAATTCGAAACCACATATATCATATAAATGGCACCCGATATCATATTAACCACATAATCACAATCATAATTAAGATTAATTAGCATAATACGGAACAGTGTTATCACATCATGCATATCATTTGCATCTTGCCCCAGAACTACGCTGGTTTGATTCCTTGCAAAGGGATACGTAGGCAACCTGCGGGCTCAACCGTTTTTTGTTTTGATTACTTGTTTGTCTAAGTCTTCGACCTTGTCAAAAATGGATCGTCTCTGGGCTTTGACATTCACTCCTGTCATTTCATGACTTTCGAGTTCTGTCAAAGAGGAGCAATTGTAGGCACCCAATTTTTGACCGACCTTAAGACTCAGACGTCATCGTTTGTGCACGCGATGATTACGCATGTTTGTGCTCGTTTTGAGCGCCCTAAGGTCTCGGCTGAGTGCCTTGTCATTGAGCCTCTAAACCCTCTTTGTTTTGTGCTTTTTTTTTTTGGACCAAACCTTGGTGCCTCTTGCCTGGAGAGGGGAAAGGCCTTGTCGGCCACTTTTGGCACTTGTCGGCCACTTTTCCTCCTTATCAGCCACTTGAACTGGTCAGTCGGCTAGAGGAGGTGGCCGATGGCCATTTTTCTCCTTTTTCAGATATTTATTTGCCAGTTGTGCCAGCTATTGTCTACTGATGCCATCTCCATACACGTGTATGGAGGGATGAATGCAAGCTTTTGGCTTGCATTGCTATATAAGGGGAGGTCTCTCCCCCATTTAAGGGGTTACACAATTTTGTGAGCAAAATTTATGCCTCTCTCTCTAGAATTCTCTCTCTCTTCATATTTTGTGCTTGAAAGTGGGAATTCTCTACATATTTGCATACAACCCCTTAACCAAATTAGACTACCATGTAGCTGAGTTCTTGGAGGTCTTATTCGAGCTCTCAAAGCTGGTTTTGGCTCAGAAAGTGGCTATTTGTTGCTGTGCTTCAAAGGTATTGGCCTAACCCTTTTTAAGCTTATTTTTGCACACTTGTTTGGCCACCTTTGCATGCTGTTTTTGGCCTACTCTTCAACTACAAAAACCTATGTTTTTAAGGTTTAAAAATGATGGTTTAAGGCCTTTTTGGAGTTAGGGGTGGTCCACTCTCTTTTGTAGCTTGTTTGCTAAGTGTTGAGCCATATTTTAAAGCTTTTCAAGAAACTCTTTTTTGGCCTTTTAACTACTAAATTCCAAGGGAATTTCAGTGGCAAAAACTTGGTTTTGAGGTCCAAAATAGGAGGGGGTGGCCACCCCTCCTTGTGTCTTCTTTGCAAGTGTAGATGGCCTAGCATGTGAGCATGTTTTTCTACCTATTTGTGACTTGATCTCAGCATGTTTTTGCTACTAATTTAGCATGATTTAGCTTTATTTTGAGCCTTCTTGGTCATATGAGCCTTGCCTTGCATGGTTGTAGTGTAAATGCCTTAACTAGCTTTGTGTTTTAAGGCCTTTAACATGTTGTGCATGTGTTGCTTCCATGTTATAGCATCATTTAGCATGTGATTTCAGTGCATATATCTTTATCACACTCTCACTTATTTCACTCTTTCATTGCTTTTTTCAGAGTTGTGCATTGAGCCTTGTTTGTGAGCCAACACATGAGCGTGTTTTTCTTGCCTTTTATGCTTCAATCTCAGCATGTTTTGGCCACTATTTTGGCATGTCTTAGCTCTGTTTTGAGTTGGTTCAGTCATTTGAGTTTGATATTGCATGCCTTTAGTATAGTGCTCTTCACTAGCTTTAATGCTTTTGGCTCTTAACATGTTGTGTATGTGTTGTTTGCATGTTTTAGCATTATTTTTCATGCCATTTCAGCACTGAAAAGTCTACAACCTCCCTCATTTCTTCACTTTTCCATTTTCTTTAAGGTTGGTTAGCTTTAAGGGTGTGTTTAAGCTTAAGATTGAGACTTGTGCCTAATGGTTTTAATCCTCTTTTCAGGGTTTCTACTAACCAACGGCATGATCTCTCTCATGTCTTAAATCATCCTTTGGTTGACTCCTCTCTCATTAGAGGACAATCATATTGGACTTAATCGGTTAAAGGATTAATCGATAATGCAAAATGTGTAAAAAAGAATTAGACAAGTAAAACATGAACAAGATAAGCATTTGTGTTACATTGCATGTGTTTGGATTGGACGTTAATCTAAACACAAGAAATGTGGGACGTTTCATACTCAAAGTGATGAAATGTGTCACGTTTATTGGTCGCCATCACTCTTGATCATGCATGATACAATGATGGTACTTAGAGTCTTATTTGTACATTCATTAAGCTTGTACAAAATTGACTCTTTGGCCATCATGCATTGAAAATGCTTGGTTGGTGGCTTGAGAGCCTAGTGCCATACTCCTTTAAGCTTGAGGTATGATGAGGAGGGTGACAGTACACACATTCCTGAAAAATACATTGTTGTGCCTCTGTTGTTCTCTGTTGCAGCAAAAATAGAAGTTCGAACAAGCAGTGGCCGACTGGCCATTTAGACTAGCCGACCGGCCAGTTAAGGTGGTCGATAGCCACTTTTTGTGGCCAACCGGCCACCAATCCATTCTTGTGCAGAAGTGTTCCTGTTTTGGAGCAGAGGCAGTCTGGAAGCTGGTACAGTGTTCAAAGATCAAGGCGAGTGCAAACAGAGGCAACAGAGATCAAGGCGATGGATTTTCAGGAGGGCGCAACCGAACATACATATCTCCCTCGCCTACGAGGCCGTTTACTCGCTTTATTTAAACTATTTTAAATAGCTTAGCGTAGCTAGTTGTTTAATTCATTTTGTAATATCATAATTAGTTTGTGTAACTAGTTATTCAATTTCATTTGTTGTAATTAATTAGCTTAGAATAAGTTAGTTAATTAGATTCAAACTGGTTTGTAATAATTAATTAGCTTAGCATAGTTAATTAGTTTCGTTTTGTAATAATTAGCTTAGCTTAGAGTAACTTAGCTTATTTATTCGAACCCTCCTTCGCGAGGGCGTATTGTTGTAATAAGCGTGCGTGTGTGTGTGCATGTCTTCCAACCCCACGTCTTTCTCCCTTTCATTTAACCACTTTCGATGGTTAGTTTAGGGCACCTTTTGATTAGCATACCTTATGCTTTGCATGTTTGCATCATTCATTTGTCATGCACGCACCGAGGCTCGGCGCATCATTCAAACTGCATTGTATTTCAATACTTATTTAAATACGCGTATCAAATTGTTGCATTCATATGCCATCTCAGATCGCCGAGCCTATTAATTGCATTATTGCATGTGTTGCATTAGGCATTTTGTATAGTTAGGACCATGCATATTTCTAATTAGCTTTTGTTTTGGCTCGAAGTACACTGTAAGTTTTACGCTTTAGCATACTTGCATGAGTGTGAGTGTTTCCATGATAGCATGCTTGCCATGAGGCTATTTGCTTAAGTGATTAAACTGCATGAATGCCTGTGGGTGCAGGCTTCGTTGCTTGAATTGGGACAATTCAACGAATGTGTGTTTTAAGCCCACTTCGTAAAGTGGCAAAATCATGTTTTAAGCCCACCCGAGGGAGATAAATCCGCGTTTTAGCCCACTTGAAAGTGGCATCTTCAAACCATTTTCGAAAACAAACATGAATTGTTTTGTTCCAATTCTCGCGATCTTAGTCTATGCTTGTATGTGTGCGTCACATAGTGAAGTTAGCTAATAACTGGATAAGAACACATGAGGTTTATAAAACAATGTATCACGCTTGGTAGACGCCGATCCTTTGATCGGGCGAGCGGGGGTGCTCATTTTATGACCTTCCCCTCTCGTACCCAAGTTCCCAAGCCGAGACAACTTTGGTGATGACAGACACGTGGCCTTTAGCACGAGTCAGGATTTCCTAAATTTCCCAAAAACAAAATATTTAGGTGGCGACTCTGTAATCTGGCAAAGCAGTTCAATTTTGGCATTATTTGATTTAAAATTAATTTTCCAAAATGATTTGCCGGATTAGACTCTTTGGTGTTTATCAGTTTCTCATTGCACTTTGTGAGATTAGATTCAGAACTGTGACATGAGTCGGAACTGTAGGAGACCAATTCACGCCTCTCCGAAAGCGGGGCCTGTGAAGAAAGTCGAGTCTACACATACTAGGTAAGCCTTTAAAACAACAAAAAACAAAAAAAATAAAATAAAATGAAACACACCTAAACATCTTTAGTCTTTTTCCTTGATGGATTAAAGATCCTCTTCCTCAACCCCCTCATCCAGTGGCGTGTGTAACAACGCCCGCGGGGGACCTCGCCACAGCTCGGACTCGATTTTATTGCGGTTCTAAATCTCGAACCAAAGAGTCCAAATCCGGCAAATCGTTTTGAGAAAACAGATTTTTTTTGAAAGAAGTGCCAAACATGGACTGCTTTGCCAGATAACAGAGTCGCCACCTAAATATTTTTAAAAATGGGAAATTTAGGAAACCCTGACTCGGTGCCAAAAGGCCACGTGTCCGTCATCACCAAAGTTGGCTCGGGAACTTGGGTACGATTGGGGAAGGTCACATCGTGAGCACCCCCGCTCGCCCGGTCAAAGACCGGCCTCTACTAATCATGATATCTATTTTTGAAAACATTGTATGCTCTTATTCCGTTTATTAGCCTAGGATTACTATATAATGCTCATGACAAACAAGTATAAATGGGCGTCTGAATTGGAACAAAACATTTCATGTTTGTTTGTTTGAAAATGGTTTGCTACCCGCAGGTAGGCTTAAAATGCAGATTTTGCCACAATCTAGTGGGCTTAACAAACAATTGATGAATTGCTCCAATTCAGATAACTCAACCTCCACCCACAGGCATTCAAGGCAGTTATATCACATAAGCATTTAGCCTCATGGCAAGCATGCTATCATGGCAACACTCACACGCATGCAAGGATGCTAAAGCATAACCACTTACCGAGTACTCCAAGCCAAAACACAAAGCTTATTAGAAATCATGCATGATCCTAAAATATACAGAATGCCTAATGCAACACATGCAAAAATGCAACTATAGCAGGCTCGGCTATTCTAGAGATGGCATATGAAATGCAACGGCTAACATGTATTCAACTTAGAATTGAAATACAAATGCAGTTTGTATGATGCGCCGAGCCCGATGCATGCAATACAGATGAATGATGCAAACATGCAGTCATACTGTATGCTAATTGAAATATGCCCTATATCTAACCATTCAAAGCGGGTAAATAAAAGGGAGAAAGAAATGGGGGTTGGAAGACATACATCACACTCACACACCCTTATTACATTTATGCCCTCGCGCAGAGGGTCCGAATGAATAATAATACAGACCCGAATAAAAGAATATACAGTCCGAAATAATACAAATTCTAATTAATTAACAAATTAATTACAAAAGAATTAAAACTGGCGTGCAAGCCAGGGACTGCCTCGCTTCTGATAGATGTTGCATATTGGGTGCTTGGTGCGAAATCCTTTGGGGCATACTGATTAGCCTCTGTTTGCAATTTTCTCGAAATGCGTGCGACCTCGAAAAGTTGTTGATTGTTGATTTTCTGCAGAAGGCGGAGGAAAAGGACATAGCATGTATTTCACAAATATATGCGTGTCTCGATCCTCGCGCCACCAATCACGCATATCGATGCATGATGGTAGAGGCCGATTCGCACAACTCAATATTGGGATGAATACATATGAATGCTACAATGAAAACCCAACTCCATCATGGATGATCCGGAGTGTCGCGACTCGAATTGAGACCGTTCCGTTACTCGGTCTGAAAGCGTGCCTCGTTTCCCATGTAATATGCATGATATCGTGAAATGCAATCGCTATACAAATCTAGCATGCTCAATGCTATGACAATGAGATGTCTCGAAATGCGTATCCATAGACACGCAAACCGAGAAAAGCGGAATGACATGCGAAATGCAATGATGGGCTTATACCAACATGAGAGAGCCTCAGCCCACTCACATAGGAAGCCAAAATGATGAAAGGAGGTGCCTCGAAAAGCGTGTCCACTTGACACGCAAACCGAGGCAATGATGTAAAATGCAAAACGGAAGAAATGGAAGGTGCCTCGAAGTGCGTGCCCGCGGGCACGCAAACCGAGGCGATGATGAAAGATGAAAATCGGATAAAACCGAAGTGCCTCGAAACGCGTGCCCACAGGCGCGCAAACCGAGGCGATGATGAAAGATGAAAATCGGATAAAACCGAAGTGCCTCGAAACGCGTGCCCACAGGCGCGCAAACCGAGGCGATGATGAAAGAATGAAATGGCATACGGAATGCCGCAATGGACTTACACCAACGTGGGAGAGCCTCGGCTCACTCACATAGGAGGCCGTCGGGTAAAAACAAAGCTGCCTCGAAACGCGTGCCCGCGGACACGCAAATCGAGGCAATGATGTAGAAGCATGAAAATGCAAATTGGGCTTACGCCGACATGAGAGGGCCTCAACCACACTCACATAGGCTGCCGGAATGATAAGAATGAGGTGCCTCGAAGTGCGTGCCCATTGGCACGCAAACCGAGGCAATGCAAAAATGATGCAAATGGCATGGGAAATGATATGCAAGCATGGCAATGGAATTTCAGCACCTAAATAAAGGGGAAAACAGCCCCGAAATGATACAAAATGACAATCAATGCATGAAATCATCCCGAAAATGTGAAATTAAGCCCCGAAATGGCCTATAGCCATGCTATACATGCAAAATATGATCATGGAAGCAAGAACAGTAGCACGGCAGTCCCAAATATGGCATTTTTCAGTAACAAACATGGCCAAAATGCAAGCATAGATAGATCAACAATAGCATGCAAAATTAGTGGCCAAAAGAGGGGTATTGAGACAAGTGATATATGCAAACCCCAAATGGACAAACTTTCTTCTGAAATATTGAAGATGAGATAAAAATAAGCACAATTTCAGAAGGTGACATCCTCAAAATCAGAATACAAACATGCTATAAAATCCATGCAAAGTAGGCTTCCAAATAGGCTATATCATGAGACTTGCCAAACCATGCACCAAAAAGCAAAATTTTCTTCATGAAACATGTAAAGGGGGTCAAAATAAGACCCATTTCAGTTCTGACCAAAGGCCAAAACCAAAAGCACAAGAGGCTACAAAACATGCAAGAATACGGTAAATTTGATGGATTTCAAAGGAAGTACCAAAAATATACACCAAATGGCTTAAGGCCCTCAACATAACATGAAAAGGAGACAAAAACAAGGCTATTTCTAAGCCTGATGAAGGCTGAAATCCGGAGCCAAGTAAGCCTAACAAAGCATGCAAGAACTAGGGCCTAAAGTGAATTTCCAAGAGAGGTGGTATATAGAATGGCCAAATGAGGTTGAGCCCTTCTACAATGTTGTAGAGGGGCTCAAAATGAGCACAAAACCAGTAGGGGTCGGACCCCTAAAAACAAAAGGAAATAGGCCTAAACTAGCATGCAAGATAATGGCATAAAAGCTAGATATTGAAACAAGTATATCATAGAAGCCTCAAATGAAGTTGAGTCCTTCTACAAAGTTGTAGAGGGGCTCAAAAAAAGCACAAAAGCAGTAGGGGTCGGAGCCCCAATTCTCAACCAAATAGAGTATAGAAATGAATCAAGAAAAAGCCCTAAAAGTTGGTTTTGAGGACTTACCCTTGAAGACTTGTCTTTCTTTGATTCTTGGCTCTGATTTGTAGCTTCTCAACCTCTGAAATTCACTTCCTAGCTGCTGGAATGGTAGTAAGGAAGGTGAGGCTAGGTGTTGATGAAGAAGACCTAGGAACTTAGAAGCTTTTTGAGGTTTTAAGCTAAGGAAATGGAGGTTTTGGAGATGATCTCTTGAGACAAGTTTTTCCAACCTTGAAGAAGGAGGGAGGGCCTTCAAATAGGCAAGAAATGAGGTGTAAAGGGAGGAAAGCACCCAATCTTTCCCTCGAAATATCCCGGATGCCGGGATATGTTGGAAGATATCCAGGACGGTGGACAGGTGTAAGCAAGAATCTGGCCGGCCAGGTAAATTTGTGGGAGGTGGCCGGCCAGCCACCCCACCTGGTCGGCCAGCCACCCAGCCTAGCCGACCGGCCACCTCAAAAAACCAACTTCAAAATTTCTGGCCGACCACCATACAAGAGTGTCCTCCCAAGTGTGTAGGATAAGGCCCAGGGTTGGAATCTGGCAACACTGAACCAGAAGTCACAACATAGAACTTGAAAGAGAGGCTCAAAACTGAAATGCACCATTTCTGGCCGACCACCATACCAAAGTGTCCTCCCAGATGTGTAGAGCAAGGATCCAAGGTTGGAATTTGGCAACATTGAACCAAGAGCCACAACATAGAGCTTGTAGCAGTAGCCCAAAATGAACTCCATAATTTCGGCCGACCGGTATACCAAAGGTCCTCCCAGATGTCACGATCACAGATATGTAACTTTGGTTGGAAGAAAATACCCCCAAGGTGTTCAACATTGGCGAAGTGAGCAAAAGCAGGCTCCGGAGGAAGCTGATTATCTGGGATAATTGCTGGCCTCCACCCCGATTATCTTCCGATGTTGAAACAGAGGTACCTTCAAGTTTGAACAAAACTAATGAGAAATGAACGTTCGGGGCCAAAACCGAGCAAATCGGGATCCCGAAAATGGGCTGCGGGTGCCGGAAGTGGTGTTCGGCAGCGAAGTGGGTATCTGCGACCCCAGTGTCCTCTGGAATGACAAAACAGAGGTACCTGCCAAAAACCGGAGAAGATGGATGCGAAATGAATGCTTGGGACCAAAACCGCTCAATTTGGGGTCCCGAAAACCGGCTATGAGCACCGAAAGTGGCATACGGCCACGAAGTGGGCATCGGGGGCCCCAGGGTTCCTCGAAACATTAAAACAGAGGTCTCCGCCAAAAACCGGAGAAGGCTGATGCAAAATGAATGCTCGGGACCAAAACCGCTCGGTTTGGGGTCAAAATGAAATCGCCGCACCGCAGTGGTGTTCAGCTGCGAAGTGGGCATCAGGGGCCCAGTGTCCCTCGGAACACTAAAACAGAGGCACATGCCAAAAACCGGAGAACTTGGAGATGGTTGGGCGGTCCGAGGCACCGGCACAGACGATCCGGAGCAGAGACTCGAAATGGGCAAAATGGCCTCTGACCCGCAGCGTAGCTCCACGGCCACCGGAGATAGTCTGAGACCACTCCCTTCCCTCGGGAGAAAAGCAGAGAAAACCGAGCACTGGTTCGCAAACCGAGACAAGGTAGAAGATGGTTGAAGTCGGGAGGCGGGAGCCTTGGCCGTGACTGCAGGACTTCTGAACAAGCACTGATGCAATATCACCGAAGCGCTCAACTGGTGACGTCGAGTCTTAAGGTCGGTCAAAAATGGGGTGTCTCTGATTGCCCCTCTTTGTGAGAACTTCGGAAGTCAAGTGGCGGGAGTGAATGTCAAAAGCCGAGAGCGACCCATTTTGACAAGGCGAAGACTTAGACAAACATACGAGATAAACAGAGATATGTGCCCGCAGGCAGGGGCAAAATGTAAAGTGATAGGCGCGGAGCCAGATGATCATGCAAATGTAGCAAGCTGTAATGAAGCAGGTATTGACAAATAGATGCAACAGTTTTAAGCAAGAATGCAAAGCAAACAACTACATTTCATGCAGTTAAGAATGCGGAGAATCATTCAATTCTCGTCGCGTCTCACACGGAGAAGATCGATACTGCTGGCGATTAAATGCAGTCGCACCGACCTCAAATGAACCGTACATACAATATAGTGCCTGCAAATTATAGAAATGCAACAAGAACACTATGACGACAACATATATTCAATATGATTCCTATGATTCCAAAAGTTCGACTCACACGGTGTCGGTGAGCGAATGCAACATAACGCGAGAAAAGATAATCGCGACAACGCATGCTCGAGCACGAAAGTTCGGTATATCAAGAAAAAAGCACATCTGACGGCCAAAAGAATCACGAGAATGCAAATTAGGAGCCAAATAATGACAAATGAGCACAAATCGGGATGCGGTTGTTGCACAATAACAAAATTTGGAAAAGCAGCGTTCGGCGGCGGCTCGATCGCGACCTCGATTTACATTAGGAGAGGTCACAACATGTTTAAAAGGATACACTCTGATTTTGATGAGTAATGATGAGACACATGTCGAGAATTTGCAATTAAAGTTTATTGAACAATTGGCGCCCGAAAGTGTACTTTTCTTCAACTTTTTGGTCCGGGAGCTCGATTTTCCTCAAAATTTGCAGAGAGGCGGGGAGGGAGTGGGGAAGATGGTCGGCCAGGTCTCCACCTAGGAGAGGCCATCGGCCGGGGAGAAAAGGAGTGGCGGCCGGCCGGGTTAGGTGGCGGTCGGCCACTACCCAAAAGTGGGGGCATTTTGGTCATTTTGCATTTTCTATATATACACACCTCCATTGCCTCCGAAATCACACCCAAAGTTGCAAAACTTCTTCCTCTTGCTCTCTAGGCCACTTTCTCTCTCAGATCTGCATTTTATACGCGTCTCTCGGCCTTCCACGCAAGTTGTTTTTTGAAATCTTTCGATTTAAGCACTTTGAAGCGACTAAATTTCGACTTTGGGGCTTCTCTTCTCATTTTCACCACTTGAGGTAATTTTGTTTCAATATTTGGAAGATTTTCCCGGGGGTTGACTTTTGTTGACTTTTTCATTTCCCGAGAGTTGACTTTTGTTGACTTTTTCCAATTTTGGCCCATTTTGCTCATTTTTGCTCCTCTTTGCAGATTTCTCGTAATGGCGGTCATTTCCTCACGACGGAGGTTTTCCGGTCGGAGATGACTTTGACTTTATGGTATTCATGGGGGTTCGCCCTTTCTTTCGTCGATATGCTCCGTGGTTCATAGGCTTCATGAGCCACTTTCCGTCATTTTACCGATTTTAACGATCGAGCACCCGGGGATCTTCTCTTACGAGGCGGAGCAGCACCTCTCCTATGATGCAGAGGTATTTTATTATCCGCATCTTTCGTGCATTCTGTACCTTTGCCATGCTTAGACACCGCAGTTTAGCTTACGACCGCGATACTTGTATTTTGAGCATGTGACTTAGCCACTTGAATTTCATGAACACTTGGCGCATTGAATAATTGTGAGCATACGGTGCACCTTAGTTAGAAATTGAACACCAGCTCAACATTGATTCACGAAGACCACTGAAGTTGAAAATGAGCACCACACATCTTGACCAAGAGTAGGACCGTAGTCTCCAAAACTCGGACTTCTGAACACAGCCCGACTTGAGGCGAACACACACTTGATTAAAAGTAGAACACACTGACCCTAAACTTGAAGCACCGAACACCGGCCCAGTTTGAAGTGAACACCACGATTGACGTTGAGTTGAACACAGTCCCAATTTGAAGTGAACACACAGTCCGCGATGTTGAGTAGAACACCACAGTCCCAAACTTGAAGCAAAGCACAGATCCGCGATGTTGAGTAGAACCACGATCCCAATTTGAAGCGAACACAGCCTGATCGGCGTTGAGTAGAACCACGATCCCAAACTTGAAGCGAACACAGTCCGCGATATTGAGTAGAACACAGTCCCAAACTTGAAGCGAACGCCTAGTCCGCGATGTTGAGTAGAACACGCGATCCCTAATTTGAAGCGAACACACAGCCCACTGATGTTGAGTAGAACACACAGTCCCAAACTTGAAGCGAACGCACAGTCCACTGATGTTGAGTAGAACACACAGTCCCGAACTTGAAGCAAACGCACAGTCCACTGATGTTGAGTAGAACACGCAGTCCCAAACTTGAAGCGAACACACAGCCCACTGATGTTGAGCAGAACACACGGTCCCAATTTGAAGCGAACACACAGCCCACTGACGTTGAGTAGAACACACAGTCCCAAACTCAGATGTACTGAAACTTTGAACACGCAGCCCAAATACCAAATTTACTGAACACGCAGCCCGTTTTCACTTCATTTGCACACAGCTCATTTTCGCTTTATTTGCACACAGCTCATTTTCACTTCATTTGCTGATCCATGCATTGATTCTAAATGCAGGTTCGTTCTCGACGATCTTGAGGATATAGCTCGGCGCGCAAAGAATGGTATTTTGAGCTTAGGAAGCTGTCAGGGATTGGTCGATCTTCTGAGTTTGGGCCATTCTGCGGAGGGTTATCTCGTTGCCTCATTAGTAGGACCCTATTTGCGGCTTTAGCGAGAGGTGGTGGGACACTACCAATTCCTTCCATTTTTCTGCGACGGGGACATGACCATGACCCATTGGATTCGCTATGCTCACGGCCTAGACTTAGGCGGTAGGCCCATTCCTATGGCGAGGATATGGGTCGATTGGCGGTACTGGATGCATTTGTTGGGGACACACCGCTTTGTGAAGCGAGAGGTTGAGGAGAGTCCGATACTCTGGTTTGCTTCCTATTTCGTGACCCTGAGATGGAACTGAGACTCTGAGGAGGCGGAGCGATCGCCCGTGGTTTCCTTATGTACCTCCTCGGTACCACCTTGTTCGCCGATAGAGGAACATGGTAGGGTTAATACTCTTGGCGCTCTGGTAGACCTATCACAGGTCAGCCGATATGATTGGGGCGGCCTTTGGCTACCCTTCTTGCTACATGGTTGATCTCTCGCACTGAGGGACTTACTCGTGACTCTTGGAGAGCACAGGAGGTACATTCCGTCCTCTTGATTTACATTTGCCCCTCATTACTTGTTCACTTGCACACCACAGCGCACTTTGCATTCTGTATTCTGCCTTTAGCACTTTGTACTCACACTCTGCATTGCCTTTCTCAGCTGTGGGTGTATGTGTACTTCCCCACATTGGCCCCGGAGATGGAGGTGGTGGGACCTCCTATGACTCCATTTTCTTTGATGTTTGAGGGCGAGCATCTGGCGAGGCCTCGAGAGACTCTCTCCTCTCTGCGACGATACTTTGATACTGTTCGAGCGACAGAGGTATTGCTTGAACTCTCAGTTCCTTTTATTTTTATCTTTGATCTGCTCTGTATATCTGATTTCTGACTGATTTGTATACTGGTTATCCACAGATCACCTGGCAGCCTTGGGCAGTCTTCGGCGACGAGCTCGAGACTCTGTACCCTGGAGCGTCGAGTTGTTGTCAGTATAGATTCCTGCTCGAGGGACCAGTCGGCAGGGTTTGGTTCCTGGGGGAACGCTTTCAGCGTCAAATATGGGGGGGCGATTCTCAGGACACTCCTGCTGTGCCTCCAGACACCATGCGGACTGCTGATAGATTATCCCCTGAGGAGGTCGGCGGTATATGCGAGCGATGATGCTTTGTTGCATCATCTCGATGGGAACTCGCCACCTACGCCGCATATATTTGATGCCCGCTTGGAAGTGCGAACTCCGGCACGAGCTCTCTTGGTGCACCGTCTTGAGTCGCGCCCATACTCTGAATACCCTTCTTCTAGCGAAATGGCGAGATCGAAGGTGAAGCGATTCGATCCCTCCGATCCCTCCGTCTCTTGATCATCGAGGTGGCGGACATGCCGGCCGAGTTAATGACTGGCGATTTGGGGCCTTACGGTCGCTAGAGCCTCCTCTGCACGATCACAGATATGTTAGAGACCGACTACGCCCGGTATGTTTTGACTTTGATTTATCGATCGGATATTTGAGCGTTGATTCCGTTCTTGATAGTTTTGCATTTGTATTTGCGACCTCTGTTGAATATCTGGACGAGCTGCTCGGGATCTTGGCCACATTCGAGGCATGATCTTCACGGAGGAGAGCAGATGAGCATCGTGGGTGTGGAGGTATTGTTCATTTTCCCTGTACTAGCATGTTTCTGATGCTACTCTGGTTTTGAACCTTCTGCTGTATTAGAGCACATCTGACACACACCCTATTCACATTCTGCATTTGCACCTGCCTTTTATGCTTGAACTAATGCATTGCACCTTGCATTTTCAGATGCCTCCAGTATATGCTTCGGCGAGGTGGGCCACGGGCCTTCTCGAGAGGTCGAGGTGCTAGACCTACCAGTCTGAGGAATTTGGAGGCTAGGCCATCCAGGCCTCATCGAGGAGGCTGGCGGAGGAGGTCGTCTCATGAGCCTTGAGGCACCCATTGTTGAGGATGACGAGGAGGAGGTGGTCGCGAGCCACATGTCGAGACATCTCACAGGAGGAGGCTCGGTCTCGGCTCGGGGAGTGGGGCAGGCTGAGGGGGATCCGGAGGATGGCGACTCGATCCAGATGGTGATGATGATGTAGAGATTATCCTTGAAGAGGATGAGGGGCCTCCCCTTCTCGCTCCCGAGGGCACTGATGTTATTTCCTGCTTTAGTCTACTTTTTTAGCTGGTAGTTTGTAGCACTTTGCACATTGTTAGGCAGTTTTATTTTCTGTAAAACTTGTACCTTTATTGTTGTAAGACATGATGAAATGAAACAGCTTTTGAAAAGATGTTGTATTTGAAGTTCTCAGCATCACATCGCATTATTTTGCACAAAATGGAATTGAATGGAAATGCGCCTCATGTATTTACGGGTTAGGTAGGGAACCGGCAACAAAGCAAAACAAAAGCGACTCACTAAGGAATAAAAGCAGAATCTTAGCGAGTTTACAACTCGATAAACAAAAGTACAATAATGTTAACGACTCAAAAGACAAGACTTAACAAAATTGTGTAATCAAAAAGTAACAACTCAAAAGCATAAAAGCGGCATTTCGACAAAAACTTACAACTCAATAAACAAAAACAACAACACGATAAGCAAAAATACAACACGATGCACTGCGGATGGACTATCTGGATAGTGGAGTGTATCCAAAATTGATAGGCCTGGATGCCTTCTCTGTAGGAGACAACCCAGTTGCGAGGAGTCCACTCTTTGCTATAGGTAATGTTTCCCACCCAAGCTCACTTGTATTTGCTTACATCACTCGACCCTCGGGCTCGACTTTTCTCGCAAAACCCTTATCTTACTTTTCTCTCGTCGCACATCTCTCTATTCTTCATTCTCTCATTTTTTCATCCCTCCCCCAGATATGGTTGACGGAGAAGTTGCAAGTTGTGGACTCTTGCCCTGCCTATTCAGCCCGCGGCTACTTCTTTCGGCAACGCCTAGTTAATGCTCCCGATGAGAGCTGGTGGTTCGAATGGATGCGCAACTTGTCAGCAAATCGCATTGCATGGCGCCATCCCTGGCTTAATCTTTCAGCGATGAGCTACAGCATGTTCCAGGATACCGGGATCCGTCTGATCGGCTTGAATCACTGTATATTTTATTTCCCATTCCGTACTCCGCGCCAGTTCGGTCATACAAGTTGGGCCTAAGTTGGCATCTGAAGCTTCGATTAGCTCTGGGAGGCGAGGACACTGACTAGACTATGCCCCAGATTTATTGCTTTATTAGTACTTTCAAGTTTTCTTTATGAATGTAATAAAAAGCAACTTCAATTGTATGCAAGAGCAGAAGAACTCTGTTTCGAAATCAATGAAATTGAAGGTTGTGGTACTGAAAATTCTCCGCTTTTGGTCCAAAAATGGTCTTAGTTGTGAAAAGATTAATTTGAACAAAGTCAATTTTATGAAAACTTTTCAAAACTATTTTCGATATGGATCGAGCTGGACACTCTGAAATCATCCTTTGAGATACACAACCCGAATCCTAGCAAGCTGGAAAGTTGCCCTAGTCTGAAAAAGGGCCTCGGCCATTCAATATAGCAGGAAAGTTGCCCCGGTCTGGATGACATCGGAACACTCCATTACAGCGGAAAGTTGCCCCTAGTTTGCATAACCTTTGTCTGGGAGATCACAATAGATGCTGATGAATAAAGATGACTGAGATGGTCAAAAATGGACAAAGTTGATCGGGGAAAAGATTATGACTGAACTTCAAGATGAAGCTGCCTACGTATCCCAAAGATGGGAATCAAGTCTTACGTAGTTCAGGCTTAGGTTCGCTCGAGTGTTTTTGCTCTCCTTTTGTGCTCTAACTTTTTCCAAGGCCGCCCTTTGCGGGTTTTCAACCTTGCGAGCTCAGTTTTTATAATTTTCAAATTTTCTATGCTCTGAGTTTTGCCTAGGTCGCCCTTTCGGGTTTTCGGCCTAGCGAGCCTCTCAGGGATAATATTTCTTCAATTTGTCCATATTGATCGGTTGGGAAAACTCCAAGCCATCTAGATCCATCAGAACCACAGCTCCACCTGACCAGATTGACTTGATGATGTAGGGACCAGTCCAATTGGGTCTGAACTTGCCCCTTGGGTCGTGGATGGGAGCTCGGTTGTCTTTGAGTACCAAATCTCCTTCTTTCAAGTTCCTGGACTTAACCTTCTTGTTGAAAGCCCGGGCGATTCTGCGTTGATAACCTGAGCGTGATGCAGTGCTTTCAATCTCCTTTCATCAAAAAGCATGAGTTCTTCAAACTGCTTTCTTTGCCAATCCGCTTGACTATCGGCATTCGGCCAATACTACAATGATGGGACCTCAATCTCAATTGGTAGAACGGCCTCCATCCCATAGACTAATGAGTCTGGTCGCCCGATAGAAGTTACGATCGAAGTCCTGTAGCCCCACGAGCAAATGGCGACTTATCGCCAATCCTGTGGGTTTCCACCATCTTACGTAATATCGCTTGATATTCTTGTTGGCGGCCTCAAGCTGCTCCGTTGGTTTCTGCGGCGATAAGTAAACGACTTATGAAAAAGCCACGTTGTATTTCTCCAACAAGTCAATCACCTCCTTCTTGAAGTGGGAACCATTGTCGAGACTATTTCATTTGGGACTCGTGGCGGCGAGATGATGTTGTTTCGATGAATTTTGCAACGTCTTGAAGCTTTCAACCTTTGCATAAGATTGGGCCTCAACCCACTTTGTGAAGTAATCTATCGCTCGAGGATGAACTCATGCCCATTTGATCCTTTCGGCGTGGCGGCTCCGATCACATCAATTCCCCAGACGAGAAAAAAGGCCATGGCGAAGTCATGTTATGCACTTTGTGGCGGAATGTTTGTGCGATTCGCATGAATCTGACATTTGTGGCATCGCCTGACGAAACCGATACAATCCTCCTCCATGGTGGACCAATAATAACCTTGTCTAAGGATCTTTCTAGCCAACATCACCCCATTCATATGTGCACCGCATTCACCCCCGTGGATGGCTTCCATCAGACGTTTGGACTCTTCAGCATCAACACACAATTTATGCATTCCCAGATGACCTCTTCTATCTGATTTACCCCGAGATGATGAAGCGGGTGACATTCTTCGATTGCCTTCTTGTCTTTGGCATTTACCTGGCGGGTATGTTTACATTTCCAAAAGTTCGGATGTCGTAATACCAGGGGTGTTCGTCTCGAACTTCATCTATGGCTGCAATCGACTCATAGGCAGGTGCGAATTTCTGGTCGATAATGTCTGGACGCATTCGGACTCCACGTGGGATGTCTATCATGGATGATAGAGTTGCTAAAGCGTCTGCGAACTTGTTGTTCTCTCTTAGTAGATGAGTAAAACTTAACTTTTCAAACCGAGGAATCAGCAAATCCAAGGTTTGGTGATACATCATCATATTTTCTTCTTTTACTTTCCAGTCTCCTTTAGCTTGAGACACAACAAGATTCGAATCTCCGATGACGTCCAGCCGTCTTGCCCCTAATTCCAGGGCTGCTTCCATACCAGCAATGCACGCTTCGTATTCTGCTTCGTTATTTGAGACTTTGAAACGGAGTTTGAAGGCTAGAGGATCTGAGGAATTGTCGGTGCTATCAAGAACACTCCTATCCCGTACCCATGTTGATTTGGCCTCCGTCAAAGTACATTGTCCAACTTTCCTCGTCGATATCTTAATTGCTTCATCACGGGAATAGGTACTCAACTGCTTCATCCCCCTCAACCGGATGGTCGGCAAGGAACTCTGCTCTTTTGCTCGCCCTTCTTGACTTGGCGTCACATATGTAAGATCAAATTGAGAGCAACCTTGACAACGAGCTAGCCTACCGTGGCGGGTTTCTCGAAAAGATATTTGATGGGATCAAGTCATGAAACCGACATTCTGAGTGAGCTAACGGTAGTGCTGCGACTTCACAGTAGCCCATACGAGCTAAGCAAGCCTTTTCGGTGGCGTATCTGGGTTTCATACTCTAGCATTTTCTTGCTCAAATAATAGATGGCTTTCTCCACCTATCTTGATTCTTGTGCAAGCATGCAGCCCATCGTGGTCTCGATCAGCAGCGGTACAAAATCAACGGTTTCACGATTACGGTGGTGATAAAGCGGGTGGAGTTACGTAGATATTCTTTAATCTGTTCAAGCAGCGACTTGCCACTGGCCGTCCCATCGGAATTTCTTGCCTTTCTTCAGAAGACCAAAAAGTGGTTCACAAGTCAAGGTTAGTTTTGAAATAAACCGTCTTATGAATTGCACTTTACCCAGAAAGCCTCGCACCTCTTTTTCAGTCTTTGGTGGTGGCATTTCTAAGATGGCCTTGATTTTGGAAGAATTCGACCTCGATGCCTTTATTGTGTCGAAACCCGACATTTTTCCATTGTAACACCAAGCGTACATTTACGAGGGTTTAACATGGCAAGAATTCCACGATCCTTTGGAAAAACTTGCGTAAGGCGGTGTAGTGGCCCTCTCTTTCTTTGGACTTGACAATCATGTCGATCACGTACACCTCAACCTCTTTGTGGATCATATTATGTAGTATTGTGGTGGCGGCGTTGATAAGTAGCCCGACATTCTTCAACCCAAGCGGCATGACCGATAGCGATATGTTCCCCCGGGGTGGTGAATGCGATCTTTTCTCGTCCTCTGGTGCCATCACAATCTGGTTATAGCAGAAGCCATCCATGAACGAGAGCAGTGCATGCCCTGCTGTAAAGTCCACTAGCTCATCAATGTGTGGCAAGGGAAAGTCGTCCTTCGGACTGGCTCTGTTTAAATCCCTGAAGTCTACGCACACCCGGATCTTGCCATCTTTCTTCGGCACCGGCACTATGTTGGCCAACCAAGTGGGATATTCTGATACTAGCAGGAAGCCTGCGTCAATTTGCTTGGTGACCTCTTCTTTGATCTTGAGAGCCCAATCCGGGCGGATCCTTCTGAGCTTCTGCTTGATAGGTCGGGCCTCGGGGTCAAGGGGGATCCGATGCTGTACAATCTCAGGATCGATTCCAGGCATGTCTTCGTAGGACCACGCGAAAACATCTTTGAAATCTTTTAATAAAGCGACTAAGCGCTCGCGTTCCTCCGAAGACAACGTGGACCCGATCTGGACCAGCCGCGGGTCCTCCTCAGTACCAATATTCACAGAAATAATTTCATCCGTTAAAGGCTTAACAAATCTCTCCTGCTCTTGCTCAATTAAACGTTGTAAAACCGGAGGCACTTCGTCCTCGTCGTTTTGATCAAAATTTTGAAAGTCTGAATTAATGCAATAAATTAGAGGCACAGAAAAGTACTCGGAAACCACAGAAGATTCATTCTCATTAAGTGCATCCAGATCATCCAATTCATCGGTTACAACAGACTCAAAAGAAAAGGAAAAAGACGACCTGGACAAGACTGTGGCATCCGGGTTGACACCAGAGTACCGGACTCGAGACTTCGGTCAGTGGAATCTGATTCCGACTCAGAAGACTCGGTGGAATCAGACTCCGGCTCACTACCTGACCCGGAACTGCTGGATAAGAATCCCTCCTCGTACTGCCAAGTGAGCGAGGGTGCGATCGATGCGTCCAAGATGGCTGCTGGTTGGCTCGCAGCTGTTTCATCTCCAATCACGGAAACCGCGACGTTATTCCCCAAGCAATCTGTCGATCGGAGGATCAGAGAGACATGCGATGCTACCCCATTTCCAATTCATTGCCCTCGGGACTCGCCTTATTCTTTCGATCTCGGTTGTTGGAGTGCATGCGCTCTTGACAACGTCATCCCGGATAGTTGCAAGTCGAAAAAGATTTGAAACACAGTGCGCTTCCCCTCGTGTTCAACCATGGTTACGGGAAGCGCAAAATGGAAAATCTTCCCCTCCGGAAAGCGTCCGTTCGAGTACCAGATGGGCCTATGCATTAGATCAAAAGGCTTCCCGGCTGCCCTACAGCCCTCTTCCTTTCCTTTCCTCGTCCAGTCTTCTTTGGTAGGTACATAACCTAATCCAAAGGTATGTGGATTATGTGGCACTTCGACCAACGCTGCGACACCTTTGCGGCCGCTTCTTCCCAATCCCATCGAGGATATCTTTGTAGCTCGTTCATGAGGTAGACGGCTTGAGCGCTGACATACAAGCCCTCATTCACAGCCATTATGTTTTGTACCACCCGGGCCTCAGCCAAAGTAAATCCCGATATAAACATGTCCTCCATGCCGTGTTCAATCTCCAAGACTGGCGTAGATACCTCCGGAGGGGGATGGATTGATGAGTTCCCAAAAACAATGGCTACTCCCTTTCCAAAGGGTATTTCACCATTTGATGTAGAGTAGATGAGGCGGCCTTCACGATGCAACGAGTGTCGCCCCAAAAGCATGTTGAAAGATCGAGGACCTCCAAGACATGAAAATCTATTTCGTGTTGTCGGGCCCAATCTTGGTTTGGATTTTCATTGTCCCCAAGACATCCTGCTTGTATTATCATATGCTCGATTACTTGAGTAGTCGGTGTGAAGTCATGAGCTTTAACCCGATTGCATAGGCCGTTCTGGCGGACAAACATTGATAAGCGGACCGGTGTCAACAAGCACCACCGGAATCCATTTGTCCTTGCATTCTCTGAGAGATGTAGAGAAGTGCGTTATGGTCCACGCCCTCGGCGGCAATTCCTTGTCGTAAAGGTCAATCTTGGGAACCTCCTCCGGAAAGACCCAACTAGTTGTTGGCGTAGTTTCAATGGAAAGTTTAGCTCGATCCATGGCGGATAAGACAACTTTGCGGTGCACCCTCGAAGCCATAGCGGTCCCCAAATGGAGATGTCGCTTGTATTTTCTTTAGCCCTTGATCTGACCTCTTCTTCCACTTGCTTCTCTTTCTGTTTCTCTGCCCTCCTTATCTTTCCCTGATGCCTCGGGTTGATCAAGGTGTGGGGGCTTGAAATACCGCCCACTTCTAGTCATGTGGTCTACCTCCTCGAGGTACCAGGTACTGTCCGGTTGGCCACCTGCCCAGTCTTCGTCTGTGTGGGCAAGATACAAGTCGTCATCTTCCCACCACATTCCATTAGCGTCTAGCAGGCATCTGTCTGGTTCTGGCTTGTTTGTGCCCTCAGTAATTCCCTTCCTCATGCTCACAGCATGTTCAGTCTTCGTGCCCGCAGCACTCTCAACTCCCTCATGGTTCTTTTCTTTTCGGGCTCTCTCAGAGTCCCATCTCTTTTCTTGTTCCTCCAGTAACAACTGTGCGGTTCTCAAAATGTTTCGTTCCTGAGCGAAATTCTTCGTACCGGCGCTCTCCGGCAATGTAATCTGATCCTCGGCCCTTCCGGCCACAAATGGTACAATATCGGGCTGATCATCTAACCACCCGACGACTTCTGCTGACTCCTCATCTTCGAACCAGTTAATCGATGCATCCCCTGATTCCTGCTCGTAGAATTGAAGGCTGGCGAAGTCCTCTTCCACCGTAGTCAAATCATCCCCCGCTGATTCAAGCTTGTCCCCCCGGAGCATACACAACTCAGCCTCTTCCGGCAACCCCATACTCAGCTTAGACTGGCTCATTGACAAGATATATCCACTCGGATCATAAGCTCTGCCAGCTAAATTCTCAGATAGCTCCACCCCAGATTCAACCGTTTTGCTCTCCTCAGGAGCCTGCCTCGTTCCATCCTCGGTGGTCACCACCTTTGGCTCAGGCTGGGTTGGGGAGGTGTCCAACACGCACAAGTCAGTGCTGTCGGGAAGGACCACCTCTGGCTTGGGTAGGTGGGAGGGAGTTATGTAGATACTGGGATCGTAAGATACGCCCCCAGTCTTGGATAAGGTTGACTCTTTTGGTGGATCTTGGTTGTGTTTGGGGAGTGGGTTGTTTGTGACGTTGGGTCCTTGAGGAGGTAGAATGATGTTCTTGTCAATGAGGTCTGAATCTCATGGTGACTGTAACATTGGTCGGTGTCATGACCATCTTCTTTGGTGGTATTGGCAATATTGGGTGGATTATGGGAAGGGGAGTGGATTCGGTGAGGCCTCGGTTCCAAGGGTTTGGTGCCTTCGACTAGAACCAGGGACTTTAGACAAAGGCATATAGAGTGGGGAGAAGGTTCGTTGACCCCTGGGTTGGTATCTTGGGGCTTGATTACTGCTCCCCGAGGCATCAGAAAAAGGTGTGGCCGCTGCGGACCTTGGTTGGGAAGGGGGATTGGTGGTGACCATTCCGACCTCTGAAGTTCTTGTATTGGCAGAGCCACTCGGGCCTGCATTGGTATTCCGATTAAATGTTCTTGGTGATCCGATCTTGGTCAAAGCAGACCTGTTTCATTGCATCCTCTATCTGCATCTCCATATCATGCAGATCTGCGAAGGTGGGGAAAGGGATCAAAATCATCTTCTTCATTAATGCCGGCTGGAGATTGCGCACAATCATCCGAATTTGATCTCTATCAGTTGGCCTCAAGGTCATCATCGATGCCTTGGCTCTCCACCGGGTGACGAAATCAGAAAAAGACTCTTTAGGCTCCTGCCTCGTCGTCTCGAGATCACGAGTCGTGACCTCGATTTGCGTGTTGTATGACTATTGTGCAAGGAAGGCCTCAGCCATCTCATCCCAGTTTGTTTTCACATCATCATCGAGTTTTGAGTACCAAGTGGATGCCACACCGGAGGTTCGACCGAACAAAAGCTTTTGCGGTCGGGTTAGGCCCATTGGTCTTAAGGCGTCGAGAATAGCGGAGGTGGACCATAGGATCCTCGGACCCATCAAAGCGATCGTCTGGGGCATTTTAAATCTGTCGAGGCGAGTCACGGCCACATCGATATAGCCGTCTTCAATATTTGGGATGGCCTTACCTTGAGACTTCTTAAAGAGCTTCTCCAACTTGCTCAATTTCGTAGTCTGGTCTACCTCGAACTCAAATGGAGAGTACGGGTGCTTGGGGCTAATGTTTTTGGACAGAGGTGGTAGAAGCGGGGCGAGCGGCCAGATTGGATGACTGTGTCCTCTTGAGCGTTTGGGGGTTTGGCGAGAATGTTACGTTGATTCGGGAGGTATTACAGGCGTCTGGGCATTTTGAGGGTTTGGAGGGCATTACGGCGGAGTAGTTGTTCGTAATGGGGCCGGGTGGAGGAGGAGCTGATTTGAAGCGAGCCGCGTTCTTTGTTATGTCTGGTGATCAACTCGGTGTTGGGCCATGATAGCGGCTTTGTTGTTTGGAAAATTCCGCTGGCGGATAGCATCATCTTGCATTTGCTTCATGCTTTCGACCATCTGGCGCATCATCGCCTCTATTGTTGGATTACGTTGTTCCATCTGAAAAAGCCGCAAGTATGTCTCTATAGCGAAATAGGAATCTCAACCCGACTATCTGTTTCTAAAGTAGGCTATTTGTACCAATAACCTCTGCTCGATGGATTGCGTTTCCTCGGTCTCCTTCTAATAGCAAGGGGTAGTGAATGGAACAGGATGTCGTCAACTAGATCCTCGGATCGGTTGAGTCGGCGACCTCGTGTCAGTTGCTTGGGGGGTATCGGCGGGTTGGAAGCAATTGTGCTACAAACGTCTAGCAAAGGATAAATAAGCGAAAAAGAAATAAATAACGAGAAATAAAAGCAGGCGGCATAACGGCTTAAATTGAATACACCACACACGATCGGGTATACAACAACACACGGTTAGTAAGTCGGCTATACATCATCCTCAAATCTTGGTCAATATTCTCAGTATCCTTTTACGATAAAGCTGAATCGATATCCATGGACAAGCGATTCCCAAATCTTTGGATAATGCCCGCAGGCCTGATTCCCAAATTCAAAAACTGATGCCCGCAGGCCTGATGCCCAAACTCATACTGATACATGCATTCCCTGTAGAGACGCACTCTAGCAAGCACATAGCAGATAAACGAGAGCCAAAACACCCCTATGTTGGGGTAGGGTTTCCCTGTCCTATTTTGTCAGGAACTAGGGTTTCACTACGCACAATGACTTCAAACAACCTATAAACGGGTAAGCAACATGTCCTAGTTTGGAATGGTCACTATGGATCCGAATATGCACTAGGTCGAATGGTCAAAAAGGGTGCCCCGGTAGAACCGGGGTTTGTGTTCCCATACTGGCAGAGCCCGTAACCGGCAAGCCTTATGGACATGCCTTGACAAGACAAGCCTCCGGCAAACCGCTCAGGAATAGCAGATGGCAAACACGGTGTCCTAGGCGCACCGATGCAAATGCAATGCAAAGAAACACACAAGTGTAGTCAAAAACAGATATCACGAGTTCGAGTTAAGTTCTCTAACTCCCCAGCAGAGTCGCCAGAAACTGTAACAACGCCCGCGGGGGACCTCGCTACAGCTCGGACTCGATTTTTGTTGCGGTTCTAAATCTCGAACCAAAGAGTCCAAATCCGGCAAATCGTTTTGAGAAAACAGATTTTTTGAAAGAAGTGCCAAACATGGACTGCTTTGCCAGATAACAGAGTCGCCACCTAAATATTTTAAAATGGGAAATTTAGGAAACCCTGACTCGGTGCCAAAAGGCCACGTGTCCGTCATCACCAAAGTTGGCTCGGGAACTTGGGTACGATTGGGGAAGGTCACATCGTGAGCACCCCCGCTCGCCCGGTCAAAGACCGGCCTCTACTAATCATGATATCTGTTTTTGAAAACATTGTATGCTCTTATTCCGTTTATTAGCCTAGGATTACTATATAATGCTCGCAGCAAACAAGTATAGACTGGGCCGTCTGAATTGGAACAAAACATTTCATGTTTGTTTGTTTGAAAATGGTTTGCTACCCGCAGGTAGGCTTAAAATGCAGATTTTGCCACAATCTAGTGGGCTTAACAAACAATTGATGAATTGCTCCAATTCAGATAACTCAACCTCCACCCACAGGCATTCAAGGCAGTTATATCATATAAGCACATAGCCTCATGGGAAGCATGCTATCATGGCAACATTCACACGCATGCGAGGATGCTAAAGCATAAAACTCACCGAGTACTCCAAGCCAAAACAGAAGCTGATTAGAAATCATGCATGATCCTAAATATGTTGAAATGCCTAATGCAACACACGCAGAGATACAATTATAGCAGGCTCGGCTATTCTAAACATGGCATGTGAAATGCTACGACTAACATGTATTCAACTCGGAATTGAAATCTGATCACGGTTTGTATGATCTGTAGAGGCGTCTGTCTGAGATGAATGAATGCAAACATCTTTGTCATCTTGTATGCTAAATGAAATATGCCCTATATCTAACCATAAAGCGGGTAAATAAAAGGGAGAAAGAAATGGGGTTGGAAGACATACATCGCACTCACACACCCTTATTACAACATTGCCCTCATGCGAGGGTCGAATAAATAATACTGATCCGAAATGAAAGAATAATCTGATCGAAATAAATGTACAAATTTCTAATTAATTAACAAATTAATTACAAAAGAAAAAGCGGCATGCAAGCGGGGACCTCGCTTCGATAGATGATGTATCTTTGAACGCTTGGCGGAAATCCTTTGGGATGCTGATTAGCCTCTGTTTGCGATTTTCTCGAAATCTGCGCGGACTCAAAAGTTGTTAATCCTTAATTTTGCTTTAGCAGAGAGGCGAAAAGGGCATAGCAATGTATTTTCACAAATATATGCATGCCTCGATCCTCGTGCCACCAATCACGCATACCGATGCATGATGGCAGAGGAATCGGATTGCACAACTCAATATGGGATGAATGCAGATGAAAACCTAACTCCGTCATGGGTAATCCGGAGTGTCGGTGACTTGGGAATTGAGACCCGTTCCGTCACTTGGAGTACAAAACGCGCCTCGTTTCCCGTGCAATATGCATGATATGCATGAAATGCAGTAAACATGTGATATAGCATGCACAATGCCATGAAAATGAGTAACCTCGAAATGCGTGCACACGGGCACGCAAACTGAGGTAATGTATGAATGCACTCTAAGATACAACATAGTATGCACAATTCGGATGAAAATGAGATGAAAATGAAACGCCTCGAAAAGCGTGCGCGCGGGCACGCAAACCGAGGCGATGGCATGAAATGCAAAGCGAATAAAACAGAATGTCTCGAAATGCGTGCACACGGGCACGCAAACCGAGGCGGAGGCATACGCAATGCCAAGCGGATAAAACAGAGTGCCTCGAAATGCGTGCACACGGGCACGCAAACCGAGGCGAAGCTAAAATGGAGATCAGATAAAACTGAAGTGCCTCAAAATGCGTGCATACAGGCACGCAAACCGAGGCGATGATGAAATGAAATGAAATGGCATACGGAATGCAACGATGGGCTTACATCGACATGGGAGAGCCTCAGCTCACTCACATAGGAGGCCGTCGGATAAAAACAAAGCTGCCTCGAAACGCGTATCCGCGGACACGCAAATCGGGGCAATGATGTAGAAGCATGAAAATGCAAATTGGGGTTATGCCAACATGAGATAGCCTCAGCCACGCTCACATAGGCTGCCGGAATGATAAGAATGAGGTGCCTCGAAGTGCGTGCCCATTGGCACGCAAACCGAGGCAATGCAGAAATGATGCAAATGGCATGGGAAATGATATGCAAGCATGGCAATAGAATTTCAGCACCTAAATAAAGGGGAAAACAGCCCCGAAACAATTCGAAATAACACTCGAAGCATGCATTCATCCCGAAAATGTGAAATTAAGCCCCGAAATGGCCTATAGCCATGCTATACATGCAAAATATGATCATGGCAGCAAGAACAGTAGCAAGGCAGTCCCAAATATGGCATTTTTCAGTAACAAACATGGCCAAAATGCAAGCATAGATAGATCAACAATAGCATGCAAAGTTAGTGGCCAAAAGAGGAGTATTGAGACAAGTGATATATGGAAACCCCAAATGGACAAACTTTCTTCTACAATATTTAAGATGAGATAAAAATAAGCACAATTTCAGAAGGTGACATCCTCAAAATCAGAATACAAACATGCTATAAAATCCATGCAAAGTAGGCTTCCAAATAGGCTATATCATGAGACATGCAATGCACACACCAAATGACAAAACTTTCTTCATGAAATATGTAAAGGGGGTCAAAATAAGACCCCTTTCAGTTCTGACCAAAGGCCAAAACCAAAAGCACAAGAGGCTACAAAACATGCAAGAATACGGTAAATTTGATGGATTTCAAAGGAAGTACCAAAAATATACACCAAATGGCTTAAGGCCCTCAACATAACATGAAAATGAGACAAAAACAAGGCTATTTCTAAGCCTGATGAAGGCTGAAATCCGGAGCCAAGTAAGCCTAACAAAGCATGCAAGAATTAGGGCCTAAAGTGAATTTCCAAGAGAGGTGGTATATAGAATGGCCAAATGAGGTTGAGCCCTTCTACAATGTTGTAGAGGGGCTCAAAATAAGCACAAAACCAGTATGGGTCGGAGCCCCAAAAACAAAAGGAAATAGGCCTAAACTAGCATGCAAGATGATGGCATAAAAGCTAGGTATTGAAACAAGTATATCATAGGAGCATCAAATGAAGTTGAGCCCTTCTACAAAGTTGTAGAGGGGCTCAAAACAAGCACAAAAGCAGTAGGGGTCGGAGCCCCAAATCTCAACCAATTGGAGTATAGAAATGAATCAAGAAAAAGCCCTAAAAGTTGGTTTTGAAGACTTACCCTTGAAGACTTGTCTTTCTTTGATTCTTGGCTTTGATTTGTAGCTTCTCAACCTCTGAAATTCACTTCCTAGCTGCTGGAATGGTAGTAAGGAAGGTGAGGCTAGGTGTTGATGAAGAGAAGACCTAGGAACTTAGAAGCTTTTTTGAGGTTTTAAGCTAAGGAAATGGAGGTTTTTGGAGATGATCTCTTGAGACAAGTTTTTCCAACCTTGAAGAAGGAGGGGGAGGGGCCTTCAAATAGGCAAGAAATGGGGTGTAAAAGGGGAGGGAAAGCACCCAATCTTTCCCTCCCGAAATATCCCCCGGATGCCCCGGGATATGTTGGAAGATATCCGGACAGCTGGGACAGGCTGTAAAGCAAGAATCTGGCCGGCCAGGTAAATTTGTGGGAGGTGGCCGGCCAGCCACCCAGCCTAGCCGACCGGCCACCTCAAAAAACCAACTTCAAAATTTCTGGCCGACCACCATACAAGAGTGTCCTCCCAAGTGTGTAGGATAAGGCCCCAGGGTTGGAATCTGGCAACACTGAACCAGAAGTCACAACATAGAACTTGAAAGAGAGGCTCAAAACTGAAATGCACCATTTCTGGCCGACCACCATACCAAAGTGTCCTCCCAGATGTGTAGAGCAAGGATCCAAGGTTGGAATTTGGCAACATGGAACCAAGAGCCACAACATAGAGCTTGAAGGAGAGGCCCAAAAATGAACTCCATAATTTCTGGCCGACCAGTATACCAAAGGGTCCTCCCAGATGTCCTGATCACAGATATGTAACTTTGGTTGGAAGAAAATACCCCAAGGTGTTCAACATTGGCGGGAAGTGAGCAAAAGCGGGCTCGGGAGGAAAGCCGGTTATCTGGGATAATTCTGGCCTCCCACCCCAGTGATCTTCACGATGTTGAAAGCAGAGGTACCGCCAAGTTTGAACAAAAACTAATGAGAAATGAACGTTCGGGGCCAAAAGCAAAACCGTCGGGATCCGAAATGAAATGGGTCATGGGAAGTGGTGTTGGCGTGAAGTGGGTATCTGCGACCCCAGTGTCCTCTGGAATGACAAAAGCAGGTACCGCCAAAACAGAGAAGATGGATCTGAAATGAATGCTTGGGACCAAAACGCTCAATTTGGGGGCAAAAGCTATGAGCAGAAAGTGGCATCTGACCCACGAAGTGGGCATCGAGGGCCCCAGGGTTCCTCGAAATATTAAAAAATAGCTCTCCGCCAAAAAGCGGAGAAGGCTGATGCAAAATGAATGCTCGGGACCAAAACCGCTCGGTTTGGGGTCCCCAAAACCGGCTATGAGCACCGAAAGTGGCATCTGACCCGAAGTGGGCATCAGGGCCCAGTGTCCTCGGAACACTAAAAGCGAGCACATGCCAAACCGGAGAACTTCGGAGATGGTTAGGCGGTCCGAGCCGAGGCACGCGGCTGACGGCTCAAAGCAGGAACCGGGCTCGAAATGGGCAAAATGGCCTCTGACCACGAAAGCGTAGCTCACGGCCACCGGAGATAGTCTCTGAGACCGCTCCTTCCTCGGGAGAGAAAAGCAGAGAAAACCGAGCAGTTATCGCAAACCGAGACAAGGTAGAGAAGATGGTTCGGAAGTCCGGAGGCAGGGCACGCGGCCGTGACTCTGGGACTTCTGAACAAGCACAGTATGCAATATCACCGAGCGCTCAACTGGTGACGTCTGAGTCTTAAGGTCGGTCAAAAATGGGGTGTCTACAGCGTGCTCGCAATATCTTCCTCTCCTAGCCTCAAAACGCTAAAGTCAATGTCTGGGAAGGTCGCTTGTGCTCGTTGCTTAAACCTCACCTAGCCACCGTCCTAATACTCGATCATGCGGTGTTTGTAATAGTCGGATTGCTAGAAGTTGTGGATTATCTCCACCTTTGTCTGTCCCTCCACCAACTCGACCCCCTTCACCACCAAAGGACCAGCCTCAGACCCATATTCCCTGGCCAGATACTAGGCCATAGCAGCGTCAACTATTATTTGGAACTTTGGAGACTGTTTGAATTGCTCCACTGCTGCGGTATAGAGGTCGGGATAGTGTAGACTCGACTTTCTTCGCGCCCCCCTTCGAAGAGCTCGAATTGGTCCAACAATTCGGACTCCTGTCACGGTTCTAAATCTAATCTCACAAAGTGCAATGCGAGACTAATAAAAACCAAAGAGTCCAATCCGGCAAATCATTTTGGAAAATTGATTTTGAATCAAATAAAGCCAAAACTGGACTGCTTTGCCAGATTACAGAGTCGCCACCTAAATATTTTGTTTTTGGGAAATTTAGAAAACCTTGACTTGTGCCAAATGCCACGTGTCCGTCATCACCAAAGTTGCTTCGGCTCGGGAACTTGGGTACGAGAGGGGAACGTCCTGAAATGAGCACCCCTGCTCCCCCGATCAAAGGATCGGCCTCTACTAAGCATGATATGTTGTTTTACAAACACATGTGTTCTTATTCTAGTTATTAGCTAACTTTACTAAGTGACGCACACATACAAGTATAGACTAAATCGCAAGAATTGGAACAAATCAACTTATGTTTGTTTTCGAAAATAATTTGAAAATGCCACCCGCAAGTGGGCTAAAACGCGGATTTGCCATCAAACATGATGGGCTTAAAACATGATTTGCCACTTCGCAAAGTGGGCTTAAAACACATATTCGTTGAATTGTTTCAATTCAAACAACAAAGCCTTCATCCACAGGCATTCATGCAGTTAATCATTTAAGCAAATAACCTCATGGCAAGCATGCGAAAACACGGTAATATGGAAACTACACTCATGCAAGCATGCTAAAGCGTAAAACTTACAGTGTACTCCAAGCCAAAACAAAAGCTAGTTAGAAATATGCATGATCCTAACTATGCTAGATGCCTAATGCAACACATGCAATAATGCAATTAATAGGCTCGGCTACTAATATGGCATATGAATTCAACAATTTGATAACATGCTTTGAAACACGTATTCAAATAAGTATTGAAATATGATGCAGTTTGTATGATGTGCCGAGCCTGGTGCATGCAAGGCAAATGAATGATGCAAACATGCAAGCATAAGGTATGCTAATCAAAACATGATCCCTAATCTAACTATCGAAAGTGGTTAAATAAAATGGAGAAAGACGTGGGGTTGGAAGACATGCACACACACGCACACTTATTACAACATTGCGCCCTCGCGAAGGAGGGTCCAAATTAAATAAGCTAAGCTACACTAAGCTAAGCTAATTATTACAAAACGAATTGAATAACTATTTAAAGCAGTTTAAATAAAGGAAGTAAGCGGCCTCGAAGGCGAGGGAGACATGCATGCTCGGTTGCGTCCTCCCGAAAATCCATCCCCTTGCCATCGGTTGCCTCTATTTGCACTCGCCTTGATCTCTGAGCAATGAATCAACTTCCAGACTGCCTTTACTCCAAAACAAGAACACCTTTGCACAAGAATGGATTGGTGGCCAATCGGCCACTGAAGGTGGCTGCCGGCCACCTTAACTGGCCGGTCGGCTAGTTTAAGTGACCAGTCAGCTACTTCAAGTGGCCGGTCGGCCACTACTTTTTCCAAACTCCTGCTTTTGCTGCAATAGAGAACAACAGAGGCAAAGCAATGCATTTTTCAAGGAATATGTGTACTGCCACCTCCTTATCATTTCTCAAGCTCAAAGGAGTATGGCACTTGGCTTTCAAGCCACCAATCAAGCATTTTCAATACATGATGGCCAAAGAGTCAAGCTTGTACAAGCTTAATGAATGCACAAATAAGAGTCGAAGGGCCACCACCCTATCATGCCTGATCAAGGGTAACGGTGACCAAGAAACATGGCACGTTTCATCACTTCAAGTATGAAATGTTCCATATTTCTTGTGTTTGGATTAACGTCCGATCCAAACACATGCAATGCAACACAAATGCTTATCTTGTTCATGTTTTACATTGCTCATTTTTGTTTACACATTTTACATTACCGATTAATCGTTTAACTGATTAAGTCCAATGTGATTGTCCTCTAATTGGAAAGATGGCCTAAACCACAAGTGTCTTGAGCATGAAAGAGGCCTCATGCTGTTGGTTAGAAAGAACCCTCAAGAGAGGGTTAAAACCATTAGACATGAGAGGGAGGTTGCAAACTTTTTAGTGCTGATATGGCATGCAAAAGACACTAAATCATGCAAGCAATGCATGCAAGACATGCTTAAAAGCCAAAAGCAACAAAGCTAGTGAAGAGTAGTACACTAGAGGCATACAATACCAAGCTCAAATGACCAAACCAGCTCAAAATAGAGCTACAACATGCCAAAACAGTGGCTAAAACATGCTGAGATTGAAGCATAAAAGGCAAGAAAAACATGCTCACATGTAAGCTGGCAAACAAGGCTCAAAACACAACTCTCAAAAGCAATTAAAGAGTGAAATTAGCGAGAGTGTGACAGAGCTATATACATTGAAATTACATGTTAAATGATGCGACAACATGCAACTATCTCATGCAAAGCATGCTAGAGGCCTTAAAACACAAAGCTAGTGAAGGCATTTGCACTATAGCTATACAAAACAAGGCTCATATGACCAAGACAACTTAAAACAGAGCTAATGTAGGCCAAATCAGTAGCTAAAACATGCTGAGATCAAGTTATAAAAAGGTAGAAAAACATGCTCACATGTTAGGCTATCTACACTTGCAAACAAGACACAAGGAGGGGAGGCTACCCCCTCCTATTTTGGACCTGAAAACCAAGTTTTTACCACTGAAATTCCCCTGGAATTCAGTGATTAAAAGGCCAAGAAAAAGTTATTTTAAAAGCTTTGAAAAATGGCACAACACTTCAGCAAACAAGTTACAAAAATGGTGGACCACCCCTAACTCCAAAACAAACCTCAAACCACCATTTTAAACCATAAAAAATAGAGATTTCAGAGGTTAAAGCCAACCTCAAAATAGCATGCAAAGGTGGCCAAACAAGTAACTAAAACAAAGCTTAAAAGGGGTAAGCCTTATACCTTTGAAGCACATCAGTAAAAGAACAACAATTCTAAGCTAAAACCACTCTTAAAAGCTCAAACAAGGCCCCAAAGAACCTCAGCTCCAAGATGAGGATGTTTGGTTAAGGGTCTCTTTGCAAAATTGTAGAGAATTTTCACTTTCAAGAACAAAATAGGGAGAGAGAGAATTCTAGAGAGAGAGAGAGAGGAAAATTTTGCTCACAAAATTGTGTAACCCCTCAAATGGGGGAGAGACCTCCCCTTATATAGAAATGCAAGTCAAAAGCTTGCTTTCATCCCTCCATACACGTGTATGGAGATGGGAATCAGTGATCAACAGCTGGCACAGCTGGCACAGCTGGCAAAGAAAATATCTGAAAAAGGAGAAAAATGGCTGTCGGTCACTTTAGGTGGCCGGCCAGCCACCTCCCCTAGGCGACCGACCACTTCAAGTGGCCAACAAGGGGGAAAAGTGGCCGACAATAGCCAAAAGTGGCCAACAAGGCCCTTCTCCCCTCCAGGCAAGAGGCACCAAGGTTTGCTCCAAAAACAAGCACAAAACAAAGGGGGTTTAGAGGCCTAGAGACAAGGCGTTCCGCCGAGAACTTCGGGCAACCAAAACGAGCACAAACATGCATAATCATCAGGTGCACAAACGATGACGTCTGAGTCTTAAGGTTAATCAAAAATGAGGTGTCTACAGTTGCCCCTCTTTGACAGAACTCGGAAGTCATGAAATGACGGGAGTGAATGTCAAAGCCCAGAGATGACCCATTTTTGACAAGGCTGAAGACTCAAACAAACAAGTAAACAAAACAAAGAACGGTTGCGCCCGCAGGCTGCCTACGTATCCCTTTGCAAGGAATCAAACCAGCGTAGTTCTAGGGCAAGATGCAAATGATATGCACGATGCAAAACATAACTTATGATCATGCAATGAGAGCTATAATGAAACATCTAGATGCAAATGTTATGCAAAGAAATGCTACAGCAAACTCGTACATAAGCAAGTAAACATGAACCAAACTACATTTCATGCAGAAAGGATGTAAGAAAATTATGCAATCTTAACTCTGCCTCACGTAGGAAAGGTAAAGAACAATGACCGTCAAGCGCACCCGAGGCGGCAAACAAGATCCCAACGCGTGGCACACGCGAGGAGAGAAATGGTGCGAACCTAAGGACACATCCTAAGGTTCCAAGCCACAGAGAACAGTGATAGCAAGTGAAACACATTCAACCATTATGCAATCAAAACAAAGAGCGGTATAAGCATCAGGATCTGTCCAGATGCATTTAACCAAGGCATCCTAACGCGCAATGCGCGAGAGGAAAAAGGGAGCGGTGCAAACACCGAAGGGTGGTACAAACATCGGAGCACATTCTAATGTTTCTAACAAAAAAAAGGTGGTATAAACATCAGGCACACAACCCAATGCTTCTAACCAACAAGGCGATATAAGTGTCGGACACACATCCCAAATGTTTCTAACCGAAGGAGGTGGTATAAACATCAGGTGTACCCGAGTGTTTCTAACCAAAGCGAGGTATAAGCATTGGGCACACGGTCCAAACGCTTCTAACCAAAGGAGGTGGTATAAACATCGGGTGTACCCGAGTGTTTCTAACCAAAGCGAGGTATAAGCGTCGGGCACACGGTCCAAACGCTTCTAACCAAAAAGGGGGGGTATAAACATCGGGCACACGTCCCAATGTCTCTAACCAAAGCAAGGAGTGGTGTAAACACCGGGCGTACCCGAGTGTTTCTAACCAACAAAGGAGTGGTGTAAACACCAGGCATACCTGAGCGTTTCTAACCAACGAAGGAGTGGTGTAAACACCAGGCGTACCTGAGTGTTTCTAACCAACAAAGGAGTTCAAAGGACAGGAATGATCTTACCCGTAATTCCTCTGAATGAACTGTACATACAATATCGTCTAGTTGCACCAGCTTTGAATGAACTATATATACAATATCGTGCCTGCACAAGAAAGAAACTTAACAGATACAGCAAGATAGGAATGCATGATTTATGCTAGACGAATAACCATGGCACAACGTTTAGAGAGGCATGCTTCATGCAGATCATGCAAGAAATGGAGCATGTTTTATGCAATACCGAATGCATGTTCAATGCAACAAGTATGGGAATCTTCTATGCGAATGTAAGGCCATGCACAATGCAATACAACGCGACATGCATATTCTATGCAACCATAAGAACATGTGCAGTTCAATGCAACACAACATACACATTCTGTGCACAATAATCAATGCATATTCAATGCAACATCAATAGCATGTTCAATGCAAAACACCGAATAAAGAAATGCGTGTCTTAACAAGACCGATTCAGTTGCAACCTCCAATTTTCCTCTCGGAGGAGTTACAATGTATTTCAAAAGGATACACCTCGTTCATGCCGGCTGACGATGAGTCATGCATCAAAGATATGATTCGAAACTTCCGTAGAGACATTCTGAGCTAAAAAGTGGACTTTTTTAGACTTTCTCGAGAGCCAAGGACACAAAATAGCCTAAAAACACACAGGGAGAACACTGGACACCTGCCGGCCACCATGAAGCTATGTCGGCCACTTGCTAAAGCTGTCGGCCACCTAAGTGGCCAGTCGACCACAAAAACTGGCCGGTAGGCCAATTATGGTATTTCAAGGCCATTTCTGTCTTTTTGCATGGAGACCTTTAAAAACACATCCCCAAGTCACATTTCCTCACAACCACAGTGCCGAAATCACCTCTTCTTCATCCCTAGGCACTTTTTCCTCTTAGATCCGTGCTTTACACGCGTTTTCCAATGCCCCTTGCGAAGTTGATTCGCTAAAACCTTTCGATTTCCTTCGTTTTGAATCGATCAAAATTTGTTTTCGGAGTTTTTTCTCCATTTTCACCACTTAAGGTTTGTTTCCCTCAAGTTTGTCTTGAGTTTGACGCCTTTTCCCTGGCTTTGAATTTTTCTCCCATTTTCTCTCTCCAAGAGTTGACTTTTGGCATTTTCTGCCTATTTTGCTCATTTTCGCCTACTTTCTCACCTTCTTCCAGATGGCAAACGATGTTCCACATGACAGGGGTTCTCCGAGGATGGAGGGAGAGCCTGAGTACATACCGTTGCCGCCTAGAGTCCGGCCTTTCGATCCAGGGAGGTACCGCCCGGAGGCACTACCACCCAGCACAGTTCGTCACTTTAGTGGGTTTGCACGACGTGCACCAGCAGACCTCCTACTACGAGAGCCAGAGTCTCATCTGTCCCACGATGCCTCCGAGGTACATACTGCATTCTTACATTTCTGCGATGTACTTTACATTTCTTGTATAGCTCGCACCTTTGCACTGTATTCCATCTACTCATTCTGGATACACTCATACACTATATTTCTGCTCATTCTGAACGCACTCATACACTATATTTCTGCTCATTCTGAACACACTCATACACTGTATTTCTGCTCATTCTGAACACAGGTAGACTCCTGTTTCACCCGCGGATATGGGTTCACCGCAACGAGGGAGTGGTATATGGACCTCTCCGACGGCGTCCGGTAGATCATTGATGAGGCGGGGTTTGGTTTGTTCTGTATGGGGCTATCACATCTCATGGCGAGCAGGACCCTCTTGGGTGCACTGGTAGAGAGATGGTGGGACACCACAAACTCTTTCCATTTGTCTACCACCGGGGATATGATGATGAGCCCATATGACTTCGCCATGTTGATGGGCCTTGAGGTAGGAGGCCGACCGATCCCATATGACTCCGACATGGGTGTGTAGAAGGCCGCTTGGACCTATCTACTGGGAGCACACCCGCCTATCTACCGATCAAGTATGGTCCGATATACCTGGTTCGCGGACCACTTTAGAGGGACAGACCCAGCGACTGTGGAGGGGACTAAGCAGTACGCCTAAGGTTTCCTGATGTTCCTCTTCGACACTACTTTGTTCGCCGACAGAGCGAACACAGTCGGGCTGTATCTTTTGAATGCCTTAGTGGACCTATCTCAGGTTCATCATTATGATTGGCGTCGGCCTCGCTAACTTATACTGCTACATGAGCTCGACCTCCCGCAGGAGTGGGAATAGAGTGGGTGGCTATTGGAGAGCCTGGGAGGTATGCTTTACTTTTCAGCTTTACATTTTATCACTTGCTTTCTGCTTTGTGCTTTCTGTACACTGCACACACTGCACACTGCACACATATAGCCTAATCTCTACATTTGTACTTGTACTTTTCATGCACTGTGCTACGCACCTTGCTTTCCGCATTTTCTGTATTCTGTATTCTTTGCATTCTGCATTTTCTGGACATTGCACACATACTCTGCTTTTTGCATTATCTGTGTTTATTTGTATTCTCACAGCTGCCCTCTTGCTTTTCATATCTATGGGTATATGCCTCTAGCGCTCGCTCTCGAGCCAGAGGTCGAGACGCCCTTTGAGGTGCCATACTCGCATTGATACAACGGTCGGTGCCAGCAAAGGACCCGGGAGACCCTCTCATAGCTTCGCCAGTATTTTGACACAGTGAGGATGGTAGAGGTAATTTGAAACTCACAGTTTTTCCTGCTTTCAGTATCAATTCATTTTACATGTCTAATAGCAACTCATCAGTCTATGCACTTGCTGTCTGCAGGTCACATGGCAGCCCTGGGCGATGATGCCAGAGGGTGCCCGATTTCATTTTGCCGGAGCTTGGGGCGCCTCCCGATATCAGCTCTTGCTTAAGGGTCCAGTGGGTCGAGCCTGGTTTCTTGGAGAGCACTTCATGTGCCAGACACTAGGCCTACCCTTACAGTCAGTTCCTTTACCACCTCCTCCTTCTATGTGAGCCACATAGAGTCTCTCCCCTTAGGAGATTATTGACTTCATACGAGGCGCAGATGCAGACCTGTTCATTGGGGAGGGGGACTATACAACTTATCTTCAGGTGTACCTCATGCCTCCATTGTTAAGTGTTC
The DNA here is from genome assembly GCA_025200525.1 of Camellia lanceoleosa. NCBI lineage: Eukaryota > Viridiplantae > Streptophyta > Magnoliopsida > Ericales > Theaceae > Camellia > Camellia lanceoleosa. The sequence goes on from CM045762.1 coordinate 185,958,450, forward strand.
GTGATCACATGGAGAGAGCGGCTACTATCCCCTCGTCGAGCAGGGCCCGAGCAGTAGATGCCCCTTCGACGAGCAGGGCCCGGGCATCGAGGGGTGAGGTTAGAGGGATGCCCCCTGTTAGACAGAGTTTTGGATGGCCAGACCTTCCGATGGAGCTGACGGGCTAGCGGTATTCTGGAGAGCCTTATTAGATCCCGATCGAGCCTCCGTTGCCTGGTCACAGATATGTCAAGACACCCGATTCACCATAGGTATGCATTTACAGTTTTCATTTTTCGCTCAGATATTCAGAAATTCATTCATTCACTGATCATTCCAACTTGCATTTGTAGCCCTCCACTAGATACGTCGAGGGGTTACTCGAGGTGTTGGCCTCATTTGAGGGCATGATCTTGAGGAGAGAGACGATGCTTAGCTCCCACAGTATTCAGGAAATTTTTCAGCTTTCTGGTATTTTAGTTATCATATTTCTGCTGATATACTGAAACTGACATCTCAACCGAACATTTCCCCACATGATACTTATACACTGCATGTATAGATCACATCTGACACATTGCATTCACATACAGTATCTGACTTCTATATGTAATCACCCTGCACACCATACTTGCATCTGATACACATACTATGGCTTATATATTCAAACTACCTTTTCAGGTCACACCTTTACAGACGGGACCCTCAGAGCCTTCTCCAGCAGCATGAAGAGAGATTCCGGCCAAGGAAGACGTCAGGAGCTTGTCATGCGTGATGACGATGATGAGTCTAGTGAGGATGAGGAGCCAGTGAGTCCCCAATCCGAGTCATCCGAGGGTGGAGACGACGACACCGGCTCAAATTCTGAGGGTGGCGATGATGTTGATGAGGGCTCCAAGGATGGGAGTGGAGACAGCTCTAGTTCAGGCTCTGGCTTAGATTCGGATAGTGGCGCTGATGACGATAGCTTTGAGTTCGCTCAGCTGAGGAAGAGGACAAAGAGGGCCTCTCGATCCTGAGATGTGTGGCACTGATTTAGATGCTTTTTGTTTTGTTTCTTTTTACTAGTAGTGTTAGCACATTGTACAGTCTTGGGCAGTTTTATTTTCTTTAAAACTTGTACTTTTTGTAAAAAGAAACAATGATTAGAATAAAATAGTTTTTTTTATATAAAACGTGTTGCATTTCATATTCTGAGCATCGCATCGCCCCATTTTACACAAAAATGGGTTTTGATGGAAATTGAATATTGCACATTGTTTTGACAATTGCTTAGTCAGGTAGTAAACTGTAACGACCCCAATACGCGTAGATTCAACTATACCTATTGGAATTGAACTAATGGAAAGTTATTAAAGGTTTGGAGAATGTTTGTGGGGACTCTCATGTTTTATTTTTGGATTTGGGGATTTTGATTGAGATGGTAATATGATGGTAAGGTAAGATTGAACCAAAGAATTTAATTTGGATAGTTATTTTACGAACAGCTGCCACTCTTTTGCCCTTTTCTTTGTCCACATTTTGAATTTGGGTATGAGGTTTGAACCATTGGAAAGCTTATTTCCGGGGCTTCAATTTGGACACAAGAATGACCTAAAACGGAGTCCGGATGGAAAAGTTACACCTGTTTGAAGTTTTGGAATCTGTGCTGTGAGTAGGTCCGCTCGAGCGGGAAAAGGTGCGCTCGAGCGGAGGTGTCGAGACAGCAGCTTTAAAATCGTGATTTTGGAGCACTTTTTGATATTTCCTTCCCTTCTTCTTTCCTCTTCTCCCTAGTCCGAAACCCTAAGCCCCAAACACTTAAATTCCTTCACTTTGATCATGATCCACCATAGTTTTGGTATCAAGGAGGGAGATTAAGGAAGGATCAACATTTTTACCCGATTAGAATTTGAAAATTTGAAGGCTCCTTCTCAAACTCACCCCTTTGCTGGATTTTGAGGTAAGGGTTTGTAATATTTACATCCACACTTAGATTTGAGTTGTTTCCATTGTTTATTTGTGTAAATTCCATTTATTTGAGGTATATAGAAGAATTATGGGATTTTTGGGAAGTTTGGGTTTGAATAAGGAGGATTTTGGAAAGTTATGGTTATGATTGAAATGTTAAAAGAGTGTATATTACATTTTATTATACATACAACTTCTTCTCTTAATTGTGAAAAAGGGTTCCTTATGGTTATGGTTTAGGGTTATGGAAAATTGATCATAAATTATGTTAGATTATTAAGGGGCTTCTCATCAATTAGTTGTTTTGGAACTAGTTTGGGGGTGGAATGGTATTGATACTTCAAGCTTTGATTGTTATGCCAACTTCATGGAATTATAGTTATGGGTTATGTTATGTTTTATGGATGTAAGAAACTTGGATCAAAAGATGGAATTTAGTATGACTTGATGAAGCTTCTAAGCATGTTTATTTTGTGATATTCAAATGATAATCCATGTTATAGTTAAGTTGGGTCACTATATTGCATTAATTTCACTTGGGATTGCATGAAAATGAAGTTGAGTTTCGAAATGGGAAGTTCAGAATTTCTAAATTTTCGCGTGTCCGCTCGAGCGGAGTAAGGCCCGCTCGAGCGGGAAAATCCACCTCCCAGAAGTTTTATAATTTGTTCAGTCCGCTCGAGCGGCCAAAGTGGCGCTCGAGCGGAGAGGCTTATTTTCAGACAAAAAATGTATTTGTTCGGCTTTGCGTGCTTGACCCTCTGGTATTTTTAGAATATTTTTCTGATGACCTTAAGATGATTATAATTCATACGAATATAATGATTCAGGAAAGAATTTCTTAATGATTTAAAAAGGGAAAGGGCGTTAAATTGTAAGTTATGTTTGTGTGCAGAATGCACTCCGGGAGGGACAAGCGCTCCATTGTACCTCTGTGAGTAATAGTACTACATATGTACATCAATCTTATTATGATTATGCATATTCTATTTTCCATAGCAATTATGCTAACATGGTTGTATTTGAGAATCGATGTGAACATAGAAGGATTTGGCATCTATTGAGATGGCTCAAACTATTCTCAGATCCGTCCATGATTAATGGTTATCGGTAATGTACTATAGTTTATATAGTATTGTGTTTGATTTACCATTAAGAAACATTATTAACATTCTGTTATCCGTAGATTGGTGAGTAAATAGAACAATGATGCTTATGTATCCCGAGTTCTATTGATTTAAAGTATAGAACCATGGTACCTTTGTATTTCTGAAAGTGTTCAATCTGTGACATATGTTCAACATTTGCTAATAAATGTCAGCAACGTTCTATTAAACTTATGTTATGTATTTTCAGTATGCTATGAAACGAAATGACTGATTTATGAAAAGCTATGATATGTTGGGAATAAACGAATGAACGTTCAGTTTTCTAAAAAGTATTTGTGGCACCCTTAGTCCGAATGGCCCTCGCCCGGGGGTAACAATACCGTGGCTGTGGTCTTTTGACCTACCTGTTGTGGTCTTTTGACCTACCTGTTGTGGTCTTTGGACCTACCTGTTGTGGTCTTTTGACCTACCTGTTGTGGTCTTTGGACCTACCTGTTGTGGTCTTTGGACCTACCTGATGTGGTCTTCGGACCTACCTGTTGTGGTCTTCGGACCTACCTGTTGTGGTCTTCGGACCTACCTGTTGTGGTCTTTGGACCTACCTGTTCTGATGGACTATGGGTGTACCACATATGATCTTATGCAAAATCTGAATATGGAAATGATTATGAAAATGGTTTGGGATCTGGAAGTGCATAAGACTCTGTTTCTGACAAGATTATATTTCTGATATTTTGGACCGTTAGGTCATTCTGTAATGTTCTGGTATGGAGCAAAGTGCTGTACGGAACGAAGTGCTACACTTTGGTGGGAGCCACCTCTGGAATCCGTACGAGCCACCTCTTGAATCCATACATCTGTTATTCTGTTACCACGCTATATGCGTCCTGCTACTTACGCTTTATGCGATGCATTATCTCGATATTCTTTTTACATGCATTATTTACATTATTCTTTGTTATATACATTATTCCCGTTATCCTTACTACTTCTGTTATTTATGGGCCGGTGGCCGTTCTGATATATCTGGACCTTTGGTCGTACTGCATCTGTAGGCTTGTGACAGTTCTGTTTAGACTGAGTTTAACGCTATTCTGTTATGGAAGTAGGACCCATGACTTTTAGAAATAATTATGGAATGTAATTAATCAGATATATCTGCAGTTATATGTGTGATTATTCAAGTTAATCATTATATTGTTTATGTACTATTATTCACTGAGTTCGCTCATTCTGTATTTTGTCTGTCTGTTTCTGTAGGTAACCAATCGGGAGTTCACCCCAACCTTTAAGGCTTGTATTTCTCTTGTTAACCTTGAGGCGTCCAGCACCACACGAAATTTGTTCATTTTGTAAAGTTCTCGCGAGTTCACTTATGCATTAGATGTATATTTTTGGGTTGATTGTATAATTTCTTCTTCATTTATATTTTTGTTATGTGCCTATTTTTGAAATTTGAGTCAAGTCTTATGTGTGTAAACTATCTGTATAATATTTATTTAGTGCAATGTGTGTCTGGCATGGTAGTAGTAGCTCAATGGATGATGTTTTATGTATTTTATATTATTAAAGGCTTCCGTTCGGGCCGTATGATATATATAATAGGTTTAGTGTCTTTTGAATGGGTCATGCCCAAACTTTCAGGGGCGGGTTTGGGGCGTGACAAGTGGTATCAGAGCACGAGTTGCCATCTCACACACGAATCCATTGAGCTTTAGGATGTCTAGAAAGATTTAGGCATCATGCATGATATCCTACATGTACATGAAGAGAAAATAATGGTGGCAACGTTAACTGTCTGGTGCTAACTCTGATGATTATAATCTATACCTGTTGCATGTCCTTTTATTGTCTCTATGCATCTTATATAAATTTGGTGAAGAATGCAAATTATGCAATGTGCATATTCCACTACGGAACTGTGGTAAGAATTCGAACTGATCGGTAAGTCAGTATATATATATATATCTTTGGCGATATAATCGTGCTATTTTACACCCATTTAAGTGCATTGACGAAATTTTAAGCATCGGATATAAGTAAAAGTAAAGGAAATATTATATGTGTGTTATCTTATAGTGCATTACTGTCTCCTTGTTGTAACAATGTGTAAATCAGTAATTCTGAGAAACCTGTGTGTTAAAATATTTTGGTAAGACGTGCTTTATGTAATAATTGAAGATTGTATTACGTATGATCGGCCATAAGAAGGAATTCTGTATATAATGATTCTTTTAAAATTGTGAAATTGCTTCTGGTTGATGATTTCAAGAGGCCGAAAGGCTATTCCGGGCCATAAGGCTATTACGGACGAAGGTCGTTCGATTATTCAGGGCCAATAGGCCGTTCTGTAATAACTGTAATACTGGACCAAAAACCGTTCTGGAAGTAAATTAATATCAGACTCACTATTAGATCATATGTTTCTATGAATACACTATTATGCATTATGATTTATGCTAGGGAAATTGGCTATTGACCTTGAGATTGTATGTAAGCGATATGAATTTGTGAACTAAGGAATTACCGACGACTTCTGATAGGAAATTAATGTTGGTGCCTAATGAGTATGATTATGCGTAATTGGGATTTGATTATGGGAATCTGTACCCGATACTATACTCTGTATTCTGACCTCTGTAATATGTGATTTGAAAACTGAAATCCGTAATCTGTAATCTATTCTGTTTATGGATAATCTGCAATCTGTAATTGGGACTTTTCCATATAACCCCTGTAAAACAATAGATAATTACTGACTAATTTGACATTAAACCAGAATGAGTGGTACTCTAATAAGTTGCTGCAGGAATCGGAATCTTACCTCTATGTATTAAGAATCTGAAATTGAGAAATCTTTTCCGTGATACAAGCCTATGTGCATTTAGTAACTTACTCTGTAACATTCTGGGCTAAGGGCCATTCTGTTATTTCCGGGCCTAAGGCCGTTCTGAAAATACAATGGTATCGGAGTAACTTTTTGAGTTCTGCAGTTACATGTATGTACATATTTCTGGGCTTATGGCCGTTTTGTATCTGTGGATTTATGGTTGTTTGATACATATTGGGTTAAAACTCACTCTGTTAAGAAAATTAGATCCCTGGTTGAAAATAATTACAGAATGTAATCAATCATATGCCTCTACAGTTTTGTATTTTATGTTCCACGCAGAGTATATAATGCTAATTTTGATATTGATGTAACTGATGAATTGATTTGACATAAATGATTTTGACTATAACTATGTTATTCACTGTTTAAGGAAATTTATGTTTCAAGTTATAAAACGTTTGATATGATAAGTTTTCTGGATAATTTTTTTTCAAGATGACAAGTTTTCTGAAAGAAATACTTTGCTATATATGAATAAGTCCGTCAATTGATAATTGATGACGGTGCTATACTGAACTTCAGGCTATTCTGTTTTATCTATGTTATTTGTTGTAAGTTGGTTTGTCAATTTAAATACTAGTGGGAATTATTCCATTACCTGATATTTTTGAAAAGTCTGAACCTTTGAACAATGTATGATGTGTGGGATGTCAAAATGTTGACTTTGAGCTAAGCCGGTATTAGCTTTAAATTTGAGCCTGTTAAAGATTGATTTGAACCGATAAGTCTGATGCATGGGATGAATTGGAGTGCCGAAGTCGTTGATTTAGCACTTATAGATCTAATTGTTATAAGAAGTTTATACCTTTGAGGAATTGTGATAATGGGAGTTACTTGTGAACTCACTAAGTTGGATTTATGTTTGATGGTGTATGACATGATTGAGAATGATTGAAAAGCTGTTATATGTTGGACGGAACTAGACTTAACGAGTGAATCAAGTTTGGAGGACCAAACTTTTTAAGGTGGGGAGAATGTAACCCCAATACGCGTGAGATTCAACTATACCTATTGGAATTGAACTAATGGAAAGTTATTAAAGGTTTGGAGAATGTTTGTGGGGACTCTCATGTTTTATTTTTGGATTTGGGGATTTTGATTGAGATGGTAATATGATGGTAAGGTAAGATTGAACCAAAGAATTTAATTTGGATAGTTATTTTACGAACAGCTGCCACTCTTTTGCCCTTTTCTTTGTCCACATTTTGAATTTGGGTATGAGGTTTGAACCATTGGAAAGCTTATTTCCGGGGCTTCAATTTGGACACAAGAATGACCTAAAAGAGTCCGGATGGAAAAGTTACACCTGTTTGAAGTTTTGGAATCTGCATGTGTGAGTAGGTCCGCTCGAGCAGGAAAAGGTGCGCTCGAGCGGAGGTGTCGAGACAGCAGCTTTAAAATCGTGATTTTGGAGCACTTTTTGATATTTCCTTTCCTTCTTCTTTCCTCTTCTCCCTAGTCCGAAACCCTAAGCCCCAAACACTTAAATTCCTTCACTTTGATCATGATCCACCATAGTTTTGGTATCAAGGAGGAGATTAAGGAAGGATCAACATTTTTACCCGATTAGAATTTGAAAATTTGAAGGCTCCTTCTCAAACTCACCCCTTTGCTGGATTTTGAGGTAAGGGTTTGTAATATTTACATCCACACTTAGATTTGAGTTGTTTCCATTGTTTATTTGTGTAAATTCCATTTATTTGAGGTATATAGAAGAATTATGGGATTTTTGGGAAGTTTGGGTTTGAATAAGGAGGATTTTGGAAAGTTATGGTTATGATTGAAATGTTAAAAGAGTGTATATTACATTTTATTATACATACAACTTCTTCTCTTAATTGTGAAAAAGGGTTCCTTATGGTTATGGTTTAGGGTTATGGAAAATTGATCATAAATTATGTTAGATTATTAAGGGGCTTCTCATCAATTAGTTGTTTTGGAACTAGTTTGGGGGTGGAATGGTATTGATACTTCAAGCTTTGATTGTTATGCCAACTTCATGGAATTATAGTTATGGGTTATGTTATGTTTTATGGATGTAAGAAACTTGGATCAAAAGATGGAATTTAGTATGACTTGATGAAGCTTCTAAGCATGTTTATTTTGTGATATTCAAATGATAATCCATGTTATAGTTAAGTTGGGTCACTATATTGCATTAATTTCACTTGGGATTGCATGAAAATGAAGTTGAGTTTCGAAATGGGAAGTTCAGAATTTCTAAATTTTCGCGTGTCCGCTCGAGCGGAGTAAGGCCCGCTCGAGCGGGAAAATCCACCTCCCAGAAGTTTTATAATTTGTTGATCGCTCGGCGTAAAGTGGCGCTTCGGCGGAGGCTATTCGGACAAAAATGTATTTGTTAAACTGCGTGCTTGACCCTCTGGTATTTTTAGAATATTTTTCTGATGACCTTAAGATGATTATAATTCATACGAATATAATGATTCAGGAAAGAATTTCTTAATGATTTAAAAAGGGAAAGGCGTTAAATTGTAAGTTATGTTTGTGTGTGCGAGAATGCACTCGGGAGGACAAGCGCTCCATTGTACCTCTGTGAGTAATAGTACTACATATGTACATCAATCTTATTATGATTATGCATATTCTATTTTCCATAGCAATTATGCTAACATGGTTGTATTTGAGAATCGATTGTGAACATAGAAGGATTTGGCATCTATTGAGATGGCTCAAACTATTCTCAGATCCGTCCATGATTAATGGTTATCGGTAATGTACTATAGTTTATATAGTATTGTGTTTGATTTACCATTAAGAAACATTATTAACATTACATTATCCGTAGATTGGTGAGTAAATAGAACAATGATGCTTATGTATCCGAGTTCTATTGATTTAAAGTATAGAACCATGGTACCTTTGTATTTCTGAAAGTGTTCAATCTGTGACATATGTTCAACATTTGCTAATAAATGTCAGCAACGTTCTATTAAACTTATGTTATGTATTTTCAGTATGCTATGAAACGAAATGACTGATTTATGAAAAGCTATGATATGTTGGGAATAAACGAATGAGCGTTGATTTTCTAAAAAGTATTTGTGGCACCCTTAGTCCGAATGGCCCTCGCCCGGGGGTAACAATACCGTGGCTGTGGTCTTTTGACCTACCTGTTGTGGTCTTTTGACCTACCTGTTGTGGTCTTTGGACCTACCTGTTGTGGTCTTTTGACCTACCTGTTGTGGTCTTTGGACCTACCTGTTGTGGTCTTTTGACCTACCTGTTGTGGTCTTTGGACCTACCTGATGTGGTCTTCGGACCTACCTGTTGTGGTCTTCGGACCTACCTGTTGTGGTCTTTGGACCTACCTGTTCTGATGGACTATGGGTGTACCACATATGATCTTATGCAAAATCTGAATATGGAAATGATTATGAAAATGGTTTGGGATCTGGAAGTGCATAAGACTCATTTACGACAAGATTATATTTCGATATTTTGGACCGTTAGGTCATTACATAATGTTACGGTATGGAGCAAAGTCTTTGTGCGGACGAAGTGCTACACTTTGGTGGGAGCCACCTCTGGAATCGTCTGAGCCACCTCTTGAATCCATACATCTGTTATTTCGTTACCACGCTATATGCGTCTGCTACTTACGCTTTATGCGATGCTGTTATCTCTGATATTCTTTGTTACATCATTATTTACATTATTCTTGTTATATACATTATTTCGTTATCCTTACTATACATTATTTATGGGCGGTGGCCGTTCGATATATCTGGACCTTTGGTCGTCTTTGCATCTGTAGGCTTGTGTGATTCTGTTAGGCGAGTTTAACGCTATTACATTATGGAAGTAGGACCCATGACTTTTAGAAATAATTATGGAATGTAATGTCGAGATATATCTGCGATTATATGTGATTATTCAAGTTAATCATTATATTGTTTATGTACTATTATTCACGAGTTCGCTCATTACGTATTTTGTGCATGCATTTACATGGTAACCAATCGGGAGTTCGTCCCAACCTTTAAGGCTTGTATTTCTCTTGTTAACCTTGAGGCGTCCGAGGCACCACCGAAATTTTTCATTTTGTAAAGTTCTGCCGAGTTCCGACTTATGCATTAGATGTATATTTTTGGGTTGATTGTATAATTTCTTCTTCATTTATATTTTTGTTATGTGCCTATTTTTGGGGCTGAGTCAAGTCTTATGTGTGTAAACTATCTGTATAATATTTATTTAGTGCAATGTGTGCGGTCCTGGCATGGTAGTAGTAGCTCAATGGATGATGTTTTATGTATTTTATATTATTAAAGGCTTCCGTTCAGGCCCCGTATGATATATATAATAGGTTTAGTGTCTGTTTTCGAATGGGTCATGCCCAAACTTTCAGGGGCGGGTTTGGGGCGTGACATAAACTAACCAAGACATAACAAACAAAACAAGATAATTCAAAAAAAAAAAAAAACAACTAATGCAACAACTCGATTAACAAAACAACAACTCGATAAACGAAACAAATACAACTCGATAAACAAATTGAAACAAACTTGAGAGCCATTCAACAAAACTACTAAAACAAAAACAGTGAAACACATCCAGAGTAGAACAAAACCCAGGTTTTCAGCATTCTCAAAACACAAGAAGGCCTAAGACATCCTGCTAGAGACTAACAGTGGCCGTCGGCCACTTAGTGGTGATTGTTGGCCACTAAAGTGGCCGGTCGGCTACCTTAACTAGCCGGTCGGCCAGTGATGCACGGAGTCTCCAGATTACTGCCACCTGTCTTCCACTTAATGCCTTATCTTCTACAAAAGTTAGGACATCGTAGTTTTTTCATTCCAGCTCTGTTTTTGCTTCAAATGAAGCCATTCTTCACTGAAAAACTCTCCGATTGGATTGCAAATTTAGAAGGCTCGGAATAGCTAAATTTTTGGAGTTTCGAGATAAATGCACTATTCCCGCTAAGTCGTACTCCGCTGTGTTTTCCATTCCTCCATGTTGCGGCTAGATGTCAGAATCTGATTACACATGTTTTCAGCTTTGAAGGACAAGAGATATGTCCCACAATGGAAGAATTCCAGGCTTTGATGGAATCTCGGCGTGATGAGGAGATCTTACCCCAGTCTCATTTTGGCCACATCCAAGCTTTAGGACGGATGTGTGGGCTCACTTTACACGATGCTCGATCTTTAGTTCACAACAGGGAGTTGGATATTCCCAGCTTGATTCACCGATTTTCTGACGCTGGCAACCATGGCGACCGTCTTTGGCAAATTTTCCGGCAACATGCCCTCTGCTTGTGTATGTTGGCTCATTTCCTGCTTGCCCTTGGCTTCAGAGGGTCTAGCATTTGCTTGATCGAAGTTGCCCAAGGCTTGAAAGAAGGCAAGAGCTGCATTAGTTTGACACTAGCCGAGACTTTAATGGGCTTGGATGCTTTCCATCGCCGGGAGTCAACCAAGTTCGCAGAAAGCCCGCTACTCTTACAGGTAATGTTTCCCACCTTTCTTACATGTGTTTCTCACATCACTCGGCCCTCAGGCTCTGTTTTTCTCTCAAAACCCTTTTCTCACTTTTCTCTCCACGTACACCTCTATATTCTTTAATCTCTCTTATTTTTCATCCCTCCCCAGATATGGCTCATGGATAAATTGAAATTAGTGGATGCTTGTCCTGCATATTCAGCGCGTGGCTATTTCTTTCACCCACGGCTAGTCGATTTCCTGAATGAGGGACGGTGGTGCCACTGAATGTGCAACAGGTCTGCTGTTGACATTACTTGGCGTTGCCCCTGGTTTGATCTGCCTGAGATGAGCTATAGCATGTCTTGACGGCCTCGCATTTAGTTGATTGGCTTAACACACTGTGTCTTCTATTTTTCGTTTTGGTTCCGGCGTCAGTTCAGACATGACCACGCTTACCCAGAAGAGGGGGTAGAGTATCCAGCTTCATTTCCGATTCGAGACTCACAACTGGCTCTGTATTCCACTGCATGAAGGACAAGAGAACTTCTGGCCCCCGCTCCCAATTTCAGTTGCACCCTTTCTAGCGAATGCATAGCTTGGCTTGAAGATGAGGCACAAATTGGGCCCACTTTTGCATTTGAAGCTTCCATAAGCTCTGGGAGGGGGCATAGGAACACCTGACTCAACTATGCCCCAAGTTTATTACTTTAATCTGTACTTTCAAGTTTTCCTTTTGAATGTAATAAAAAGCAACTTCAATTTGTATCAAGAGTCGAAGAACTCTGTATTGAAATCAATGAAATTGAAGGTTGTGGGTCCTGAAAATTTTCCTTTTGGTCCAAAAATGGTCTAAGTTGTAAAAAGATTAATTTGAACAAAATCAGCTCTTATTAAAACTTTTCAAAACCATTTTCGATAAGGATCACAACTGGACACATCCGGAATCTATCCTTGATATGCACAACACCGAATCCAATAACTGGAAAGTTGCCCCTTGTCTGAATAGCATTGCACCGCATGGTAACTAGGTCTGATAGCAAAGATCACAACCGAACTCTTGGATGCAAAAAAGACAAAGATGGCCAAAATAATCACATGGACACAGTTGTTGTGGAAGTGTTTATGGCTAGACTTCAGAATGAAGTTGCCTACGTATCCCAAAGATGGGAATCAAGCCTTACGTAGTTCGGTTCTGGTTCACTCGGGTATTAACACTCTCCTTTTGCGCTCTAACTTTTGCCAAGGCCGCCCTTTCTGGGTTTTCAATCTTGCGAGCTCAGTTTTTCTTATTTCAAATTTTTTGTGCTCTAACTTTTGCCTAGGTTGCCTTTTCAAGTTTTCGGTCTAGCGAGCCACTCAGGGGTAGTATTTCTTCAACTTGTCCATGTTGATTGGTTGGGAGAATTCAAGACCATCTAGGTCCATAAGAACAACAGCTCCACTCGACCAAATAGACTTGATGATGTAAGGACCAGTCCAATTAGGTCTGAACCTGCCCCTAGGGTCGTGGATGGGAGCACGGTTGTCTTTGAGCACCAAATCCCATTCTTTCAGATTCCTGGACTTAACTTTCTTGTTGAAAGCCTTGGAAATTCTGCGTTGATAACCTTGGACGTGGTATAGTGCTTTCAGCCTCCTCTCGTCGAACAGCATAAGTTCCCTCAAACCTACTCTACTGCCAATCCACTTCCGCTATTTGGCACTCAGCCATAACCCCCAGCGACGGAACCTCAACTTCGATCGGCAAAATAGCTTCCACCCCATAAACCAGAGAATACGGAGTTGCCCCAGTAGAAGTCCAAATTGATTTTTGTAGCCCCAAAGAGCAAATGACAACTTATTTGACCAATCCCTGTAGGTTTCCACCATCTTCTGTAGAATGTGCTTGATGTTCTTGTTGGCGGCCTCAACAGCTCCGTTGGTTTGCTGCCAATATGTGGATGACTTATGAAAAGCCACGTTGTATTTTTCCAACAAGTCGATCACTTCCTTCTTGAAGTGGGAACCATTGTCCGAAATGATCTCATTCGGGACCCTATAATGACAGATGATATTATTCCTGATGAACTTGGCTACGTGTGACACTTTCAGCAATGCGTAGGATTGGGCCTCGACCCACTTTGTAAAATAGTCTATTGCCACCAGGATGTACTCATGCCCGTTTGACCCCTTCGAAATAACTGCCCCAATAACATCAATTCCCCAGACTGAACACGGCCACGGTGAAGTCATGTTGTACAACTTCGATGGCGGGATATTCATGCAAATTGCATGGATCTGACAGTTGTGGCATCGCCGAATAAAACTAATACAATCCTCCTCCACGATTGACCAGTAGTAACCTTGCCTGAGAATCTTCTGAGTTAGCATTACTCTGCTCATTTGCGATCCGCACTCTCCTCCGTGGATGGCCTCCATTAGGCGCTTCGATTCTTCTACATCAACACACAGCTTATGCATTCCCAGATGACCTCGTTTGTACAATTTACCCCCGTAGATGATAAACTGAGCAGCCATTCGTCGTATTGCCGTCTTATTTTTGGCATTTTTCCCTAGTGGATAAACCTCTTTTTCCAGGAAGTTCCAGATGTCATGATACCAGGGGTTCTGATCTTGTACTTCATCTATCGCAGCAATCAACTCGTAAGCCGATACATACCTCTGTTTAATAATGATTGGACGTATCCGGACTCCCAAAGGGATGTCTATCATGGAAGATAGAGTTGATAAGGTGCCAGCAAACCTGTTGCTCTCTTTTAACAGATGCGTGAAGGTTAGCTTCTCAAACTTGGGAATCAAGACGTCCAGGGTTTGGTTATAAATTTTCATCCTTTCTTCTTTAACCTTCCCGTCTCCTTTCACTTGACACACAACCAGGTTCGAGTCCCCAATGACGTCCAACCGTTTTGCTTCTAGTTCCAGGGTAGCTTCCAAGCCAGTGATACATGCCTCGTATTCTACTTCATTGTTAGATACCTTGAACCGGAGTTTGAAAGCTAAAGGTATGTGGAAATTGTCGACGCTATCAGTAACACCCCTATCCCATACCCGTACTGATTAAACGCTCCGTCAAAGTACATAGTCCAAATCTCTTCTTCGACCCACAAAATGGCCTCATCTGGGAACAGATACTCTACTGCTTCATCTCCCTCCACTGGGTGATCAGCTAGGAACTCCGCTACCGCTCTCCCCTTCACAAACTTGAGAGTCATGTACTTCAAATCAAATTCGGAGAGAAGAAGCAACCAACGGGCTAGCCTACCTGTAAGCGCTGGTTTCTCGAAGAGATATTTGATGTGATCTAATCTCGAAACCAGTATTATAGAGTGAGCTAATAGGTAGTGCCTCAACTTCCGGGTAGCCCATACCAAGGCCAAACAAGCCTTCTCCAGCGGAGTGTAACGGGTCTCATATTCCAGCATCTTCGTGCTCAGGTAATAGATGGCCTTCTCCACTCTATCCTTAGATTCTTGCGTAAGCTTGCAGCCCATTGTCGTGTCAATTACTGACATATACAAAATCAATGGCTTCCCCGGCTCTGGTGGTGACAACACGGGTGGGTTCTGTAGATAATGTTTGATCTGCTCGAAAGCAACTTGGCATCGGTCATTCCATTGGAATTTCTTTCCTTTCTTCAGGAGACCAAATAGTGGTTCACAAGTCAAGGTTAATTTTGCAATAAACCGTCTTATGAATTGCACTTTACCCAGAAAGCCGCACACCACATTTTCAGTCCTTGGTGGTGGCATTTCTAAGATGGCCTTAATCTTGGAAGGATCGACTTCGATGCCTCTTTGTGTAATAAAAAACCCCAGCATTTTCCCTGCTGTGACACCAAAAGTACATTTATGAGGATTCAGTCGCAACCGATACTCTCTGATCTATTGAAAAATTTTCTTCAAGACAGTGTAGTGGCCTTCTCTTTCCTTGGACTTGACAATCATGTCATCCACATACACCTCAACCTCTTTATGAATCATATCATGCAAGATAGTAGTTGAAGCCCATTGATAAGTAGCCCCAGCATTTTTCAAACTGAACGGCATTACCCTATAGCAATAGGTTCCCCAAGGTGTGGTGAAGGCAGTCTTCTCCGTATCCTTTGGTGCCATCAAGATCTGGTTGTACCCGAAAAACCCATTCATAAAGGAGAGCAGCGCATGCCCTGCGGTGAAGTCCACCAATTCATCAATGTGCGGTAGAGGAAAGTTGCCCTTTAGACAAGCTTTGTTCAGATCTCTGAAATCCACACACACCCGAATTCTGCCATGTTTCTTTGGCATCAGAACAATGTTGGCCAACCAAGTAGGATACTCAGATACTAGCAAGAACCCTGCATCTATCTGCTTGGTGACCTCTTCCTTGATTTTTAGAGCCCGATCTGGGCGTATTCTCTGAAGCTTCTACTTAACGGGTTGGGCCTCAGGGTCAAGAGGGATTCGGTGCTGTACAATCTCAGGATCGATTCCAGGCATGTCTTCGTAGGACCATGCGAAAACATCTTTCAAATCTTTTAATAAAGCGACTAAGAGCTCACATTCCTCCGAAGACAACGTGGACCTGATCTAGACCAAACGCGGATTCTTCTCAGTACCAACATTAATTGAAGTGATTTCATCAACCAAAGGTTTTACAAATCTCTCATGCTCTCGATTAACCAAATGTTTCAAAACTGGAGGAATTTCTTCCTCGTTGTTTTTATCAAAATTCTAAAATTCCTGATTAATGCAATACACAAGTGGCACAGAAAAGTACTCAGAAACAGCAGCGATACCATTCTCATTCACATCTTCCAGTTCGTTTAATTCCTCAGTTACAATCGACTCAAAAGAAAAGAAAAATGACGACCTGGACAAAACAACGGCATTCGGGTTATCAACCCCAGGAATACCAGACTCTGACTCAGAACTGCAGGACAAAAAGCCCTCCTCGTACTGCTAAACGAGGGAGGGTCCGATAGATGCATCCAGAATGCCAGAAGAAGGGCCCACAGCCGATTGATCTCCAATCATGGAAACAGAGAAGTCATCCCCCGAGCTCTCTGGTATGATCTGAGGATCCGAGATGAGACAAGCCAGCGCTGCTCCTATCTCAAGTTCCGTGCCATCGGACTCATCCTCTATGCATTGCTCAGCCTCAACTGGTAGGTCAGCCTGCTCTTTTGCAACTTCATCTCCTTACAGCTGTAGGTCGAAAAAGATCTCGAAGCTGGGCAAACGCCGCTTCTCAGAATTTAGCCATGGCTCAGGAAAACCACAAAATGGGAAATCCTTCCCCTCCCGGATAAAGCGGTTGTTCAGGGTTCCTTAAATAGGTCTATGCATCAACTCATAGTGCTTCCCAACTTGTTTAGCCTTGGCCCTTCCTACCATTTCCTTTCCCTTCCTTTTCCAATCCTCTTTGGTAGGCGTGTAACCTAGACCAAAGGTATAAGGGTTGTGTGGCACTTCGGCCAATGCAGCGGTGCCCTTCCGACAACTCCTTCCCAATCCCATTCCAGGTACATGTTGCAGCTTATTCATGAGGTAGACGGATTGCGCACTCACATACAGTCCCTCATCAACAGCCAGAATATCTTGTACTACCCGGGCTTTGGCCAAGGTGAACCCAAACAAAAAGACATCCTTCTCACTGTGCACAATTTACAAGACCAGTGTAGTAACCTCCGGCGGCGGATGTATGGAAGAGTTTCCAAAAACAATAGCTACCCCCTTCCCATGGCGGTACTACAACATCTGATGCAGAGTGGAAGAGACAGCTCTTACTTGGTGCCGCCACGGCCGTCCAAGGAGTAAATTAAAGGTGGCTAGAATATCCAAGACGTGAAATTCAATGTCTTGTTGCGCCGGGCCAACCTGAGTTCTGATTCGCATTGTCCCCATCACTTCCCGACTTGCATTGTCATAAGCCCGAATCACCTGGGCCGTTGGTGTGAAGTCTGCAGGTTTTAAACCGATAGCATAAGTCGTGCATGAGGGACACACATTAATTGCAGACTCGGTATCAACCAAGACAACAATTATCCACTTCTCTTTACACTCCACCGAGATGTATAATGGCTTGTTGTGTTCAGAGCACTCAGGCGGCAATTCTTTATCTGTGAACGCCAAGGTCGGTGATGCACCACCTGGAAACACCAGTCCCACCAACTGCTCAGGGGCTGTGTCAATAGAGAGCTTAGCTATATCCATTGCTGACAGGATGACTTGTCTATGAACCCGTGAAGCCATAAGTACCCCCAAATGGAGATGTCTGCTTGAATCCTTTCCAGCTGCTTCAGTACAACTTTCTTTTCTAACAGTTTCTCTTTTTGTTTCTCAGCTTCCTTATCTTTCCCTAATGTTTCTGGTTGGTCCAGGTGTGGGGGCTTAAAGTACCGCCCATTCCGAGTCATGTGATCAACTTCCTCGGCATGCCATGTATCATCTGGCAGATTCTGTCCCTAATCCTCATTCGTGTGGGCGAGATACAAGTCTTCATCTTCCCACTGCATTCCCATGGCAACCGATAAACAACCGTCTGGTTCTATCATAATTGTTCCCGTGTTCACAACACATTCTGTCCCCGCAGGACCTTTGGCTTTTCTAACCTTTTGATCAGTCTCAATTCTTTCCTGTTCGAACTGCTTCAGCACGGCCTCCTGTTCTATATCAGCTGTACACAAGCTACCCAATTCTTGAGCAAAATTCTTAGTACCGGTGCTCTCTGGCAACTTCTCCTTGTTGTCGACCGTTTCGGCCGTTGCAGACGTTCCTGTTTCCAACTGTTCCTGCTTTGGTTGAGACCCCTCATCCAAATTCGGCTCAGCACTAAGCCACCATGTATTATCCGTCGATTCGTTCACATCAAACCAGCCAATCTATACATTCCCCAGATCATGTTCATCAAAGAACTGTAGATTACCGATGTCCTCCTCAAGCTCAGCTAAGTCGTCCAGCCTCTGGCTCGGCCCATCCTCTCAGACTACGTTAATCTCCATCTCTATCGGCAATTCCACCCTCGGTCTGGCCTGGCTAGTTGGCACAATGTAACAGCAAGGGTTGTATTCTTCTTCAGTTAAGCTCACTGAACCCTCAGGCATACCTTCTTCTACCACAGCCACCACCACGGGTTCAGGTTGGGATATGGACGCGCTCATCATGCATAAGTTCGTGCTTTCTGGGATGGACAACGCCTGCTTAGGCAGGTGGGAGGGAGTGATGTATATGCTGGGGTCGTATGGGATGGCCATTGTTTGGATGAGGTTTACTTGCCTGGGTGGAGGAGGGGGTTGATTATGTGGTGGGAGAGGATTTGTAGTGATGTTGGGCATCTTAGGAGGCATTATCACTTTGTTGTCAATGAGATCCTAAATCTCATGACGGATTCTAAAGCATAGGTCGATATCATGACCATGCTGCTGGTGGAAGGCGCAATACTTGGCCGGGTTGTGTATAGGAGGGAGGGCATTAGGAATGGGAATGGTTCTAGGGGCTTCAGATACCCTTTCCTGATTAGGACCCCCAAGGCTTTAGATAGAGACATGTAGAGTGGGGTGAAAACCCTCTGGCCCCGGGGTAGGTATTTTGTAGGTTGTGGGGTGGTTCCGGATGTATCGATAAAAGGGGTGGCTGTTTTCGGTGTGGTGGTGACCATACCAACGTCAGAGGTCCTCGCAGCTGCGTTGCTACTCGTAGCCGCATTCAAACTACGTGTAAACGCCCTCTTGGGCTGCTCTTTTTCATGGTCAATCAGACCCTGTTTCATTACATCTTCTATCTGCACCCCTATCTCATGAAGGTTGGCAAATATAGGTAGGGATAAGACAATCATCTTCTACATTAGCTTCGGTTGCAGATTACGAACGATTATTCTTATCTGGTCCTTCTCAACTTGCTTGTGGTCATCATGGAGGCCTTGGCCGTCCACCGAGTGACGAAGTCGAAGAAGCCCTCCTTCGACTCTTGTCGAGTAGCCTTGAGATCATGAGTTGCGACCTCGATTTGGGTGTTATAAGAATATTGGGCGACAAAGGTCTCGGCCATCTCTTTCCAGCTCCTTTTCACAGAATCCTCCAGTTTAGCATACCAGATAGCGGCAATACCAGATAGGGTCCGGCCAAAGAGGGATAACGTCTGCAGTCTAGTCAAGCTCATCGGCTGCAGAATATCTAAAAATAGCCACAGATGGACCATGGGATCACCCAAACCATCGAAGCGGTCTGTGTGTGGCATTTCAAATCTATCCGACAATGTCATCGTCGAATCTGTATATCCGTCCTCTATGTCTGGGATCAAGTTAACGCCCTGAGCCCTCTTAAAAAGCTTCTCAAGCTTGCTCACCTTCAGAGCCGTAGGGTCGACCTTGAACTCAAAGGGGGTCTCCGTTGGGTAGGCTGGTGCTTTGGAAGTCTGGGGTAGGACTGACCCTACTGGGGTGTCCGTATTCTCCTGGACATTAGCTGTATCCCCGGGTATTAGAACCCTAGGTGGGGGTGAGTGTGAAGCAAAAGTTGCTGCTAGTTGTGGTTGCTGCTGCTGTTGAAGCCTAGCAATCAGTTCAGCTTGCTGGGCTACAACCTCTGTTTGGCGAGCGGTAACTTCCCCTTGGCGAGCAGCATCTCGCTGCATGGCCTCGACGGTCTGTTGAAGTTGATGCATCATATCCACCATACTATCTGAGGGGTGCTGATATGTCAGAACCGGTGTATACTCTCTTTCTGAGGTGGAAGCAGAAAACTGGGCCCGACTACGCACAGGTGAAGTAGATAGTGACTGTTGAATTGGCGACTGTTGAACCAGTGATCTATGCTTGAGTGTCCTCTGTCTCGTAACCGGGGGTAGCGAAGAAAACAATAGTTGTCCTCTAATAAGATCCTTAGATCGGTAAAACCTCCTGACTCTGGTTCAGAATGCTCGGGGGGAAACTGCCTCGTTAGAAGCAATTGTGAAATACTACCTTGCAAAAAGAAAAACAAAAAGGAAACAATAATCAGCAAACACACAGCACCTCAGCTTAGACAAGGACAACACACAGTTGAAATCATAAGTTGGACAATCTGTACTCAAACACTGATTTCTGCCCTAAACATTTTCTGCCTCAAAACTGATACCTTCAAAATGATACCCAGACTTGCAATTGATACATACATTCCTGCAGAGTCACACTTTAAAAGCACATATCAAGCAAGTGAGAGCCCAAACCCCCTATGGTGGGGTAGGGTTTCCCTATCCTAGTTTCTTCAGGAGCTAGGGGTTCACTACACACGCATGCGGTTTCATACAATCTTGCATTTGGGTGAGCAACCTGTCCTAGTTTGGAACAGTCTCTACGGCTTCCGATATGCAACTAGGTCAATTGGTCAAAAAGGATGCCTCAGCAAGACCACCTAATATACCTCTCGCTTCTAACACCGAGAAGTGAAAGGAGGATCAAACAGTACTGCGGCAGTCCAGATCCAAGGTTTGTGTTCCCATCGTGGCAGAGCCCGCAACCGGTCAGCCTTATGGTACGTTTTTCCAAGCAACCCTCCGGCAAACCGTTCAGGAATAACAGATGGAAAACACTGTGACTTAGGCACACCTATGCAAATGCAATGCAAAGAAACACATAAATGTAGATAAAACAACATATCATGAGTTCGAGTCAAGTTCTCTAAATCCCCAGCAGAGTCGCCAGAAACTGTAGCTCGACTTTCTTCGCGCCCCCTTTCGGAGAGCTCGAATTGGTCCTATAGTTCGGACTCTTGTCATGGTTCTGAGTCTAATCTCACAAAGTGCAATACGAGACTAATAAACATCAAAGAGTCCATTCCGGCAAATCATTTTGGAAAATTGATTTTGAATCAAATAATGCCAAAACTGGACTGCTTTGCTAGATTACAAAGTCGCCACCTAAATATTTTGTTTTTGGGAAAGTTAGAAAACCTTGACTTGTGCCAAAGGCCACGTGTCCGTCATCACCAAAGTTGCTTCAGCTCGAGAACTTGGGTATGAGAGGGGAAGGTCCTGAAATGAGAACCCCCGCTCGCCCGATCAAAGGATCGGTCTCTACTAAGCATGATATGTTGTTTCATAAACATAAGTGTTCTTATTCTTGTTATTAGCTAACTTTACTATGTGACGCACACATACAAGTACAGGCTAAATCGCAAGAATTGGAATAAATCAACTCATGTTTGTTTTCAAAAATGGTTTGAAATTGTCAGCCGCAAGTGGGCCAAAACCCGAATTTGCCATCAAACATGATGGGCTTAAAACATGATCTGCCACTTTGCAAAGTGGGCTTAAAACACACATTCGTTGAATTATTTCAATTCAAACAACAAAGCCTTCATCCACAAGCATTCATGCAGTTAATCATTTAAGCAAATAATCTCATGGAAAGCATGTGAAAACATGGTAATATGGCAATTACACTCATGCAAGCATGCTAAAGCGTAAAACTTACAGTGTACTCCAAGCCAAAACAAAAGCTAGTTAGAAATATGCATGATCCTAACTATGCTAGATGCCTAATGCAACACATGCAATAATGCAATTAATAGGCTCGGCTACTAATATGGCATATGAATTCAACAATTTGATAACATGCTTTGAAACACGTATTCAAATAAGTATTGAAATATGATGCAGTTTGTATGATGTGCCGAGCCCGATGCATGCAAGGCAAATGAATGATGCAAACATGCAAGCATAAGGTATGCTAATCAAAACATGATCCATAATCTAACCATCGAAAGTGGTTAAATAAAATGGAGAAAGACGTGGGGTTGGAAGACATGCACACACACGCACACTTATTACAACATTGCGCCCTCGCGAAGGAGGGTCCGAATTAAATAATAAGCTACACTAAGCTAAGCTAATTATTACAAAACAAATTGAATAACTATTTAAAGAAATTTAAATAAAGCAAGTAAGCGGCCTCGAAGGCGAGGGAGACATGCATGCTCGGTTGCGTCCTCCCGAAAATCCATCGCCTTGCCATTGGTTGCCTCTATTTGCACTCGCCTTGATCTCTGGACAATGATCCAACTTCTAGATTGCCTTTGCTCCAAAACAGGAACACTTTTGCACAAGAATAGATTGGTGGCCGGTCGGCCACAGAAGGTGGCTGCCAACCACCTTAACTAGCTGGTTGGCCACTGCTTTTTCCAGACTCCTACTTTTCCTGCAACAGAGAACAACAGAGGCAAAACAATGCATTTTTCAAGGAATATGTGTACTGCCACCTCTTTATCATTTTTCAAGCTCAAAGGAGTATGGCACTTGGCTCTCAAGCCTCAAATTAAGCATTTTCAATGCATGATGGCCAAAGAGTCAAGCTTGTACAAGCTTAATGAATGCACAAATAAGACTCGAAGGGCCACCACCCTATCATGCATGATCAAGGGTGACGGCGACCAAGAAACGTGGCACGTTTCATCACTTTAGGTATGAAACGTCCCACATTTCTTGTGTTTGGATTAACGTCCGATCCAAACACATGCAATGCAATACAAGTGCTTATCTTGTTTGTGTTTTACTTTGCTCTTTTTTGTTTACACATTTTACATTGCCGATTAATCCTTTAACCGATGAAGTCCAATGTGATTGTCCTCTAATTGGAAAGATGGCCTAAACCACAAGTGTCTTGAGCATGAAAGAGGCCTCATGCCATTGGTTAGGAGGAACCCTTAAGAGAGGGTTAAAACCATTAGGCATGAGAGCCTCAAGCACACACTCAAGCCAACAAGGGGCTAGAGTCCACTTTCAAAGAAAAACAAAAAGTGAAGAATAGAGGGAGGTTGTAGACTTTTTAGTGCTGATATGGCATGCAAAAGACACTAAATCATGCAAGCAATACATGCAAGACATGCTCAAAAGCCAAAAGCAACAAAACTAGTGAAGAGTAGTACACTAGAGGCATGCAATACCAAGCTCAAATGACCAAACCAGCTCAAAATAGAGCTACAACATGCCGAAACAATAGCTACAACATGCTGAGATTGAAGCATAAAAGGTAAGAAAAACATGTTCACATGTTAGCTCGCAAACAAGGCTCAAATCACAACTCTCAAAAGCAATGAAAGAGTGAAATAAGTGAGAGTGTGACAGAGCTATATACCCTTAAATTACATGTTAAATGATGCTACAACATGCAACCATCTCATGCAAAGCATGCTAGAGGCCTTAAAACACAAAGGTAGTGAAGGCATTTGCACTATAGCTATACAAAACAAGGCTCATATGACCAGGACAGCTTAAAATAGAACTAAAGTAGGTTAAATCAGTAGCTAAAACATGCTGAGATCAAGTCACAAAAAAGAACAAAAACATACTCACATGTTAGGCTATCTACACTTGCAAACAAGACACAAGGAGGGGAGGCTACCCCCTTCTATTTTGGACCTCAAAACCAAGTTTTTACCATTGAAATTTCCCTGGAATTCAGTGGTTAAAAGGCCAAAAAAAGTTGTTTTAAAAGCTTTGAAAAATGGCACAACACTTTTGCAAACAAGCTACAAAAATGGTGGACCACCCCTAACTCCAAAACAAACCTCAAAACACCATTTTAAACCACAAAAAATAGAGATTTCAGAGGTTAAAACCAGCCTCAAAATAGCATGCAAAGGTGGCCAAACAAGTAACTAAAACAAAGCTTAAAAGGGGTAAGCCTTATACCTTTGAAGCACAGCAGTAAAAGAACAACAATTCTAAGCTAAAACCACTCTTAAAAGCTCAAACAAGGCCCCAAAGAACCTCAGCTCCAAGATGAGGATGTTTGGTTAAGGGTCTCTTTGCAAAATTGTAGAGAATTTTCACTTTCAAGCACAAAATAGGGAGAGAGAGAATTCTAGAGAGAGAGAGAGGAAAATTTTGCTCACAAAATTGTGTAACCCCTCAAATGGGGGAGAGACCTCCCATTATATAGAAATGCAAGCCAAAATCTTGCTTCCATCCCTCCATACACGTATGTAGAGATGGCAATCAGTGATCAACAGCTGGCACAACTGGCAAAGAAAATATCTACAAAAGGAAAAAAATGGCCGTCGGCCACTTTAGGTGGCCGGCCAGCCACCTTCTCTAGCCGACCGACCACTTCAAGTGGCCGACAAGGGGGAAAAGTGGCCGACAATAGCCAAAAGTGGCTGACAAAGCCCTTTTCCCCTCTCGGCAAGAGGCCCCAAGGTTTGGTCCAAAAACAAGCACAAAAAAAAGGGGTTTAGAGGCCCAGACACAAGGCATTCCGCCGAGAACTTCGGGCACTCAAAATGAGCACAAACATGCACAATCATCGAGTCCACAAACGATGACGTCTGAGTCTTAAGGTCGGTCAAAAATGGGGTGTGTACTGATAGGCTACTCTTTCTGACGCTATAACCCTGGCCTGCTTTGCTGCCTCATTTTTCTCATTTTCTAGAGCTTTCTCCAACCCTGCAATTTGCTCATTCACCTCTTCTTTCTCCTTCAGAGACGAGTCACAAAGCTCTTCGTTATTGGCCAACACCTCTTCCAGTCTTTCGTTAGCCAGGGTGCAAGCCTGCTGGGCATCCAACACCTTTTCTCGCTATCTCTCCCTCTCAGCCTCCAACAACCCCACCTTTTGACGAACGCCCTCCAATTCATGCTCTATCTGGTCTAACTGTGCCTTCACCTCAGCCAACTTAGCCACTGCCTCCCCCTGATCCATTTACACCCGGTTGGCCACATACTCCTGCACTAAGACCAGTACTTTCATCCATTTTACTCGTCACTTGCTAACCAGCCCTTTGGCATAAGCACTTCGCGCCACCTTCCGCTACTTACCACTCTTCAATCTGGCCGCTTCTAGCTCAGTTCGTGCCTTTCCTAACTGGGCCTTTAGTGGCTCAGTCTCTATCTCAGCCATCACTTCTTTACCCAGCAGAGCAGTGTAGACACCCCATTTTTGACCGACCTTAAGACTCAGACATCATCGATTGAGCGCTCGGTGATTGTGCATGTTGTGCTCGTTTCGAGTTTCTAGAGTTTTCGGCTGAGTGCCTTTTCTTCGGGCCTCTGAACTCTTTGGGCTTTGGCTTGGTTTGTGGACCGAACCTTGTTTCTCTTCCCTGGAGAGAGGGTGTGGTCTTGTAGACTATCTCTTTGTGGTCGTAGGCCACTTTTCCCATTTGGAGACTAGTTTCTGATTTTCAGAGCCTTCGGCCACGCGCCTTGTCTCGAGACTGCTTAACGCTCTCCATTTGGCGTGGTTTTTGAACCACACCTTGTTGCCTCTGCCTAGAGGGACACTATGGTCCGGGAGACCACTTTTGTTGTGATAACCCTGTCCTGAATTATGTTAATTGGTCCTTAGTATGCATATAATTACGTGTTTGATACGATTTTGTGTACCATTTATGTGAAAATATGTGGTTTTGAATTTCTATCTGTTCACCATAGAAATATTTGTTTGACTATCTGCTTTGGAAATTAAATTGAAGGCCTCATTGGCCTCAGAACCTGAAATTGATTGCGCCATTGTGATTGGCATGATTTTTAGAGCCTACGGTGAAATTTAATTAGAAATTGATTTGGATCAAATTAATCAAATGAAATTATTGAATTAAGTGCCCAATTGTTTTATAATGAAATAATGGTTGAGTTGGGGCCTTTATACACTCAATATCTCTCTCTCTAGCCTCATTTTGGCTAATCATAAACTCAAAGAAGAGAAGAGAGGGTCGATTAGAGGAAGAGAGAGTAGGAGATTGAAGGTTGGTCAAGAAACTTGGAGATTTTGGAAGATTACTCATGAATTTGCTAGAGATTGAAAGGATTGGGCCTCTGGGTAAGTGAATTCATGGGTTTAATGTTGTAATTTTGTGAAATCAAGTGGTATGGTAGCTCATGGCCAAGGTTGAGTTGAATTTGAAGTTAAAATGAACATGCATGTGCATAATTGTTACAATTTTGGGTGTTCTGGGATGTAGCATGTTAAATATGAGGAATGGAGCATCAAACCTTACATGCATGAGTAGTTTTGTGTAGCTTCATGATTTGGAGCATCATTTGACCTATTTGAAATGGAATTGGAGTTAAAAGATTGCATGCATGATTGATCATTGAAGATGTGAAGCTTATATGGGATTTGAAAGCATAAGCCATGATTATACAAGAATGTTGATTGATTTTTGAGAATTAAACCATGATTTTGAGTAATTAGTTTCATATTGTTTGTGTACCCTTGAAACATAATGTGTTTATACGTTTTTGGGACTGAAATCATGAGTTGAGACCTTTGAATACCAAAATTGAACTCCAAGAACAGTTCTGGAATTTCCAGAAAGTTTAATGTCCGCTCGAGCGGGGAAACTGCCGCTCGAGCATGAATTTCGTGCTCCCAGCACTTTTGCGAACATAGTATCTGCTTTCGGCGAGAAGTCCACGCCGGCGGGATCCATGTAGAGGCCTTCGCTCGGCGCCAGAGTGCACGATCGGCGAAATTGACCTAACCAAGATTTTTGCAGCCTCTTAGGTCCGCTCGGCGAAGTCCACGCCGGCGGGGACCCCTGTCAAATTTTGAAAATGCATTCTATGTTATGTTTTCTGTTCCCTTTCACTTCTAAACACTCTTAGGCATGCATTGAGCATTATGATTGAATTAAAGAGATAAGAATAAAGCCTAAAGAGGAATATGTGAATTAAAGAACGGATTGAATTATTTGTGACCCATATGTGTTATGTGATATGTAGGGTCAAGCTCCAGGGCAAATCCACATGCCGATCACTGCGAGTAGTATCTTAATAAAGTTATTTGAAATATGCTATTTGTCCAATTGCTTAGCTTCCTATAAGTCTGTAATTTGAATTATGGACAAACGCTTACTATGCCTAAAGAGCGAATGGGCCAAAGGCCAGTTTGATATGAATGATAGTCTGACACGGATGATAATCCGATATGAATGATAATTGACATGAACGACAATCTGATATGAATGATAGTTTGATAGGAAAGGATAAATGGGTTGAAGGCCAGTTTGATATGAAAGTTTGAATGGGCCTGAGGCCAGTTTGATCTGAATAATAGAGTGAATGAGCCAGAGGACGTTTTGACACGAATGTATGGGCTGAAGGCCGTTTTGACGTAAACGAATGGACCGAAGGTCATTTTGACAGAAATGAATGGACCGAAGGTCATTTTGATAGAAATGAGTGGACCGAAGGTCGTTTTGACATGAATGAGTGGGCTGAAGGCCGTTTTCACATGAATGTATGGGTCGAAGGCCGTTTTGACAGAAATGAATGGACCGAAGGTCGTTTTGATAGAAATGAGTGGACCAAAGGTCATTTTGACATATATGAATGGACCTAAGGTCGTTTTGACATGAATGAGTGGGCTGAAGGCCGTTTTGACACGAATGTCTGATCCGAAGGCCGTTTTGATGTAAACGAATGGGCTGAAGGCCATTTTGACAGAAATGAATGGGCCGAAGGCCGTTTTGACATAAATGAATGGGCCGAAGGCCGTTTTGACATGAATGGAAATCTGAATGGGCCAAAGGCCAGAATGTTTGGAACTACAGTCACTTGATTTGAATTTCGTATAGTTATATATATGTTAAATAGAAATAAGAATTGGGCCCAAGGCCGTTTGGAACATGTTGTTCTACATTGTTATGTAACTTCTGTATTTGATTTGATATTATTCACTGGGCTTTCGCTCACGCTCATTCATGTGTTTGTAGGTGAGCCAAGAGAAGTCCAGACCCAGCCTCAGTGAAGTCTGTATGGAACAACTAAGGTTTTGAGAGAGTCAGCCCTTGTGTCTCACGCACGAGACCCGTCTTCACCCTTTTGTTATGTATTTACATTTTGTCAGGTTGGCGAAGTTTTGAATACGTCTGTATATAGTTTTCATGGGTTGAATTAGTTTGGATGATCCTGTCTGTATAGAATCTTATGTCATTACACTTTTTGTTGTGAGTTATTAACATATGTACGTATGGAATGTTATGGTGTGCATATAAGCACGGCTCTATGGACAAAGTTTTATATTTGCTTTCGTTTGGCCCCTTTTACTCTGATGAGTCTTATCTTATTTGGTTTGAGGCTGTAGGTAATCTCGTGATTACTGGCTGGTTATGGCCTTAACCCATAGGGGCGGGTTCGGGTCGTGACATTTGTGGTCACATACCACTTTTGATGCTCGTAGACCAGTTTTTGAGGCTTTCGGCCGCGTGCTTTGCCTCCCGATCTCTTGTCTTGCATCTGTTTTGGTTTGTTTTTGGTACAAACCTTGTTTTCCTTGTTTGGAAGGTGGTACAAGGGTGGGAGACCACTTTTTCTCCTTAGAGACCACTTTTCCTTCTGCCAACTAGTTTTCTGGTTTGATAACTGGCTTTCTTGGTCTTTGGGCCACCTTTTCTGGTTGGCCACCACACCACTTGCTTGTTTTCAGTGTGTAGACCTCTCCTACCCCTGGCCGACCAGTTGTCTTCTTGAGAGACCACTTGAAGTGGTCGGCTACTTTTTATCACCTTTTTGGAGATATTTTCCTCCAACTATAGCTAGAGGGCACCAGAGCCATCCTCCATACACGGGAGGGATTGGTTTTAGCCTTAGCTTCTTGGAGAAGCTTACACTTTTGTTCTCTATAAGAGGGAGGCTCCCTCTCCCTCCTCTAGATTCAGAAAAAATTGGCTTGAGAGTGTTAGATATAGCTTTGTCTTTATATTGCTCTTCTTCTTCATTTTTGTGCCTTAAAGTGTCATTTTGTTGTACTTTAACACACAAACACACACTCAAACACCGTCATTTTGTTGCTGAGGTGCTTAGGAGCTAGTTTTGGTGTTCTTGGGTTGGTTTGAGCTTGAAAAACCTACTGAAGTTGCAGCCTTGAAGAGGTTTTACAAGGGTGGGTCTTTAACCCTTAAATCCCCCATTTTTGCTTAAGCTTTTAGACCAACTTGCATGCTGTTTTAAACTTAACTTCTACTGGAAAAAGTTCTATTTTTGCATGTTTAAAATGGTCGTTTAAGGTCACTTTTTCGTTGGGGGTGATCTACTCCCTCTTAGGCCTTGTTAGGTCTTGTTTTGAGCCATCCCTTTAGGCTCTTGTTGTAGCCTTTGCATGACCTTTCTACCACTAAAATCTAGAGGATTTTTAGTGGTGGAAAGGTGGTTTTGGTGTCCTAAATAGAAGAGGGTCATCCCCTCTCCTTGTATTTTGAATACTTGCTTCATATGCCTCATGTTTGAGCACCTTTGTTAAGCTTGTGTTGGCTTGTTCTTAGCATGTATTTGGGGTTATTTTGTGATGCCATGCCACTGTTTTTGGTTGTCTTGATCATCCCTTGCATGCATAATACACTTATAGTGTAAATCTTACGAACTAGTCTTATATGCTCCATGAAGTAGCATGTCATTCTAGCTTGTGTTGAGTCCATTTCAGTAGGTTTTTGTTGTTTTTTTACCATACCTTAGATCTATTTTGGGTTGGTTTGTTACCCCCTTGCATGCTCCATGCACTTGTAGTGCATTTCCATGAAGTAGCCTAATGTGCCTCATGCTTTAACATGTCATTCTAGCATGCTTTTGGCTTGGCTTTGAGAAGATTTTGTTCATGTTTTACCATGTTTAAGGTTGATTTGTGTTGTCTTGGTCATGCATGCCTTGCTTTGTATAGCTATAATGCATTCTAGCTTGTTAGCTTTGTGTATCAAGTCCACTAGCATGCATTACTTGGCCTATTTCAATGATTTGGCATCATTGGTTATGTTATTTTAGTCCATGTAGTGTGGCCATACACTTGCATTTGTCAATTATTCAATGCGTTGGAGGGTTGGTCCTTTATGCCTTAACATGAGTCATTGTGTATGCTTTCATGCCTAAGCTTGCGAGCAATCATTTTAGTGTTTATTTGGGGTTATTATGCCATGATATAACTCTGATTTTTGCTGGTTGAGTCATCCCATGCTTGGTCTTAATAGGTGTAGTGTAATCCGCCTTATTTGCCTTGTATGCATCATGCCTTATGCCCTTCATGCTAGCTTGTTTTGGCTTCCTTCCATGCATGTTTTAGACTCATCTTGACATGTGTTAGGATTATTTTAGGTTGCCTTAGCCATATGCTTCATGCTTTGTATAGCTGTAGTGCAATTGGCCTTGCTAGCTTTGTGTTTTGATGCCTCATGCATGTTATCTCTGAGCTATTTGAATGATTTGACATCATTTAATACTTGATTTCAGAGCATGTAGCACTGCCATGTTCCCACTTCATTCACTCTTTAAGTGCCTTTGAGTGTTGTGCATTGTTGCCTATTTTATGGCTTAGCTTGTATGCTTGCATGCCTAGGTCTTTGAGCCCTTATCTCAGTATGTTTAGGTCTTTGTTTTGACCTACTTAATCTTTGTCCATGTTTGGTTCAAGCATTTGTGCCATGTATTGCATGCCCCCTTTGTAGTCCTCTTTGTTAGCTTTAATGCTTAAGGATCCTTGCATGCTTTACTTGTGTTGTTTGAGTGGTTTGGCACCATTTCTCACTTAATTTTAGTGCACTTAGTGTTGTTAGAATTCCATGATTTTCAGTCTTTAAGTGCTCTTGAACGTTGCACCTTAGTGCCTTAATTGGTTAGCCAATTGGTATGCATGTTTGCATGTGTTTTCGGTGCCTTCATTTTAGCATTATGGCCACTGTTTTGGCATGACTGAGGTCTGCCCATTTTGGTTTAAGTCCATTGAGTATGTGGTTTACATGTTGTTCGCATGCTTATTGTTCATTGCATTGAGTATGCCATCCTACATTGCATTGTGCATGCCATGTAGTTATTTGCATTGTGTATGCCAAGTTGTTTCTTTGCATTGAGTATGCATGTCCCAAACATTGCCATGTTGTCTATCGCATTGTGTATGCCATGTAGTTACATCATGTTTTGCATGCCTTGCATTCCATGTTGTTGCCATGTAGTTGCATTTGCATTTTTGTATGCTTGAGTTGCATTGTGCTTAACATGCCATGTTATGTGTTGCATTGTTGTTTGGATTAAGTGTTAATTCGAGCACGAGGGACGAGGGACGTTTCATTCTTGAAGTGATGAAACGCGCCTCGATTCTCGGTCACCGACGTTCTTGATCATACATGATAAAGTTTTAGGCTTTATGTGTTTACTTGTGCATTCATTTTATATTGAATTGTGCAATTTGACTTCTCGGCCATCATGCATTGAATTGCGCGATTGGTGGCCCGAGGGTCGAGAACCACACTCCCTTGAGTTCATGACATGATAGGGAAGGTGGTTATGCACACATATCTTGGAAATACATTACCATGCCCTTTCTTGCTCTTTGTTGCAGTAAACTGGAATTCAGCAGCAACAACAGGTCGGCCAGCCAGAAAAACTAGCTGGCCGATCACTTTTTCTGGTTTTCAACATAGAAAGTGGTCAGCAGGTGGTCTCCAATGCCAATAAGTGGTCGGCAGCCCTTCCACAGGTTCCCATGATGGAGTTTCAGCTTTCTGGAGCTTGGTGCAAAGTTCTGAGGACAATTGTAAATAGAGGCAAATTGGGGCATCATGATGGATTTCCGAACGAGGCGACCGGGCATGCATCCAGTCTTCTCCCTCTGAGAATCTCCTGTTTTACTGCTTTATTTAGCTTCTTTACTTGGCTAGATTAAGCATTTGTTTTTTTACTTCAATAGTTAATGTGTTTAGCTATTTCAATTTGTTTTATAATAATTAGTTAACTAGGATTAGTTAATTAGTTTTGTTGTGTAATAATTAGTTTAATTAGCTTAGATTCGCTAGTTAGCTTCTTATTCGGTCCCTCATTCAAGAGGGCATATTGTTATAATAAGCGTGCGTGTGTGTGATGCATATCTTCCAACCCCTATTTCTTTCTCCCTTTTACTTACCTGCATGGTTAGTCTTAGGGCATATTTTGATTAGCATACCTTATGCTTGCATGCATGCATCATTCATCTGTATTACATGCACCAGGCTCGGCGCATCATACTAACTGCATTGTATTTCAATTTCTGTTTGAATACATGTACCAAGTTGCATTTCACATGACATCTTAGGATAGCCGAGCCTATTTTAACTGCATTTTTGCATGTGTTGCATTAGCCATCTTAACATGAACTAGGATCATGCATGATTTCTAACTAGTTCTCTATTTTGGCTTGGAGTACACTGTGAGTGTTTACACTTTAGTATACTGCATGTGTGTTAATGCTGCCATGAAAGCATGCTTGCCATGAGGCTAATTGCTTATGTGATATAACTGCCTGAATGCTTATGGGTGAAGGTTGGATTACTTGAATTGGAACGATTCATTGAATTCTGCGTTTTAGCCTACTTGTGAGTAGCAAACCTCAAACCATTTTCAAACAAACGAACATGCAACGTTTTGTTCCAACTTAGGCGATCTAGTCTATACTTGTATGCTGTGCACATCACATAGTAATTTTAGGTTAATAACCAGAATAAGAACACATGTGTTTTCAAAAACAAGATATCATGCTTAGTAAAGGCCAATCTTTGATCGAGCAAGTGGGGGTGCTCATTGCATGACCTTCCTCTCTCATACCCAAGTTCCCGAGCTGAGGCAACTTTGGTGATGATGGACGCGTGGCCTTCGGCACGAGTCAGGGTTTCCTAAATTTCCCCAAAATAAAATATTTAGGTGGCGACTCTGTATTTGGCAAAGCAGTCTATGTTTGGCACTTCTTTATAAAAATTAGTTTTCCAAAACGATTTGCCGGATTTGGACTCTTTGGTGATTTATCAGTCTTATATCGCACATTGTGAGACTAGATTCAGAACCGTGACATGAGTCCTAACTTGTAGTAGCTAGAGAACAAAACGAAATTCGTGCCTTCGCAGCGCGGAGCTCAGGAGTCCTCGGGCGCATCTACAGTTTCTGGCGACTCTGCTGGGGATTTTAGAGAACTTGACTCGAACTCATGATATCTTATTTTGTTCACACTTATGTGTCTCTTTGCATTGCATTTGCATTGGTGCGCCTAGGACATCGTGTTTGCCGTATGCTATTCCTGAACGGTTTGCCGGAGGCTTGCTTTGATAAGCGTGACATAAGGCTGACTAGTTGCGGGCTCTGCCACAACGGGAACACAAACCTCAGTTTTTACCGGGGCACCCTTTTGACCATTCAACCTAGTGCATATCAGAATCCATAGTGACTATTCCAAACTAGGACAGGTTGCTTACCCGATTGTAGGTTGTTTGAAACCGCTGTGTGCGTAGTGAAACCCTAGCTCCTGACAAAATAGGATAGGGAAACCCTACCCCTCCATAGGGGTGTTTTGGCTCTCACTTGCTTGCTATGTGCTTTAGAGTGTGCCTCTACAGGAATGCATGTATCAGTTTGCAAGTCTGGGTATCAGGCCTGAGGGCATAAGTGTTTTAGGGAATCAGCTTTACCTGAGGGTATCAGTTTACAGGCAGAATTTTGGACGGAGTTCAGTAGAGAGTACAGTCATTCAGCTATGCTCATATCTATTCTAGTGAAATTGGGCTGAGATGCTGTATGTTTTCTGTTTTGCTAGGGGTGATCTTGGAACTATAGCTTCAGAAGGCTCCAAATATCGCCCCGAGTACACCAGACTTCACTGATAGACTTTGTCAGGTTAGAGATTCAGTTCAGAGTAGCCAGTCTTTTCCTTCGCTGAGGTAAGGCAGAGAAAACCCAGTCAAGGCTCGTCGGTTCATCTGATCCGTTAGTCACCAGTCACATCACCTCTGTTCAATTGAGCAGACTCACGATGACACAGAGTTCAGAAGAAATTGTGATCATGGCATCGTCATTAAACCAGGGAATTGCCATGCAGGGTGACACCAATGCTGAGATACAACGCCCATCTGGGCGCCTATCATGTATCCAGTCTTGGAACCCCAATCATTTCAAACCCGTGAGCACAATACTTTTGAGCTGATGGGAACGATCAGCGATCTTCAGAAAACTGTGGCTGATCTAGCCTTTGGACTATCGGCTCCGCCATTAACCACAGAAAATTCCCAACTCTTGGGGCGAATTGTAATCGAAATTGGTCAATCTGAAGCCACCCCAAGTTTGGGCAATGACATGTCGACAACAATAGGACTTCATACTGATGCAGCAACCTAAACCTTCGACCAAGCTGAGGCAAGTGGAAAGAACAAGGTGGAGGCAGACATCGATCCATATGAATACCTCCTGTGGGTTGTTGAGGCTTTGAAAGCTGAAAGACTGAACAAACAGCAACTGCTCGCAGTTGTTGGAAAAACTGTGGATGACACTTTTCCCACTTAGAATGAGAGCAGTTCAAAACAAGGGGAGAATCGGGAGAAGGGCCATCGTACCAGAAACAATCCTTTGAGCTCTAACCATGCACTCGGAAGAGATCAGAAAACCAAGTCAGCACCTACTGACCCTTTCGCTAGTGCACCCAGCAAAAATCCCCAAACCTCGAAGTATCTACCCCGAGGTCACAGGGTCTTCCATGCCCTCTATATGCCTTTGTCCAAGGCTCTTCAAATCCTTGTCGAAAAAGGCTATCTCAAACCTCTTGAGCCTCGGCCTCTCCCGAGAGAGAGAGAGAGAGAGGCATGCTCAGCCCTTAATGAATGAAATCATGCTTGTTAATGTGAGTACTGAAAAGGATCCTGGCTTGATTCAGATTAGTTCTACATTGTCTTCAGCGCGAGCGACTAGTTGCTTTCTTAAAAAGATTTCAAAAAAATGTTTTGCGCCGTCTTGCGAAGACCTGTGTGGAATCGCTCTTGAGATTGTGCAGCTTAGGATCGCTCTCAGCCTCAAGGCCCGACCCCTTACTTTCAAACCTTGAACTTGGATTCAAAATGTTCAAAGGTCAATCATGATGTGAGGCTTGTGTGGCCAAATTTGAAGCAGCCCGTGAACTAGGGGCAAGCAAGTCAGATCAAGAAGATCAGATGTGATCAAAGAAAGCTTGCGGAGCTAGATCAGAAGCACCCCTTGAACTAGGGGCAAAAATGTCAGATGTGCTCGAAGAGTCAAAAATTGGGATGTTTCTCAAGCTAATGAAGATCAGCAAGAATGCTAAATTCCATAAGGGAGGAAAAAAGAAAATATTGCTGAAGGACAATCGAGTTCCTATCCGCAACACTGGGGGCAATTCAGCCCCAATTGGATGGACTTCTATATCATCAGCAAACAACAGCCATTCTCCTGGATTCAAATGGCTTCGAGATCCTAAAAACCATTTGACATGGACAAAGCTACACTTTTACCCTTGAGAGGCTCGCTAGGCCGAAAACCCGGAAGGACGACCCAGGCAAAAGTTAGAGCAAAGAAAAGAATAAAAAAAAAAAAGAAAAAAAAAGAAAAGAAAAGAAGAAAAAGAATGAAAAATGAAGAAAATGAAAAAAAGAAAAGAAAAGAATGAAAAAAAGAAAAACAAAGCTCGCAAGGTTGAAAACCCAGAAATGGCGGCCTTGGCAAAAGTTAGAGCGCAAAAGGAGAGGTTAAATACCCGAGTATACCTTAACCCGAACTACGTAAGGCTTGATTCCCATGTTTGGGATACGTAGGCAACTTCATTATGAAGTCCAGCCATATACACTTCCAAATCGACTATGTCCATGTAATGGTTCTAATCGTCTTTCTCATTTCTGTATCTGAGAGTTCGGTTGTGATCATCA
The DNA here is from genome assembly GCA_025200525.1 of Camellia lanceoleosa. Taxonomy (NCBI): domain Eukaryota; kingdom Viridiplantae; phylum Streptophyta; class Magnoliopsida; order Ericales; family Theaceae; genus Camellia; species Camellia lanceoleosa. Next base: position 185,994,429 of record CM045762.1, read on the forward strand.
CTTTGAGAACTGGTTACAGTGTGCTGCGGTACTGTTCAAAAAAGGAGCAACTTTTCGTTGCCGTTCAGTCTACTGTGGTACTATTCAAACAAGGGGCAACTTTCCGTTGCCATACAGTGTGCTGCAGTGCTATTCAAACAAGGGGCAACTTTCCGTTGCCATACAGTGCCGTTCAGACAAGGGGCAATTTTCCATTGTTATGGATCTGAGGTTGTGCTTTTTACTAAAGTTGACTAATTTTCTCAAAAATTATTCCATTTTTCCAAAACTGTACCATTTCTTGGACCCGAAAAAGGAAAATTTTCAGTGCTCATAACCTAACTTGCATGATTTTGAATCAGAAAGTCGTACAAGTATGTTAATCTAACTCTCATATTGATTAAAATTGTTTTAGTAGAAAGCCAAAACAAAAAATGGTCAAAATGATGAACTAGGGGCACAGTTGAGTCAGGTGTTCTATTTTTTCCCCATTGTTAACGTACTTGTCAAGAAGGGCACTCTACCTGCCAGAAAAAAGCATAACTGAAGGTAACAACAAAGGGCTGAAAGCTCTCTCACCCTCTAAACAGTGAGGTATCAAGCCAAATACGAAGCACAAATTGGAAGGGATCAAGATATTCCATCCCCTCATCAAGGGTATCGACTAGATGTCACCGGAAGAAATAGCCGTGAGCTGAATATGCTGGGCATGAGTCCACAATCTTCAATTCATCCATCAACCATATCTGGGGAGGGATGAAAAATGAGAGATTAAAGAATAGAGAGGTGTATGTTGAGAGGAAAAGTGAGAAAAGGGTTTTGAGAGAAAAAAAAACCGAGCCTGAGGGTCAAGTAATGTGAGAATCACAAATGAGAAAAGGGTGGGAAACAATACCTGGAGAAACTGGGTCCTCGTGATCTGAGGGTTCCCTTCTCTTTGGAACACGTCTGAGTGTCGTGTATGTTGCTTTGTTTGTCTCGATTCTTGTTTTGAGTCGTTTCGAGTGTTTCTCGATGTGTTTAGGTTGTCTACCTTTG